>JAJJWW010015058.1:0-600000 GCA_023531295.1 Papaver armeniacum | reverse complement strand
ATCTTGAGAAGAAGGAATGGGATTATCTTGTGAAGAAGTCGCTGTAATAGGAGATTTGCCTTGCGAAGACATCGTGGGGAAAGAAGAATGCTTGAATCCCGAGAAAGGAACAGTTGAAGCAGCATCCGAGGCATCAAATGTATTATGGCGAGATCTTTTGGGAGATCTATCACTCTTATCATCCTGCGAATAATAAATCAACTAAGAAACAGAGGCAATAAAACCGCTATTAAAGGAGTAAATATTTCCAAAAATACCTTACTACTCGTAGGTTGTTTTTTAGAAACCAGAGACTTCACTTGCGAAGAAGGTTTTGGTTGCGAACCAACGGGAATGTTAGGGTTCACCACAGTATATCTAGAGCTGGACTTGTTCTTGCTGAAACAAAAATGGGGATATCAAAAGAAGAACAGAATCAAGATGAAATAATTTCAATAAGGAAGATCAATCAAGAGAATAATCAAAATCAAAGAAAATAACGAACCTGGATGCCATGAAAATGATAACGAAAGATAATGAAAAGAAGATGATGAAGATGAATAGCAGGAAATAGTTGCGGACGATGAAGAAGAAGATAGAGAAGAAGAGAAAGAATGTTTTTCACAGTGCGGTTTTCCTTTAAATAGAAGAAAAAGGGTGACCGGATAACATTAAATATACCGGTAAAAAGAGTAATTTTAGACACGTGTAAACGGTCATCCCAAGATTCAAGGAATCAAGTTTCGTGGGTAATAGAAGATATATTACTTCTTGTTTACTTCGCAAAGCTTCTAACATCGCAAAAGAATAGAGGCAAGTACGTACTTTTCAAGTCCAAAGTATTCTTTCGCTCGTTCCTTCATCAACAAAGATCAAAGACTACTACAACAACAGATTTTTCCTTAAAGATCGCTCTTCAAGCAATTTTCAAGGAAAAAGAGGCAAGATGTAGGATCAGAATATCGCAACAGCAATAATTCGCGAGATTAATAAACGACCGCGTCGCGAAGGAGTCGCATGGAGGTAAATAAATTACGTAATAGATGACGACGATTAGAATATGAGGAAAGCATGAAGACTTGGCGAGATTTAAGAGTGTCGCGAAGGCAAACAGTTGTATATTCGCGAGCATTCGCGAGACACTTCCGAAAATAAGGGACAGTATAGCTGTCATCCACTATGTAATACCCTATATAAAGGGTCGAGTAAGTCTGTTGAGAGAGAGGTCTTTTGAATTGTGAAACAAGTCATTAGGAGAGAGAAAGTTAAGAGTGATTGTAATTTCTTTAGCTTTGTTCTATATTTCTTTGTAAATCTTTCAAGAAAACAATTAATAAACATATCATTCTTCATCTTCAAATGAGTTGATTTAGCAGATTTGAGTGAGGGGTGTAGTGTGGGAAATCCTGCAACTACAAATATTGTGGAAATTCTTTTTGTGGACCATCTCTAAACTCATACCCTCTCATCTTGATTCTCTTGGAATTTTTATCCTATTTCATCTCTATGCATTGCTCAATCTTTTATAGGCAAATTCAGGAAAAATTGCTTTTAATTGCCTTAAATGTTCTTAGGAATTCTATGAGTCTTTATGATGACTCAAACTCTTCGATTTCCATGCATTCATTCTTTGAATTCTTTGCTCATATCTTCACTAGTTTTTTTGGTATGACTGTTAGATTTTCTTTTAATTTCAGGCGTTGAACCATCACCAGAATCCACTTTTCTCCGAGATCCTTTCTCTCTATCTCCGAGTACCTCCCTGGATATGGACCTAGAGATATGGGTTAGATGTTGTCTCTTTCACAGAAATACTTTTTCTCTTAACCTACCCATGTGCTCTACTATTTCAAGTACAAATAACTTAGATACTAAAAAGCACCTTCAGCATTTCCCAATAATATGTCTACTTCCAACCCAGTCAATAGTCTTCTATACAAACCAAAGAGAAATAAATACTACCTACCCATCTCAGACTGTAACATTGTCGCAATAAGCCAGCACAACCTCATAAGACAAATACAATTTAGGGTTACACCAACATGCAAGCCTCTCACAATGAATCTTTGTACTTGGGTGGTCAGCAGTCACGAGTTCTTTTTTGACACTAACTCTGTTATAAACTCCAAACCCATCATCTTACATTTTCACTTGGAGTACTATACATACAGGGTGCACACTTCTGAAAACATTTATCCCTCTCTATTTGTTATATTCAACCTATCTCTAACCAAAAACACTAAGGATTTTCAAACTACAACCATGTCCATCTCTCCTGACTCAACCACCATTAATGAAATCACAGAAGCTCTTCAAGCTAACCAAATTATACTTGATCCTCTATGTCCTGTGGTCATTCTCAGTAGGGATTCTCTCAAGTCAAAGCCTCCTCAAGACAACAACTGGAGTGTTGTTGGTAAACTGCATAGCAACATCAACGTTAACTATCAAGAGGCTCAAAGTTTTGCACGCAAGCACTAGAATCTAAAGAAAGATGTTTGTGTTACACCTTACCAAAAGAAGAAGACTACTTCCACTTCAGATTCTCTCATGTTGCTGATATTCTAGCTGTCAACTATCCAAAACCATGGTGGATGAATGACTCAATCCTTTCTATTATTCAGATCCCATTTGAAGGAGTGCACAAGATAAAAGATGCAGAGTTTGAAAAGGTCCGTTTGAGTTTAACAATGAAGAGAGTTCCAAATGATTATATCACCTATGAGGCTCTGAAAAAAATTGCTGAACCAGCTGGGGAATTAATTCTGTTCAAAAACCCATATTGAGTTTTCTTATGCGCTCCACCCATTCAAATTATGCAAATTATGCAGAACTCTAGATCATTCAAAAAACAGCTGCACTCCAAAAGGAAGAGAAATAATGGCTGCTAAAATGGCTCTATCAACAAACAAACTCCTTAACCCAGCTTTCAACTCTCCAAATCTCTCCCTGAATGAGACCCAACCTGCCAAAGCTCAAAGCAATGTAAAACCCCATCCAACGTCAGCAAGAACAAGAATTCCAACCCTTTCTATGCACTCATGCTAGAGTCTGAAGATATTGAGTCTGTAGATATGAATGATGAACCGCAAACCTCAAAAGGTGATGTGCTGATCCCTAAAGCCTCTGGTATGCAGCCACCAAATGCTCCTCTATATCGTGTCTCCTCCAACAACAAATCGGTGACTCTTCCAGATCACAACATTGAAAATTTCTCGTATAACCCATTCAAAGCTAGGGTCGCTGAAACCCAAATCACTTCTAATGGAGTTGGATCGGATCCTTCCTACCCACCAGGATTCAGCCCAAACCCGAAATACCAAAAAACTATCGGGTCTAACTTTCCTCTTCCCTCACCACAACTCAAAAAATGGAAGAGAAATAAAAGATCGAAACCAAACCCTAAAATTCAAATCAACTCTACTGAAATATCCAACCCTTCTTCTGGTAAACAAAAGAGAGACGATTCTCAGAGCCCTCTTTCCCCTCAGAAAAAGAACAAACCCACAATTTCCGCTGATACCCTGAATAAACCTAAACCAAATTTTAAATCTGATCTCTCAGAAAAACCATACCTTAGCTTCCATTGTGGATCTGCTAGCAATATCCCACCTTTAGACAACATCAAAAAACCCATTAAGTCTCACAAGGCGCCCAAGGATGTGAAAGGAAGGAGATTTGTCAGAGATGTTGGAGCAAAAGTGGCTAAAAAGGTTGTTCTTCGCCTGCTAATCAATTGGAGATCAATGCAAATCGGGTTTTTCTACAACTTTACTTTACTATTTTATACAAATTTACCTATGGTCTGAACAAAAATCCTTATGAGGAAACACATAAGGAAAAAGATTTTAACTGAAAGAACCATAAATTTTTTGAAATTCAGCTATCCAGGTGTCTCTTTTTTTTGGCAATTTATTTCAATCATATCCTGGAATTGTCAAGGTCTAGGTAACAAGCATACTAGGCAACAATTAAAGAATTTAATAAATACCCATAACCCCAATGTCATATTCTTGTTTGAAACCAAACAATTGCATCAGTTTGTTGAAAGTACTTTCCACGATTTTTCTTAGTATAACCATATCCCATAGGGAGAGCTGGTGGTTTAGCTGTTGCTTGGGACATATCTGTTAGACTTAAGGTCCTGTATAAAGATGATAATCAAATAAATTGCTCTATTTGGGATGAAAAAACTAAAATGGAATGGGTCTTAACTTGTATGTATGGGAGTCCTTATCATGATGACAGGAAAGACAAGTCATGGAAACTTGTTAATGACATGGGACATACTATGAATTTTCCTTGGCTTATTCTAGGAGATCTGAATGTCATCCTTAGTAAAGAAGAAAAAAGAGGGGGAAACCCCGCCAATGGAACCAACATAAGAAAATTTAATAATCTTTTTAATAAGATAGGGCTTAAAGACCTAGGTTACTTTGGCTTCCCTTTCACTTGGTCTAATCAGCAAATAGGGAATGATCTCATAGAGGAAAGACTGGATAGAGGAGTAGCAAATAGTCATTGGATCACTCAATTCCCCACTGCTAGTATTAGGCACTTGAACCACTCTGGCTCTGACCATTCTTCTATTCTTTTAAACACTGACATCCCTAATCAGGATGGGTTTAAACCTTTTAAATTTTTTGGTCTATATCAAGAAGAACAAAAATGTAGAGATATCATAAAAACCTCCTGGGAAACTAAAGTTCAAGAATCCCATGCTTTTGTACTGGTTAATAGATTGGCTGAAGTAAAAGAGAAGTTAGTCTTTGGAATAGAAATGATTTTGGGAATATAAAGAATAATATTTCTTCTTTAAATAAGAAAATTGATCTCATTATCAGTAGACCTAATGTCAGACTAGATGACCCTGAGCTGCTAGATACTAAACTTGAAATACAAAAACTCCATGACTATGAGGAAGAATTATGGAAAATCAAAGGAAGAGAAAACACTATTTCTTTAGGAGATAGAAACACCCACTTCTTTCATCAAAATGTTGTCATAAGACAAAGACGCAATATAATTTTAGGTCTCTATGACAACACCAACACTTGGGTGGAAGGTAGAGATAAAATAGCAAATTGCCTTAACAACCATTTTGAAACTTTGCTAACTACTTCTGCTCCTAGTATTAATCTTGATATTGTTAATCTTGTCCCTACTTCCATAACTGATTTGGATAATATTAATTTGATGGAACCTCCCAAGGAATTTGAAATACATGAAGCTCTTTTTGGCATGTTACCTAACTCTAGCCCTGGCCCTGATGGGTTTCCAGCCTGTTTTTTTCAAAAAAAATTGGAGTATTGTCAAAAATGATATCATTGACACTATTAAAGCTTTTTTTCAAAGTGGTCACATGTTAACTAAGCTGAACCAAACTTTTATTTCCCTGATTCCTAAAGTTTTACACCCTGCTGGCCCAGGTGATTATAGGCCTATAAGCCTATGTAATATAACTTATAAAATCATTTCTAAAGTTATAGATAAATATTGAAACCCCTTCTGGATAAATTGATATCACCTTATCAATCTGCCTTTGTCAAGCAAAGACTTATCTCAAACAACATTCTTGTTGCTCATGAGATAATCCATGCTATGAGAAGAAAAAAGAAAAGTAGGACTGATTTCATGGGGCTAAAAATTGATATGTCTAAAGCGTTTGACAGGGTTGAATGGGACTTTCTCATTGCCATTATAAAGAGAATGGGTTTCTGTGATGGGTGGTTTAACCTGATTCTTCAATGCATCAGTACTAGTCACTCAGTTATTCTTTTCAATGGAGTCCCATGCAAACCTTTTAAACCTTCTCGAGGGTTAAGACAAGGGGACCCCCCTGTCCCCTTACCTCTTCATCCTCTGTATGGAGTCATTTTCTAGGACTTTATCGGATGCTGAGAATAAGGGTCTCATTTCTGGTTTCAAAATTAATAAGAACTGCCCCTCTATAAGTCATTTGTTGTTTGCCGATGACTGCCTAATTTTTGCTAAAGCTACCACTGATCAAAGTAAGAATCTTCTGAAAATTTTAGAGGACTATGGGAGCACATCTGGTCAGATGATAAATTTCTTTAAATCTGGTATTTTTTTCACCCCACACATCTCCAATAGTTCTGGTAGAAACATCATAGATATTCTCAAGGTTAAAAAGATCATACTTGATGACAAATATCTTGGAGGACCTTTATTCACCAATAAATCGAATATTGCTTGTTTTGATAACTTGACTGAAAAAATGGGCGGTAGACTTAAGGGTTGGAAATGTGAGTCTATGTCTCCACTAGGGAGAGGGATAATGGCTAAAACTGTTCTTGAATCTCTACCTGTCTATAGTATGTCCACTTTTATTCTCCCTAAAACTACCACTAAAAGAATTGAAAACACTATAAGAGACTTCTGGTGGGGTAAACTGGGTCCAAAAAAAGGGTTATATATAAAGGGTTGGAGAGGATTATGTAAAAGTAAAGAGAAGGGTGGAAACGACCTGAAAAAGTTGATCTTATGAATTTGTCCTTAATAGCTAAAAATGGGTGGAGATTATTTAAACAATCTAACTCTATTTTCTCTAGAACTATGAAAGGGAAGTATTTCCCTTCCTCTAATCCCTTTCATGCTATTTGCAGTGATGGGTCTTCATGGGCTTGGAAAGGTGTTCATAAAGGGTTAATGATCCTCAAAGAGTTTAGCATATGGGAAATTGGAGATGGTAAAATGGTCCAGATGAGAATGGTAACCCCATAAATTTACCAAGACTAGGAAGTACTAGTAACTATAAACTGGTAAATGATCTGATGTGTGAGTCTAGGTGGAATGTTGAGGCTTTAAACAACCTGTTTGAATGGGATATTGTGGCTAAAACTCTTTCTATAACCCCTAAAACCAGTAGAAAAGACACTCTGAGATGGATTCATAACCAGAGGGGTGAGTTCACTAGTAAATCTCTGTATAATCTCCTTGATAAAAAAGCAACCCAACCCACTGACCATTTGGCTAAGAAGATTTGGAAGCTGAATGTGCTCCCTAGAATCCAGTTATTCATCTGGAAGATGAAAAACAACATTCTTCCTTTCAATGGTAAGTAGCTGCTACATACATCATTCACATAAACCCAATTTGTCCCCTGTGCAACAATTTTAATGAACTGGAGAACACTCTCTCATGAACTGTTCTTTCACTAGAGCTGTTTGGGCTTAGTGTTACTTAAACCTTGATATTGCTTGTAATGGCTTTAATAATCTTTCTGAATGGTGTAATAGTTGGTTTGTGAACAATTATGATATACCTCAGTGGGGATCTTGGGCAAGTGTCTATTCAACTATATGCTGGTTTGTTTGGAAAGCTAGGTGTGACTCTGCTTTTGGAAAAGCTAAACCCTGCCCTTCTCTCACAGCCAAATCTATTCTAAATCATATGAATGATGTCTATGTTCATCAATCTAGGAACTATCCCACCCCAAGGACTAGAATGATAGTAAACCCTAATCAAAATTCTAATACTCATTTATCATTTGCTTATTTGTCTGTGATAGATAAAGTAACAGAACTAACATGAATTGGTGTTTCTATTATAGACACCTCAGGGAATATCATTGGCAGAAGAACAAGGTGTGCCAGAGCTCATGGAAAAGAAGAAGGAGATATCCTAGCAACACAAGAAGCTTTGGATTGGGCCTCTGAACTCAACTGCAGAACTTTCAATCTCTTGGGAGGCAACTCAAACATCAGAAATACACTGAAAGGAGGAAACAGAACAACAAATTGGAGGACTGACCAAGGAATCATCTTATTTTAAAGTTTAAATATTTTGGACAAATATTTTGTAAAACTATTACTAGCACGATACTACCAGAACTTCTTAGTCTTGCATTTGCAGGAGGGAAAACATTAAGTCCTCAATCCTGGGAGGCACCTTTGTTATCTGCACTTTGTGTTTAATCTAATTTCTTATATATATATATAAAAAAAAAAGAATCAAGTCTTTGCTTTGTACTATCAATTAAATCACTTTTTTTCAAGAGAAAGAAATATGACACTTTATAAAATTTCACATTTTACTAGCTTACGTTGGAAATCTAAGTACAGCTGATCGGAAACTTGAGGAAGCGATTGCACTCTCGGCTAGGACATAAGATATCCTTCATTTTCCAGCAACACCTAATCCTAAGAAGCGTATGGATTAATGACCGCTATAAGGGACATGGTTTTCTTCAATAGACATTAAAGTAGTCATTATTCCATCAAAAAAAAAAAAAAAAAACTTGTATCGACACAGTACAATATAGCTAGACGAAGAATTATAATTACATTGGATATATAGTCCGAAACGTAAGTATATAGCTAGAAAAATATAGTTGGAAACACGCAATTAGCCTCTCTCTCACTCCTTCTTCAATAAAATCATCACCAACAACCCCTTTTTTCTCAGATCTGGTCCATTTTGGACCAGATCTGAGCAGTTTCTTTACTATTCCTTGTTTTTTATGTTAGTTAGTAGTTTTAGTTAGTTATTATCACGTTTTCTACTTATCAGACTAAGGGAAAAATTCTTCGAGCAATTGTTTCCTTGATGACATACTAAAACAAGACTACTTAGGTAGTTTCGGTTTTAGTATTGGTTATATATAAAATGGTATGTGAAATCTACGTGCTTAACTCTTATAGGTTGTACAAGTTCTTATGAATTTGTAAGAACCTTTCGGTTTGCTCTTATATTTATTGGTTTTTTTGTCATTTTTGTAACAAAAAGGGGGAGAAATATATGGAGTAAAGAGGAATAACAAATATGTTCGGATTGAATATATACCTAGCTTTCCTTTATGGGGAGTAAAGCTTTTGTTATTCAAATGTCAACAACGGCATTTATTTTTTGAATATGTGCAGGATATTGTGCTATTGAAACTTGGAATCAAGCGTATGAAAAATGAGTTATTTGTAATCCGATTATCTCCATATGTATTAGAGTTTTGTCACTAAAATTGACAAAGGGGGAGATTGTTAGAGCATTGCCTGACTGAACCCACCAAGCATTGGTATGTCAAGGTTGGTTGTCATATTTTAGTATCAAAACTCAATTAGAGTCGCTTGATTAAGATTACTAGAGTCAACTTCGTTTAGGTTAGACTAGAAAGTCTAGGAATGTTGAGACATACAAGTATTACTTTGAAGACCTGAAGAACGTGAAGACGTAACGACTACGACGAAGACATCATCCTTCCACTTGAGGTTAGTGATACTGACTTGTTTCCATTCCTATCGTTTCTTTCAAGTCATTTAAGATTGAAAACATAACATGCAAGGTTATATATATGATACTCTAGTATTAGACTTGGTCATATTAGTATGGTCAAGTATACTGAATTAAAAAGTATAACATTTATCTTTTGAAATTCGTAAATGCGACACCGACATAATGTATGTAACTTGTTACTTGATTGTGTATTGGATATAGTGTGATTTCATCCTAGGAAATTATGTTTTATTACATTGGTTTAAGGAAGTAGATATACGAACTTGTGTAGTAATCGAAAGGAAATCAATAAGGTGTTTCGGTCTGGTTTTCTATGAAGATATATTGGATGATCGATTGGAACCTAAGAAGGGAACTCAGGTAGAAGCGATCTTAACTTATGTTGAGAGTCAAGGTAGAACCGGTCCCTACTTATCTTGGGATACCTGGTAGAACCGATCCTAGCTTTTGTTGGAGTCAAGGTAGAACCGATCCCTACCTATATTGGGAGACTTGGTAAAACCGATCCTAGATTTTGTTGGGAGTCATGGTAGAACCGATCCCTACATATATTGGGAGTCTTTGTAGAACCGATCCTAACCTATGTTTGGAGTTATGGTAGAACCTGTCCCAAGAGCAAAACCGATTTTCAACATTCACATATTACTTTAGGGTTTTGTGTGAGTTTGAAATTAGGGTTTGCTAGATAGTAAAGTTGTAGATGTCGACATAATTTGAACATTTACATAATTCTTATCATTGATTGTTCAAAGATATTCAAAGATATTCAAGGTGATCACAAACCGAAATATTGGAGGTTTTCGAATTATATGTTTTTGATTTTCGAGCAATCAAAATGTATCTCTAGAAGAAATATATTAGTTAAGTGTTAAACTTATATTATATATTTTATAAAGAGAGATTTCGAAAATACAGGTTGGATATTAGTTGGAAATATGAAAACCGAAATTAGGTACTTTATTGCATATCTTTATAATCTTTCGGTTTTGGAAATTCCTTGTTGTCCAAACAACCTTGGTCTATAAATTGAGAAGTTTGTCATTCTTGCAAACTATCCTTAGCCAAGTAAACTTTATTGTTTCCAGCGGAGCCGACTACTAGTATTAGTTGTTATACTGTATCAGAGAGGAAACTACCCTAATTAGGAAAATCTCTTACGTCCGCTCATTTAAAGACTTATGTGGGACCAAGAAGCTCTAGCAAGTACTGTTGGTGGGAAACTAGACAAGAGCATTGTTATTTAGTTTTTGATTATTGATTTGATTGACTAACGGTTGTTGAAACTTTGATTGCACCTAGTTTGATTATTCTTGAGAACCTTCTCTTCTGACATAAGGTCACTCAAACTAGATCAAAGTATCGACGAAATCTTCAGAACTGTTTTTTGATCTGAAGATAACTTGTGATCATCCATTGTGAACAAACTCCGTTCTGTGCGTGATCGATCATAAGTGGCATCAAGTCTTTTGTGCAGGTACAATTGAAGATTTGAAGACAAAAAGATTTTTTTAATTAGTTTCGCATCTTGTGATATTACTTTAGGCACATATCTTGATTGGTTGGGATCCAACTAAGATCCAATTTATCTTTGGTAGATTTGATCAAGTAGTCGTATAGATCGGCAACTGTCATTTGGTGGTATTCTTCAATATCCGAATCTGATAGCTTATGAATCTAGATCGGATTATTTTGGATCTTGATTGATCTTACCCGACAAAGGAGTTTACTTGTTTAAACGGAAGAGCCTTTGTCAAAATTCACAAATCTTTTCTTAATGATTAGTAGAGTGATTACCAAACAGATTTGTTCCTTTACGGTTTGGAATACGATCAAAAGGAGTTGAGTGCTTAAGACTTTACATCGGTAAAGCAACTGAAGATAGTGATTTCTATCTTGGGATTCACGTGCGTTGGCTTATATGGTTTTAAATTGTTGTAGAAAGTGGTAGTAAAGTTCGTTCAACTCAGACTTGTAAAGATTTGGTTTCAGAAAATACTAAAAACAAAGAAAATATTTACACAAGTTTGTCACAAATATCGAGAGAATCGACTTTGATTCCACCATAAAATTCATTCATGCGATTCATATATTTATTCTAGACAATTATAGCTCAAATAATAATGAAATATTGACTCTGCTTTTTTGCCAAGGTAGATTTTTAAAAGATTGATCAGAAATCACTAGCATGACGCATCAAAAGCACTTATACCAAGCATACATCATCATACGACATCACAACCAATTAAGAAAAATCATAAATCAATTAAAACAAGTGCAAAAAGTCATATAAGAATAAAATATAATTACCACACGCATGAAATATGGCTTCCTCCGCTGCTCCAGTTGTTGGGGTTTAGCTCCTCATATCAAAAACACGCACAAAATAATAATCCATAGCTCAAAAAGGTGTTTTATTGAAGAAATTATATAAAACAGAGATTTGTAACGCTCGTAATGGTGTTACAGACGTCACCATTCTGATTTCTAAGATCGTTGAACAACGATACTTGTTTGTCTCTCACGTTGTTTCGAGACCGCTTCGCGATCGACTCGTTGGTCCAATGTTCTTGATGTTCTTGAGTTTTGCAGCAGCAGAGAACTTTCTCCGAAACTTTCGTGATCTCCTCGTAGCTCCTCCAAACCTTCTGCTCGGTCCCCAAAACTATCCCCAAGTCTCCACTAGGTCTCCACAGCCTCGTCCCACTCTATTTATACACAACATGCTCGAATATCTTGTGAGTAAATCCTTGTTTTTCCCCCACGGCAAGTTGCGAATAAATCTCCTGCAATCTCTCTACGCGTCTTTTCCAGATGTTAAAAGTCTCCAAACCCTTTCCAAAGATATAGTACAATCTAATGGAGGAAATATTCTTCCTTTAATTCTCACGGAACTTCCAAACTCGACAAATCCCGAGTAAAACTTTCCTCCCTGTTTTATCTAAATCTTCCTTCTCCCGGCTTATCTAGCCCAACTGGGTCAAATCCATCGAGTAAATCAAGCATGTTTAGCAAAAAACAGACCCATTGCAACTGATTCTAGCGATTTAATCTTCTCACAAGTGACCCAAAAATCGAACCCTAATATTTGCCGTGCAACTCAAAATTTCCCGCCTTTTTAATCGTTCAAATGAAGATGATGATGGTCGCCCCTTATCTCGCAAAGCAGAGTCCCTTTAGCAACTGGGGTGGAAATAGTAAATGAGTGCCCCTTAGTAATTGAGTACCCCTTATCCAAATGAAGGGTCCTTTTAGTGATTCTTCTGAGGTGTAATTATAACTTTTCTGGGGAGTCTCCAGCATACTTCCGGGGTGCCTGTAGTGCGTCTTCTGGGTGCCTTTAGTAATTTTCTCCCAGGATCACTTTTCGAGCCGATTTCGCCGCAAAAGCTTATTTCTCCAAAAACACCTACAAAGACATAAAATAACAAAATAAATACAAAATCGAGCACTAAAAATATATACAATTGAGATTATATCAGACACAAAAATGTGTCTATCAAATACCCCCAAACTTATTATTTGCTAGTCCTCGAGCAAATCAAATCTAGATAATAAAATCCTAACTCACTGTCAGCAGCATCGTCGATTGCATTTAGCGTATGCAATAAGCCTTTAAACCCCTAGGTGGCCCTAGTGGCCGAGTTATAGTCTCGGGAGGGTTTACCGCAGGTATACCCACAAAACCTTTATACTCTGCACTTAACTAATTACATTACGTAACCTTGGAAGGCACTAAAGAATCTCCTTGGTTAGCATACTTATTGATTACGGGAGGAAGTACCCCGATGCGAAATTCCAATTGATGTACACGAGTTTGCACTCAAGCATACTAAAATTCATATATAAGTCACAGAGCTCTACTCGATAGTCGCACTATGGACATCAATACCCTGAGTCAAAACTAATCACATGGATAGATCAAGAAGATGGATATAGAAAAAAACATAGATGGTTTTGATGTTTACTAAGTGATCGATGTTTCCCATATCTCGTCTCAAGGCCTCTCGCCAAAATGATCCTATCCTAATGGACTGAGATACTAGTCTGGACTAATATCAACACACTGGAATATACAAGGGAACCAGTGGTCGATAATCCTAACTCTAGGTCAACACAACTGGCATATACAAGGGTTCCAAAGTGGTCGACTTTATTGAATTTATTCCATTGGTCGATGGTCCGGTCTCACTTTTTTTTTTTTTTTTCTCTTTTTTTTTCACTTTTTTTTTTTTTTTTTCAACTTTTTTCTTTTTCACTTCATTTTTTTTTTTTTCATGGTATCTCAATCACTCTATTTCACCCTAGCATTGGTAACAACTTGATTCGTGGGCCCCACCTAATCACTTAGAGAAACATAGTTTAAAAACAAAATAAAATAAAAACAGAAGTGAAAAGGACTCAACGAGATTAGTGAAACTATCATGTTATTTCTAACACCCGAGCTCGTGCTTTTATGAATAGACTCTTTAGATGTTGCCATCTAATCGATTGGTTCCTCAACTCCTACAACCAAAATGCTTCCATCCACTTAGATTGGTTAGTGCCATCCTTAATACGCATAAATTTCTAGGCTCGGAGTTTAACAATGCAATTAAAAGTTTGTCCCATACCCCAAACTTAAATCTAACATTGTCCTCAATGTTCTAAAGATAAAATTAAAAGCATGAACAAGGAGAAACTGTTACCATTTGAAGCAAAAGAGTTAAGGAAAGATATTACCGTGTCGCATGAATGTTGGGTTACCTCCCAAGAAGTGCTAAGTTTAACGTCTTCAGCCAGACTAAGAAGGGATTAGTCACCTCATAAAATCATAAAGTAATAGCCGAAATATCTGTGGGTCATCAAAACCAAATAGAGCTATCACAAATAAAAGGAATATGCAACATGCCAAGAAAATTAACAAATGAAGCACACCCTTGTCTAGTTTCCTGTTTAAGACAACTACATCTAGTCGTGGTTCAGTTCGTGTTCTATAACTGGGTCCGTATAAAATATTTTCATGGGTTGGAATTCCTCAAAGCTAAGATCCTAGTTCGTGTTGTAAAGTCTGTAAAAACTCAAATAAGAACTTAGAAGCACATAATAATAACTCCGAATAATTGCGGATCCTTAAAGTCAATCGGTTTTGACTCACACAATTGACCACGATGAAAACTGGTGGTCAATCTTAAGCAAATGTGTCATTTCTATTCTCCTAAAGTACTTAGGTTTAGTCTCGTAACTTAATAATCCCACACATTTTGAACTCATACATTCCCACAATTGGTTGAAAACTATTTGGTGGGAAAACAAAATCAATCTGGGTATCATAGCCTCAAGCTAACCACATCAACCAGAGGATGGGTTTCTAACAACTGAACTTCCCTATGGACATCACTAGGTTCAGGAAAACGTGTATGAAGATAATCTTGTAAAATGGTTGAGGCCCATATGTCAAGTCCCAAGTGAGGGACTTTTCTAAGAGTTAAAGCACATGGAGAATGATAATCACCCCCAAACTTAGAGTTTTCAGTGTCTCTAGATAGACTGGTCACAACTTCCCTAATTTCAAGGTCATCTGATTCCTGAAAATGGTCAATTGATTCTTCTAAGTCGGGTTCATCCTCACTCATCTCTACGAGTTCAGTTTCTTTATCTAAGACTAATGTTTCTAAATCTCTAGACTCTAAAACAATATTCTCAGAATAAACTCGTTCCTCTAAACCATCATCGGCTTCGTAATCATAAGGAAATACTACATCGTCTAAAACGGTGGTATCTCTAGTCAAATCCTCGTCCTTTTGAATAGGTGAATAATTATTAAAATTATTTGGATTTGAACTAGAAATAATATTATCATTGTAAAGCTCAATTGGAGTAACAAATTCCTGATCACTATGCCTATTTATTTCAAATTCTTCATTAGCACTATCCTCATCATAATCATCATTATAATAACATGGAAATGATCGAACCTCATCTAAAGTAGTGTTACCAATTCTAACCTCGTCATCTTGATTATGCAAATAACTATCCTCATTTTCAAAGGTACTATTGGAAACACTATATTGGAAATTAAAACTATCTTGAGCATTTCTTTCATGGGCCTCTAACAACATTTTCTGAGTCGATTCACATGACTTCCTGATTTGATCTAGGAAAGAAGGTTCACACGTTGCATTTCTTTCGTCCATAACTAAGTTATTCATTTCTGCTAACTTACGTGTCGCCTCAGCTAACTTACGTGTTGACTCTAGTAGAGAGGAATTTTGCTCGTGCGACCGGTTGGCATGTGGATAGTAATTGGGCTCATCATGGTATGAGCCATAACCTTGAAAAGGCTGATGTTCCCAACCACTATTCACACTATGGTCAAAGTAGTAAAGTCCATTTTGAAACTCGGTCGGATATTCGTTGTATTGGCTATTGTAATACCATTCGACATTCTATTTGCGAAGTGTGAGTTGTCACACAAAATAAAACCCACCGACTGGGGATTCGTGGGTGGATAGAGTCTTACCTCCCGTACTGACGGGCGATGAACCGTTGAAGTCGACTCAGGCCACCGACTCCGATGTCGGTGCACGAACCCGAGGGCCGAGACAAGATCGTGAATCGTCGTCCTTCCCCCCGCAAAATGCTTATATTTAACCTCAGCCCTTCCTTAGGGTTTTAAAAATAATGTCCAAGTCCAGAAAATAAAGTCCAAAAAGTCCAAAAATAAAAGAAAAATTACAAAAATGCAACCCTATTTACGCTTTCTAAAAATAAAAAGAAATAAAGTCTAAATAAACTAATTATGTACAAAATCTTCTTCACTCCTTGACTCCTCTTTCTTTCCTTCTTTGGCGATGCTTTCCTTTTATAACACCTTTTCTTTCCTCGTAGGTTCGCTCCAAATCTAAAAAAGAATCAAAAGAATACCAAAGGCATAAAAAAAGAAAAAAAAAAAAATAAAAATAAAAATAAACCTAAAACAAATCTAAATATAAGTCCGCGTCGGCGGCGCCAAAAATTGATATGGTTTTAAATTGTTGTAGAAAGTGGTAGTAAAGTTCGTTCAACTCAGACTTGTAAAGATTTGGTTTCAGAAAATACTAAAAACAAAGAAAATATTTACACAAGTTTGTCACAAATATCGAGAGAACTGGGACTTCGGATTCCACCATAAAATTCATTCATGCGATTCATATATTTATTCTAGACAATTATAGCTCAAATAATAATGAAATATTGACTCTGTTTCTTTGCCAAGGTAGATTTTTAAAAGATTGATCAGAAATCACTAGCATGACGCATCAAAAGCACTTATACCAAGCATACATCATCATACGACATCACAACCAATTAAGAAAAATCATAAATCAATTAAAACAAGTGCAAAAAGTCATATAAGAATAAAATATAATTACCACACGCATGAAATATGGCTTCCTCCGTCGTTCCAGTGTTGGGGTTTAGCTCCTCATATCAAAAACACGCACAAAATAATAATCCATAGCTCAAAAAGGTGTTTTATTGAAGAAATTATATAAAATGAGATTTGTAACGCTCGTAATGGTGTTACGCGACGTCACTGTCTGATTTCTAAGATCTGTTGAACAACGATACTTGTTTGTCTCTCGTCGTTGTTTCTAGACTGCTCGCGACTCGACTCTGTTGGTCCAATGTTCTTGATGTTCTTGAGTTTTGCAGCAGCAGAGAACTTTCTCTGAAACTTTCTGTTGATCTCTGTAGCTCCTCCAAACCTTCTGCTCGGTCCCCAAAACTATCCCCAAGTCTCCACTAGGTCTCCACAGCCTCGTCCCACTCTATTTATACACAACATGCTCGAATATCTTGTGAGTAAATCCTTGTTTTTCCCCCACGGCAAGTTGCGAATAAATCTCCTGCAATCTCTCTACGCGTCTTTTCCAGATGTTAAAAGTCTCCAAACTCTTTCCAAAGATATAGTACAATCTAATGGAGGAAATATTCTTCCTTTAATTCTCACGGAACTTCCAAACTCGACAAATCCCGAGTAAAACTTTCCTCCCTGTTTTATCTAAATCTTCCTTCTCCCGGCTTATCTAGCCCAACTGGGTCAAATCCATCGAGTAAATCAAGCCTGTTTAGCAAAAACAGACCCATTGCAACTGATTCTAGCGATTTAATCTTCTCACAAGTGACCCAAAAATCGAACCCTAATATTTGCCGTGCAACTCAAAATTTCCCGCCTTTTTAATCGTTCAAATGAAGATGATGATGGTCGCCCCTTATCTGCCAGCAGAGTCCCTTTAACAACTGGGGTGGAAATAGTAAATGAGTGCCCCTTAGTAATTGAGTACCTCTTATCCAAATGAAGGGTCCTTTTAGTGATTCTTCTGAGGTGTAATTATAACTTTTCTGGGGAGTCTCCAGCATACTTCCGGGGTGCCTGTAGTGCGTCTTCTGGGTGCCTTTAGTAATTTTCTCCCAGGATCACTTTTCGAGCCAATTTCGCCGCAAAAGCTTATTTCTCCAAAAACACCTACAAAGACATAAAATAACAAAATAAATACAAAATCGAGCACTAACAATATATACAATTGAGATTATATCAGACACAAAAATGTGTCTATCATTGGCCATACGGTTGTAGGCCCAGGGATACTGAGGGAACTAAGTAACTATGGGTAGATTACTTGGTCTTAACTATACGAAGTTGGCTTTGTTCTTTGTATAACAACTTAATTCTGAGAGTATTCAAAACTGGTCTAGTAATGTAGCACTTGTAGAAATTATTGAGAAGAATACAACACAGAGGTTGTAGGAGATGCGAAAGGAAGAAAGGTGATAATAAGGGACAAAGATAATTAAACAAGTTGAAAGAAAAAGAAGAGGTTTGGATTCTCTGAAACAGAGGTTTGATAATAATCTTAATAATATTGAATGTGTTCTACAAAGAACGTTAATAGCCTGTTTATATAGGCTGAAAATAAGAATTCTAAAAATTATCAAACTCTAAAAGAAGAAATAGGAAAAGACTAAAACAAGAAATATCAAACTTGAAAAACAAGTAAGAAGTTTCCAGAGATGTTCTACATCAGTCCATCCCTCTTGAAAGTACTCGTCCAGGAGTTTGCTTTGTTCAAACGTCTCCATGAAAAGTAAAAATCTCTTGAACATTAAAAATGTTAGAGATACTCCAGTTTGAAGGAAGATCAATAATATAAGCATTATCATTTATCCTTTCAAAATCTTGAAATGACCGTATTTCTTCATCTTAGTTTTGTTATATGTACCTGTAGGGAAACGTTCTTTTCGAAGATGAATCATAACTAAATCCCCCTCTTGAAAAATTTTCAGTCGTCTGTGCTCATCTGCAATTGCCTTGTATTTGGCATTAGAATCTTCAAGCTTAGTCTTCGCTTCTTGGTGAATTTGTGCATCTTTGTCTATCATCTTGTCAGCTTGAACACTAGCTTTGGAAACCTTGGGTAGAACCACTAAATCAAGTACATGATTTGGAACCTTTGAATAAACAATCTCAAATGGAGTCTTCCCTGTGGATCTATTGACTGAAATATTGAATGCAAATTCATGTGAGGCAGCAAAATATCTCATTGCTTCTCTTTATTGTCAGCTATCTTTGCTCTTATTAAATTCCCAAGTGAACGATTAACAACCTTAGTTTGACCATCAGTTTGTGGATGTGTAGTTGTATTGTACCGTAATTTAGTTCCAAGTCTCATCCAAAGAGATTTCCAGAAGTAGCTTAAAAACTTAGTATCTCTGTCAGAAGTTATAGTCTTAGGCACACCATGTAGACGTACTACTTCTTTGAAGAATAAATAAGCTACATTAGAAGCATCTGTTGTTTTTTTACATGCAACAAAATAAGCCATTTTGGAATATCTATCCATAACAACCATGACTGAATCATGTCCCCAAGCTGTACGAGGCAATCCCAAAATGAAATTCATGCTAACATCAACCCAAGGAGCTTCAGGGATTGGCAAAGGAGTATAAGGCCAGTGTTTTGAATCGTACCTTTAGAACGCTGACAAACCATGCACTTTTGAACAAATTTTTGCACAACTCGTTTTAAAGAAGGCCAAAAATATCTTTCTTCAACCAAAGCAATTGTTTTATCTTTACCAAAATTTCCACCAAGACCACTGCCATGCAATTCTTGCATTAAATGAAGACAAAATGAACCTTGAGGAATACATAGTCGATTATATTTAAAAAGAAAACCATCTTGTATCGAAAATTAAGCTTCTCCACCATTTTTTGTTCCACAGGTTTTCCAAATATCTTTAAAGTCTTCATCATCTGGATAAACTTCTTTGATAAAATCAAAAGCTACACTTTCGTTGTTAAGAGTAACAAGAAGATGAGTACGTAGACTTAAAGCATCAGAAACTGTATTTAATTTCCCACTTTTATGTCGAATAGAGAATGTGTATTGATTCATAGTGGACAACCATCTATCATGCATTTTGTTCACCTTAGCTGATGTCTGAACATACTTCACAGCTTGATGATCTGTATTGACTACAAATTCTTTATGTACAAGATAAGGATGCCACTGTTTTAAAGCTTGAACAAAAGCAATCAACTCAAGTTCATATGTAGACCATTTTTTTCTTGTATCATAATTCTTCTCACTATGATATGCAACGGGATGTCCCTCTTGAGATAAAACATCACCAATGCCAACTACTGAAGCATCACAGTCGATTTCAAAAGTTTTGTTAAAATCAGGCATGGCAAGTATAGGTGTGCTGCATAACTTTTCTTTGAGAATATTGAAACTCTTGTCTGCTTATTTTGTCCAAAAAAATTCTCTCACTTTAAGAAATCTGTGAGTCCCGCAGCAATCGAACTAAAGTTCTTCACAAAACGTCTATAAAATGATGCTAAGCCATGAAAACTTCTAACATCCTTAATACATGTTGGTGTAGGCCATTCTTTAATTTCTTTTATCTTAGTTTCATCAACTGCAATACCGGAATTAGAAAAAACATAACCCAAGAAAGTGACTTTGTTTGAAAGAAAAGTACACTTCTTAAGATTTGCATATAACATGTTATCAGCAAGTACTTCGAAAACCTTATAAAGATGTATAAGGTGTTCATCTTCACTTCGATTGTAGATTAAGATATCATCGAAATAAACAATAACAAAATGACCAAGAAAAGGTTGTAGTACCTGGTTCATTAGACGCTTGAAAGTACTAGGAGCATTTGATAAGCCCAAAGGCATTACTAGCCATTCATACAGACCTTCTCGAGTCTTAAAAGTTGTTTTCCATTTGTCACCAATACGTATGCGAATCTGATGATATCCATGGTAGGCTGGGAAAGATGCCTACGACTATGTCTACTGCAAGTGCACAACGCCTATTGGAGACAGGGAAAATACAGGTCGATCCCTCAGAGACTTGTGGAGTGTTATGTTGATTCTGAGGCTTTACTACAACTGACTTTTGACCTAAAGTGACACAAGTTGGTTGTTTTGGTGTCTTTACGACAATATTTGGATGGTGAACAAGTGACAAATGAAATACAGATTGTAAAGAAAGTGCTAGAGAGCACTAGGGTGCTAGACTTCACCTCATAACCCTATGCGAAGGCAAAACACACTCCATATATGTTCTTGTACCTCCCTTTGAAGGCCTCAGGTGGAAGAATTCTTTAGCAAACTCTCCTAACTCACCCCTAGTATAGCTTGTCTTCTTACAGTACAAACTATCACAAGATCATTTGGCTTGTTAGCTAACTAATTACTCCTAAAGCAATTCAACTGATCTCACTAATTCACCCCTAGTATAGCTTGTCTTATTACAGTACAAACTATCACAAGTTCATTTGATCAATACAACATACAATTACTCATTTCAATTAAGCACAGCAAGAACACAAATTTTGAACATGAGTTAACTCAACATATGATTATGAGTTTCATCTACACCCTAGCAAATGTAATTAGAACATGCTAAATATCATTAGCATACAATTAAAACTAAGCTTGGTGCACCGCTAATCCGGGCATAAGTTCTAACATCCACTCCTAAATTCTATTTATACATGCAAACCCCCAAACCCTAATTTACTTCAAATTGGAAAATAAATAAATACACTCTCACCCAAAACCGAATCAGCTTGTCTCCTCTGCTATTTCGGCTCGATTCTCCATTACTTTGATTTTCCCCAAATATTGAAAACCCTAACCCTAATTCTTTCTATCTCTCACTTAGCTTCTAGGAAGAAGCTAAGAAAAAGCTAGAGAGCAAATAGGAGGTGATGGCGGAGGCGGATGCGCTGTCGCCTGGTGGTGTCGGGAGAAGGAGGAGGTGGCTCTGCTCAGAGCTTGGTCGGGAGAGAAAGACGAGGGATGGGAGCTCTGCAACTGTCGGGGTCGAGGGAGAAGAAAGAGAAAAGTGGTTGGGTTGTGTTTGGTTTGGTGAAGATATAGATGTCTTTGGTGTGGAGTGGGAGCATCGATCCTTGATGGGATGATTGGAGCGACCGTTGGATTTATGGGAACCCGATGCGTGGGTCGATGTGGCCGTAGGATGTAGATGGGTGAGTGTTGATGGTGGGTTTTCATTTGAGGTTAAAATTGTAAAAATCAGAAAAAATTATGCGCTGACATCTTGTAAAAGATAAAGCCATTAATAAGTGTTGGATACTCCCTCACTTAATTCACCAAGAATGGAGCATGTGGCAATAATCCCATTCTGTGAATACATGAAATTCCTCCAGGTTGGAGCATGTGGCAACAATCCCTTCATGTGAATTTCATATCAGCCTTGTATTTCCAAAGACTCATTATCGCTGTGGCATGACGACCGAGTGTTAGTCTTACAGAGTAACACGAACCTCCAAGCACTATAATGAAACCATGTACGAAATACCCGTACAGGCTGACTCTCGGTGTGTTATACTAGCCCGATTGAGCCCCTCTCGGTGTGTTATACTAGCCCGATTGAGCATCCGACTGACCGTATCAGTCCGGATATGATCTGATCGCAGTCATCCAACTCCATAAGCATGATTGGATGACCCCAGATCAATTCCATCACCCCCAAGCGGTATGGAATACCCACGGCCGACCCCGCATGGTCGGTCATTGGCCTAGCTTGCCAATAAACCGTTCATACCAAGCATTATGGACTAAAACCCTAAATTAGGGTTTGCGGCATATTACATGTGTTGCAAAGCATTCTCAACCATCCATCTTCGCAGGTATAGATGGAGGGTGTAGATGTAGATTCAAAGGGCCCGAGCATGTCAACACGATCACCGTGGGCCCGCCACACACTTGACCAATCGGTCAAAACCAACCATGTTTGGTCGTGACAAAATTGTCGCCCAAACAAGAGATGGCGCACGGCTTTGAAACCCAAAATTAGGGTTTTGAGCATCATGAGCGTCCATCTTCTCCTAAGCACGAATGGAGGGTCCCAGATTAGATTAAACAGTCCTGGCCATACCAAAGATGACCACCGGGGCCCATCTACCTCCTCATGTGTTCGGCCAAGGCATATCATGCCCGGTTAATCCAAAACGTGCGCCCAAACTAGCGTGGCCACGCCTCCCAAACCACAAACCGATCTCGACCGCTCAACTTCCCCCGATTTGGGTGGCTCGGATCACGTTTTAATGGGATATTCGGGTATAGGCGTGAACACCAGCCTACCATCTTCACGTCAAACCAATCGGCCAAGACCGACCAAGTTAGGTCATCTTGGAACGCGTGCTTTAAAAGAGCATGGTGCGCGGCCTTTTGCGGCATCAAATTCCTATTGCAAAATCGATCTCAACCACTCCTCTTTGCCGGTCAAATTGAGTGGCCTAGATCGCACCTTCATGGGACAGTGAGACATGGACGTGTACACCGGCATGCTATCTACATGCACGCCCGGTCTGGTCCTCTCTGAAATCCTTCCCATGCTTGGTTTCGACCAAGTCAAGAGTGATGCTTGCGCGCCTCTTCAAAACCCTAATTTCATTAACGGTCGCAGATGAGTGTCTCAAAGATCATCTCATCCGTCCAACTTCACCAGCCTGGTTATATAACCCTGGTCAGGAGTTAACTGGTCAGTAAGGCGTCATGGTAATCACCACCCATCACTCTACCACACCAGGATGCAGTACGTGCATAAAATACACATGATACTTCTCAAGTATCAACTTCCTGAATAACGCAGTTATTCAATCAGCATTACATGCTACCTTTCGTGGATCTACAATCCACACATTCCAGACATCAATCATGTCACAAACTGGGGGGATACATACTGGGGTATTGGTCTGGCGGTTTACAATCGTGCAGGCGTAACGCGCCATCACAAGAACGTGTTAGGAAGTCATGGACGGTTAGAGATGAACAGAGAAGTGGGCAAGGCTGGTCGTGTATCACCAACGCACAACTCCACTACTCCATCACTCCACTTCCTCCACTTCCCACGAGAGACGTGAATAAGACTCAATGACTTGTATAAATAGGTTCTCCGCCCTATTTCCAAACAACGGGAGAAAAACAGAGAAAACAACAAGAAAACATCAGAGCCTGTTTACACCAATCGTAAGCTTGTTCACTTTCCTGTTGCAAGTCATAAGCAAGTCTACACCTTTACATTCTCAACACCTTCTTCGCTTCCCTCCCTAAGATCAACCCCATCTCCTTCACTTTGTGACCGAAACAAGTCTGGAACGGCCATTTCTTGGTTTAGGCCGGACTTGCACGCATTGATCTCTCGAATCTACAAGCACTCACCGCGCAAAGGCATTTTTTTAAGGTTTAAATTCATTCCTCATCCACACCCCAAATTACCAAATTCTGCAGGAGTAGTTTTCACCCATAAACAATTGGCGACCATAGTGGGAGGTTGATCTCTCGGTTGTAAAGTCAATCTCTTCAATACCGTTCAATCAATTCTGAGATGGTTGGTCTTAGGACCGCTTCGACAGTCTCAAATCCTGATGGCTCCTCCAACGGAGATACCCCCTCCTAACGGTGTATCCGACGGCATAATCAGAAGACTTCCAACATTAAGCGAACTAGCACGGGTACAAGAGATTCACACGAAGAACATGGAGCTAATCAAAGAAGCGGTAAACGGATACTTGATCTCCTCATCAAGATGACGTCGAAATGAGCATTCAGAGATTTCTACACCGGGACTAATTCCCCTCATATCAACAGCTTTACTACGAACCGAGACCAAGGATCAGGAAGCGGCATCTCTAGTAGAAAGCTTGTGTGAACTCTTGCACCTCTCGAGGAATCAACGGGCAGAGACGTTTGCTGCAATTAATAAAATAGCTCTGGATGCACACCTGACTCCTTCTCGTCCAGAAGTCCTAGCTGCGTCGGAAATATCTGTAAACAATGTCACATTTACTAAGACGACATGATGGCAGAGGAGGGTCACAACCGGGCCCTACATGTTACCGCACAATCAAGGGTTCGGAGTTCAGAAGGGCCCTCGTCGACACATGAGCATCTTCGAACGTAATTACTCTCAAGACTCTCAAGACAGCCAAGGTTAGCCTATGCAAGATTGTACGACAGCCCACCACGATGACGGACTTCGAAGGAAATCAAACTTGCACATACGGGTATGTCAATCTGAACTTATCAGTAGGACCCGTTCAATCAAAAGCAAAGTTTGAGGTCATAGAAAAAGAGCCGGACTACCATATGATACTGGGGAGACCATGGCTTCACGACAAAAAGGTCATTCCCTCGACTTATCACCAGTGCCTGAAGACCATGCTAAACGAGAAAGTCATCCGCATTCCCGCATCATTGTCTCCGTATGCACCAATATGCGGAGTGGAGCTGTTCGAGCCAAAAGATACCACACAGGGAGGATCAGACAAAGTCCTGTGCACCCCACTACCCACGTGGGCTTCAATCAAGGAAGGAGACCGACTTACACCACTGGAGGCCAAATACTACAGCACACGTTCTGTAACGAGGCGTCCATCTCTATCCGGTGAGACTCCAACTCATGCTCACACCAAAAGGGGACGCACTTTCGAGGTGAAACGTGATCAGAAGGGGAGAACAATATACCGGCGCCGCTGGTAGCAATTAGCAGGAGAGACTGGAACCCAGCCTCTCCGCCCAATTGAATGTTGCAAGAATGATGAAACACAAGATGAGGTACCAGACGCCCCGCAGCAACTACAAGATGGAACCAATTCCACAACTGACGAGCTCGAGACTGTTAACATCGGGAATGAAGAATCTCCCACGCCGGTCTCTATCAGTTCGAATCTATCCACAGACGAACGTACGAGTCTTGTTCAACTACTCAAGGAGTACCAAGATGTATTCGCCTGGACATACGAGGAAATGCCTGGTCTGGATGAAAAATTGGTCACCCATCACTTACATGTCATACCTGGATCCAAGCCAATCAAGCAATCTCCGAGGCAATTCAGACATGAAGTAGAGGAACAAATCAAGAACGAAATTCGAAGCCGTCGCTAGCCGCCGGCTTCATCGAGCCTATTCATCATCCAACCTCGGTTAGCCAATGTGGTCCCAAGAAAGAAGAAAAACGGACAGATCCGGTGCTGCGTAGATTTCAGAGACTTGAACAAATGTTGCCCCAAGGACGACTTTCATCTACCTAACATCGACATGTTAGTAGACGCCACCAAAATGGACACGGCATGTTCTCCTTCATGGATGGTTACAACGGATACAATCGTATAAGGATGTATGAACACGATGCGAGTAAGACAGCTTTCCGAACCCCTCTTGGCAATTTTTACTATACTGTTATGCCATTCGGTTTAAAGAACGCCGGCGCAACGTACCAACGTGCTATGACGGCAATATTCCACGACATGATGCATAAACAAGTAGAAGACTATGTAGATGATATCGTGGTCAAGTCAAGGGCTCGAGCAGATCACACCAACGTCTTACGGCAAGTATTTGAGAGATGTCGGAATACAAGTTAAAGATGAATCCTTTGAAATGCGCTTTCGGTGTCTCCTCAGGTAAATTTCTAGGATTCCAAGTTACTGCAGAAGGAATAAAGGTAGACCCGTCCAAGACTCAGGCTATCCTCACAATGCCGCCTCCCCGAACTGTGAAGGAGCTCCAGAGTTTCATGGGCAAGGTGAACTACATTCGACGTTTTATACCTGGTTTAGCCCAACTTACCGCCTCGTTCACCCCCTTATTGAAGAAAGGAGCCAGCTTCGTTTGGACCGCAACTCAAAGAAGAAGCTTTTCGAAAGATCCAACGAATACTATCATCTCCACCATCATGAAGTCTCCCGTACAAGGGAAGCCGTTTGTGTCTTTACACTGCCTTCTGACACCTCAGCAGTGGGGGCTCTACTCGCTCAGAAGACGACGAGGGAATCGAACGTCCCATATACTATTTCAAATTTAATATTGAGGGACGCCGAACTCGTATACCCCAGAGCGTAAAAGGCATGTTTAGCTTTGATCCATTCCATTCGAAGTTTAGGCATTACCTACTGTCTAATAGGGTGATACTCGTGTCTAAATCCGATCTTGCAAAGTTTTTACTTTCAAAGCCTATTCTTGACAGGAAGGACAGCAAATGGCTTCTCCAAATGTCGAGCTGGACATAACGTGCGCGTCACCTAGAGCTATCAAGGGTCGGGCAGTTGCGAGACTTACCGGCATCATTTCTGGAGAAGGCACTACGTAACTACATGAAGACCTCCCTGGAGAATTTCCAGACGTTTCTTCTTTGGAGGAAGAAGTATGGCTCCTGTATTTTGATGGCTCTGCTACCCCTAGCAGTAATACTGGAGGAGTGGGCGTGGTGTTAGTCTCTCCAACCGGAGAAGTATTTTCACATTCTTTCAAGTTAGACTTCGAATGCACCAACAACTCAGCAGAATATGAAGCTTTCCTCATAGGGCTTTCAATAGCTAAACAAGCAGGAGTCACGCGTCTGGAGATAAGAGGTGACTCCAAACTACTGGTAAACCAGATGAATGGAGTGTACGCATTGAAGGAAGTAACACTAGATCCATACCGGTCAGAAGCACAAAAGTTATTAAACTATTTTGCCGATGCAACCATAATCCATGTTAGTCGCAAAGAACAATAAACATGCCGATTGTCCGCAACATTGGCTTCCAAACTAAAGTTCGAAGGAGCGGAAGAAACCCTGACAGTGAAGAGGAGAACCATAGAGTCGACATGGCTGCCACAATACAAAGACACCAGGACTGATGATTGACGAACTCTGATTATTCAGGAGCTCAACAACCCACC
Organism: Papaver armeniacum; assembly: GCA_023531295.1. NCBI lineage: Eukaryota > Viridiplantae > Streptophyta > Magnoliopsida > Ranunculales > Papaveraceae > Papaver > Papaver armeniacum. The sequence goes on along the minus strand of JAJJWW010015058.1, from coordinate 572,541 downwards.
TTCCCAAGGAAAGGTCGGTCTCAAAACTCTGCAGAACTTCTTTATGCTTCATGGTATGCTGTACTATCGAAACCCGGATGGTTCTCTGTCGAGATGTCTTGGAGATGACGAAGCACCGCTAAAACTGAGTCGTGTTCACAATGAAATTTTTGGGCAATCATTGGTGGTAACGCTTTACCGACGACTCTAGCGTCTGGGTTATTACTGGCCGGAGATGGAGACTCAATCCAGACTACTTCATAAGTCCTGCTCAAATTGCCAAGCACCGCCGCACCAATCGGAGGTTTTTAGTGTGAACGACACTGGGGACTGGAGAGAGCCATACATCAACTATCTTCGTGATGGAGCAACTTCCACCGATCAAAGGGATGCCATCAAGATAAAGCAAAAGGCCAAGTGATTCGTATACCACGAAGGGATCCTGTACCGCAAGAGTTTTGGAGGTAATCTATTAAGATGTCTCTCGGTCAAGTTAGAAATTCCAATCATTTTGAAGGAAACACACGAAGGGGAACATCAAGGGAAGAGGAAACTGTTCTTCCGTATACACGAGAAATATTCTCGGCCGACCATGGAGGATGACGCGGCCGCTTTTGTTCAAAGCCGCCACAATTGTCAAATTCATGGAGACGTTGTTCACGCACCTTCCACCCCCTTGCACTCGATAAGCGATCAGGCCATTCTACAAACTGGGACTAGACATCATCGGGAAAATCAACCCGCCCTCATCGAAGCAACACGAGTACGTCATAACCGCAACAATGAATACTTCACCAAATGGGTAGAAGCCATCCCACTGCGAGGAACTACAGGAGCAACCATTGCGGCTTTCATTAAAGAACACATCATTTGTCGTTTCGGTATACCTAAGCATATTATCACCGATAACGGCACTCCCTTCGCCAATAAACAGGTACGAGAGTTACTTGAGAGGTATGGCATTAAACAGGTTTTCTCCACCATCTACTATCCTCAGGGGAATGGACAGGCTGAAAGTACCAACAAGACGCTGATCCGGATCATCAGTCGAACTGTACATGACAATCCTAGAGAATGGCATGACCAGTTACCAATGGCGTTGTGGGCATACCGTACGTCACCTAGAAGCTCCATTGGGGTATCCCCATATTCACTTGTTTACTGGAGCGGGCACGCAATTCTCCCAAAAGAAATCAAAATCCCATCACCAGATTACAACGATGACCGGGATCCATTGGGACGAGGATGAAGCCTCTAACTCTCGAATAGCGGATTTAGACACTTTGGATTCCAGGAGAAACAAAGCGGAAGAACGTACTCAGATATACATGAACAGAATTTCCAGGGCATATAACAAGACTGTGAGACCACGTATTTTCAAAGTGGGAGATTTGGTCCTAAAAACGGCCAAGCATATCCAGCAAGACATGTCTGCACCAAAATTCTCACCAAAATGGGAAGGTCCCTACACGGTCACCAAGGCCTACAATACAGGTTACTACAAGATCATTAAGGTGGACGGAGGCAAGCTGGAAGCAGTCATCAATGGAAAGTGTCTCAAGGCATATCATGCCTGACCACTATCCGCTGTGTCAACAATACGGGCATTTATTTTCATTACATGTTTGAATCCTCAATTATATTCAGAGATGTGTCAATGAAAAAACCTGTTTCACCAATCAAAAACTAATGCAGTTTATTTCGCAAAGACGTTCAAAAAACTCTTGACATGAACATCATTAACAATAAAGGAATGAAGTTTAGAAGAGGCCGTCTAGAAGATTATAGTTCCTTGAGAGCATCATCTCTAGTCTAGCGTGATATCTTTCTGTTCTTTTCTTCAAGTCCTGCACAGCCTGCTCTACCTTCTCCGATTCTGCAGCCAGAGCCTTCTCCTCTTCCAAAATAGCCTTCGCAGCAGAACAACATTTACAAGGATACCAGCTCGATCAACCTTGATGATATCAAGACGCCGCCGCAACCAGCCCACGTTGAACTCCATGGATTCACGGTAGATACCATATTCTCCCACTTTTCGAGGCTTGATTCAAAGAACGTTGCGGATAGAAATACTCTCCATCTCAAAGAATCATGGGAAGAAGGCAGTTTATCACGGTGACCAAAGCGAGAGGAACAAAGTGTCGGACCACGTTTCTGGTTGCGATATGGCCGTACTTCCTCCATAACATTATGTACAAAGGCACAAACTCCTTCCGCACCAGAATCCACCGACATCTCGGTAGGCGGAGGATAAACATTTCATGCGAACATCGAATGAAAGACCCGCATTTGGATATTCATAAGATGAGATACCCAAGTCGGCGTCTTCAAGGTTCACGGGGTGAATGTGTTTGAATTTGAAGGAAGAGGACTGGTTAAGTCATCATCATCGATAACCGTAACACATGTTCCGGTAGGGTATCTCTGCAAGAATGAAGGGATTATTTACTTGATCATTACGACGAAAAAGCAATGGTTCAGAAAAGGTGAAAGAGACAAACCGGTATGATCTTCTTGACTCGGAGAACACGATCAGGGGATTGATCATGAAGCTCAGACGCAGGTCATGCACGTTTAACGGAAGATCCTGGATGGTATGAAGAAGACGATCCACTGTTGTTCGACATGATGAGGAAACGGAGTTTCTGTGGGAAAGCCCTATTGAAAAATCGCAAAAATGGTTCAAAACCTCTACACCTGCATATATGCTGAGAAAACCCTAAAACGATTACCGCGCCCGATATGCGAGGATTCAACACCGACCAAGTCAGGCTTTCTTTTGAACCCTAATCAAGAATCGGAAGAGCATTTGGATACGAGCAATTCAACCAGCGGTGTGCAAGCACCCACGCCCAGGATCCCAGAAAAAGAAGAATCCTATTCCTGACTCAAACACCTAAGGGAGAAAGCCGGTTCATCAAAGGCCCGTGGTCACGCACGTATGGAGGATTGCCCACGGCGTAATCCCTCCAGTAGACTTCTTTTATTTTGTCTCCTTACGTTTGTATATGCCACCATCTCATGCCACCATCTCATGCCTACCACACAATAGTGTAACCATTATGTGGTAGGCAGGGGACTTAATGTTGATGGTGGGTTTTCATTTGAGGTTAAAATTGTAAAAACCTAAAAAATTATGCGCTGACATCTTGTAAAAGATAAAGCCATTAATAAGTGTTGAAACTCCTCACTTAATTCACCAAGAATGGAGCATGTGGCAACAATCCCATTCTCGTGAATACATGAAATTCCTCCAGGTTGGAGCATGTGGCAACAATCCCTTCATGTGAATTTCATATCAGCCTTGTATTTCCGAAAGACTCATTATCAGTGTGGCATGACGACTGAGTGTTACTCTTACAGAGTAAAACGAACCTCCAAGCACTATAATGAAACCATGTACGAAATACCCATACAGGCTGACTCTCGGTGTGTTATACTAGCCCGATTGAGCCCCTCTCGGTGTGTTATACTAGCCCGATTGAGCATCCGGACCGACCGTATCGGTCCGGATATGATTCGATCGCAGATCATCCAACTCCATAAGCATGATTGGATGACCCCAGATCAATTCCATCACCCCCAAGCAGGTATGGAATACCCACGGCCGACCCCGCATGGTCGGTCATTGGCCTAGCTTGCCAAGAAACCGTTCATACCAAGCATTATGGACGGAAAACCCTAAATTAGGGTTTGCGGCATATTACATGTGTTGCAAAGCAGTCTCAACCATCCATCTTCGCAGGTATAGATGGAGGGTGTAGATGTAGATTCAAAGGGCCCAGAGCATGTCAACACGATCATCGTGGGCCCGCCTACACACTTGACCAATCGGTCAAAACCAACCATGTTTGGTCGTGACAAAATTGTCGCCCAAACAAGAGATGGCGCACGGCTTTGAAACCCAAAATTAGGGTTTTGAGCATCATGAGCGTCCATCTTCTCCTAAGACGAATGGAGGGTCCTAGATTAGATTAAACAGTCCTGGTCATACCAAAGATGACCACCGTGGGCCCATCTACCTCCTCATGTGTTCGGCCAAGGCATATCATGCCCGGTTAATCCAAAACGTGCGCCCAAACTAGCGTGGCCACGCCTCCCAAACCACAAACTGATCTCGACCGCTCAACTTCCCCGGACGATTTGGGTGGCTCGGATCACGTTTTAATGGGATATTCGGTATAGGAGTGAACACCAGCCTACCATCTTCACGTCAAACCAATCGGCCAAGACCGACCAAGTTAGGTCGTCTTGGAACGCGTGCTTAGAAAAAGAGCATGGTGCGCGGCCTTTTGCGGCATCAAATTCCTATCGCAAAATCGATCTCAACCACTCCTCTTTGCCGGTCAAATTGAGTGGCCTAAATCGCACCTTCATGGGACAAAGTGAGACATGGACGTGTACACCGGCATGCTATCTACATGCACGCCCGGTCGGTCCTCTCTCGAAATCCTTCCCATGCTTGGTTTCACCAAGCAAGAGTGATGCTTGCACGCTTCTTCAAAACCCTAATTTCATTAACTGGCCGCAGATGAGTGTCTCAAAGATCATCTCATCCGTCCAACTTCACCAAACTGGTTATACAACCCCGGTCGAGTTAACCGGTCGCAAGGCGTCATGGTAATCACCACCCATCACTCTACCACACCAGGATGCGGACATAAAATATACATGATACTTCACAAGTATCAACTTCCGAATAACGCAGTGATTATTCAATCAAAGATTACATGCTACCTTTCGTGGATCCACAATCCACACATTCCGACATCAATCATGTCACAAACTGGGGGATACATACTGGGGTATTGGTCAAGGCGGTTTACGGACGTGCAACGTGCAACGCGCCATCACAAGAACGTGTTAGGAAGTCATGGACGGTTAGAGATGAACAGAGAAGTGGGCAAGGCTGGTCGTGTATCACCAACGCACAACTCCACTACTCCATCACTCCACTTCCTCCACTTCCCACGAGAGACGTGAATAAGACTCAATGACTTGTATAAATAGGTTCTCCGCCCTATTTCCAAACAACGGAAAAAACAGAGAAAAACAACAAGAAAACATCGAGCCTCGTTTACACCAATCGTAAGCTTGTTCACTTTCCCGTTGCAAGTCATAAGCAAGTCTACACCTTCACATTCTCAACACCTTCTTCGCTTCCTCCCTAAGATCAACCCCATCTCCTTCACTTTGTGACCGAAACAAGTATGGAACGGCCATTTCTTGGTTTAGGCCGGACTTGCACATTGATCTCTTGAATCTACAAGCACTCACCGCGCAAAGTGCATTTGTTTAAGGTTTAAATTCATTCCTCATCCACACCCCAAATTACCAAATTCTGCAGGAGTAGTTTTCACCCATAAATAGTGAGATCTAACGGCTCAAATGGTGCGGGCTTGGATCCGGATCGTGGGTCGGGTCTTGGCTAGCTCAATCCCACGTCTTGTAAGTGGGTTGCCTCTTGTTGGGTTGCAACTGATGTGCGCGCGGGCTTTGGCTTTCTGCTCCATAGACGCTTGCCTCCAATTTTTCTCGCTCTTTTGGCTCCTCAATTTCTCCGAGCATTATTTACTACCTAAAAACACAAAAATAATTAGTACAAATATTTATTCTTGAAAACAAAGAAAATACAGAATGCTGGGATAATATCTCGATTTCGAGCACAAAAGATGAGTTAAATGCCAATAAATAGATGTAGAAATATGCAATATTTGTCACTCATCAAATACCCCCAAACCTGAATTTTACTTGTCCTCAAGTGAAACAAGAATTAGGAAATCCTAACTATACCACTGTCGCTGGTCTCTCGAATGCATTTAGCGTATGCACTAAGCCTTTACACCCCTAGGTGTCCCTAGTGGACGAGTTGTAGTCTCGTGAGGGTTTACCAGAGGTGTACCCACAAAACCTTCTCCAACTTCAGAGTGTAAAAGAGTCTCAAGCATCCAAGGAGCTATGAGGACATAGAGTTTCTGCATGCTAGTAACACGAAGTTAGAACTACCAAAGAACGCATTCTCATCCTTAAGTGCTGAGCGAGAAATAACCATACCATATGAAAGAATTCGGATTCGATTGTGATCATAAGCCTCGACTTCTGCCTCACCATTAGGGTTTTATGATAATTGCACTCAAAAAGACCGCTTTTTTTTTTTTTTTTAGTCTCCCATGTGTGCATGCAGGAATAAAGAGAGAAATCCTGCACACGTTGAAGGTAAGAAGGATAACCTTCCGAAATAATTTCTGGAGACTCCACAAAAGTGTGGACAAAAAGAATCTTTTCTGATGATCTCTAAGAAAGGAAATCAACCATTAGCAAGGATGGGAGTACTTACTTACCTTCTCACCCGATCGGCAATTAATATCACTCTCTCCTAGCATTCATAGAAACGTCTTCAATCTTCGGTCTTCGGTCTTCAACTGTTGATGAAGAACTTCTGAACTTCACAAAAACTTGACAATTTTTTTTTTCTTTTTTTTTCTTTTTTTTTTGAATTACATGAAACAATAAAACTCAATTTTCCACACTTGTATTGTCTTGATTTCACAAACTTCATTAATTCTCATCCTATTTTCTTTTCTCTTCTTTGTTGCATGTAAACCTTGGACTATTTTTCTTCAAATATTCTGGTGATGCTCCGCTTGCTGACGATGATGTGTTTCTATGAATGTGTTGATGTTGTTGAGAGGGAGAGAGTGATGCTAACTGCAAATCGATATTTAGAAGGAGTTTTCATCTTTAAACGTCACCCTCATGATTGACAAAATTAGCACTCAAGAGATCAAAAATAGTCTGCGAATGTGGTGCGAAGTTGGGTAGCTCACCATTCCTACCCGGAATTGACGTACGGTGACACACACTCTAACAGCTTTTCTAGAAAGTCACAAAGAGTGAAGGTCGGTACCTCGCTTGATGTAAAATGGGTAGTCTCCACTATGGGTGATCACAATTCTACTACCGAATATCTAAACAAAGACCTAATTCGCCCTCCGGTATGGTTAAATCCAACTTTAACGCTCTAATCAACTAAGAAACCCGATTGTGTTCTCCAAGACTTCCAAGTTCTCGTTATTTCGGTCGACTCTCTATGTAAACATAGCTAGAAGCATGCTAGTGACTCTAAGATCTCTAAAAGTTGGAGGTTTTTATGCAAGTATATACAAAGAGTTTTGATTTTTTTTTTTTTTTTTTTTTTTTTTGATATAAAAGACTAAAAACTCTATATGCAAATGCACCCCCAAACCTAAATCAAACTTTGTCCTCAATGTGTCAACAGATGATAAGAATTTAAAAAGTCACATACCAAGAGAACTATGTTGAGTAGAGAAAAGGGAAGAGATTACCGGATGTCGGCGAAAGCAAGGTTAGAGCTTCATTAGTCAAGGCTAGAATCCAACATTCTCAGCGGAGATCATATCGGATTAGCACAATAAAAATAAGACTCAACCGAATCAAGATAAAAAAATTTAACAAGTCCTACTGGATTATATACAATGAAAATTCACCATACACCAACAATCTAAAGAGTTGAGGATCAACCCAAAAGAAGATATGCAGAGACATCAACAGCCTTACACAAATATAACATGAGAGTGCAGGTAAGATTGCATATGTGAACGATTTTCCCCCAAACCTAAACTTGTCAACAGATGTGTTTGTGAACACAAAATCTTGCAAATTTAAAGGTACATCATGCACAAGGTCTAACTCAAAATGAGTTTTGCTAAGAACAGTGGAGACATACATATTCCAACCGTGGCTCCTTAAAGGTGTTATACTTTGATGCAAAATAGTCCAAGAGGACTTGGGAAGCACAAAGCTCTAGGCCTAAATTAGGAATTCTCGGAAAAGTTGGTTTTGCAATTTTGTTACAAGCCAAACCTAGGTTGGGTGAAAATCTAACAGATCAGACATGGGCATGATGTTGGGCATGTCTAAGTTGTTCACATGTGTGAGCTCAAGAGTAACAGTATCACTCACAACAATATCTCCCAAATCATCTACAAGTGCTGTGACATGCTCATGTTCATAAAACATTTCTACAAGCCCTAGTCCATAATCATCATCTTCGCCATGCATAGGAGATCACAAGAAACTTCACATTGTGACCTAGGCCGAGAATTAGACAAATCATGTTCACTTGCATAAAACAGTTCATCAATCTCCATGTCATAATCATCATTACTCAAAATTTCATTCTCATGCATAAGATAATTGGTGCCAAAACTCTCAGCATTCCCCAAGTCACAACCAGGTGGTATAGCATGCTCATTTTCAGTGAACAATTGCACAGACTCCAATTCAGCAGCACAAGTATGAATATTAGAAGAAGCATCATTCATAGGGTTCACAGAAGAGAAACTTAATGTCTCTGAACCTAAAGATTCCACTACATTTTCAAAATACACATGCTCTCCTAACATATCATATTCATCATCATCATCATAACAAAATTGCATTTCCCTATTCAAAATTTGAGCATTTCCAGTGCACTCATTTACCTCTAGATTAGGTTCATATTCAGTGTTAGTTGCATGAGTGGGAATAGAAACACTATTTTCAAAATTAGAGTCAACAAACATCCTATCATGAGATTCCTTCCATTCTTCACTTTGTAATTGAATCATGTTCATTTTTAATATCATGTTGAAATGTTCAATGGAGGGAGAGTCTTCACTAGTGGGTATGCATGCTGCATATGGGTATTCAGTACATGGCTGTGCACAAGGGTCACTAGCAAAGGGGAATTCAGACATTGTGCTATATGGATGATCATGCATTGCATTCAATTCAAGTATGGCATTGTTTTGCTCTATGATTTTGAGGTTCTCCATTATATACTGCATGCAAGGGTTCACTGGAGGGTAGCATTGTTCAACCTCCCATGGTGGTTGATGATACATGTGGTCATAATGATTAGGGTATGAGTATTCAAGGTCAGGCCCATGAGAAGGTTCATAATATTCCCTAAAATCACTATGGTTTGTGGGGGTTTCATAACATGAATCATGCCCGTAAGCAAGTTCTCTGATGGATTTGTTTTCATCCCCAGTTGCAGACCGAAATCCAAACATGCTATGGATTCCAGACAACCAAGCAATTCACACTATAGAGCATGTGATATTTCAAAACTAGAGATTACACCCACAGAAACAATTCAGCAAAATACCAATTTCAGGTAGCACAGAGGTGGCTCAAAATGTCAGCAAAACAACAATTCAGCCAGCAATTATACATGGCAATCAATTCCAGGGAAGAAAAAAAATGCTCATGCAATTCAACACAGGGGCTTGGAGGCCAAAAATAAACTTCACAGGCTAGCAATGTGTATGTGATTTTTGAAGAACAACAATTTGGCTTCTGAGTCGACAGATTAGCAACAATTAGATACAAAACTCAGCAGGGCTAAAAATAAACTGTGCACATGAGAATGCACAACTCAGAGGACAATGCTCTGAGTTTACACAGCCTTGTGGTGAGCCAAGACACAAATGCAAAACTCAGGGGTGCAATGCTCGATGAATGGCCGACGATGATTCAGGGCCAAAAGGCTCAAGAAAACAATGATTTCACTCAAGAGTCACAGGCTCATGCACGGGTTTTCGAGATAGTTCACTAACTTTGAATCAATAACACACTCATCCAACCAATGCAACACTCGGTTCACAGTTCACGATCATGCATTATGTTGTATTGTGTACATTCACAGATTATCGCCTATGGAAGACTCGGTTTCTAGCATACATAAGCAATTCAAGAAAATACGGTTCTCTAGCAGGTGTGGGATGGTGCTCGTGAAGCAAAGAAGTGTATCGTGCCATCATGGGCTGGGTAAACATGCATGGCATAGCAATTCAAAGGGTAAACATGCTTTATCATTCACACAATAATCAACTCTAACATTACGGGGATAAGCATTTAGATATAAATCGAGGCTATCATGGTTTCTCATTCAACAGTTTACAGCTCAATAATCATTCAAGTTTTATACAGCCAACAATAACTCCAGCTAACCAAATCAAAACTCAAATATTACCAGGTCATGTTATGGGGAATGAAATGTCACAGAATCAGGGAAGCTAACAATTCAGGGCAGCTAACACACACCACAGTTCAGCTAGTACATGGGTTGTTGATCACAGAAAGAGACCAACCGATTTAAGTAAGGATTAGATGATGTGGGTATTGCTTAGCAGAGTAACTAGGTTATCTGTGGTTTGTCATTCATGCAGATATAAAGTATAAAAGGGTTCTAGAATGACCAACCGGTTTGAGCCGCAATGGCTATGTCGCTCTGCTCCTGAGGTTTGCTGCTAACCGATTTGGACTGCTCTGTTAACAAGTGCTCTTCCTTGCCTCAGCTTTCACAACAGCTTTGCAGGTACCTGTGAGCTCAAAAGGAGAGTTTTAGTTCCCAGGTTTGTGCATGTGAAACAAAGAATTTCAGAGCTGATAGTTAACAGCTAGAGTTACAGGACAAAAAATGTGAGGTGCACTGAGGTGTTAACTGAAGATTTACAGCCTTTCAACATGGTCATATGACTGGCTATTTGGACTGACTGGGATTAAGAAAGCTTAACTGAAACAGTATCAAAGCTAAGGTGCAAATGAACTGAGATGCAGCTAACCTAACTGGAACATGATGCAATGTATAGACAAATAGATCAAAGTTAAACAGTTAACTACAGAATGCAGTTTATATGAAATGAAACTAACTAGTATTTACAAGGTTAAGATGGTTACTGAGTTACAGCTACAAATGCTAATACTAGAATGACAATGGACTGATAAAAACTACAAATGCAAAGAGCAAAGCTACAAATTGCATTCTCTTGCTTTTTTTTTTTTTTAAGATGCAGGAAAACAATGATGCTAGTTACAGCTAACACTAGAGCTACAAATGAGAGAGGCTACAAATGAAAGAAGCTACAGGACAATGATGCAAAGCATATGAAAATGCAAACTAAAATTAAAAACTACAACTGAGATGCAAAGTGAAGAAAAATCAAGATAACAAAGATGAATGAACAGATAATGAAACAATTACAGCTACAGAACAGTGATGCAAAGATAGTTTCAACAATGATTAAAAGCAAAAATTGAACACATATGTACAAGGATATGCTAAAAATCAGTAGAGAGAACCAAAAGAATTAATGACACTGCCACCAAGTCCCCGGCAACGGCGCCAAAAACTTGGTAGGCTGGGAAAGATGCCTACGACTATGTCTACTGCAAGTGCACAGTGCCTATTGGAGACAGGGCAAATACAGGTCGATCCCTCAGAGACTTGTGGAGTGTTATGTTGATTCTGAGGCTTTACTACAACTGACTTTTGACCTAAAGTGACACAAGTTGGTTGTTTTGGTGTCTTTACGACAATATTTGGATGGTGAACAAGTGACAAATGAAATACAGATTGTAAAGAAAGTGCTAGAGAGCACTAGGGTGCTAGACTTCACCTCATAACCCTATGCGAAGGCAAAACACACTCCATTTATGTTCTTGTACCTCCCTTTGAAGGCCTCAGGTGGAAGAATTCTTTAGCAAACTCTCCTAACTCACCCCTAGTATAGCTTGTCTTCTTACAGTACAAACTATCACAAGATCATTTGGCTTGTTAGCTAACTAATTACTCCTAAAGCAATTCAACTGATCTCACTAATTCACCCCTAGTATAGCTTGTCTTCTTACAGTACAAACTATCACAAGTTCATTTGATCAATACAACATACAATTACTCATTTCAATTAAGCACAGCAAGAACACAAATTTTGAACATGAGTTAACTCAACATATGATTATGAGTTTCATCTACACCCTAGCAAATGTAATTAGAACATGCTAAATATCATTAGCATACAATTAAAACTAAGCTTGGTGCACCGGCTAATCCGGGCATAAGTTCTAACATCCACTCCTCAATTCTATTTATACATGCAAACCCCCAAACCCTAATTTACTTCAAATTGGAAAATAAATAAATACACTCTCACCCAAAACCGAATCAGTTGTCTCCTCTGCTATTTTGGCTCTGATTCTCCATTACTTTGATTTTCCCCAAATATTGAAAACCCTAACCCTAATTCTTTCTATCTCTCACTTAGCTTCTAGGGAAGAAGCTAAGAAAGAGCTAGAGAGCAAATAGGAGGTGATGGCGGAGGTGATAGGTGTAGAATACACCTAATTTTATATCTAGTATTTATGCTTTCTTTGCGAGTTTTCTTGTAAATTATGTATCTTATATTGGTTTTGAGTTATCAGGTGCAATGGAGTCATTTGGAGCAAAAAGAAGTGGAAATAGCTACAAAAGTGAAGTCACAAGTGGAGAAAGGCCAAAGACCAATTGGAACTCGTTCAAATGCAAGATTTCTACTTTTCATTGTGTAGAGGACGAGAAGATGAAGACAATGGAGAAATAACGGAGTCATTCGGAGTTCGTATGAAGAAGTTATGGGCAAAAGAAGAACTCGAAAGACTAAAAGGGCAAAATGGTCATTTTCTAGGCCAAGTGCTATTGCCACCCCAAGTGTAGGTTAAGGGGTAGTCTTTCTGTTAAGGGGCAATCAAGCTTCAAAGGAATTGCTCAAGGGAGTCACGTCATTTACTGGGGGAATCAGAATTCAAAATATGTTAAGGGCACCCGGTCAAATTTTGGCGCCGCTGCCGGGGAGGCAGCGGTTGTCAATTGTTTTTGGGTTCTTATTTTTGTTTTTAGTTGTGTTTTACTTTTTCTTATTTTCTGGGTTTTAACCTTGGTTTGAGAATTTTATTTCAGGTGCTTGTTTCTCATGGAAGGAGCATACTACATGGATGGATACGGTTTTCAACAACCTCAACAATATGATAACTACCAATTCCAGGGGTATAATCAAAACCAATTCATTGGTTATGACCAATATTCCGTGGAACCTTATGGTTTTCCTCAACAACCTTATGGCGGGTACGTGTGTGAACAACCACAAGGATGGGAGGATTCTTATGCTCGTGAACAAAAAGTCTCTAACTTTATAGACAAAGTTTCCAACTTTTTACAAGAGGAATTTTAAAAAGCTAAAGAGACTACAAACGAGCAACTCCAAGAACTTCGTGAAGGTATTGCTAGCTTGCGAAGAGGCATTGATCAATGCAAGGAAGATATGGATAATTCTAATGTGCATATGGTTTGTGATGAATATTTGATTGATGCTAATGTTGAAAAAGGCCAATCCTTGGGCACTTTCGTTGATAATTGTGTAGTTAACTCAACTCTTGATCGTAATAATGATTGTTCACCTATTCAAAAGGATGAGTTCGAGATTAGCAACACTAAATTCAGCGAGGACCAATCTTATGTTGACTATGATAGTGACGGTGATTATGATACATTGCTTGAAACAACTCATGGTGACATCTCCGAGGAGTCTTTTTGGGATCAAGATGAAGACGAAGAGGAATATGTCGACACTTGTGTAGATTACTCAAGCATTGATCTTAATAATGATCAAGAGCCTATTCAAAGGGTGGAGCTTGAGGATGATGCATTTTCGAGTGTTCTAAAAAGTTTCTTATAATAAAATTTGGATCCGCAAAAGAGTATGTGCCTTACAACAAAAAGGAGTGTGTTGAGAATGAAACCGGTTTAACCAATATTGTGGAAGACCCAATTGAGCTTGCAAAGGATTGTAATGATGATGTTTATGTCGACACTTTGGTTACGGCAAAACGGACGAAGAATGGATGCAAGGTTTGATAGAGGGACCATGATATACAAGAGGTGAATAATTCACTTGAGTTTTTCAAGGATGAAGAGGATTCCATAATAAAAGAGATTGTGCAAGGTTTGTCTAACCCGTTGCCTATTGTTTCTTCTCCTTTACCTCTTATTGGTTTGAATGTATGTGCTTCGAGAGTATTGTTGAATGACTTTGTTTCTCGATTTCCGCCATTAGAGATACTTGATTCTCATACTATGCGTGTTTTGGAACAAGAAACCGTGGAAGTACCCAACTTCTATATTCTTTATACACTCCCAAGTGTGGACAAGAATAAGTGTGGGGGAAGCTTTTATCGGTTCATAGCTTCACTTTTGTTTTATATTACTAATATTTGTGTGAAGCTAGTGTTTGAAAAACAGGTTCTATGGAAGGATCCTCAACTTTTCAGATTGTTGGTATATGGACGATAACAAAAGAGTCGGGCTGACGACTTTAAACCAAGCGCTACATGGGAGGCAACCCATAGGTTTTGTATCTTAAACCCTTTTATTTATTTATTTTTATAGTTTTCATATGATATTTGCATCCCCATGTTTAATTTCATTGAGTCCGGAATCTATCTTAGAAGAGAATTAGGACGAATACCTTTTCGTCAGAAAAATTCAGACTGCACGTAGTTCAGTCCAGAGACCATAACTGTCAGACCGTTTATCGAAACACTGTGCCCTTTTGACACTTTGTAGAAAACACGTAGATGAACAACTTTTGTGAAATAGAGTTTTTCCAAATTCCTTACCAATTTGTACAGTTTTTGCATTTTCTCTGCTGTTACATCAGAATTCAGAATTTTCGGTTTTACACATTGAGGACAATGTGAAGTTTAAGTGTGGGGGAGTCTTTTGCATATAGAGTTTTTAGCCTTTTTGAGTCAAAATTTTCAAATTTTTTTTTGTATATATTTGAATAAAACTCCAACTTGTGGTTAGTTTAGAGTCACATAGTATACATGTCGCTAAGATTACATCGAGAATCTCATAATAGTGACTGAACTTAGAGATGACAGAGAACATGATCGGGTTTCTTACTTGTATGAGAGTTAAAGTTGGATTTAACCATGCCAGTGGCAAATAAGGTGCAGACTGAATTCGGTATTAGAGCAGTGATCCCCTATAGTGGAGACTACCCATGTTACATAATGTGAGGCACCGACCTTCAATTCTTTGTACCCGTCTAAATATGTGCTTTTAGAGTGTGTGTCACCGTACGTAAATTCCGGGCAGAATGGTGAGCTGCCCAACCTCCCACCATAGAAGCACTATTTTGATCTCTTGAGTGTTATTTTTATCAATCATGATGGTGACATCGAATTGCTAACTTACATACCACTTGTAATCTTGTTCGTAGTTAGCACCATCCACCTTATCTCTCTCTACACCAACAGGTCCATAGAAACACCATCATCATCAACAAGAGGAACATCACAAATTTGAAGGAAAGTTGAACACGTTCGAGGTTTACAAGCAACAATACAAAAAAGAGTGAAAATTATCAAGATGAGAGTTCGAGAAGTTTATGATATCAAGACATATAAGTTGTGAAGAATCAAGCGGTAAAATACTTACACCATGGCCTTTGTACTTACGTTTTTATTTTATTTGTATTTTACTTTCTTTTGGTTAAAAATAAAAAAAAAAACGAAAATTAGAAAGAAAAAAAACAGAAAAAAAAAGACAAGAAAAATTTATTGTATCATATTTTGGGTTTGTATAGTTCGTTTTTAGTTTTGTATTCTTTCAATAAAGCCAATGGAAAGAAGGAATATCTATAATGAAGTTTCAAGCGACAAGGAATTAAAGGAAAGAATCATATTGTCGAGATTCTACGAAGTTCAAGAGTTATCATCAAGAGTTGAAGACCAAAGACGAAGATGAAGACACCGATTGAAGACCGAAGACGTTTCTATGGATGCTGTGAGAGTGGTGCTAGCTGCACGCCGAACGGATACGAGGTAAGTAAGCATATTCCCACCTTCGTTAAATGGTTGATTTCCTTTCGAAGAGATCGTCAGAAAAATGGGTTTTCAAAAATATATAAAAGATGTGGGTTTTCAAAATATTTCGGAGGGTTATGCCTTCCTACCATTCAACGTGTCGCAGGATTCTCTCTTCATTCCTACCTGGACACATGTGTGACCCATAAAAGTCATTATTGAGAGCAATTTCATAAAACCCTTTCTTGTGAGGCAGAGTCGAGACTTTCGATCACTCCGAACCCGAATTTATGTCGAGAAGGGATGGTTATTTCTCTCTCAACTTTTAAGGATGAGATTGTGTTCATTTATGTGTCTAACTTCTTATGACTAGTGTGCAGAATCTCTATGTCTTCTTAGCGCGTTGGATGCTATCGTTACGGAGAACTAGTAAGTTGAAAAAGTAGGTTTTGTGGGTATATCTCTAGTAAACCCTCACGAGACTATAACTCGTCCACTAGGGACACCTAGTGGTTTAAAGGCTTGTTATTTATGCTAAAAGTGACCGTAGCCTCGACGACACGGAGTTGTATGTATGTTTTAGAATAAGTTTTGTTTGATTTGCTCGAGGACTAGCAAAGTCTAAGTGTGGGGGAATTTGATAGGTGTAGAATACACCTAATTTTATATCTAGTATTTATGCTTTCTTTGCGAGTTTTCTTGTAAATTATGTATCTTATATTGGTTTTGAGTTATCAGGTGCAATGGAGTCATTTGGAGCAAAAAGAAGTGGAAATAGCTACAAAAGTGAAGTCACAAGTGGAGAAAGGCCAAAGACCAATTGGAACTCGTTCAAATGCAAGATTTCTACTTTTCATTGTGTAGAGGACGAGAAGATGAAGACAATGGAGAAATAACGGAGTCATTCGGAGTTCGTATGAAGAAGTTATGGGCAAAAGAAGAACTCGAAAGACTAAAAGGGCAAAATGGTCATTTTCTAGGCCAAGTGCTATTGCCACCCCAAGTGTAGGTTAAGGGGTAGTCTTTCTGTTAAGGGGCAATCAAGCTTCAAAGGAATTGCTCAAGGGAGTCACGTCATTTACTGGAGGAATCAGAATTCAAAATATGTTAAGGGCACCCGGTCAGGAGGCGGCTGCGCTTTCGCTGCTGGTGTCGGGAGAAGGAGGAGGTGGCTCTGCTCAGAGCTTGGTCGGGAGAGAAAGAAGAGGGATGGGAGCTCTGCAACTGTCGGGGTCGAGGGAGAAGAAAGAGAAAAGAGGTTGGGTTGTGTTTGGTTTGGTGAAGATATAGATGTCTTTGGTGTGGAGCGGGAGCAGCGATCCTTGATGGGATGATTGGAGCGACCGTTGGATTTATGGGAACCCGATGCGTGGGTCGATGCGGCCGTAGGATGTAGATGGGTGAGATCTAACGGCTCAAATGGTGCGGGCTTGGATCCGTATCGTGGGTCGGGTCTTGGCTAGCTCAAGCCCACGTCTTGCAAGTGGGTTGCCTCTTGTTGGGTTGCAACTGATGTGCGCGCGGGCTTTGGCTTTCTGCTCCATAGACGCTTGCCTCCAATTTTCTGCTCTTTTGGCTCCTCAATTTCTCCGAGCTTTATTTACTACCTAAAAACACAAAAATAATTAGTACAAATATTTATTCTTGAAAACAAAGAAAATACAGAATCTGGGATAATATCTGATTTCTGAGCACAAAAGATGAGTTAAATGCCAATAAATAGATGTAGAAATATGCAATATTTGGCACTCATCAATCCACTTCTTAAATCAAGTTTAGTGAAAACTTTTGCACCAACTAACATATCAATCATGTCATCCAACCTAGGGATAAGAAATCAATATGGAATAGTAATTTTATTAATAGCTCTGCAGTCGATGCACATTATCCATCCACCATCTTTCTTGCTTACTAAAGGCTGGACTAGAACAGGGGCTCTTACTTAGCCTGATTAGACCTTTTTGTAATAATTTATTTATCTGTCCTTGAAGAATTTCATGCTCATTAGGACTTAAACGATAATGAGCAATATTTGGTAAAGAAGATCCTGGTATTAAATCAATTTGGTGATGTAGATCTCTTAATGGCGGCAAGGAAGTTGGAAATTCATCTGAAAATAAAACCTTGTATTGATGAAGTAATGGTTGTGCCTTTTTTGGAATGTCCACTTCAGGCTTAAGGGCTTCATGAGAACTGAGTGTATGAGAATTTATAAACTTGACAATAGAAGCCACTAAGGCACTAGTTTTCCCATCACTGTGTTCTTTATAAACAGCTACAGATTTGTAAGGAACCAAAATTTTCTTCTTCCCATCCTTATAAAAGGTATAAGTGTTCTCAAAACAATTATGAACTTCACGTACGTCATATTTCCATGGTCTTCCCGGTAGTAAATGTGTTGCAGTCATATTGATCACGTCACATAAAACTTCATCTTCATATCCAATGAATGAAAACTTAACAAGACATTGATGCATTATGTCTTGAGATGAAGAACTATTAACCCATCCTACAGAATAAGGATTAGGATGTGAAGTCACTGGTAAACCCAAATTCTTAACTATATCAGCTGCAATGTAGTTATCCATACTACCATTGTCGATCATCATAGCAATTATTTTTCCTCCAGGTGAACATTTTGTTCTAAAGATACTGTTTCGTTGTGAATAGGAAGGTTGAGAAAGTAGTAGCGGTCGTATCATTCCTATGTAATGATCTCCATACATTTCACCAACCTCATGTTCTTGAACATTATCATCCTCTTCAGACTCTTCCGATTCGTGTGTAGTATCATTAATTAAACCATTATACTTGTGCAAATCTTCTTGTCCTTCTTGAAGTAACCCATGAAACCTACGACATTCAGTAGACGTATGTCCAGGTAGCTGGCACTTGTTACACTTTTCTCCCCTAAACTTAGCGTAAGGATTCTGCGATTTAGGTAAGGGTGGAAAATCTGCTTGATCCTTAGCAGGAAAACGAGTGTTTTGATTGTAGCTTGGACGAGAAGTAATGGGTGTTTGCTGTACGGGTTGAATTTCAGTTGGACTTGGAAGGATGGGTGAGTTATTCTTAGGCAAAGGATGTTGAGAATTGGTAAAATTTGGTGAA
Source organism: Papaver armeniacum (assembly GCA_023531295.1). Classification (NCBI taxonomy): domain Eukaryota; kingdom Viridiplantae; phylum Streptophyta; class Magnoliopsida; order Ranunculales; family Papaveraceae; genus Papaver; species Papaver armeniacum. The sequence goes on along the minus strand of JAJJWW010015058.1, from coordinate 553,761 downwards.
CTATATTGCTGCCTAGAAGAAAAATATTGTGTACTGTCCTCCGTAGTATATGGATTTTCATGAAAACCATTAACTGAAGAATAGGGTTTGAAATTACCTTGGAATCGATTATACTACTTAGTTGAAGTCTTTTGAGAACGAAAAACACGATGCTCTATCTTGATGGCTTGTTGAATGGCTTCTTCCATAGTATAAACAGACTGGGTCATTCCTTTTTGAATTAATCGATTCAAACCTTCTATGAATCTAGCTACAAGTTGTTCTTCACTTTCATTGAGTTCATTACGAGCAATTAAGTTGTAAAACTCGGATACATATTCCTCCACTAATCTTGCGCCTTGCTGGCAAGTCTATAGTTTTACGAATAGTTGTTGCCTGTAATCTCTAGGAAGAAACTTATTTCTTAAAAGATCACTCATTCTTTTCCATGTACCTACTGGTTGTTTTCCATTGTTTCGGCGATCTTCACAAAGTTTAGTCCACTAAGCAGCAGTTCCTCCCTTTAGCTTGTAGGCTACAAGTTTCACCTTAGAATGGTCATGTACTTCCATGAATTCAAAAAAAGCTTCAACTCATAAAACCAGTCTAATAATTCCCCTATCTTGAACCTTCTACTGAAAGTAGGAATGTCAGCTTTAAGATTGTACTCTGGTACAGACCCATAAGAGTTTTGACTTGATTGCAAGCGCTTTTCTTCTGCCCAGTTCTTATCTAAAATATCTTCAACTTCATCTTCCTCACTACTGTTAATTTGAGGATTTGCAAATTTCTTGTAAGGCTGACAGACGTACCCTTCATATTTACTACTTTTGTTAAACTTTTTTTGAACACCTTCTGGAGTACGAGTGTCTTGGATAAAGTTATGTTTATGTCCATTCTTAGAGATGTATTTCGAATGTGAATGCTTTCCTTCACCTGTAGATTTATTCTCGATACCAACTAATGTAGCACTTGTAGAAATTATTGAGAAGAATACAACACGGAGGTTGTAGGAGATGCGAAAGGAAGAAAGGTGATGCGAAGGGACGAAGATAACTAAACAAGTTGAAATAAAAAGAAGAGGTTTGGATTCTCTGAAACAGAGGTTTGATAATAATCTTAATTATATTGAATGTGTTCTACAAAGAACGTTAATAGCCTGTTTATATAGGCTGAAAATAAGAATTCTAAAAATTATCAAACTCTAAAAGAAGAAATACGTAAAAGACTAAAACAGGAAATACCAAACTTGAAAAACAAGTAAGAAGTTTCTAGAGATGTTCTACATCATTTAGGGTCTGGGGTTTTTCTGCACATGCGGTTTCCTCGTTAACAAAATCTAGTTGTGTGATTTACTTTTAATTTCCACATTATAATTGTTTTATTATAATTAAAATTAAATACACTAGTATGTTAACCCAAGACACTTGATAGTGATCCTATTGTATATCAGTTTCATAACGTAACGATTATCAAGTGTATACCTTGTTGATTGTCTCGACTTTATCCACAGACGACCAAACTTGTAGGTTGAAACAAAAAGATTGTGGTGTGCTTGGGTGCCTTAGTCATTCCAAGAGTTATCTAAATAAAGAGCTCCAAAAATGAAAATAAGGACAATATTTGATTAATTAAAATTATTTTCTTCATTAAACTCTGATCAGTTTATTGATTTTGATGTTTATCCATAGTTCATTCGTCCGAGGTCTGAGTATTCATCTCTTATCTATAGTCGGATATTCTTAGCGAATCAACGAAGTCTAGATAACCCTTTTTAAAATATATCCATGAAGATCAACTAATCTATGTCAAATTTATCAATAAGTTACTTATTCGAGTTCCATTCCGCTGAAATCTTATCATCATTTTAACGCTGCCATCCTGTATCAACTCAGTATCCCTTCGCCTACAACCAATCTTACCAATAGACATGACATCTAACATAAACCATTGCGAAGTGTTGCTTTACCCATGTAAATACTTCTACAACCTAATTCGCTTATGAGGCTTACAAATAAAAAGGAATTAAACTATTTGCCGACTACTAAAATCCAATCAAATACTAGAGATATATGATTAATTCAAAGTCAAGGATTTTCCATTTAGATATAATATTCCAAGATAACAAGATATGATAGACCTGAAACTCTTTGATCATGATCAACCAAGATAATGATTTCGAAATAATCAATCTTTGCACAAGTTAAGTTTGTAAGCAAACAACTTGTCGATCTCCACAAGAATTGTGATTAAAGATAAATAACTTGTTTTTCCCAGACAATCACGTCAAGAAGATAATCATGCAAAGATCAGAAACATAAAAGAATTTCAAGTCTTCAATCTTCTTAATATGAAATATTAACAACTCGCACTTGCTTCCATTACTGATTTTTCTCAAATAACGGAATCTGTTAACGTTGGAAAATCAATAATTTTATCCCAAAAATCCTGAACCACTTGGATCTACAATAGTCAATCTTCAAAGTCTTAAGCGATCTTATATAAGAAGAGAAGGACCATAGAATAAACAAGAACTTATCTAGAAGATAATTATACGTGTTAGTTCAATAACAAGTAATAATCAACGGAAACTAAATAACAACCTAGCTTTCGACCAACGGTATATCTAGTGCTTCTTGATCCTAAAAGAAGATTTTAATGCTTAAGTGCTTATGTCCAGAACCAAATTGAACTTCCTCGTTACTATGCATAAGTGTTTAGAAAAATTTACCTCCCGTTCCAGACGGGGGATGAACTGTTGAAGTCGACTCGGTCCACCGACTCCTATGTCAGTGTACGAACCTGAAGGGCCGAGACAGTATCGTAACTGTCGTCGTTCCCTGTGCAGTTTAATATTTAACTACCTTTTCGTAGGGTTTAAAAATAAAAATAAAGTCCAAATTTCCAATGTCAAAAAAGAATTCCATAAATAAAGAAAAGATTACAAAAATAGAAGATTTCCTAATACAATTATCTAAAAATAAAATCTAAAATTTGAAAAAAATTCTTTGTTTTTTCTCATTTCTTTTAGCTTTTATATTTGACTCCAAGTCTTTTAGTCACCAAAATCTTTTGGCTCAAACTCTTTTCGATCCAAACTCCAAATATGTAGCACAAACATAAATACCCATACAAACGTAAAATAAAACAAAGTAAAAATAAGAAAAATAAAAACCTAAAAATAAATCTAAAAACTCTAAACCTAAAGACAAATCCCCGGCAGCGGCGATGTGTTGTAAAAGTGGTAATAAGAAGTTTGATTCTCAGACTTGTCAAAATTTGATTTTTAAACTAAATTTGTAAGACTAAAAATTAAGAAAAACTCAATTCAAAATTGATTTCAAGATTTTAAAATTAACCACGACACTAGATTCCACTATTACACATGATTGAATGAGGCTAAATATTTCAAAACCCTAATTATCTTTTAAGTCCTTTATTTCTTGATTCACAAATAATCAGGCATATTCTTAAATGTTAATTGTATTCCCTAAGCATAGATTATCAATGGATTAAACAAAGTATAACCTATCAAATTGAATCCAAAGTAATTAAGAAAATAGTTATTTGGTAAAAGGGTCGTAACTGTATTGCCTAATTAGGTCTGGGTCAGAGAAGATGCAGTTGATGTGTTAGGGTCGTAGATTAACAGGAGACCGTTACAAAAGTGTTGGTTGAGGTTTTTTTATTTTACAGAACACCATGACCGTTAGTTGACAGGCATTGACTGTTAAAGTATTGTTAAGAGTTGGCTCTTTCGTCCATTAAATACTAATTCATCTTCCACCATTACTGAACCAAAAATACTCCAAAAAACAATTTCTAGTGACGAGTGCCTCCACTTTTGAATATCCTTCTAATCTATTTCATCTTTACAACTGATTCAACCTTAAAATTTCTTTCTATCTTTCAACCCCATGTAAAGTAGAATACTCAATTATTGATAAAGGATGATATCAATGATTTTGCTTAAAATCATTTACTCTTGAAAGTTAAAAGTAAAACCGCAAATGACCCATGTAACTATTACACTGACTTTTTGTGCTTTCAATGGCTGATTGAGTATTCTTGTTTCGTAATTTTTATGGCTTAATACCATTACAAAGAAACATCTATCACTAGTGGGTTTGGTTGTGGATATGTTGGTCCAAATGGTCATTACTGGTATGTATGTCACTGTGTTTTTTCATTTTGCTGCAATTCAAATACCCACAATTAAAATCACTAGTCAATTTTGTGTTGTTGAAGTGGTTGAAGGAAATAGTGAACCATTAAGAGTAATTGATTTTGTGGTTAGTCTACGACCCTAACGCATCAACTGCATCTTCTACGACCCAGAACCTAATTAGGCAATAAAGTTATGACCCATTTACAAAATATCTTAAGAAATAATGCAAACAATTTAAAAATCTGCAAAAGTAGTGACTGAGTGAATTATAAATTAAAAACTAGAGAAAATAAAATAATTACCCATCAATCATGCGTAAATAGCTTCCTCCATTGTCTTGATTGCGCGAGAATTAGCTCGTCATGGTGTAAACTCTCTCAAAATATTGATTTATTGCTCAAACTGTTTAAAAATGATGAAAAGAGAGAGAAAATGGTGAAAACTGGAAATTTGCAACGCTTATATTCGTTGTAAACTTCACTGTTACAAAGAACGATAGAACAAATATGTTGAAGTTACCATTTGACTATCGCTGAAATACCGTTTCTAAGCATAGAATAGATGACATATTTTTTACGACTGTCTTTGACAGTTCAATGTTCTCCGTGTTCTTCACTATTACAGCAGCAGAAGAAAATTCTCAAACTTTCGATTCCCGCTCTCTGTTCTCTTCCAAACTCTCTATATCCCCTCTATGATTCCCATACATCCTTTATATAATCACAGGACCAAGAATATCTTCGTAATAACTCCAAATATCACTGTAATAACTTCTTTATTCTTTACGGTCTGTCACTAGAATAATTTCCCTTTTTTAACTTCTCACTCTGTCAGTGTTTACACACACTTCCAACGCATCAAAGATCGATTCAAACCCTTTCCAGACACACGCCAATGCACATAAATCTCGTGTAAGAGTTTGAATATCTCGGATATTCTCGTGTTCCATGTTTTCTTCACTTCCGATTATCCAGCCAAATTTGGTCGATTCTAAAGCCATACCACGCCTGTTAAGTTTATTCAAGTCATCCAATCAATTTTAGCCATTGAGTCTCTCAAAAACACCCAAAAATCTCGAACCAAAAATCTGTCGGTTGACTGCAACAGTTTCCCGCCGATACTGTATTTCAAATGAAGAAGAAGATGGATGCCCCTTATCCTCTGTCAGGGTGCCTTTAACACTTGCCAGGGGTGCCTTTAGTAATTTTGTGGGTGCTTTTATAACTTTTCATGTGTGCCTATAACACATTTCATGGGTGTCTTTAACACTTTTCTGGGGTGCCTTTAGTAATTTTCTCCGGGGTGTAAATATCCTTTTTCGAACAACTTTTTCCACAAGAGTTTATTTCTCCAAAAGCACCTATAAATACATAAAACACCATAATAAGTACAAAAATAAGCACTAACAGAATAGACAATTGAGATCAAATCAAACACAAAAATGTGTCTATCAGTGAACCAGGTTCACGAACCGTAGAGCCCTGACTCGTGAACTAGCCTTACGATTCACGAACTGTTTCACCAACTGTCTCAGTAGAATTTAGCAGATGCTCAAAGACTTATTTTTTAATATGTTAAGCATTGCAATGACTCTCGTAAACACTTCTAAGACTCCATTGATCACTAAAACACCTGTGTATGAGCATCATGATTAAACTCTTAGGTAATTAATGAACATCAAATTGCTTATAGTTCGAAAGGCATATTTGCCAAAACAGAACGGTCATTACACATGGTTCCGTAACCGGACCATAGTGTATATTCTTCTATTGTATTTTCAAGACTAATTCTCACATGTTTACTTGAACCCTTAGGGTTTCATCTAAACTTAGAAAGTTGTTGTTTGATTCTCAAGTTATCTTAGCTTGAATTATAAGCAACCCTCAGTCTTGAAAAAATATAAATAGAAGTGTTATTTCAACTGGGAAATTCAATTCCTAACACTTTGTGTCCTAGTTGATAGTTAGAAACATCCTTTATTGACTTAAGTTTCCTCTGTGAAACGTTATTAGGTTTACGACTAAAAGACTTCACTTTGGGGATCCATGAAGCTAGGTCCGGAAATATTTTACCTTGATAGTTTTATATCCTGATCTTGCATTTCTGTTATCGAGGTTCTCGTAATCTCTTTCAGGCAAGATAAATAGAAACCACCAGGTTCTCTTTGTCTCAGACTTTGTTATTCCTCAAGATAGATATCTGAAAACTATTCTTCATTGATAATCTGATGATTTTTTTTTAGAGGTGGTAAAGAATCCAGGCTTCTCATCTAAGTGAGTGTAAGTTTTCTGGATTTGTGAGGTTTGCTAGCTTTGTCTATTGCAAACAGATTTCCAAGCCATGATCTTTGATCTAAAAGGAAATCAAATAGGCTTATCTGTTAGAGGAAAATTGGTATCAAAATTCTTCATTTAGGTTGAAGCAACTCTTAGGCTGTAAAGGATGTCAGCTAAGAGATTTAATTGCATAGATCCTTATGACGTTCAAGAGACGTAAGGAGCGCAACTGTAACTGAATCCCTTGGAAAATAAATTCAGTCTCAAATTCCTGTCCGCTATCTAATAGTAGGCTAGTGTCTGTAGTGGCTTAATATAGTTTGGTGTTCAAATATGGATGAGGTCCTGGGGTTTTTCTACTATTGAGGGTTCCACGTTAACAAAACTTCTGGTGTCTTGTGTTTTTCCATTTTCACATTATATTGTTTATCTTTATAACATGATTTACACAAGTAGTACGTATTCAATCTTAATAGATACGTCATTTTAATTATAATCGATTATGAGACTTGTTTCTTATAGAATTCGTATCTTGAAGACATATAACAAGCTTTTACTTGGCAGATTACATATTTGATTATTTTGATACAACTAGATTGATCTTGGACATTGATTTTTGAGATCGTCCAAGTACTCTTCTTAACAATCAGGTTCACGGACTCTATAGTATGTAAGTTCTGATTAAGAAGAGATGGAAATATAAACTCTACATACATATTATGTGAGAGCACTGCTCGGTCAAACTCGCATGCGTTGCTATCTCAAGCATGTTTGTCAATGCTAGTGATCAAAACTATAAGTCTTGATTTCTAGTATACTATTAGCTAAGTCTCGGACTAGGATAGAAAGTGTAGTTGTGCTCAAGACTCCATGGCGATCATCATACAAAGATAAAGAACTACTCAAGGAACTGGTGGAACTTCATCGACTAAAAGGTATGTGGAGACTTGAACTTATCTATCACTCAAAAGTCTATCTACTCTATCTCCTATCTTGAGAAAAAAGTCGTTTTGCTATATAGACTATGATTATACACATTTGCTATTTCGAGCCGAGTTTATCTCACTTATCTATTTCTCGAAATATGTGTTGGTAAGCTTTCGCTTTGGCCAAGTTCATCTTTACTAGTGACGAAAGTCATATTAAGTTTCAATCACTTGAAAATGGCTTTGACGAAAAATGGTTTGTGAATAACAACTATATAACGTCCTCTAGAATGTTTCAATGATTGAAATGAGAGTTTAGATTATATAACCATGGAAGGATATAAACATTGTGTGGTAACACATATGTGTGTAAGTCCTTATTCCTTGAACCAAAGTATGCGTACTTTGCTGCTCAGGAAAACCGGAACTAGAGTCCGCGTACTGTCGGAAGTTCTCATCCCGAGAAATTCTGCTGGAGTTTGTAAACTAAAAACAAACTTATCCCGGGTACTTAAGTCCGCGTACCAGTTCGCGTACTTAAGTTGGTTATTTTCCAAAAACGATTATTTGTGAACTTAAACTTATATAAACTAAGGAATGCATAATTGCAAACCGTGGCTATAAAGTTCATGAATCGATTCGAGTGAATCAAATCGTTTTTGTTTCAATTGTGTCTATTATAAAGATCTAAGCAATTGAACAACTCTCTAACTAGTTCATTTGAGTATTTTGAACTAGTTATGGTAAAGAAGAATATGGTTGATATGAAAGTGCTCATATGGCTAAGCATTTGGTTAACTACTGTTGAACCAACTAAATGTACATGTTTGGGTACGGTTACACAAACCTAAAAACGTGCATTTCATTTGTGTGTAACAAGCTAAGTTTCGATCTAACGGTTGAAAGATATTAGCTTGAATCTAATCAGGTTTTCATCTAACGGTGAATATTGAATGCTTTGTTACTAAGCTAACATTGATTGCAAACCCTGATTTGAAAGACTATATAAGGGAGAACTCTAGCAACTGGGAAACCTAATCCCCACACCTCATGTATGATACTAGTTGTATAAGCTAGAGTCGATTCTCCTTTAACCTTAGGTTTCCATCGAGACCCTGTAGGTTAACGACTTGAAGACTTCATTGGGATTGTGAAGCCAGACCGATACTACTTTCTCGTATTTGTGTGATCTGATCTTGCTGTTTCTATCGTACTAAGTACAATCATAAAGATTGTCTTGAGATTAATTTCTCCGATAAGCAATATATAAAAGAAGTCACAAACATCTTCGTCTCATCGTTTGTGATTCCGCAATATCTTCTTTCGCTAGTCGATTAAGATTATTGTGAGGTGATTGATAATACTAGGTTGTTCTTCGGGAATATAAGTCCGGGTTATCAATTGGTTCCTGTTCAACTTGATTTATCAAAAGACGGAACAAACCTCATAGGTATTTTTGTGGGAGACAGATTTATCTATTACCGTAGACTTTTCTGTGTGATACAGATTTGTTTATTAAAGTCTTCGACTTTGAGTCGTAGCAACTCTTTGTTGTGGGTGAGATCAGCTAAGGGAATCAAGTGCGTAGTATCCTGCTGGGATCAGAGACGTAAGGAGCGCAACTGTACCTTGGATCAGTGTGAGATTGATTGGGGTTCAACTATACTCCAGACCGAAGTTAGTTTGTAGTAGGCTAGTGTCTGTAGCGGCTTAATACAGTGTGTCTTCAATCTGGACTAGGTCCCGGGGTTTTTCTGCATTTGTGGTTTCCTCGTTAACAAAACTTCTGGTGTTTGTGTTATTTCTTTTCCGCATTATATTTTGTTATATAATTGAAATATCACAGGTTGTGCGTTTGAATCGGTCAATTGGGAAATCCAACCTTTGGTTGTTGATTGGAATTAATTGATCCTTGAACATTGGTCTTTGGTACCGTTCAAGTGTTTTCTCTTGTATTCAATTAGAATCGCAGATTTATATTTGCTTGAGTAAGTATTGAATCGATAAAGAGAGATATAACTCCTTGATATACTTTTATTAAGATTGAGTCTGACTGTCTAGTTGATTCTCTTAAAAGTATATTGGAGTTAGTACATACAGATTGCTAATCGAAATATTGGGTGTGGTTGTTGTACCCCCGCTTTTTCATATTGTCTAGGATCATTAAGTTGATCTACTTTCAATTGTATTAGGTTTTGTCCATACAGGTTGCGGAAAGAAAAAGTTGGTGGTGTATTTGGTACTCTCTCCTTTTCAAGACTTGTAAAAAAGCGTTGGTCTAACAACTACACCCAATATTTCGCTTAGCAATCTGTATGGACTAACTCCAATATACTTTCAAGAGATTCAACTAGACAGTCAGCCTCAATCTTAAGAAAAGTATATCCAAGAGTTATATCTCTATTTTTCAATTCAATCTGCAATCAAACAAATAGGAATTTGCGATCCCGATTGAATATAAGAAATAACTTGGACGGTATCAAAACCAATATCCAAGTTCAATCAATTTAATCAACAACCAAAAGTTGGATTCAGGATTGATTGAACTTATGCACAACCTGTGATATTTCAATTATATAGAAAATATAATGCGGAAAAGAAATAACACAGACACCAGAAATTTTGTTAACGAGGAAACTGCAAATGCAGAAAAACCCCGGGACCTAGTCCATATTTGAACACCACACTGTATTAAGCCACTACAGATACTAGCCTACTTCAAGTTAACTTCGGACTGGAATGTAGTTGATCCCCAACCAATCTCACACTGATCAAGGTACAGTCGCGTTCCTTACGCCTCTAGAACCACGCCGAATTTTGCGCACTTGATTCCCTTAGCTGATCTCACCCACAACTAAGAGTTGTGTGACAGCCCGGATTTTTGGACTTTTAGCGAACACAGATTCGACCTTGTGGGTCAGGTATGATCCAGCTAGCAAGTCCAAATTTCCGGACCACCACTCGCGTAGGACCAGATTTTTTCGTTCCAAAAGATTTTAATAAAATACAAAACTCAAATGAAATTTATAAAATGAAATATAATATTATTTTTAAAATTACAAAACTATAAAATAATAATAATTACATAAACAAAAGTATTAGTTTAAAACAAACCAACATCTCAGTTAAATCCAAAACGCAATACCCAAATCTCGTGTTGTATAACATATTCTTTGTTAGCTAGTCTTTCATACTCTGTGGAAAGGGAGGAAAAGGGGGTGAGCAAACCACGGCCCAGTAGGAAGTTTCCTAAAATAATAGAGTGCATCGCAAAAACAAACAAATGCAACAGATATAATAATTAAAACCATGCACAAAAATTTGCAATAATACTTACGTCATTCTCAACCAAAAATACTTAACATTTTCTCACTCAAAATCTTCAAACTTAAATTCTAGATCCTTAATCTAGTTGTCAGAGTTATTCTGGTAAACAAACCACTATTGTTCCCCGAACAGTCTTCTTTTTCTTTCTTCAAATGATTTTTAATCTTGTTGTCAGAGTTATTCCGGTAAACAAACCACTAGTGTTCCCCGAACAGTCTTCCCAGGGTAGCCACCAGTGGTGGGATGCCATAAAAGCCTGACATTTCAGCAGCAGACAGATACATATTTTCCCATAACTCATTTCAAATCAGTACACTTAATCCTACACGCACCTAACCATGTTTAGAATCCTAAAGACTTAATCGAAGCAAGATCCATCCACTAATAAATTAAACTCACTTTCGGAGATCTAAACCCAATTCCATTCACTAATAATCTAACACATTAAATTCACTATCACAAACCAAAACTAATACTATAATGCATAAAGTTCATTTTCAAAAAATAAATAAATCAAAACTCAATAATTATGCATTAGTATAAATATATATAATTTTATAAATAAATAAAATTATACAAAAACTACATAATGAATTTAAAAACAAACATGATGATTATTAGTATGGCAATCCAAAGAAATCAATATAACTTTAATGCTAAAATAGGTTTTATTTGATATTAGGTAGAAACCCCTACCTCAAAAGCTTTGCAAAAATCTTGATACAACACCTTTTCTTCTTACTTTATTTTTTTCCCCCCAATAAATCAAATGTTTTTATTTTTATCTTCTTGTATATATAAAATCATGAGATGAAGAATAACTAATGAAAATGACAAGTGAAGGAAATCAGAGAGAAAGAGAAAAAGAGATAGATAAAAATGATAACTAACTTTTTTTTTCTCAACCACAACTAAGAGTTGCTACGACCCAAAGTCGAAGACTTTAATAAACAAATTTGTATCACGCAGCAAAGTCTACAGGAATAGATAAATATGTCTCCCACAGAAATACGTACGAGTTTTGTTCCATCTTTTGATAAATCAAGGTGAACATGAACCAATTGATATACCGGACTTATATTCCCGATGAACAGCCTAGAAATATCAATCACCTCACAATAGTCTTAATCGACTAGCGAAACAAGATATTGTGGAATCACAAACGATGAGACGAAGATGTTTGTGACTAGTTTTTATCTTACCTATCGGAGATTAAATCTCGAGCAAATCTTAGAGAAGATAGTACTCAATGCGATAAAACAAAGTAAGATCAGAACACGCAACTACGGAGAAAATAGTTGGGCCTGGCTTCAGAATCCCAATGAAGTCTTTAAGTCGTTAACCTATAATGGTTTTAGAAAAACCTAGGTTAAAGGGGAACCGACTCTAGTCGCAACTAATATCACATAGGAGGTGTGGGGATTAGATTTCCCAGTTGCCAGCCCTTATATAGTCTTCAAATCAGGGTTCGCAATCAATGTTACTTAGGTAACAAAGCATTCAATATTCACCGTTAGATAAAAACCTTATTAGATTAAAGCTACTATCTTTCAACCGTTAGATCGAACTTAGATTTTTACACACAAATGAAAAGTAACTTCATTTAGATATGAGTAACCGTACCTAATCGTGTACACCTTTGTTGGCTCAACAATAGTTAACCGAAGTTATCCATATGTTTCATATCAACCTTATTCATCTTAAACATAACTAGTTCAAATGACTCAAATGAAACTAGTTCTAGAGTTGTTCAATTGTTTATATTCTCATAGAAGTATACAAGACACAATTGAAAAAAAAATCGATTTTGATTCACTCGAATCAATTCATGAACATTATAGCCACGGTTTGCAAAAGATTGCATTCCTTATTATATAAATGTATTAGTTCATGAACAAACCGATTTTAGAACATAATCCACTCAAGTATGCAAACGTGTACGCATACCTAAGTAGCCAGACTTGGACTGTGTTCGCCAGTATGCAATCGTTTAAGCATACTGCCATACACTTCCAAGTTTCAGTTGAATCCAGTACGCATAATTGTACGCATACTATAGTACCCGGACTTCAACTGACTTCACTAGTACGCGTACATGTACGCATACTCTAGCTCCCGAACTTTACCTGACCTTGCCAGTACGAATACGAGTATGCATACCACATTCCGGTCTTGGATCAACACATATGAAAGTACGCATACTGTGCTAATAATCCAATTATGGTTAAGTGCTCTAAACTCCCATTTCAATCATTGAAACATTCTTAGAAGACGACAATAGCTGTCTCACACAAATCATTAGCTTCAAAGCAATTGTCAAGTGATCGAATGATCAATACGAAACATTCCGAGTCTGCATCAAATGACTGTGTCACACAAATCATGTAAGATGTTACCAGGTAATTTTCACATGATCATCTTTTGACTTTCGTCAAGAATATAAGATGAACTTGGTTAAAGCGAAAGCTTACCGATATATATTTCGAGAAATATGTAAGCTAGTTAAACTCAACTCGAAATATCAAATGTGTCTATATAGCTATACGACTTTTGTCTCAAATAGAAGATAGATTAGATAGACTTTTGAGTGACAGATGAGTTCAAGTCTCCACATACCTTTTTGTTGATGAAGTTCCACAAGATCCCCTTAGTAGTTCTTCATCTTTAATCATTGAATGCCGTGAAGTCTAATGCTCAATTACACTTTCTATCCTAGTATGAGACTTCAACTATAAGTAGATTAGAAATCAAGACTTATAATTTTGGGAACTAAACTTGACAACAAGATTGAGATTGCAACGCTTGCGAATTCAACCGAGCAGTGCTCTAACAATCTCCCCCTTTGTCAATTTTAATGACAAAACTATCAATACATATGGAATACAAAATAAAGAAACTTTGTAGCTCTCAATCCAAATGCTTGATTTCCTTGGTTCTTCAACATTACTCGAAATCTTCGTCACTTCCAAGTACTCCAGTGATTCTGAATGTGTTCAACTCAGCATCATAGTTGTTGAAGATCCGTAGCTATAACAATGAGAAAACAGTAGATCTCAATCATTGTTATACAGTGTCATAGTATTATTACACATCATCAAAGTTCAATTGTATCACAACTTTGACAACAATATTATGGTGATATGTATCACTCCCCCTTAGTCAATACTTCATCTCACATGAAAACAATCCCCCTTAAATAATGATCCGTAAACCATATGTATTTGTAGTATGAACTACACGTTAATTCTCCTCCTTTTTGTCAATATAATTTGGCAAAGGTACGAAAACTAGTGGGATCATAATGATATTCTCATAGAGATACTTCATGACTAAAAGAGAACATATCAACTTTGTTTTGATGATTTAACATAGTCGAAACTTAGTGTATTCATCAAGGAGTTTATAAAGATACAAGAAAACTCCTACAATATTCCACAGCCGCATTCCCCACAAAGATTTGGCAATTAAGCACAAGTTCAATTAAGAACTTTCCCCCATAAAATGTCATTCCCGAAAGAACAACAAGAGCGACCTTAATTTCACAAGAAAAGAAAGATTTCTTTGGACATTAACAAATTACATGAAACATGATTTTGTATCCAAAATACTCAATTAAATTAACCATAAGAGAACCCATGATTAATTTAATCAGAAATGCTCAACATAAGAAAACTTACGGAGCCACACAGTACATTCACATAGAAGTGGATCAGGCAAAAACCAATACTGCGGAATATTCAAAAATTCATTCTATTTTTCATCAAAATTTGCATAAAGACATATAATAGACTTAATCTTTGCAATCAAAAGTTCATCCTATCTTCATCAATATTTGCATAATGACATAATAGGCTTAACTTTTGACATATATGGGACAATCATAGTTCACGGACGCAAACACACATATCCCATAACAATTTGCAATATATAAAACCATAAAGATCAATACTACAAAATCATCTTCCAAATAAACATTAGAATTTAAGTAAATAAATCTAAAAACATTGCAAGATGAAAATCGTTGTCAATAGCTATGTGTACTCACAATAATGGCTATTCCAAAACCTAGTTATCATTCTTAAAACACAAGAATAAATTCTCATAAGAAGTTTCCTAGGCAAAATAACAAGAGATAAAGATTTTAATCATCGAATCCTATCCATATCTTCTTTGATGTCAGGAAACTTAGTGGCAATCACACGTAATTGTTCTTGCATGTATTTTACCTTGGAATTAATCTTACACACACCCTTGTGAATTTGATGAAGAAGACTCAAGGTGGTAGGATCACAAGAACCATCAAGGGAATCACATCTTTGCCTTTCACAAGCATTCTCCTTCATACTTTTGAAAGCACAAGGACGAACAAGTTTGGGAGTTCCAATGGAATTGACAATAGGAGCAATAGAATATGCTCGACAAATTTGCTCAATTAAGCAAAGAAAGCCTAACTTCTTGTTGGATGACGTCATTGAGAGCATTTGGAGAATGATGAATCCACAAATATCAAGACTTTGAGAACCCAAAACAAGGAAATAGACGAACTCCACAAACTCACGACTCCACCGAGAATTCTCAATTGTGGAGGGACAAAGATTAGATATACCAAGTTTTCCCAAAGACATCAAAGTAAGACTAATATAATTAGTAGGAAATTTCCCTTCAATCCAACCAACACTCTTGCCACAAAGACCAATAGAAATGGTTTCATAAGATGGTCTTTCATCCCTTGGTCTAGGAAGGCGAAAATTACCCAAAGAAATTTTGGTAATCCTTGAAATCAACTCTCTATATATTGAAAAAAATCCTTTCTCTATTTATCATGGTCTTGAATTCCAGGTCATCAAGATCAACATCATGGATGCTAGCATAGAAAATTCTTGTGACAGTGCCAAAACCTTCACCAAGACCATTAAAGATGTTTCCAAGATTAAATTTTTCAAAACAAACCAAATCTTCTTATGACCACTAACCATATTCAATTTCTTTTCTAGAATTAAACCACTAGAAGAAATTCTTTCAAAAATCTTACTACTTGAATCATTGACAAAACTAATTGTGATAGAATCTTGATTTTGAGGTATAGTCATGCTAGAAGATGATGAATCCAAGTTTTTTGAAACCTACTTTGAAACCTTGAAATTTCCCATGCGACCTAAAAATTGAGAGTACAAGGAGAAGAAAGAACTTACTTGATTTGTTCCTTGAAGATGAATAAAATCCTTTGAAAAAGCGGGGGTACAACAACCTCACCCAATATTTCGATTAGCAATCTGTATGGACTAACTCTAATATACTTTTAAGAGAATCAACTAGACAGTTAGACTCAATCTTAATAAAAGTATATCAGGGAGTTAATATCTCTATATCTCGATTTGATATTTACTCAAGCAAATAGAAATCTGCGAGTCTTTATCAAATACTAGAGAGAGAAACTTGGATGGAACCAAGACCAATATCCAAGTGTCAATCAATGTAAATCAACAACCAAAGGTTGGATATTCTAATTGATTGATCTTAACACACAACATGTGATATTTCAATTATATAACGAAATATAATGCGGAATAGAAATAACACAGACACCAGAAGTTTTGTTAACGAGGAAACCGCAAATGCAGAAAAACCCCGGGACCTAGTCCAGATTGAACACCACACTGTATTAAGCCACTACGAGACACTAGCCTACTACAAACTAACTTCTGGTGCAGGACTGTAGTTGAACCCTAATCAATCTCACACTAATTCAAGGTACAGTTACGCTCCTTACGTCTCTGATCCCAGCAGGATTCTACACACTTGATTCCCTTAGCTGATCTCACCCACAACTAAGAGTTGCTACGACCCAAAGTCGAAGACTTCAATAAACAAATATGTATCACACAAAAAAGTCTATGATGATAGTGTTGATGGTGGATTTTCGTTCAAGGTTGAGTTTGTAAAAAACTAGAAAAATCATGCGCTGACATCTTGTAAAAGATAAAGCCATTTATAAGTGTTGGATACTCCCCACTTAATTCGACCTTGTATTTCCTGTACTCATTATCAGTGTGGCATGATGGTGAGTGTTACTCTTATAGAAAACACAACCTCCAAGCACTATAATGAATCATTATCGAGTGTGGCATGAGACTGAGTGTTACTCATACAAATGCACTGAACCTCCAAGCACTATAATGAAACCATGTACGAAATACCCGTACAGGCTGATTCTCGGTGTGTTATACTAGCCCGAGCCCTCTCGGTGTGTTATACTAGCCCGATTGAGCCCTCTCGGTGTGTTATACTAGCCCGATTGAGCCCCTATCGGTGTGTTATACTAGCCCGATTGAGCATCCGGACTTGAGTGTATCAGTCTCCGGATATGATCTGATCATGATCATCCAACTCCACAAGCATGATTGGATGACCACGAGATCAACTCCATCACCCTAAGCATGGTATGGAATACCCACGGCCTTAGCTTGCCGGATATGATCGATCGCGGATCATCCAACTCCACAAGCATGATTGGATGACCAAAGATCAATTCCATCACCCCAAGCGGGTATGGAATACACACGGCCGACCCCGCATGGTCAACCATTGGCCTTTGCTTGCCAAGAAACCGTCCATACCAAGCATTATGGGCGGAAAACCCTAAATTAGGGTTTGCGGCATATTACATGTGCTGCAAAATCGGTCTCAACCATCCATCTTCGCGGGTATATATGGAGGGTGTAGATGCGACTCAAGGGCCCGGAGCATGTCGACACAATCACCATGTGACCGCCTACACACTTGACCATCGGTGAAACCAACCATGATTGGTTCAAACACATTCGTCACTTTGAAATAGCATGGTCGCGCGGCTTTGAAAGCCAAAATTAGGGTTCAATCCATCACGCGCGTCCATCTTCTCGGCACGAATGGAGGGTCTGAATTAGATTAAGCGAGTCCAGGTCATACCAGCATGACCACCGTGGGCCCATCTACCTCTTCATGCGGTCGGCCAAGGCATATCACGCTGGCCAATCCAAAACGCCCGCTCAAACATGCGTGGATACACTTCCCAAATTGCAAATCGATCTCGACCACTCAACTTCACCACTGACGGAATTGGGTGGCTTAGATCACGTTTTCATGGGACGGTGAGACATGGCGTGAACATCGGCCTACCATCTTCACGCCAAACCAACCGGCCAAGACCGACCAAGCTAGGTCGTCTTGGAAAACGCTCGGAAAAAGAGTATGGCGCGCGGCTTCTTGCGGTATCAAACTCTTATCGCAAAAATCGATCTCGACCACTCCTCTTTGTCGGTCAAATTGGGTGGCCCCGGTCGCGCTTTCATGAGGGAGCGGAATACGGCGCCTACACCATCATGCCGTCAACACGCATGTATGGTCGGTCCTCTCCAAAACCCTTCCCATGCTTGGTTCGACCAAGGCGAAGAGTGATGCTTGCGCACCTCTTTAAAAACCTAATTTCATCAACGGTCGCAGATGGGTGTCTCAAACATCATCTCATCCGTCCGACTTCACCACTTGGTTATACAACCCTGGTCGGGAGTTATTTGGTTAGTGAGAGTCATTACCCATCACTTTACCACACCATGTAATGCATTACGCATAAAATACACGATACTTCACAAGTATCGACTTTACGAATAACTTGAGTTATTCAATTGACGATACATGCTATCTTTCGTGGATCCACGATCCACATTCCAGACATCAATCATGTCACAAACTGGGGGATACATGGGGTATTGGTGCAGCGGTTTACGACGTGCGGCGTGCAACGCGCCATCACAAGAACGTGTCGGGGAAGTCATGGACGGTTAGAGATGAACAGGAGAGTGGGCAAGACTGGTCGTGTATCACCGACACACAACTCCACTACTCCATCATTCCACTACCTCCACTTCCCATGAGAAACGTGAATGAGGCTCAATGACTTGTATAAATAGGTTCTCCGCCCTATTTCAAAAAAAAAACACGAGACAACACAAGTTCGGGACAGACGAAACCAAGTGCTAATACAAAAACGTATTCAAACACTCGAGCCTGCTTGCATCAACCAGTAAGCTTGCTCATCTTTACTGTTACAAGTCATAAGCAAGCCGACACCTTCACAATCTCAACACCTTCTTCGCTTCCCTCCTAAGATCAAACCCATCTCCTTCACTTTGTGACCGAAACAAGTCCTGAACGGCCATTTCTTGGTTTTTTAGGCCGGGACTTGCACTGATTGATCTCTCGAATCTACAAGCACTCACCGCGGTGCATTTTTGTTGAAGGTTTAGATTCATTCTCATCCACACCCCAAATTACAAATTCTGCAGGAGTAGTTTTTACCCATCAACAATTGGCGACTACAGTGGGAGATTGATCTCTCGGTTACAAGAATCGAATTCTCGAATTCGTTTTCGTCTCACGATGTATCCTCACTCGGAATCCGCAGGTGGTTCAGATATCATGGGAAGCATAGCTAGAATCTTTTGGAGGATGTCTTGGCAAATCAAGTCGGTATCACCGGAAGGCGAGAGCGAGACATTTCGCCTTTTGAATGATATGGCGGCACAATTACAAGAAGCATCGACAGGCATCCACTCGGGCAATGCAGAATCTTTAACCGGGAGTCACATCTTTACCGGAGAAGCAAAAGGGCGCATAACCGCAGAGACCCGGGAAGATGAACAACATGGTCCGGTCAACAATGGAAACCCGATGCAACTCCACGGAGAGGAGACTTATCCAGGAATGCTACGATGTCTGCCAGATAAAGAAGGGGAACCTGCAGCCCTGGAGCCTTGCTGGAGGATTTATACCTCAAAGCTCTTAGGCCCGGAAGACCGTCCAATCGCGTCGGCCTTCCAACCAACTGGAAACGCTTGAGGAAGGAGAAATCAATCAAGAAATGCACGAATACGAGGATGGGAGCGTTCAATCCGGTCACTCAGCAAAGACATTACGACACCTTCTACATCCCTCTACTTAGGAAGACAATCCGTGAGACATGATGGCGCTCGCAAGTCTTCCAACTTCATCTCTGTTCCATATCAAAGCCACGGGGAGACATCGGCACGCCCGCTAGCAGGAAAAGCTGGACACAAGGTACTTACATTTCCCCTTCCCAATGAAGAAGATTAGAGCTACGGAGACGTGGGTGCGAAACGGAGAGATAAAGCTACCCCGATACGGCGCCCACCTCTTTGGTCAGGGTAATGGACCCGAGGAATGTAACTTGTCATTACCACCGGTCCCTTCATCACCCCACCAGTGAGTGCAACGCTTTGAAGCGCATTGTTCAGGAGAAGCTTGGCCCAGAGGGATAGCTTTGAGAAGTTAGTGCGGAGGATTTTCTTGGAGAGGATACTCTCGGTTTGATACAAATGAGGCTTCAAAAGCAAGTAAGTTCTACTCAACAATTTTACAAGAAAGATAGTTTAGAATTCATTGGGGACTTAGCATCCCACACGTGGAGAAAGAGGCTCGGTAATCAAACACCATGTCTTGTTTCATTCATGCTTTCCTTTCACACAACGTTTGCAACTTCATGTGACATGTGCAATCATTCATGACCAAGATGCAAATTTCATTTAAAATAACCTCTTTGAGGAAAAAATCATTCACCAAACTATCTCAAAATGAACCAATTCAATTACCTATTAATTCAAAACCGGTAGTCAAAGGAATCCTCACTATCACTCAAAAACAAGAACATCTAAAGGACAAGTAGGTAGCTACGATCCTTCAGAGGAAAGTCCTTGGCAAAGAACTCGTACTTACGGGCAAGAGAGACTTTCATCCTTTGAAGTACAACCTGCCTTCCTTGATTCCTTAGGCAACTTTTCAACCTCTTCTTCTGGCGAGTAACACGGTATACGAAAGGGGCTCCGTCCTACAATTTCGGAGCTACCGTGGTTAATACACCTTATGCGGCCGTCCCTTCCACCAGGTGCCAGTAATGGCAGGAGATGTTCCGTAAGTGTAACACCTCCCGTCACCGAGTCGGAAGCAGCCGCAAATCCCGACAACTCCTCCAGCGTAACGCCTCCGGTAGTCACCGAGCAACAACTTTCACTCCTGCATCGGGACGAGGAGGAGGAGGGGACGGGGGAGGACCACCATCCATTACCATTTCAGACTTGATGGAGAAGCGGGAAGTTCTTGCTAAGACTCAAACGGATATGGCCGCCTCGAAAGAGGTATTTCAGCCGCGCGGAACTCACGTGGACCTGATCAAATGAGTGACATCGGATATGAACGGTCTGTCATGGAGATTCCTACACTGGGGGCCATCCTCACACGATCCTCCCCCAGGTCAACAGATTTACTGAACCAGAGACCGGTGGATTAGAAGCGGCATCTCTAGTGGAAAGCTTGTGTGAACTCTTGCGCCTCTCAAAAAATCAACGTGCAGATGTTCCTGTAATTAATAAAATAGCTCTGGACGTACACCTGACTCCTTCACGTCCAGAAGTCTTAACTGCATCGAAAACACCTGTAAATAATGTTACATTTACAGAAGACGACATGATGGCAGAAAAAGATCACGACCGGCCCTACATGTTACCGCACATCAAGGGTTCGAGTTCGGGAGGGCCCTCGTCGACACAGGAGCATCTTCCAATGTGATTTCTCTCAAGACTCTCAGGACGGCCAAGGTTAGCCCATGCAAGATTGTGCGTCATCCCACCACAATGACGGACTTCGAAGGAAACCAGACCAGCACATACGGTGAAGCTTCAACCCATACTCACACCAAAAGGACGCACTTTCGAAGCAAGGCGTGATTAGAAGGGAAGACAATATCACAGGCGTCATTTGTTAGCAATTAGCGGGAGAGACTGACACCCACTCTCCGCCCAATGGGAATGCTCCAAAAGCGATTCTCCTCTACCCGAACATCGACATGTTAGTAGATGCAACCATCGGACACGGCATGTTCTCCTCCATGGATGGATGCAACGGCTACAACCAGATAAGAATGTACGAGCATGATGCAACCGATACCTCAAGGGAGTAGCCTCAAGAAGATAACGATGTCCAACCGTCATATCGAGCAAGATCCGGGCGAGTTACTCTATCAGACATGTGGTTGAACAAGATCAGGGGCATATATCTCACCAACAAAGATACAACCTTCGGCCTTACATGCTTGAGTTCCTTGAAACGACAAGAGGAAAACCACCAAGATACAACATCATGCGCGTCCATCAAATCCAACTCCAGTACCACATGCACGACTCCCACATTGATGAAGCAATGTCCAAGATATTCTATATCTGGCTCGACAACGACCACTACGAACAAACCATGTAAACCACGCTAGACCGAGGCTCGGCATGGAGTTCGCAAGGGTAAATCGAAAAGAGCCGCTCCGCTTCAACGCTTCCTCCAGCAAGCTGCTTCAATGGTCTATCCAAGAGCCGCCTCAATGCTCTCTCGGGACCCTGTTCACTTGTGAATCCTGCTTCAACACTCTCTCCAGGATCTACCTCAACGTTACTTTGAAGCCACTTTAACATCCTCTCGAGTCGTTTCAACACTCAAGCTGCATCAATAATCTGCGCTCAGGTCAAGTTATCTTTGATGTACTCATTGCTCAACATACGTCTCATCCATCCTTCATAAGGGCCCGGTGAGCATGAAAAACCTAAAAGTCGATAGGAGAAGAGTTATCTTGTGGAGCAGAGATATTTTCTATAGTTGAAAAGGCGCGGTGAACAACTCATCATCAATGTTCGGCATATCTTTGAAACTTTCAACACCTCCTGACTTGGCACCAGCATTATCTCCAGAAGACATCTCAACAGGGATTCTTTCTACCGCAATGAAATAAAAGACAGGAGTTAGAACTTGTATGAAAGCATATGACAAGTGTCGCCACACACGGCAAGACACAACTCACACAATGGCCGATCAAAACATCATTCAAGTCTCAGATTGATCAAGCTTCTGGTATAACTCAAGTTTTAAAGTCTGGTATTGATTTCAAGTCCCATACAAGTTTCCATCTGCGGTATTGATTTCAAGTCTGGTACAATTTTAAGTACGGTACAAGCCTCAAGTCTGGTATTGCTCAAGTCAAAGGCTGGTATTGCTCAAGTCGCAAGCTGGTGTTAATCACGACATAAGGCTGGTATAATAGGCGCACACAGCAGAGGGTCGGTTTCAGTCGAAGCACATGGCTGACGTTTGAAGCATATATACACAGTAGACCCACTTTCAATCAAGCGAGACACAACAAGCCCACGTTCGATCAAGCGGCGCGATAACCCCGAGAGCGAAGCGGGCGCAACAGGTCAGTCGATTAGGCACATCCCACGATTGAACGAAGCGGGCGCAATAGCCCCTCGACCAAAGCTGGTCATAGCAAGGTCGATCGAAACGAGCAAGACCGGCATCATGCTGGGGAACACTTTTACGGACGTCTCTTGAACGTGACATGCTCGAAGGACGGGACGACCCGTCTCTCCCCAGTAACATCTAACATTGTCTCATAAGTTTTATCTTTAAATCTGTCACCATCTCATGCCTACCACACAATAGTGTAACCATTGTGTGGTAGGCAGGGGACTTAATGTTGATGGTGGATTTTCGTTCAAGGTTGAGTTTGTAAAAAACTAGAAAAATCATGCGCTGACATCTTGTAAAAGATAAAGCCATTTATAAGTGTTGGATACTCCCTCACTTAATTCAGCCTTGTATTTCCTGTACTCATTATCAGTGTGGCATGATGATGAAGTGTTACTCTTATAGGTAACACGGACCTCAAGCACTATAATGAATCATTATCGAGTGTGGCATGAGACCCAGTGTTACTCATCAGAAACGCTTGCAACCTCCAAGCACTATAATGAAACCATGTACGAAATACCCGTACGAGGCGATTCTCGGTGTGTTATACTAGCCCCGAGCCCTCTCGGTGTGTTATACTAGCCCGATTGAGCCTCTCGGTGTGTTATACTAGCCCGATTGAGCCTCTCGGTGTGTTATACTAGCCCGATTGAGCATCCGGACTTGAGTGTATCGGTCTCGGATATGATCGATCGCATCATCCAACTCCACAAGCATGATTGGATGACCACGGATCAACTCCATCACCCTAAGCATGGTATGGAATACCCACGGCCTTAGCTTGCCGGATATGATCGATCGCAGTCATCCAACTCCACAAGCATGATTGGATGACCAAAGATCAATTCCATCACCCCCAAGAAGGTATGGAATACACCCGGCCGACCCCGCATGGTCAACCATTGGCATTTGCTTGCCAAGAAACCGTCCATACCAAGCATTCTGGGCGGAAAACCCTAAATTAGGGTTTGCGGCATATTACATGTGCCGCAAAACGGTCTCAACCATCCATCTTCGCGGGTATATATGGAGGGTGTAGATGCGAACTCAAAGGGCCCGGAGCATGTCGACACAATCACCATGTGACCCGCCTACACACTTGACAAATCGGTCAAAAACCAACCATGATTGGTTACAACACATTCGTCACTTTGAAATAGCATGGTCGCGCGGCTTTGAAAGCCAAAATTAGGGTTCAATCCATCACGCGCGTCCATCTTCTCTCCACGAATGGAGAGGTCCTGATTAGATTAAGCGAGTCCGGTCATACCGGCTGGTAGGCCTCGAAAGATGTTTATATTTGAGCCTACGTGTAATACCGCAAGTGCACGGCGTCTATCGGAGACGCGGCAAGTGCGGTCGAACCCACAAGGACTTGTGGTGCTCTATTGATCTAAGGCTTTGCTTGGCCGAGTTTCAAGTGGTGACATGTAACAACATGGTTTTTGCCGATCGGCTAAGATTGAAATGAAATAAACCTCTAAACTAAGATATAAACAGTGAGAACAAATGTGTCTTTGGGGTTTCAAATTCACCACTAAACCATACTGTGTGTTTAACTAGTTTGAGTTCTTGTTCTTATACCGAGATAAGTGATAATTTGTCAATTTTATCACATATCTAAAGAGTTTCTCCAAGTGATAACTTCAATATTCAACTAGGGTACTAACCCGGAGCATTAGTTATCTAATCAAGTATAACTAATCAAAGGAATTAGTGTTAAAATTCTAAAGCTTGAGCTGCGATACCTAACCCAAGTATAACCTAACTACAATGCATCCATGGCATTGGTATGCATTGTGAGAGAAAAGCATTAGATTTAGTATTGAAATTATCTAATTCATTTAAGCCTCAAGAACATTCAACAAAGTTTCAACACATTTGGGAATTAGGGTTTCATCTCAAAACCCCAACTCTTAAATTAAAACATCAAAATAAAATAACAAAGAACAAAATTAAACCTAATTGACACTCTGGCTAACCCAGGCGTAACTTCTACACAAACCCCTCACTGCTATTTATACATGCACCCAACCCCAAAATAATTCCAAACCCTAATTTAATTTTAAAAAATAAATTAAATTAATAACTCAAACCCATACTACGAATCCAAACGCTTTCTCCTCTTGTCAATTCGTGCTCAACAACTCCCTTGCTTCGGTTGTTGGTGAAACCCTAGTTCTAGTTATCTCAAACCTAGCTTCTAGGGTTTTGAGAGAAGCTATGATTGAGATAACTAGACCTAGAGGTGGAGTGCTGAGAGGCTAGATGGGGTTGTTGGTGATGGAAGAAGGTGATGATGGGTGTTGATGATGGCTATGGGCGAAGGTGGTGAAGGGATGGTGGAGACGAGGAAGAGCGAGCTCTCTCTGGGAGTGAGGGAAGAAGAAAGAGAAAGTGAAAGGAGAAATGGTTTGGTTCGATTAGGGTATAGGGGTATGGGCAATTTGTTGAGGCATGAGCAGATGGATTTGATGAGAATGGCCTAGCGGCGTCGGATTGGTTGGAGAAATCTTGGCTCGGGGAGGTAGGCGGTTTTGGCTTGATCTGGTGTTGCACGGGAGCAGCGATCTTGATGCACGTGGATGGAGCGACCGTTGGATGAGGAAGAAAGAGATCTCAACGGCTCGGATGAGCGGGCTCGGATCCGGGTCATGGGTAGCTCTAGCCCATGTCTTCCTTGTTGGGTTTGCAACTAATTTGCGCGCGGGCTTTGGCTATCTCTGCTCCATAGATGCTTGACTCAATTCTTTGCTCTTTGGGCTCCTTTTCTCCGGCTTTATTTATTACCTAAAAACACAAAATTAATTAATACAAATATTTATTCTTGAAAACAAAGAAAACACAGAATGGGATAATATCGATTTCTAAGCGCAAAAGATGGGTAAAATGCCAGTAAAAAGGTGTATAAATATGCACTATTTGGCACTCATCAAATACCCCCAAACCTGAATTTTACTTGTCCTCAAGTGAAACAGAAATTAAGAAATCCTAACTATACCCCTGTCGCGGGTCTCTCGAATGCATTTAGCGTATGCACTAAGCCTTTAAACCCCTAGGTGTCCCTAGTGGACGAGTTGTAGTCTCGTGAGGGTTTACAAGAGGTGTACCCACAAAACCTTCTCCAACTTCGGAGTGTAAAAGAGTCTCAAGCCTCCAAGAAGCTATGAGGACATAGAGTTTCTGCATGCTAGTAACGAAGTTAGAACTATCGAAGAACGCATTCTCATCCTTAAGTCTTTGAGCGAGAAGTAACCATACCATATGAAAGAATTCGGATTCGATTGTGATCATAAGTCTCAACTTCGCCTCACCATTAGGGTTTTATGATAATTGCACTCAAAAAGATCGCTTTTTTAGTCTCTCATGTGTGCGGGCGGAATAAAGAGAGAAATCCTGCACACGTTGTAGGTAAGAAGGATAACCTTCCGAAATAAAATCGGAGACTCCACAAAAATGTGGACAAAAAGAATCTTTTTCTATGATCTCTAAGAAAGGAAAATCAACCATTAGCAAGGGGTGGGAGTACTCACTCACTTCTCACCCGATCGGCAATTAATATCACTCTCTCATAAGAACCATAGAAACGTCTTCAATCTTCGGTCTTCGGTCTTCAACTATTGATGACGAACTTCTGAACTTCACAAAAACTTAATAATAATAATTTATTTTTTTATTTTTTTATTTTTTTATTTTTTTTTTTTTTTTTTTTTTTTTTTTTATATTATCTAAGTTACAAAAAAAACGATAAAACTCAATTTTTTACAAACTTCATTAATTCTCATCCTATTTTCTTTCTTTTCTTTGTTGCACATAAAACCTTGGACTATATCAATTTTTCTTTCAATATTCGATTAACTCCGGTTCTTTGACGATGATGTGTTTCTATGGGTCTTCTTGATTGAGAGAGAGAATGATGCTAACTACAAATCGGTATTTAGAAGGAGTTTTCATCTTTAGACGTCACCCTCATGATTGACAAAAACTAGCACTCAAGAGATCAAAAGTAGTCTTTGAAAATGGTGCGAAGTTGGGTAGCTCACCATTCCTACCCTAATTTACGTAAGGTGACACACACTCTAACAAGACTTTTCTAGAAAGTTGCAAAAATTGAAGGTTGGTGCCTCACTTGATGTAAAATGGGTAGTCTCCACTATGGGTGATCACAATTCTACTACCGAATATCTAAACAACACCTAATTAAGCCCTCAGGTATGGTTAAATCCAACTTTAACGCTCTAATCAACTAAGAAACCCGTTTGTGTTTTCCGGTACTTCCAAGTTCTGTTATTTCGGTACATATTCTCTATGTAAACATAGCTAGAAGCATGCTAGTGACTCTAAAATCTCTAAAAGTTGGAGGTTTTTACAAAAAGAGTTTTGAATTTTTTTTTTTTTTTTTTTTTTTTTTTTTGAAAATAAAAGGTAAAATAAAAGACTAAAAACTCTAAATGCAAATGCAAATGCCCCCAAACCTAAATCAAACATTGTCCTCAATGTGTCTACATATAGGAAAATTTTAAACAATCACATACCAGAGAACTATGCTTTGAAAGAGAAAAAGGGAAGAGATTACCGATGTCGGCGGGAGCAAGGTTGAGCTTCACTAATCAAGGCAAAATCCAACTTTCTCAACTGGTGATCATATCGGATTAGCACAAAAAATGCACAAGAAGACTCAACCGAATCAAGAAAGAAAAAAATTAACAAGTCCTACCAATTATATACAAAAATTTACTAAAAAGAGTTGAGGGTCAACTCAAAAGATAATATGTACAAACATTAACAAATAGAACATGAAAATGGGCTTTGGTTTATGTGGGAATTTGGTTTGTTTGGGATTTGGTTTGTGTGGGAATTTGGTTTTCATGGGATTTGGTTTGTTTGGGAAGCTTTGGTTTATGTGGGAAGCCCAGTTTTGTGTGCAAAGCCTAGGTTGTGTTTGAAAAAGTAAGGTTGTGAATTGAGTTAAGGCCAAGTTTTGGTGTAAGCCCTAGTTAGGTTAACATGTGAAGGTGTTGACCAGTGAGAAAATGGCCCAGTTGGTTTGATTGAAAGTGATTGTGCAAAGCTTGGTTTAAGTGGGGTGATTTATTTTACCCCCATGTTTGGGTTCGGTGAGCCCAGATGGTGTGGGTCAGTCAGCCCGGCTTTGATTGTGGATTATGTATACAGCCAGTGAAAGGGGATTGCAAAGCCCTAGTTTATGGGGCTCGGTGGTTTGAATACCCGGGTTGGGTTTGCTAAAAGCCCCGGCCCGAAGGCTTGGTTTGGGTGCCGAAATTGAGAGTGGTTCTTGTTCGGGATATGTTCAGCTCGGAAGATTATGTTGCACGGTGATCAAAGCAACTTGTGTTATCAGTCATGTGACTTTGGCTGGTCACATGTTGATAGCCTGTGTTATGGGCTTGTTCGGCCAGATTAGCATGACCTAGTGCTTGCATCTTAGCATAGCCTAGTGCAATATTTCAACACAAGACTAGTTTCGTGTTACACACAATTAGCGGGCTTTCTCAACAATTACAAATTGCAAGCAAAGATAGCACAAAAAGATCGGTGGACACGGGTTGTCAACGGGGTTTGGGCACCAAAAGTGCGAGATGGATCACGGATCAATTCGGCGAGTTGGATGGGTATATTACTTACACCATCATGCACTCATTAAATTTCACTCAATGTAGCTATGAACTCCAAAGATGCAACAGACAATGTTACAAAGCAATGCTAGCACTTACAACATGCTCTCACAAACTCAATTGATTTCAAGAGTTTAAACACTAGTTCGGGGTTTCATGTCACTTGAGTCAATCTCGGTGGAGGGCTATTTGCACTGACGGAGTCATTCAACAGGGTTATGCTCCGGGTAATGCACAGCACAAGTTCGCTTGGCTCTGGGCTAGGTTATGTGGGTTGCTGCTCTTTGTTTTGTAGCTACCTGACTATCCAAGTTCAACCTCATAGCTTCAGGGGCTTGAGGTCAAGACAGGGCAAATGCAACCAAATACCACGAGGTTTAATGCACAGGTTACACACGAGGATAGGTTTAGCGGCACAAGATGGCAGATCCGGTTGATGTCAACTATCTCGAGATGACTTCAACCGGATCACGGGCTAAATTCGGGGTGTGTCAACTCTTGGCAAATGACCAAATGACGGAGAAGGTGCCTCGGCAAATGACCAAATGACAGGAGAGGTGCAAATAGGTTTATGCTCGGGTTTGATTATCACTAGTGCAACCTTCTAAGATGTAGCTCAAGGCTGGAGATTATCACTCAAGTATAACTTGCTCGGGGCTATGCTCGGTGATGGCAATAAGGTTTGCAACCTCCGGCTCACAGACATACAACACAAGCTCAACAGACTAATTGACATGGGGTTTTCAGGATGCACATGTCGTGGGTTAACAGACTAATTGAGTTTTAGCCGATTAAGGAAGTTTTATACAAAGCACAAAGTGTATGCGGGGCTCTTGGATGTGGAGATAATTTCACACAAATGCACAAATTGACACGGTTCAGCTCAAAGACATAGCTATTTCAACTAGCAAATACATTTAGCATGCATTCATGGAGTGTCACCCATACATTTATCATTCACAGAGCAGAGTTAGAGAATGATACTAACTTGCTTTAGCCACAGTGGCTATGCCACTCCTTGTCTTACCACAGGGTTGTTTAGGCAGCCCACAAGAGCAAGCGAAGTACAAAGTTGCTGAGAACTGCACCTTTTTACTCAAAGAAATCGCAGATCGATCCGAAGTGTAAAAAGATGAAGAAATGAATATCAGACCTCTAAGGATGACAAGCGGTAAGAAGAACTTGACTGATCGGGATAAGGCAAGATGCTTACAAAGTTACTTATTATCTTGTAGATCGGGATGCAAAGTGATAATCACACTAAGATACGACTAGTTATGATGACTAAAGTGCAAGGCTATTTACAAGTTACACTAATGGGAAGTGAAGGGTTATGATGCAGAATGGAGAACTATAATGCAAGTGCAGATAGATGTGTACTAAGTTACGATAACTACTACTAATGAACTGAGATGCAAGAAAACAAGAAGCTACAAGAACTTAGATGTACTGAGATGAACTTGATGCTTTAGGAAAATACAAAAGATGCAGAGATAAGCAAAGTTATACTATAATGCAGGGCTAAAAGTAAAAAAAAATCAAGGTGAATATGTACAGGAGGATATATACTCAGTAAAGACAAGCACAAAAATCAGCAAGGCACGCGCCAAGTCCCCGGCAACGGCGCCAAAAACTTGGTAGGCCTCTAAAGGTGTTTATATTTTTGACCTACGTGTAATACCGCAAGTGCACGGCGTCTATCGGAGACGCGGCAAGTACGGGTCGATCCCACAAGGACTTGTGGTGCTCTAATATTGATCTAAGGCTGCTTCAACTGAGTTCTAAAAGTGACAAGTAACAATGTGGTTTTTTGCCGATACTGACTGAGTTGAAATGAAATAAACCTAAACTAAGATATAAACAAAGGACTAAAAGGCTTGCTAGGTCTTCAAATCCACCTCTTGGTTCCTACTATGTGCTCAACTAGTTTGAGTTCTTGTTCTTATACCAGACAAGTGAAGCTTGTCACTAGCTACCACTTATCTAAGAGTTTCTCCAAGTGATAACTTAAATATTCAGCTAGGGTACTAACCCAGAGCATTAGTTATCTAATCAAGTATAACTAATCAAAGGAATTAGCCTATAATTCTAAAGCTTGAGCTGCAGCATACCTAACCCAAGTATAACCTAACTACAATGCATCCATGGCATTGGCATGCATTGTGAGAGAAGAGAGTTAGATGCTAGGATTGAAATTATCTATATGATTTAAGCCCTCAAGCACAGTCAACAGAGTTTAAACACATTTGGGAATCAGGGTTTCATTGAAACCCCAACAATTAAATTAAAACATCAAAATAAAGTAACAAAGAATAAAATTAAACCTAATTGACACTCTGGCTAACCCAGGCGTGACCCTCTCACACACAGGCAAGTTCTTATTTATACATGCCAGAACTGAAAAACACCCAAACCCTAAATTAATTTCAAAACATAAATTAAAGATAAAACAAATTAAAAACTGTACCCATACTCAAACGCCCGCTTCCCCACAATTCGGCTCAACAACTCCCTTGCATCGATCAGGTGAAACCCTAGTTCTAGTTATCTCAAACCTAGCTTCTAGGTTTTGAGAGAAGCTATGATTGAGATGACTAGACCTAGAGAATCTGGTGATGATTACTATCCGATGGGGTTGTTGGTGATGGAAGAAGGTGATGATGGGTCCGTGAACGGTGGGCGAAGGTGGTGAAGGGATGGTGGAGAGAGGAAGAGCAGAGCTCGCTCAAGCGAGTGAGGGAAGAAGAAAGAGAAAGTGAAAGGAGAGAATGGTTTGGTTCGATTAGGTATAGGGGTATGGGCAATTTGTTGTGAGGCATGAACAGCGGGAGTCGATGAGAATGGCCTAGCGAACGTTGGATGGAGCTGATGGAGATCTGAACGGCTCGAAAAGGTAAGCGGTTTTGGCTTGATCTGGTGTTGCACGGGAGCAGCGATCTATGATGCACGTGGAGGCAGCGACCATTGGATGTGGAAGATAGAGATCTCAACGGCTCGGGATGAGCGGGTTCGGATCCGGTCGTGGGTAGCTCTAGCCCATGTCTTCCTTGTTGGGTTTCAACTGATTCAAGCGCTGGCTTGGGCCGATCTCCTCCCATAGATGCTTGACTCCATTCTTCGCTCTTTGCTCCTTAGCTTCTCCGAGCTTTATTTATTACCTAAAAACACAAAATTAATTAATACAAATATTTATTCTTGAAAACAAAGAAAACACAGAATCTGGGATAATATCTGATTTCTAAGCGCAAAAGATGAGTAAAATGCCAATAAAAAGGTGTATAAATATGCACTATTTAGCACTCATCATATTTCTAAATCCGCGAATCTAGGATCTTTGACATCATCAGGATATAAAGATCCCTTACCAGCACCACGGTTGGCGAATTCAAGCATTAGACGAATACAATCGCCACTTAATTGATAAATAGCTCGCGAGAATTTCTCATGAGCAAGAATTTCATAGAATAAAGGTATCTCGGGATCGTAGAGAGGAATGGGAAGGCCTCACGAGGATTTGACCTAGCGAGACTATGATCTTTTGATCATTACATTGATTATCGTAAAACAATTTTGCGAAGTATAGATGAAGACTCTTGATCGAAATGGTCGATAAGATGAAACCCTTCTCTTGAAAATTCTTTCGCTTTCCTCAAAATGGGTTTATATGTACGACCAAGTGAAGCCATTATTAGAGTATGGGAATGAATAGAGAATTGAAGATTGAGAGAAAGAAAAAAGGGAAGGTTTACAGTAGCAGACGCGCAAATTGCGGAGGAAGAAAGTTGAAGGAAAGTTGCAGAGGGAAAATAAAAGAGAAGAAGAGAAGGGTAAGAAAACTATATATAGAGAGGAGAATCCTCGAGAAAACAAATACATTTAATGCGAGATGGGACGTAAATGGTCAAGAATAAACGGTTGAAAGAGACGTGTCAAGAAAAGAGTGGAAGAAGAAACACCTGTAATAAATTCCGTACATGAATAAAATAGATAAAAATGAACAATTGCGAGATAAAGATGAGCAATTGCGGCATTTTAAAATATTGATTCTCATGACATTTTCTCCTTCGCAGAAAAGACATGAGAAGAGGCAAGATGTAGGATCAGAATATCGCGACATTAATACTTCGCGAGATTAATAAATAACGATATCGCGAGGGAGACACAGAGAAGTAAAATGAATGACGCAATGAATGACGATGTTTCTAACATGAGAAGAATGTGAAGACTCAGCGAGATTTAGGAGTGTCGCAAGAATTGGTATATGTACACTTGCGATATTTCGCAAGGCATTCCCGAAAATAAAGGACAGCTTAGCTGTCATACACTGTATACTACCCTATATAAAGGGTTGAGTTTGTCTCATTGTAGGGGAGAGTTCTTTTGAATTGTTAAGCAAGTCATTAGGAGAGAGAATTTAGAGTGATTGTAATTTCTTTAGCTCTGTTTCTATCTTCCTTTGTAAACATTTCAAGAAAATAATCAATAAAATCTATAGTTATTCATCTTCAAATGGATTAGTTGAGTAAATTTAAAAATGAGGGGTGTAGTGTGGGATTTCCTGCAACTACACGATCCTGGGATTCTCTTCCTTTAGATATTAAGGAATAACTTTGAACAATTAAAGATAAGCGTTACTGCACATGTTCAAAGTATGTCGACATCCTAACTTTGTAAGTCCACTTTCATACTTACAATCTTGAAACCGATTTGCCACACTTCCAAACAAGTTTAGAATTGGTTCATCTGACTTTCAAGAACTATGTGATTGATCAAGAACACTCAATCACCAATCATGGGTTTAACGGTTCTACCAAAACAAGTTTCGGTTCTACCTCCATGTGAGTACTGTGCATAGTCAAACTAGCTTTCCAAAATTCAAGTTGACTAGGTACTAGGATCGGTTCCCACACATATATGGTATCTAACTTGAATGTGTTGCACATGTCCATAGGATCGTTTCCCTTTGCCTAAAAAACGTGTTGCACATGTCCATAGGATCGGTTCCCCTTTCTCGCTAAAACATGTTGCACCTCATACAAGGATCGATTCCCTTTTGTGATGTGTTGCACCTCTTACTAGGATCGGTTCTCTTTACCCACAGTCGGTCTTACACAAAATCACAAACTCGATCATACCATCTCGTGATTACTTAAGATCGGTTTCACTAATAAAAGCCATACCAATACAAAAGTCGTGCCTTTGTGAATAGTTTTACCAAGAACACAAACAAGTCATGAGAGGTTATACTAATCACACATATTGGTTGTTCACAATATATGCAATGAATAACAATACCAATAACGCCTGGCGATTTCCTTTTTGATTCACAAAACAAGTTCATGAATTTACTTCCTTAAAACACATGTAAAACATTGTTTCCTAGGATGAAATCCTCACCTCATACCCATACATAATCACAATAGCATTTAAACGATTATGTCGATGTCTTATCTACAAAGTTTAATGGTAAATCAATAAACCTCGTATTGTATTCCTTAATACTATGTCTATCTAGAGTGTTCATGATTCGCAGTTTTGTTTTCAATATGCACGACTTGATAGATACGTTAGGGAATGAAACAGTTCAAGTCAAATATCACTAACCTCGAGTGGAAGGATGATGTTGTCGTTGTAGCTTCTTACTTCTTCAGTTTTTCAAGTCTTTGCAATACTTGTAATGTCTCATATCCTAATACTTTCAAGCTAACCTATACGAAGTTGACTCTAGTACATAATCAAGCAACTCTTTAAATGAGTTTTGATTCACTAAAATATGACAACCAAACTTGACATGCCAACGCTTGGTGGGTTCAACCGAGCTATGCTCTAGCAAGAAGATGGTTATTTTAAGGTTGAAAATGGATGCTCTCACACGATGTGATATTTGATCCTTACATAGATCTAAAGAAACATAAGTTTGGAGAAGAGATTGATCATCGTGTTTTTTCAAGTTTGGAATCCTACAACGGGCCTTTGTTTCATCCTCTAGGGTACGTGAATGGCCAATCCACATCGAGTTCTCCGCCAATATGGTTATGTGTGCAAGAAAAAGTCACTCAAGAATCGTTCAAATTGTGTGCTAATGCTTCCTACGTAAAAGGTTCCAGTGTCGTCGCTCAACTACATCCCACTGCCAAGTATTGATGTTTGGAATCCACCGCAATAATGCACAATACCAAATCAATATGAAGGAGCTCATTCGTTCTAGGCACAAAGGAAGATGAAGAAGGTTATTTGGAATGGTATTACCATTTTGGTCATCCTCATGTGATCGCAATGATCCGAAGCTGATATATATCCAAAAGGCTCAAGAAAAAGATGCGAAGCCGCGAAGAAAAGTGTATTTGATATGGATTGAAGGCGCTATATTTTCAAGACTAAAGTAAAGTTGTTATTTTTCATGACGCCATTTTACATTTCTACTAATATGTTTCATGACGATATTTTTTTTTTTGTTTGTACTAATATGTTTCATTTTGATATGTAAAATAGAAAAGAAATGCCTTCACTTGGCACAAACATTGACTCCATGCGTCAAAAAAGGTGAGGCCCTCACAAATGCACAAGTAAAGGTTTTACAACAACAAATCAAAGACTTGCCCGATCCAAACAAGGATTATGAGAACTTAGAGAGGGGCACAAATAGGAGTAGAGATGTGGGTACTAGTCAATGTCACCATCACCTAGTAGTTCAACTAAGTACTAGGATCGGTTACCACTTATATATGGTACTTAGTTGTGATCGGTTGCACAAGTTATAGGATCGGTTACACCAATTACTAAAACTTGTTAACCTACTACAAGGATCGATTACACATCTTATGATTAGTCCCACCAAGTTCTAGGATCGGTTACCCAATGACTAGGAATGGTCACACCAATTACAAATATCGACCATACCATATCGTGATTACTTAAGATTGGTTTCACTAATAAAAGTCATACCGATACATAAGTCGTGCCTTGTGAATAGTTTTACCAAGATACATAAATAATTTATGAGCTATTATACTAAACACACATATTGGTAATCCAAAGATTTACAATGAATAATAATATCAATAAGCCTAGCTATTTCCCTTTCAATTCACAAAGCAAGTTTATGAATTGTACTTCCTTTAAAACGAATGTAAAACATTGTTTCTTAGACGAAATCTTCACCCATACCCATACATAATCACAATAACATTCATACGATTATGTCGATGTCTTATATACGAAGTTCAAAAGATAGGCGTTATACTTCGTATTATAATTCCTTAATACTACGTCTAACTAGAGTATAATCATTCACAGCTTCGCAGTTATGTTTTCAATATAACACGACTTGAAAGATACGTTAGGAATGAAACAGTTCAAGTCAAAATATTACTAACCTCAAGAGGAAGGATGATGTCATCGTTGTAACTCTTTACTTCTTCACATTCTTCAACAAGTCTTCGAGTAATACTTGTATGTCTCATATCCTAATAACTTTCTAGTAAACCTATACGAAGTTGACTCTATTAAATAATCAAGCGACTCTTTAAATGAGTTTTGGTTCACTAAAATATGACAACCAAACTTGACATACCAACTCTTGACAACCAAAACTCATCCTACATATGAGTTACGGCTAGGTTGGATAGAACACGAACCCAACCGTAATCCTAGAAACTAAGAAAAACCGATGATTGTCAGAGTTACGGCTAGGTTGGAGAGAAAAGATACCTAGACGTAACTCTGGGAAATTGACGGTGTCAGTCTTACGGTTGGCACCAACCTGGCCGTAACTCGCTGTAATTTCTAACATTTGTTTGTTACCTTACGGTTTGGTTTTTCCTACCCAAAACCTAACCGTAATTCTTCCCGAGTACCAAAATCTGATTTTATGCTCCAAATTTAAATTTAGCAACACAAATCCAATTTTAAGACTTCTTCATTCATTCTAGGTAATACTAAGCCAAATTTGTGCATTCACTCAAATATAAGGATACGTATGCATTAGACATGGGAAATTAGAGTACACATAAGTATTTACTATTGGGTCCATACTTTCCAAAACCCAACCGTAAACCAAGTTGATATCATATATCTTAGTTACAGTTTTTTTTCAGGTTCAAACCTAACCGTAATCCTTCCCGCGTCCAATTTTAAGGCTTCTTTATTCATTCTATGTAATACTAAGCCAAATATAATCCAACTTAAAAATTAAAAAGTTATTCTACTATAATCCAAACTTAAAATTTGTTCATAAAAAACCACACAAAATACCATTAATTCGTCATACATTGCATAAGTTAGAATTTATAAAGCAAACCACACAAACAACCAAAGTAAACTAAATAGTCTTCTACAATTATGATATTGATAGAGTTTTAGGAGAATGTCTACTCATTACGAGTACGACTGCACCTCTTTGTTGCTTTTGTTACCACCTCGAGTACGAGGACCGTCACGACCACCATGACCACGACCCACCACGAGCATGCATATCCTCTTCACCATTTTATGGAAACTAGTGTAACCGATCCTAGTAGCCACTTGGAGGTAGAACCGAAACTTGTTTTGCAGAACCGTTAAACCCATTAATGGTGATTGAAAGTTTTTGATCAATCACATAGTTCTTGGGAATCGATGAACCAATTCTAAACTCGTTTGGAAGTGTGGCAAAATCGGTTCCAAGATTGTAAATATGAAAAAGGATTTACAAAGTAAAGATGTCGACATACTTTGAACATGTGCAAAGAAACCTTATCTTTTATTGTTCAAAGATATTCCTTAATAAAGCAAAGGAGAATCCCAAATCGAAATAAATTGAGAATATTTTAATTAAGGTTTTTAGTTTTATATGCTTTTAATTTCCTAAATTAAATGCATATCTTTAGAAAATAAAAATTGGTAATGCATTTACTTATTGGAGATTTTCTATTGAGATTTCGATCAATATTTGGACAGAGCATTTTCGGAATTATGGAAACCGAATTTGGAAATATATTGCATATCTTTGAGAATATTCGGTTTTGGAAATTCCTTGGTGTCCAAACTTCCTTGGTCTATAAATATCAAGTTTGCATTTCGAGCAAACTAATCCTCGAGCCAAGAAAACTACCTTGGCCGTGTTGTTACCGTGAGCCGCCTATTCGAGAGGAAAGTACCTTAATTAGGCGAAATCTCTTATGACCGTCTCGTTTTAAAGACTTCTTTGGGATTGGGAATTTACTTAGTACCGCTATAGGAAACTAGATAATTGCGCTTTATTATTAGTTTTCGATTGATTTGATTGACTAACGGTTGTTGAACTTTAATTGCACCTAGTTTGTTCATGCTTTATAATCTTCTCTTCGATATAAGATTCACTCAAACTAGATCGGCATCGACGGAGATCTTTAGACTGTTTGTAGATCTAAAGACGCCTTGTGATAATCCATTGTTACTGCACTCGCTCGTGTGTGATTGATCGTAAGACAAAGAAGATTTCTGATTTGAGTTCATAATTTTTGGTGTGCACAAAGATTGATTGGTCGGGATCCAACTATAATCGGTTTATCTTTTGATAGATTGGATTGATTAGTTGAGTAGATCGAATCAATACATTTCTTTGTGATTTATAGTAT
This sequence comes from Papaver armeniacum, assembly GCA_023531295.1. NCBI lineage: Eukaryota > Viridiplantae > Streptophyta > Magnoliopsida > Ranunculales > Papaveraceae > Papaver > Papaver armeniacum. Next base: position 515,508 of record JAJJWW010015058.1, on the reverse strand, counting down.
TGATTGCATAGTCTAAACAATTACTTTGGTAGTTGTTAAATAGATTGATCTAAGAACTCCTGACAAAGGAGTTTATTGGGATAAACTAAGAGCCTTTTGTCAAACTCATATCACGTTGTTTGAAAAGAGTTGTTACCAAACAGATTTGTTGTTCCTTTTATCGCTTGGAATACGAACCAAAGGAATTGTTCCAAGTGCGTGAATTATTACAAGTTGGAGGCGCAGGGATACAGACGGAACTAGGTGAAATATAGATTTAGTTGCTTGATCTCAACTATACGAAGTTGGTTTAGATTTTGTATGGCGGCTTAATCCTCGAGAGTATTCAATTTCGACAAGGTCCCGGGTTTTTCTGAATTTGCGGTTTCCTCGTTAACAAAATCTTGTTGTGTCTTTTACTTTTCTATTTCCGCAATTATAATTATTTTTATTATAATTAGAAGTAAAATACACAAACGTTAATTCCTAATTACTTGATAGCAATCCTATTATGTTTGGTTAAGTCCGAACCTATTATCAAGTAATCATACTTCGTTGTTGTATTATCTCCATCTCGTATCCATGTACGATCACATGAAGTATGAACCGATTAGATGTATTGTCTCGACTCACCATAGACAATCAGTTTTAAATAGAAAGGACTTATAGGTGGAAAAGTTTTAGATTGAGGTATATTTGGGTACCCTCGTCTTTTCAGGTTGGCTTTCACCAAAGAAGGGAAGTGCTCATATATCAAAACCTATGCAAACACAAAGTTTAGTAAGAATATTATCTTACAAGCATTTGCGAATATAAACGATTTAGATAATGGAATTACCTGGAAGAGACTTAGATTCTCGTTAAATTGCTTCTCTAGATACCTTGAAGCCTTATTCAACTCTGCATTCAACAAGACAACCACCGCAGTACCCCAAGAATACGTATGCATCTGATCAAGGGGATACAATTGTTGATGGGTGAAAACTACTCCCGCTGAATTTGGTAATTTAGGGTGTGATGAGGAATGAATTTAAACCTACAACAAATGCACTGCAAGCAAGTGAGTGCTTGTAGATTCGAGAGATCAATCTGTAAAGTCCGGCCTAAACCAAGAAATGGCCGCCCAGACTTGTTTCGTCACAAAGTGAAGGAGATGGGGTTGATCTTAGGGGAGGGAAGTGAAGAAGGTGTTGAGATTGTGAAGATGTTGGCTTGCTTATGACTTGTAATGGGTAAATATGAGCAAGCTTACGGTTGATGCAAGCAAGCTCTGGGTGTTTGAATACGATGTTGTATTAACACTTGGTTTCTCGCGATCAACTTGTGTTGTTCTCGTTGTCTTGTCTTTTGAAAATAGGGGCTGAGAACCTATTTATACAAGTCATTGAGCCTTATTCACGTTTCTCGTGGGAAGTGGAGGAAGTGGAGTGATGGATTAGTGGAGTTGTGTGTCGGTTGCCACACGACCAGCCTTTCCCACTTCTCCTGCTCATCTCTAACCGGCCCATGACTTCCTAACACGTTTGTGATGGCGCTGTTGCACGCCGCACGCCGTAAACCGCCGCACCAATACCCCAAAAGTATCCCCCTGCTTGTGACATGATTGATGTCTGAATGTGGATCGTGGATCCACGAAAGATAGCATGTAATGTCAATTGAATAATCGCAAGATTCGTAAAGTCGATACTTGTGAAGTATCGTGTGTATTTTATGTGTATCGTATCATGCGGTGGTGGTAAAGTGATGGGTAATGACTCCTCACTAACCAAATAACTCCCGACTGTGGTTGTATAACCAAGTCGGTGAAGTCGGACGGATGAGATGATGTTTGAGACACTCATCTGCGACCGTTGATGAAATTAGGGTTTTTAAAGAGGTGCGCAAGCATCACTCTTTAGCTTGGTCGAAACTAAGCATGGGAAAGGTTTTGAAGAGGACCGACCGGCATGTGTGTGACAACACGCCGGGTGCACGTCCATACTTCACTTTCCAAGAAGGCGCAATCTAAGCCACTCAATTTGACCGGTAAAGTTGAGTGGTTGAGATCGATTTGCGATAAGAGTTTGATGCCGCAAAGAAGCCGCGCGCCATGCTCTCTTCCGCGCGCTTTCCAAGACGACCTAGCTTGGCCTGGTCTTGGCCTGGGCTGGCTTGGCGTGAAGGTGGCGGGCTGATGTTCACGCCATGTCTCACCGTCTCATGAAAACGCGATCTAAGCCACCCACCTCGTCCGGTGAAGTTGAGTGGTCGAGATCGATTTGCAATTTGGGAAGTGTAACCATGCATGTTTGAGCGGGCGTTTTGGATTGGCCAGGCATGATATGCCTTGGCCGACCGCAAGAGGAGGTAGATGGGTCCACGGTGGTCATGCCGGTATAACCGGACCGCTTAATCTAATCTGTGGACCCTCCATTCGTGCCGAAAAGATGGACGCGCGCGATGGCTTGAACCCTAATTTTGGCTTTCAAAGCCGCGCGACCATGCTCTTTGGGCGGATTTGTTTTGTTGTAACCAACCACGGTTGGCTTTGACCGATTGGCCAAGTGTGTAGGCGGTCACATGGTGATTGTGTCGACATGCTCCGGGCCCTTTGAGTCTACATCTACACCCTCCATCTATACCTCGCGAAGATGGATGGTTGAGACCGCTTTTGCGGCATATGTAATATGCCGCAAACCCTAATTTAGGTTTTCCGCCCATAATGCTTGGTATGGACGGTTTCTTGGCAAGCAAAGGCCAATGGTCGACCATGGGGTCGGCCGTGTGTATTCCATACCGCTTGGGGTGATGGAATTGATCCGTGGTCATCCAATCATGCTTGTGAAGTCGGATGACTATCGATCATATTTGGCAAGCTAAGGCCGTGGTGTATTCCATACCGCTGGGGTGATGGAATTGATCTGTAGTCATCCAATCATGCTTGTGGAGTTGGATGACTGCGATCGATCATATTTGGCAAGCTAAGGCCGTGTGTATTCCATACCGCTTGGGGGTGATGGAATTGATCTCGTGGTCATCCAATCATGCTTGTGGAGTTGATGATCGCGATCGATCATATCCGAGACCGATACAAAGCCAAGTTCGATGCTCAATCGGCTAGTATAACACACCGAGAGGGACTAAATCGGCTCTAGTATAACACACCGAGAGGGCTCAAGCCAGTATAACACACCGAGAATCAGCCTTTTATTTCGTACATGGTTTCATTATAGTGTTTGAGGTTTGTGTTACTCAGAAGAGTAACACTCACCGTCATGCCACACCGATAATGAGTACAGAAATACAAGGCGGATATGAAATTCACAGTATGGGATTGTTGCTACATGCTCCAACCTGGGGAATTTCACGTATTCACGTAATGGGATTGTTGCTACATGCTCCATTCTTGGTGAATTAAGTGAGGAGTATCCATCACTTACAAACGGCTTTATCTTTTACAAGATGTCAGCGATGATTATTCGTGGTTTTACAAATTTAACCTTGAACGAAAAATCCACCATCAACATTAAGTCCCCCGCCTAGCACATAATGGTTACACTATTGTGTGGTAGGCATGAGATGATGACATACGAAATGACCAAGCTAGAGTGAATACATATTTACCTGATAGTTTCACACTGTCAAAGCGTTTCCCTCGAACTGGCTCGGTCTTGATTAAGGATGCGAAGGAAGCAGGACTTGATCCGGTGAGTCGCTTTGGTTCCTCTTGTACATGTATGAGCTTGCCGCTCCTTCAGGTGTACTTCCTTAGTTATACACGGCCTTCCTCAGGTAAATTTGATAAGCCTTGTTGATTGTTATCCCGAATTAGTAGCCTTCATAGGTGGTAAGTAGAGACTTCTCTTCCTTCTGGGATTCTGTCGACTTGTGAGATTATAAAGAATCATCTCAACGTGGTCGTTTATTCTATATCCCAGGTATCTCAGGTACTGCTCTGATTTTCTGATTAACTGATCAATGGATTTGATGATCCTCTTTTTTTTTTTTTTTTTTTTTGTGTGTGCTCATAACCTCTTCTTCTCTGCAGATTATCATGGAAGCGGTAGACGCTCATTCTGTTGCTTCCCGTAAAGAAGTTTTGAGGTTGACAAGCCCGAAAACCATGCGCATGGAGAAGTGATGGCTAAGATCGATCTTCCTCTTCGTGAAGTCGGCCGTGCCATACAGGGATGTCTATCTCCCACCTTCGTATTGTCGAGGACGATCTCGTGCACTTTCACCGCAATTGACATGGAGGAGCGGCGGAGGCGCGAGGAAACGCTGCAGACACTAGTAAGCGCAAGGGCGTAGAGATTTGCAAACATGTTGAAGAGGCGAGAGTTGAGCATGAACGACCCCGAATGAAGGCAAGTGTGATTACCCTGGTTCAGACGGCGTGATAATCCTTGATTCCGATACTGCACGAACCCAACATTCGAAGGCAATTTGCGTGGCCCCGGTGTTGCTATGCCCTTTGATGCTCCCGCCAAGATGTTGGGATGGAGTGCGCTGCTGCTGCTGGCGGGATGCCCGGCGTGTTGAGGAAGATCCGAGGGAGGTGCATCGACAGTGACGAGCCGACGGTGATGTGGGCGAGACCGACCCTCTTGATGATTGAAATTTCTTTTGTTTTGTTTTTCTTTCCAAGTATATTCTGCATGCTCGAACATCTTCCTTGTACTCGGTGGCGGCCGAGTTCAAGGTTTTTCTTTTGATTATTTGAATAAAGCTTTCCTTTACAATCCTTTCCCAAGATCAGAATCGACCTTTCTCAGCGCAAGGGTGCGCCTTCATACATAATTCTTAGTGATAAAAGAAGTTATACTGTAATGGAATATCCACGGACCTCGTGATGCAATATTTTCCCGGCTTTGTCGGGCGATGGCTCAAATCATTTTCCGTACACGTTCTATTCCCTTCATCCCGTGAGATGTTTGCTTAGGGTTTCTTTTCTTGCTCCAAAGGACTGATTTAAGCCGACTCATGGGTTGGTGTTTTAGGAGTAAAGAGGTTCTCGATGAAAATAATGCTTCAATTGAAAATTGAAAATTGAAACCCTAGCTATGAATGCAAGTATTGCAATCATTTTCTGGAGGGATTACAAATATGACATGAAATTATAAAAGGAAACACGCTGGAAAAATATAGCACAAATGTTTTAAGGTGTGTAGGATGCTGGAAAGTGGTAGCACAAAGATCTTAAGTTCGTAAGGTTTGAGCCATCGTGAGTGAACTGTTATGCCCTCCGTGTTATCGCGTTGATGAGCTTGGTAGAGCTACCTAGATAACATCTCGCTACTGTGTACGGCCCATCTTCTCTTTTGGTGGGTGAGTCGTAGAGTGATCATCTTCACCGTCATGTTTCCAACATTGAATGTAGTCGCCTTCGTCACTAGGTCTCCAATTCCGAATGGGTTTGAGCGTGCAAGACACTTGGACCTTGGCCTTGTTGTCTTTGACCAAGACAGCCTTCTATGCCCCGATAAAACGCTTGAAAGGGGCGGCTTCCCATTCACATCTCCTAGCCTAGGGTTGGTTTGTTTGCTGGAGCCAGTCCCCAGACTTGTCGAATGAGGGCGGTAGTTTGCAAGGAGGGTTGTGTGATGAGACTTACTTGAGACCTAACCTTTCGGTGGTATGCCGGCAAAGCCTCTCCGTGAAGTTGTGTCATATTGGCAAGTTGTTGCATGCGGCAATGGATAGTCATCGTGTAGTCCAAATGGGCGTGTTGGAGACTCTTTCAGTATCGAAACCTAGAGAGGACAGACTTCCAAAGATGGCTTTGTTGTCATGCGTCCAAGAGCGCCCTAGGATCATGTCGTAGTTGGGATGATCTTTGACTATGTAGAACTTTGCTTGCGTCGAGGCATCACCCCATTTGACTTCAAGATCAATGTATCCATATGCATCTCTAAGCTCTCCTCCCCGAATCTTTGACCACAGTTGGATGACGGTAGCTTCTTGCTTCGAGATCTTTGCCGCTCTCAAGGTCTTGACTGTAATGATGTTAAACTCAAGCCAGATCGATCAACGTGTTATCGAACTCAACGCTTCTCAAACGAGTGACGCTAGGAGTCCCTGGCCTCCATTGCTCATGTCTTTTAGAAAGACCGAGGGCCCTGGACTCATATCGATGCAAACGCCTCTCCCGACACAACGTGGTTGAGGGCCGCAAATATGTCTTGACGCTGTCCCTTGGAGAAATATAAGATTTCACACATGTGCTCCATCATAGATTGCACGGTCTTGCGAATGAGTCCCCGAAATCATGCAGCTCCCGATAGGTAGAGGATCTCTATGAACACCTTCGCTTCCAAGCTGGAGTTCCCCTGTCTCTACCTTTTCCCCGAATATTTGTTTCAACTCGTTGCAATCTTTGGTTGGATGATGGACGAACTCGTGGTAGCAACAGATCTCGGGATCTGCTATTTTTCCTCGGTCGAGGACGCCCGACAGGGGTAGTTTTACGGCATCATCTTGGATCCACGCCCAAGAGCTCTATCACTTCATTCATGGGAAAAGGAAAACCCGTGTCTTTGGCGTTTTGTGCAGGAGTTTTGTCCTGCTCCTTTTCGAGACGAAGTCTTGTGTGCCGAGGATGTTCGCTTGGTTTGTTGTTCCGTTATCGGCTTTCCTCTTTCCCCTCCGCTACCACACTCACGTAAGGGCCAGTTGTTGTATTGTTTGTTTGTGAGACGCCCGCTTCCTCGACTTTCACGCAAATCTTCACTTCGAACAACTCGGTTCTTTCTAGTAATGTCAAAAAGTTGTTGCTTTAACGTTTTGCAGCTTCGTGGAGTTCAGAGAATGTTTGAAAGCCCAGATTCTCTAACAGAGCGCGGATATGGGTATCATCCCATTGATGCACGATTCCACCAATTGCCGTTCGGAACATTCGGGTCGTGATAGTCCAAAGTGCTTGGGTTCTCAATCTTTTAACGAAGTCGTTGGGATGTTCATTGTTCCGCCGAGAATTCTCCCAGTGTCCTAAAACGTGATTTGTTGTATACTCGAAGAAATACTTCCCGTAGAAAGCACTCACCATCTCGCTCCAATTGGATATGATGTTAGGCGCAATGTTGTTGTACTGTGTGTATGCCCTCCCCGTGAGTGATTTTGAGAATTCTTTTAGGCGTAAACATGATTGTATTCATGTTCCCCAAGGCTTCCAAGAATCGAGAAATGTGTTCACGAGCATTACCAAGACTGCTGCAGGGAGAACTGGGGAGAGGTGTAACCTCTTGGTAGAGGAATCCGTTGCACATCTTGAGGGTACGGCGGCCGATGTTGGTGTACGTCCGTCTCGGTCCCCTTTTCTCGATTTTGGAGAAGTCGCTCTAGATCTTCACGCGTGATGAAGTTGGAAGACCGGCCTCTCTCCCCTTGGCGCTCGGGAGCAACACGAGTTTCTTCATTCATGTGAGTCCGAGTGGAAACACTCGCTCCGGTGTATTGAATGCATCTCTCGCCGACTCCAAGGGTTGCCGTGAATCTTGCGGCAATCGTTCACCAAAGTTTTAAGGAAAGTGAGTACCTCTTTCGAGTTGCGGCCATATCTGCTTGAGTTTTAGCAAGAATTTCCTGTTTCTCCATCAAGTCCGCAATGGTACTTAGACGGCGGCCTTCCTCTTGTGTCTCCGGCCTCCTCGTCCCGGTGGAGGAGTGAAAGTTGTTGCTCTGGTAACCACCGGAGGCGTTACGCCAAGAGATGCCAGGATTTGCGCCGCCCGGCTCGTGATGGGAGGAGTTATTCCCTCGGGATATCCGCCGCTACACCGGTGCCGGTGGTAGAAGTGACGATGCTCCACGAGATGTGTTGACCACGGTAGCTCCACCGACAGGTACTTCAACACCAGGATTATTTATCCACAACGGCTCCATCGTAATTGATTGCAACCGAGACCTTAATTCCACCATAATGATTTTTGATTGAATCGATTCTAAGATCTACCCTTTTGAGATTGATGAAATTGAATTGAATTTCGAAGAAATTGACTTTACAACCGAGAGATTAATCTCCCACCGTGGTCGCCAATTGTTGATGGGTGAAAACTACTCCTGCTGAATTTGGTAATTTAGGGTGTGATGAGGAATGAATTTAAACCTACAACAAATGCACTCACAGGTGAGTGCTTGTAGATTCGAGAGATCAATCTGTGCAAGTCCTACCTAAACCAAGAAATGGCCGCCCAGACTTGTTTCGGTCACAAAGTGAAGGAGATGGGGTTGATCTTAGGGAGGGAAGCGAAGAAGGTGTTGAGATTGTGAAGATGTTGGCTTGCTTATGACTTGTAATGTAAATATGAGCAAGCTTACGGTTGCAAGCAAGCTGGGTGTTTGAATACGATGTTGTATTAACACTTGGTTTCGCCGACTGAACTTGTGTTGTTCGTTGTCTTGTCTTTTGAAAATAGGGCGGAGAACCTATTTATACAAGTCATTGAGCCTTATTCACATTTTTCGTGGGAAGTGGAGGAAGTGGAGTGATGGAGTAGTGGAGTTGTGTGTCGGTTGCCACACGACCAGCCTTTCCCACTTCTCCAGCTCATCTCTAACCGTCCATGACTTCCTAACACGTTCTTGTGATGGCGCGTTGCACGCCGCACGCCAAACCGCCATACCAATACCCCGTAAGTATCCCCAGGTTTGTGACATGATTGATGTCCGAATGTGGATCGTGGATCCACGAAAGATAGCATGTAATCGTCAATTGAATAATCACAAGAGCCTCGAAAGTCGATACTTGTGAAGTATCGTGTGTATTTTATGCAGTCTTGCATTGCGGTGTGGTAAAGTGATGGGTAATGACTCCTCACTAACCAAATAACTCCCCGACTGTGGTTGTATAACCAAGTCAGGTGAAGTCTGACTTGATGAGATGATGTTTGAGACACTCATCTGCAACCGTTGATGAAATTAGGGTTTTTAAAGAGGTGCGCAAGCATCACTTTTAGCTTGGTCGAAACTAAGCATGGGAAAGGTTTTGAAGAGGACCGACCGGGCATGTGTGTGGACAACACGCCGGTGTGCACGTCCATACTTCACTTTCCCAAGAAGGCGCAATCTAAGCCACTCAATTTGACCGGTAAAGTTGAGTGGTTGAGATCGATTTGCGATAAGAGTTTGATGCCGCAAAGAAGCCGCGCGCCATGCTCTCTTCCGGCTGCGTTTCCAAGACGACCTAGCTTGGTCGGTCTTGGCCTATTTGGCTTAGGCGTGAAGGTGGCGGGCTGATGTTCACGCCCATGTCTCACCGTCTCATGAAAACGCGATCTAAGCCACCCACCGTCCGGTGAAGTTGAGTGGTCGAGATCGATTTGCAATTTGGGAAGTGTAACCATGCATGTTTGAGCGGGCGTTTTGGATTGGCCAGGCATGATATGCCTTGGCCGACCGCAAGAGGAGGTAGATGGGTCCACTCAGTGGTCATCTTTGTATAACCGACCTGCTTAATCTAATCTCGCGACCCTCCATTCGTGCCGGAAAAGATGGACGCGCGTGATGGCTTGAACCCTAATTTTGGCTTTCAAAGCCGCGCGACCATGCTCTTTTGGGCGGACGGTTTTGTTGTAACCAACCACGGTTGGCTTTGACCGATTGGCCAAGTGTGTAGGCGGTCACATGGTGATTGTGTCGACATGCTCCGGCCCTTTGAGTCTACATCTACACCCTCCATCTATACCGCGAAGATGGATGGTTGAGACTGCGTTTGCGGCATATTACATATGCCGCAAACCCTAATTTAGGGTTTTCCGTCCATAATGCTTGGTATGGACGGTTTCTTGGCAAGCAAAGGCCAATGGTCGACCATGCGGGTCGGCCGTGTATTCCATACCTGCTTGGGGTGATGGAATTGATCTGTGGTCATCCAATCATGCTTGTGGAGTTGGATGACTCGCGATCGAATCATATTTGGCAAGCTAAGGCCGTGTGTATTCCATACCGCTTGGGGGTGATGGAATTGATCCGTGGTCATCCAATCATGCTTGTGGAGTTGGATGACCACGATCGAGATCATATTTGGCAAGCTAAGGCCGTGTGTATTCCATACCTGCTGGGGGTGATGGAATTGATCTGCGGGTCATCCAATCATGCTTGTGGAGTTGGATGACTGCGATCGATCATATCCGAGACCGATATCAATCAAGTTCGGATGCTCAATCGGGCTAGTATAACACACCGAGAGGGACTCAATCGGGCTAGTATAACACACCGAGAGGGCTCGCTAGTATAACACACCGAGAATCGGCCAGACGGGTATTTCGTACATGGTTTCATTATAGTGTTTGGAGGTTTGTGTTACTCTGTAAGAGTAACACTCAGTCGTCATGCCACACTGATAATGAGTACAGGAAATACAAGGCGGATATGAAATTCACAGGAAGGGATTGTTGCTACATGCTCCAACCTGGGGGAATTTTACGTATTCACAGAATGGGATTGTTGCTACATGCTCCATTCTTGGTGAATTAAGTGAGGAGTATCCATCACTTACAAACGGCTTTATCTTTTACAAGATGTCAGCGTATGATTATTCAGGTTTTTACAAATTTAACCTTGAACGAAAAATCCACCATCAACAACAATATATTTGAAGATACTTGTCGTCGACCAAGTTTCCGGAACTGTCGGGGAAGAAACAATTTGTCAGGACGTATATTAAATAAGCTGACGCAGTAGCATTGATTCGCACCAAGTTCACACTCCCTTCCCTATCATAGATTTCCTGGGTCCCAGAGTAAGTGTCCCTTAACAGCTTCAGACTTAGCTTCTTGCTTCTATAACCATCCTTCATCACAAACATACTTTGACTGCTTCTCATCCAATCCGAACAAGATCTTGGTCAATTTGAAGAGATTCTCCCAAAAAATGTTCTCATCGTGGCCATCTTGGATGGATTTTCCCTCAACCTCGAGGCCTAGAATTTGATGAGCATCATCGGGAGTTACCGCCATCTCAACGAATGGTAATAACATTATATCAGTCTCTCCGTAGAACCACTCACAAAATGCAGATATGGTAACTTTGTCATACTCAACAACCAAACTCTTCATCCCATGCCACAACCCGAAGTTCTTGACAATCTCTTTCACGACATACATTCCTTGTGAAGTGGCCATTTCTTCATCATAGTGTTTGAAGCTTGGCCTAAATAACATTAATCAAAACACACAATTACAAAATATATACAAACACTTGAAGCAAATTTAAGATAGATACACTTAAATAAAAACAAAGTGAGATTGACATTACTTACGAGAATCGAATATATTTCGCATGCCCATGAGTCTTCGTATCCAAAAAGAACATTTCCACCATCTTTGGGTAACACTAGTAGAGGCCCACCGTCTTTTTGTTGCTTCTTCAAGTGGGAGGGTAGTCATATGGGAATCAATAGGTTTATTGATACCCTATTCTTCTTTCTGGTTGCAGTTGTATCTTGATCAGTTGTTGTTCAACCCCAACCCATGTTTCTTGACCATTACCTTATTCTTCTACACATTTTTCTTCCTCTTATTTATCCTCTTATGTATCTCCATCAACAATTTCACCATGTCCATCATTATCTTTATCTTCATTATTGTTATCACCATCATCATTACCTCCTCCAACAAGTGGCATGTCTTGATCATCATCATCATCGTTATCTCCTCCAAAGATCCTGAGTTCCTTAAAATGGCATCATCCAAAAGCGGGGTATAACAACCAAGAAAGTACCAAATTATAAAGCGATCTCAACCAAGAAAGAAATCAAGGAGTTATATCTCTTTTTCTCAAATCAATCAGAAAATCAAACAGATAAAAATATATGAGCCTGATTGATGTGAGAAATACCTGGACGGTACCAAAGACCAATGTCCAAGCGCCAATCAATTTATATCCAACAACCAAAGGTAGGAATTTCCCAGTTGATTTAACTACGCACAACCTGTGATATTTCAATTATAAAAATAATGCGAAAAAGAAATAACATAGACACCAGAAATTTTGTTAACGAGGAAACAGCAAATGCAGAAAAACCCCGGGACCTAGTCCATATTTGAACACCACACTATATTAAGCCGCTACAGACACTAGCCTACCACAAGTTAACTTCGGACTGGAATGTAGTTGAGCCCTAAACAAGTCTCACACCGATTAAGGTACATTCGAGTTCCTTACGCCTCTAGAACCACGTCGGATTCTGCGCACTTGATTCCCTTAGCTTATCTCAGCCACAACTAAGAGTTGCTACGACCCAAAGTCGAAGACTTATAAACAAATCTGTCTCCCACGGATAAGTCTATTCTGATAGATAAATCTGTCTCCCACGGTAAGTACCTATGAAGTTTGTTCTATCATTTGATAAATCAAGGTGAACAGAACCAATTGATAATACGGTCTTATACTCACGAAGAGCAACCTAGAAATATTAATCAACTCACAATAACTTAATTGTATGATAGTAGAAGAAGTTATTGTGGAATCACAAAGAATGAGACGAAGAGCTTCGTGATTACTTTTATATCATACCTATCGGAGATAACTCTCGATCAAATCTTAGAGAAGATAGTACTCAACACGATAAAAAGTAAGATCAGAATACGCAATTACAGAAAAATAGTTGGATCTGGCTTCACGAATCCCAAATGAAGTCTTCAAGTCGTTAACCTATAATGGTTTTGGAAAAACTGTTAAAGGAGAATCGACTCTAGTCGCAACTAGGACACAGGAAAGTGCCGGGATTATGTTTTCCAGTTGCTAGAGCTCTCCCTTATATAGTCTTTAAAATCAGGGTTTGCTTACAATCAAAGTTAAGATATCTTAGTAACAAAGCATTCAATATTCACCATTAGATGAAAACCTGATTTAAGATTCAAGCTAAGTTTGCTTAAAACCAAAGCAATATCTCTCCATCGTTAGATGGTCTTAGCTTGTTACACACAGATGAAATATACCTTCATTTAGATATGGGTAACCATACCTAAACGTTTATATTGAGTTGGCTCAACCGAAGTTAGCCATATGAACACTTTTATCTTAACCACATTCATCTAACACTTCTAGATCAACTATGATGATCAATCAATAATGAAATATAATCAAACGAATTTAATTGTGTTTCAATTAGAGTTGTTCAATTGTTCACTATCTCATAGAATTATATATGAACCAATTAAAACAAAATCGGATTGATTCTTAATCGTACAAAGTACTTATACATGAATCAATTCATGAACATTAAGCCAGATTGCATTCCTTAATTTATAAATGTATTTGTTCATGAGTATGAAAATCATACTTAACTGATTTTAGAACTTTAACCACTAAGTTTGCAAACGGGTACGCAAACTATAGCATCTGGATTTCGATCTTGTCCAAATTGTTTGCAAACAAAGTGCAAACAGTACTGGGTCCCGACCTAACTCGGGTAGAACCATTCGCATACTGGTATGCAAACTTGGTTCCCGGATTTTACAGTTAAAACCGTTCGCATACTAGGTATGCAAACAAGGTTCCCGGACCTGAATCATACCAAAACAGTTTGCATACTAGTACGCATATTTTGTTGTATCCAGATAAAGGAATTTGTTCTAAACTCTCATTTCAATCATTGAAACATCCTTAAAAGACGACAATGGTTTTCTCACAAAAACCATTAGCTTATAAGTAATTTTCAAGTGATCGAATGATCAATACGAAACTTTCCAAGTCGACATCAAATGATTTTCTCTCACAAAGCATATAAGAAGTTTCAAGGCAATTTCCACATGATCATCTTTTGACTTATTATTTAGTTTCCAACAAATAAATTGTTTCCAACTAAACTTGTCAAAAATAATGATGAACGCAGCTAAATAAAAAAGCTTCCAACATATATTTCGAGAAATATATAAGCGAGTTAAACTCAAATCGAAATATCAAATGTGTATAATATAAAAGTCTATATAGATATATGACTTAGTCTCATTAGGGAGATAAAATAGAATAGACTTCCAGTGATAGATAAGTTTTAGTCTCCACATACCTTCCGTTGATGAAGTTCCTCCAAGCTCTCCTCAAAGATCTTCGTCTTCAATTGATGAACGTCGTGAAGTCTAAAGCTCAACTACACATTCTATCCTAATCCGAGACATAGCTATAAGTAGACTTGAAATTAAGACTTATAGTTTTGATCAACTAAACTTGACAAACAAGCTTGAGATAGCAACGCTTGCGAGTTCGACCGAGCAGTGCTCTAACACCATCATCATCATTACCTCTTCTACCAGATGGAATTGATTTGTACTCATACAGAGTTTCATCAGAATCACTTGGTTCATGTGGACCTTGAGAATCATTCCATTCACAGATCTTGAGCGTTCCCGGCTCAACCAATGCCCCTCGATGTATTGTAGTCAAGAGTTTTTCGCCTACGCGAAGAGGTTTTGAAGGAGGAGTAACAAGTATCTTCTTTCCTTGCTTGACCTTTTGCAACCTAAACAAGAACAATAAAAAAAAATCAACTAGTCGTCAGGGTCGATATTTGAACAAGGAAACGACTAAGTAACAATAGTCTTAGTCGTCAGGGACGGCAATAATATTCTATGCCGACTAAAAAATAATCGGCAAGGGAGTATTCAAATCACATGCGGGCTAATAATAAAATTGGAATACATGACACAAGAATTTCCACAACATTAATCGGCAGGGTCGATAATCCATAGAGTGACGACTAATACTCAGTCGCCAGGGTTGTATTCAAATAACATGCCAGCTTATAACTATATGGACTCAGGAAACAATTTTCACAACATTAGTCGGTAGGTTAATAATTTCAAGAACCAACGACTAATAAAACTACATTTAGTCGGCAAGGTTTTAAGGTTGAATGTCGTGCCGACCCTATAAAATGACACTTCCGTATATGAAAAAAGTCGGCATGATATTCAACTCAAGAAGACAACGACTAATCCTAAATATGAAAAGTCGACAAGGTCGTCGAACAGACACCATGTCGGCTACATAACTGCAGATTCGAGACCTAATTTGACATGCAAACGAAAAATTGAAGTACTAGAGTGAGTTTAAGTAGGCACTTACTTTCTCAATAGCGTCATTTCTTCGGTTTCAGCAGTTTCAATGATTTCTTCTTTACCCGCTGATTTTTCCTTCCGTTTATATTGAACTGGTTTTCCAATGACAGGGTCTTCAGTACTAGGTTTTATATAAGTTTGTTTCACATGCTTCGTTATTTCTGAAGATTAATCCACGATGGGGGTAGAGGAGAAGAGGAGAACATGAACTGATAATGAGTCGAAAAATGGCTAAGGTAATTTTAATTATAATAGGTAAGGATGGTTTTGTAACTTCACCCATTAGGACACCCCCTTAGCTCTTAATAGGAGTCCACTTAAAATTGTTTATACCCCAATTAATCTGGGTATACCCCAATCCGCAAGGTTGTTATTTGTTGTGATGTTTCTTATTATTATATCTTTAAGGACATATAAGATAAATCAATAACCTAAACACCCAACCACATCTCTCACACCTGATGAGTGCTAAATAGTGCATATTTATACACCTTTTTATTGGCATTTTACTCATCTTTTGCGCTTAGAACTCAGATATTATCCCAGATTCTGTGTTTTCTTTGTTTTCAAGAATAAATATTTGTATTAATTAATTTTGTATTTTTAGGTACTAAATAAAGTCCGGAGAAACTGAGGAGCCGAAAGAGCGAAGAATTGGAGTCGAGCATCTATGGAGCAGAAAGCCAAAGCCCGGCGTACAAGGCAACAAAGCTGCAACCCAACAAGTAGCAACTCATCTACAAGACATGGGCTTGAGCTTGGACCCGACCCGCGACCCGCATCCGAGCCCGTACACTCCAAGTCATTAAGATCGCACTACCTTCTTCATCCAACGCTTCGCCGAGGCCTCCTCATCTTCCCCGATGCACATGCTTCACAAAAGAAACTCCCTACACCCTATTCCCTATTCGATCGACCCATTTCCTCTCTTCTTCTTCTCTTTCTTCTCTCTCTCTTTCCCACGACCTCTGCAGAGAAACCACCCCTTCTTCCCCAACCAAACCCTCTCGCAACACCACCTCCGCCCATCTCTCCTTCCCCGACACCAACAAGACCACCACAGCCTCCAACCGCACCACCTTTCTCCCCTAGTTTCTCTCTATTTCTCTCATAGCTTCTTTCCTAAAGGCTGAGTGAGAAATAGGAAGAACTAGGGTTAGGTTTCGATCAATCAATCAAGTGATGGAGTTCTCGGAGTCAAGCACGACAAGAGGAGAGGCGAATCGGAGAGTATGGGTGCAAGTATTTTTTATTTATTTTATCTTTAATTTCTGTTTTTGAAAATTAGGGTTTATTTTCCTTTGCATGCATAAATAGAAATGAACTTTGTGTGTAAAAGGCATGCCTGGATTAGCCAGAGCAGCATTTAGATTTAATTTTGTGTTCTTTGTTACTTTATTATGTTCTAAATATAAGTGCTAGGGTTTGAGATGAAGCCCTAGCTTTCAGCAATGTTAATCATGTTGATTATATTTCTCTTGAATGTTTAATTTGTTCTAGGATAGAATTAATCTTAGCATATCAACACATTGCTCTCACAAAGGCATGCCAATGCCATGGATGACCGTAGTTAGAATACCCCCGTGATGATGATGCCGCAACTCAACTTAATTAGATCATTATCAATCCTCGATTAGTTGTACTCTAAAAGACAGGTAATACTTGGGAAAGATACCGTAGTTGTGATTGAATCATCCATTGGTGAAACACCTTAGGTAAGTGGTAGACTTGACACTCTCCCTTATCCGATTACAAGGACAAGAGTAATGTAATTAGCTAAAGACACAAATGGAAGTTAGTGGTCGATTTGAAGACTCTAGCATCCCTTTATCACCTCTTTTACCTTAGTTTAGGTTCACTTCATTTCATCTTAGCCGTATCGGCAAACAAACCCCTGTTGTCACATTGCCACTCTTGAAATCAGCTTTAGGAAGCCATAAGATCACTTTAAGCACACCCATTTCTCTGTGGATCGACCCGTACTTGCCGCGTCTCCGATAGACGCCGTGCACTTGCGGTTTATTACAAGTAGGCATATAAATATAACACATCTCAAGGCCTACCAAGTTTTTGGCGCCGTTCTGGGACTTGGCGTGTCTTGAGTCGATTGATGTGCTTGCTTCACTAACTTTCAACTCATCTTGTATATACTTGCTCAAATCTTTGCTTTTAATCTTTACTAGTGTAACTTAGCTTAATTTTTTGTATTACATTACTTCCATCCATCCCGTCATCATGTGCATATCATAGTCTACTTACCTTAAGTGCATATCTGTGTTCTCCTAGTGCATTCTTGCATAACTTAGCTTAACCTCTACATCTTTGCATCTTTACACATCTCGCATCTCAGAACTTAGTGCACATCTGCATCTGCATCTGCATCTTGAGCATCTTGCTCCATTGCTTTACACATCAGCATCTCTTAGTGCACATCTGCATCTCTTAGTGCACATCTGCATCTCTTAGTGCACATCTGCTTTACACATCCGCATCTCCTAAATGGCTGCTTCTCATACCGCAAATACCGCTCCATTGCTTTAAACTCGTGTAATTTTTGAGAACCGAGATTTCTCTCTTGAGCAGCAGTGCATGCTACCTATGTTGCAGAAGTGCTGGGCAAAGCCAAAGAAAGGAAGATAAGGTGCAACCGAGCAAGCCTCGACTTGTAGGTGAGTGGTGCCTTGACTCGAACACACATATGCTAGCCGAGAATACTATGATATTACACTATTCTCGCTAGTCCGTGCTTACATGTGCCGATAAGCCGAAACTGTGTGAGACCTTGTTGTGTGCCGTACCTTGTGTGTCTGATCTTATATTGGTTAGCTGGTAGTTTGTAATTCGACCAAGCCTTGCTCAGACCCCCGAGCTCAACCTCAAAACCATAAACTCCATCTCGCCTCGTGACTCGAACATATTGATAATCGAGCATAACCCGTAAATTGCATACCCGAGATTGTAAGCCATTGTGATGCATGCTATAACCTGTGTTAGGTAGTACACACATCCTGAGCATCTTTGTTTGCGCACCTGTGTGCCTTGTGTGAGACATCTGCACCTTGCCCTGGTGCCTTTGCATAAAAACTTTTGCCACCTTGCTGTGAGTGCACCTCAACTGAATATATTGACACACTGTGGCATGTAAGTCTGTGTAGAAAAGCTAAAATATTTCATCTGCTTTTACATCTCTACATCTCGTTGCACCTCAGCTACACATTGCTCTGCCAGTATTGTGATATTTTGGAGAATTAGTGTCTCCGTGTTGATAGGCTACCCCGTCTTTGTGAGTTGCTCTTAATCTGGCCTGTGCTCTGTCTTTTTGTGTGAATGTGTGTTACTATAAGTTGTGCTTAAGTTGAGAAATCAGGTATCATTTTTGCTGCGGTGTGTAATTCACTTGCCATTCTTTCCCGTGCTCCTTGACTACCCAGGCATAAGCCGCACCGCACTCGTACTGTTGTCTGCAAGCCTCGCATAAACCGGGATGTAGAACCCGTCTTTGAGCTCTGCAATCTCTGCACCTAACATACCGAAACCTACAGACTGGGTTGTGTATACAACCCGCACAAAACAACTTGTGCATGAACCCTGAAGCCCATAACCCGGGCCGAACATAAGCCGAAGCCCACCTAAGCCTCTCTGCCGGGCTCGCACCGCCGGGCTTTCACAAAACTCAACCCAACTCAACCCACCTCTGGGCTATACTTTTTAAACATCATCTGGGCTGTGCAACAAAGCCCAATCCCACACAAACCCAATAAACCAAATTGAGCCCACAGCAACCTGGGATTCCCACATAAACCAAAGCTTACAAAAACAAAAATGAGCCCATTTAAACCAAACAAAACCCACATAAACCAAACTGGGCTTTGAGTTCAATTTGAGTTACTAAATCATGTCAGGATTTTGGTCTGCATTTGGGGATACAAACAAATCCCTTAGAGAGCTTGCTTACGGGCATGCTTCACAATATGAACTCCCCACATACCATAGTGATTTTAGGGAATTTTATGAGCCTTCTCGTGGCCCCGATCTCACATACCCTAATCATTATGATCACATACATCATCCACCACAGTGGGAGGTTGAACAATTTTGTACTTCAATCTGCTGGAGGAAAATCTTAGACTCATAGAACAAAATAATGCTAGGAGTGTATTGCATGATAAACCATATAGCATTGATTATGAAATTCCTACTCGTTGAAGACTCTCCTTTCATTGAACAACATAATGAAATGTTAGAATTCAATCAAAACCTTGTGCAATATCAAAAGTTAATCGACCAAAGGTTTATGAGTTTAGAACTCAAAATGAGTCAAATCCTTGATGCACTAAATGAGGAAAGGAAGGAATTTCAGGGTGAAATGAATGTTAGTCCTAATGAATTGCATGTTGAAAGTCCTACTCATGTAACTAATATTGAATATGAGCCTCACCTGGAAATAAATGAGTGGACTAGAAATACTACAATTTTGAATAGGAAAATGCATTTGTGCTATGATGATGATGATGATGAATATGATATGTTAGAAGAGCATGTGTATTTTGAAAATGTAGTAGAATCTTTAGGTTCAGACATTAAGTGTCTCTTCCGTGAACCCCATGAATGATGCTTCTTCTAATATTCATATATGTGATGATGATGTGGAACTCAGTGCAATTGTCCCGTGAAAATGAACATGATTTACCCTCTTCTGACTTTAGAAAAGTGTGTGATGGTACAAATGATTTTATACGGAAAATAACGTAGATGTACCTAACCTCTCCCGAGTCACAAATTGAAACTCCTCCACCAAACCTAGGTGTAGTTTGTAACAAAACCGCAAAACCAACTTTTCCGAAAATGCCTAATCTAGGCCTAGAACTTTGTGCTTCCCAAGTCCTCTTGGACTATTTTGCATCAAAGTATAACACCTTTAGGGAACCACAGTTGGTATGTGTATGGCTGCACTGCTCTTAGCAATACTCATTTTGAGTTAGACCTTTGCATGATGTACCTTTAAAATTGCAAGATTTTGTGCTCCCAAACACACCCGTTCACAAGTTTAGGTTTGGGAAGCTCATTCACATACACAAAATTACTTGCACTCTCATATTATATTTGTGTAAGGCTGTTAATGTGTGTACATATTTTCTATTGGGTTGATCCTCAACTCTTTAGACTCACAGTTTATGGTGAATTTTCATTGTATATATCCAAAGAGGACTTGTTAAATTTTCTTTTCTTGAATCGGTTGAGTCTTCATGCGCATATATTATGCTAATCCGATATGATCTCCGTTGAGAATGTTGGATTCTAGCCTTGACTAAAGAAGCTCAACCTTGCTCCCGCCGATATCCGGTAATCTCTTCCTTTTCTCTACCAACATAGTTCTCGTGGTATGACTCGTTTAAATTTTTCCTATCTGTTGACACATTGAGGACAATGTTTGATTTAGGTTTGGGGTGCATTTGCATATAGAGTTTTTAGTCTTTTTTAATCTTTTATTTTCAAAAAAAAAAAAAAAAAAAAAAAAAAAAACTCTTTTGCAAAAGCTCCAACTTTTAGAGATTTTAGAGTCACTAGCATGCTTCTAGCTATGTTTACATAGAGAATCTTACCGAAATAAAAAAAGTTAGAAGTACCGGAGAACACAATTGGGTTTCTTAGTTGATTAGAGCGTTAAAGTTGGATTTAACCATGCTTGGAGGGCGAATTAGGTGTTGTTTAGATATTCTGGGGAGTAGAATTGTGATCACCCATAGTGGAGACTACCCATTTTACATCAAGTGAGGCCCCAACCTTCAATTTTTTGCAACTTTCTAGAAAAGTCAGTTAGAGTGTGTGTCACCGTACGTCAATTCGGGTAGGAATGGTGAGCTACCAACTTCGCACCACTTTCAAAGACTACTTTGATCTCTTGAGTGCTAGTTTTTGTCAATCATGAGGATGACGTCTAAAGATGAAAACTCCTTCTAAATATCGATTTGCAGTTAGCATCACTCTCTCTCAATCAGCAGACCCATAGAAACACATCATCGTCAGCAAACGGAGCATCATCAGAATATTGAAAGAAAAGTTGAGATAGTCCAAGGTTTACAAGCAACAAAGAAAAGAAAAGAAAATAGGATGAGAATTAATGAAGTTTGTGAAAATTGAGTTTATCGTTTTATTGTAACCAAAAAAAAAAAAAAAAAAAAATTTCAAGTTTTTGTAAAGTTCAGAAGTTCGTCATCAACAGTTGAAGACCGAAGATTGAAGACGTTTCTATGGTTCTTATGAGAGAGTGATATTAATTGCCGATCGGGTGAGAAGTGAGTGAGTACTCCCACCCCTTGCTAATGGTTGATTTCCTTTCTGAGATCATCGAAAAGATTCTTTTGTCCACACCTCCGTGGAGTCTCCGTGATTTTATTTCGGAAGGTTATCCTTCTTACCTACAACGTGTGCGGGATTTCTCTCTTTATTCCCGCTCACACATGAGAGACTAAAAAGCGATCTTTTTGAGTGCAATTATCATAAAACCCTAATGGTGAGGCGAAGTCGAGGCTTATGATCACAATCGAATCCGAATTCTTTCATATGGTATGGTTACTTCTCGCTCAGACTTAAGGATGAGAATACGTTCTTCGATAGTTCTAACTTCATTACTAGCATGCGAGAACTCTATGTCCTCATAGCTCCTTGGATGCTTGAGACTCTTTTTACACTACGAAGTTGGAGAAGGTTTTGTGGGTACACCTCTGGTAAACCCTCACGAGACTACAACTTGTCCACTAGGGACACTAGGGATTTAAAGGCTTAGTGCATACGCTAAATGCATTCGAGAGACCTACGACAGTGGTATAGTTAGGATTTCTTCATTTCTGTTTCACTTGAGGACAAGTAAAATTCAGGTTTGGGGGTATTTGATGAGTGCTAAATAGTGCATATTTATACACCTTTTTATTGGCATTTTACTCATCTTTTGCGCTTAGAACTCAGATATTATCCCAGATTCTGTGTTTTCTTTGTTTTCAAGAATAAATATTTGTATTAATTAATTTTGTATTTTTAGGTACTAAATAAAGTCCTGGAAACCGAGGAGCCGAAAGAGCGAAGAATTGGAGTCGAGCATCTATGGAGCAGAAAAGCCAAAGCCGGCACAAGCACGGTTGCAACCCAACAAGTAGCAACTCATCTACAAGACATGGGCTTGAGCTAGACCCCCGCGACCCATGACCAGATCCGAGCCCGTACACTCCAAGCCGTTCGAGATCGCACTCCGCTTCATCCAACGCTCGTCCACCGCCGAGGCCTCCTCATCTTCCCCTCGATGCACATGCTTCACAAAGAAACTCCCTACACCCTATACCCTATTCGATCGACCCATTTCCTCTCTTCTTCTTCTCTTTCTTCTCTTCTCTCTTTCCCACGACCTCTCTGGCAGAGAAACCACCCCTTCTTCCCCAACCAAACCCTATGCAACACCACCTCCGCCCATCTCTCCTCCTCTCGTACACCAACAGTACCACCACAACCTCCAACCGCACCACCTTCTCCCCTAGTTTCTCTCTGTTTCTCTCTTAGCTTCTTTCCTAGAGGCTGAGTGAGAAATAGGAAGAACTAGGGTTAGGTTTCGATCAATCAATCAAGTGATGGAGTTCTCGAGCCGCACGACAAGAGGAGAGGCGAATCGAGAGAATGGGTGCAAGTATTTTTATTTATTTTATCTTTAATTTCTGTTTTTGAAAATTAGGGTTTATTTTCCTTTGCATGCATAAATAGCAATGAACTTTGTGTGTAAAAGGCATGCCTGGATTAGCCAGAGCAGCATTTAGATTTAATTTTGTGTTCTTTGTTACTTTATTATGTTCTAAATATAAGTGCTAGGGTTTGAGATGAAGCCCTAGCTTTCTGCTGTGTTAATCATGTTGATTATATTTCTCTTGAATGTTTAATTTGTTCTAGGATAGAATTAATCTTAGCATATCAACACATTGCTCTCACAAAGGCATGCCAATGCCATGGATGCACTCAGTTAGAATACCTTTGTGATGATGATGCTTGCAACTCAACTTAATTAGATCATTATCAATCCTCGATTAGTTGTACTCTAAACATGACGGTAATACTTGGGAAAGATACCGTAGTTGTGATTGAATCATCCATTGGTGAAACACCTTAGGTAAGTGGTAGACTTGACACTCTCCCTTATCGATTACAAGGACAAGAGTAATGTAATTAGCTAAAGACACAAAGGAAGTTAGTGGCTGATTTGAAGACTCTAGCATCCCTTTTATCACATCTTTTACCTTAGTTTAGGTTCACTTCATTTCATCTTAGCCGTATCGGCAAACAAACCCCGTTGTCACATTGCCACTCTTGAAATCAGTTTAGGAAGCCATAAGATCACTTTAAGCACACCCATTTCTCACACGTGGATCGACCCCTTACTTGCCGCGTCTCCGATAGACGCCGTGCACTTGCGGTTTATTACAAGTAGGCATATAAATATAACACATCTCAAGGCCTACCAACACCACATCGAGAGTTGCGCTTACCTCCCCTCCCATTGGCCGGTGAACAAAACCCTCGCTCCTGATTGGCTAAAACAAGTTAGCCCCTTACATTTCGTGTGACCGTTAATTTAATAACTTTAATAAAATCCGGTAGTAAGATGTTTGCAAATGCTGATTTTTAAAACCGAAGTTTGGTAAAAGAATAAAAAATCTATACGTGAAAATATTTTGTTTCCCGAATTACTTAATTAAGAAAAAAATCTATACGATAATTATTAATTTCCATATATATTTTTATAACCAAAAAAATTTCAAGAGAATACATGAAAATAAGGAAAATAAAAGATTTTAAATATTTGAAACTGAATAAGATTTTTTAACGCAATTAAATTCCATAACAATCATCGCGGTTTTCTTTGTGGTCAAATATCGAGAATCTATAAAAAAAACTGAAAACGGTGGATTCATTGGCACCTTATGCCAAATTTAGAGGAATAGCTAAAGGAAATTCGTAATGACCAAGCTACGAAGGTGTATATAAAAAATACAAGGCTAATAGATTTGCACCTTTAGTTACAGTTCGCACATAGAATCTGAGAAAATGCTTGCTCTTGAGAACGCATGTAAATTTTGGGACTAAAATCTAGATATTGTCATCTGTTTCACTATATTGTTGTTATGTTGATATGCTCGATTGATATTGTAGTAGTAAATGGAGATAACCGTGTTCTTATTCCTAATCAAAGATCTTATCCAATATATATGTTTGTGTACGTAACAAAGATAAAAAAGGTGGGTTAACGAGTTTGCAAAAGAGGAAGAGGGTTTGACGGTGTGCACAACAAAACCAGGAGTAAAATCGTAGCTTTTGGTCCTCGGTGAAGGGAAATCACTCCACCCCTTCATTGTTCATTAAACTTTGTTTTGATGCGGAATTAATATCGTTATTGCGGAGCTTACTGCCTATATTGCATTTGCGGTGAAAGAGTCATTAGACAAGCATTATATCATGTGGTGGTCACAACAAAGTATTCTCTTGATTTGAGTGACCTTGTATTACAACTTAGTTACATGGTTAATGGTTTAGGTATTTCATGACATGAACTTTCATCTTTCTACGTTTTGGTTTGTGTTAGTCACACGGTAACTTAAATATTACGGAATTCTTTATTAAACTATCCAAAATTTACCATGTATACATTGACCTAAATTTAGTTATAGGAGGATCTTTACAAAATTCCGATACATATAAGATTATAAATCACCTAAAACTAGGCTTTAACTTTAATTTCAAGTTTCGCTTAATCTATCTATCGACATACACTGTCGGAGACAGTTCTTGGGTAAATATAGATGTCTATTCTTTTTAAAATATAAATAAAAAATGAATCTCTTTGTATTTGGATCTTACAACGTGCAAGATTTTGTGTTGCATGAGCTATATCAAGATCTTTGTTCTACACTCATCAATGAATTGTTGAAAATTAATGGCATGTATTGATTCTACCACTTTTATTTGATGCATTGTGGATATGCAGGATGTAGAAACTTGAAAGGTATTATGTTGCATGTATGTGATTTAAAAATTACTACTTTATGCTACAGGAATATTTCCCATGTTATGCTTCTGGTAAGATGGAGTTGGTGGTCTTGCAAGAAGTGTAGGAGCCTAGGAGGTAAAGGAGTATATGAGGGTGACTTAGCAATGGGAGTAGGAGGCACAAGAGACAAAAGTATATGATGGTGACTTAGCATAAAGAGAGTTCGAGGTACATATACGAAGGTGGGGTGGGAGGTACAAGAGTATGCGATGGTGTCTTAGCAACGATAGTAGGAACTACAAGAGTGGTAGGAAGTACAAGAGTGTCTGGTAATAGCTTGGCTATTGTATGGGAGATACATGAGTATATGGTGGCGTAGTGTGACTAAGCAATGTTTACCATCTAAAAGATTTTTTTGTTTGTGTTGTGCCACTAATCCATGTTATAGTTTTGTCCATGTCCCGATCGTGAACTCAAAAAATCGGTGTTATTGAATAAATTAACGATTCTTCATATCCATCTGTCAGAACGGAAACAATCCCGCATTGAATAAATTAACGATCCTCATGAAAGGGTGCCTCACTTACATAGCCTAATTTTTCTTAAGGCGAGTTTGGTAGTGTTGTAAAACTCTCAAAGAATACCAAACTCACATGATTGTTGGCTTCGCCCCTGATCGTGGATTCTTTTTTTATTTTTATTTTTATTTTTTTCCGATTTTTACGCCTGTAGACTTCTACTCAAAGCTCAACAAGATCACATCCTTCCAACTCTAAGTAACAGTTTACTCCAAAAGAAAATAAAAAATAAGTAGCATTCAATGATCATGATTTATGTGAATTACTTGTCATGCTTGCCATGGTTGTTAGGCAAAGACTTTTGCTCAATGCCCTTTTTGTATTTTAGGATTAAAAAATATCCTTTTCTCATTTTTCATTTTTTTTCCTAAGAAGTTGACTGCCATTCCCAAACAAATAGAATTTTCCTAAGTAGTTTCCAAGTAGGTAAGCTCCCGGTTGCTACACGGGCATCTTAAAATTTTGTAGATGTATCGGTGTGTTTTGAACTTTATTAATCCTTTCATTGACCAAATTCTTGCCTTTTGTCATTGCAAAATTTGTCTCGCTACTCGAATAAGCTATAAGGCTTTAATAGTGATTTTGTTTTAGATTCTCTCGCAAATTGTGCCAATGAAGGGAAGAATGTGATCAAATCTTCATCAAAACTCCTTTTTATTTTCTATTTTGCGGGTAAAATCGCATCAATAAATTGAAAATAACCTCGTGGTGACTTTCAAGGTAAATAGGTGTCCGGATTTATTTGGACGACCAATTATGTGCTGCAGTTGATATATTTAGGCATCTAAATTATGTTCTTGGATATTAGCGTTTAAAAATTGGATGGGCAAGCCACTGCGAACACCGGGTCTGTTGGAACTAATAATGTAAAAGTCCGGGTAACTTACCTAAGAATATGAATATTAAGTGGTTGTCGCTCGAGTATTGAAAAATATCCTTAATTTGATGTATATGGTTATTGTTTCGTTAGTCATTATGTTACAACTGTCACTTTTTATATATTCGTATCATTTTTATTATAAGGATGAATGGTATTTTCATTTGTTGCAATTTTATTAGTTCACTTTGCATTACAATTTTCATTTGTCACTAAATTATATGGTTCACTTTACATATTTCAATTTTGCTATTTCAAGTCACTAAATTCCATGAAAATAGCAATTAACACTAACCTCTGTTGTAGACATACACATGACAGTTGGGGCACTGTGGTTTGTAATATAGGATTTCAATTATAGATCCACATTTGAAAATACACTACTAGCACGAGGGGTCTCCCGTCTTTAAACTCAAGTCAATAATATTAATTCCATCAATGTCGTCAAGATCAAATCTTCTTCCATATTTCAAAAAAACAACAAAATAAAAATACTACTAGCTTCTTGAGGGGATGAAGAGATGCTTAGAGATTGCTGCTGAATGGGGACTTCATCAAGTTCGGTGGTCAATCAATTAACAAAGAACTGTGGACTACTTTAGCAACATTTTCGAAGATCCCATCATGCTAGCTAGCCGCTTACTGCTTTCATTACAAGCGTGATATTGCTGATATTAATTTCTGCAAAAGGTGTTTGACAAGTTGAATGTGGTTGACTGCTGAAAGTTTCGATCCATTAAAGGCATCAAAGCGGCAATATGTCTACGAATAATATTGCAAACTTTGGAGCATTTATATGTATTTTAAATTTTAATTTGCAGAACTGTGTGTTTTGTTGTAGATTTACGTTATCTTTTACTAATTGTGGCGTAGTCCTTTACTAATTTCTTTGTGTTTTGATTCAAAAGAAAACTTCTAGAAATTGTTATCACACCATTCAGTGGTCTTTCACCACACATGCGACTCAAAATGTGGCAAATGCATTGGTTTTAAAGATGCGAGAGGTTCGATGACGAAAAACGAACAGCGAGTATGGGGGTCGGAGTTACATTTTATTGATCAAAAGGTGAGTAGTTAGTTCCTTGCATGAATTTCGATAAAAATGTACGAATTAGCACACTTTTGGAAAATTATATCTATAATAGATATTGATTCGTAGCTGTGATAAATATGCGAGTACGTAGTTGGTCATAAACTGATTCAATTGTATTCCATAGTGGGTTGTTATTGAGAGTCACAAAAATATTCTGTTGCGGTTGTCATGGCAAGATTAACTTCACCAAAGATGAAGGAGGAGTACTTTTGGCGATTTTCCATCCTTACTTCGCACCTTTGTATTACCTTGGGGTTTGGTTGATCCAATGATCAATTAATTACAGATTTAGAGTTGAAGATATAAGAAAGATTAGTAAGAGATGCTTTACTTCATATAGCGTGTTGAAATGGGTGTTCCTCCCAAAATTTTTGATACATATTGTAGAATTTTCGATTATATGCACATTGAGGGATACATGTGTGTGTATTTTTTTTTCTTTTCCCATGAAATTGGATTCTCATTAATTATCATCGACTCATGGATGGATGTCTAAAAGGAATGGTTCCATCTACCCCAAATGATGACATAACTGACCGGCATGTACACGGAAGAGAAATTTCGCTTGTCAACATAGAATAGCGAAATTACCAACTTTGATCAGGTCGTTAGTTATTACTCCTCCGTCCCTATTATATAGGCGGAGTTTGTAAATTTGTAGTCCCATTAGATAGGCGGAGTTCTACTTTCAAAGTTGTTTTTCTCTTATATACCCATATTTATGATGCATGGTTATTGTACAATTTACTTTAATGTGTGGTGGAGATTTATAGATCTATTAATATATAATATTTACATTGGGATAAGGTGAGGGTAAGTTAGGAAAGTAAGAGAAAAATTATGAAAACCAAAAACTTCCTTATTCTACGAGATTTATACTTTTCCTTCCGCCTATATAATAGGGACGGAGGGGAGTATATGGCTTCTCTTAAATGTATTCCACACATTTATTAACCATAACCCGTTTAAAAAAAGTGCTTAAGCTAACCAAACAGACCTTTATAATCATTCGGCATAGCCCACAAAATTATGTATAATTATTATAAATTATGTTTATGGAATTCTAGGAGAATGGTCCTAGGAAAAGAATTAAAACCTTAGTTTATTCCATTGCTATTGACGTTGTCGTGGAATGTTTTTTAGGGAACAAAACAATTACACCCGATCAATTTTGATGTCATCATGATTAAGAAAATTTTATTTTAGAGGAAATAAGAATTAGAGTTTATTTTGTTTTGGAGAAAAAGTAAGAATTATGGTTTATATATAATTTTTCATTTTGTGACAATACTAAAAGAGCAATTATAATTAATTTTAAATATAATTAAAAAAAAAAGTTAGGGTTTATTTTGATTTTGAGTAAGAAGATCTAAGTTTAATTGCTAGATTAAATTAAGAGTTGTTTGGTTTTTTATTTGAACTTTTGGTTTTTCATTTTAATTTATACTTTTTGGGATACGGTTAATAAAAGTGTGGGTTACATTTAAGAGAAGTCATTATATTAGAAGATCAAATTCCATGCCTTAAAAGTTGCATTTGCTAGCCTCAACAATGGGAAAAATAATTCAGATAATGGAATGGATTTTCACGAGTTTCCTATTAAATTAGACGGGGATTGTGCCCTATTAAATTAGATGGGAATCGTGGGGACCTGGAAGTATTGAAAAGCGAGAAAGGCGATAAATAGAAGAAATGTACTCATTCATCGTTACACTTTTTTCTCTATCTTTATATCTTCATTCTTGGTAGCATATATTTAATAAATACATCAACTAATTTAATGATTTAGATACAAAATAATCTCTTTTGAGTGTGTGATGTGGCGCAACTGGTTTTCAAAAATAGAGAAGTGGAAAAGCTTAGCACTTATCTAGCGACATTTCCCTAAAGAAGTTTTAGAATTCCTGGCTCTTGAGAATGTTGCTAGAAGTAAAAACGATAGTTGTTCTTAAATTTTTCGTAGTTCCTGTAAATAGCGCTAATTGGATGTTTTTCGTAGGTGTCATTCGAATGTTGAAGTCTGTCTCAAACATTGTAACGAAATCAGTTGGCGAGAATAATGTTTTGATGCACGAATTTTTTTATCGAGAATGATAGGTACAATTCACTTACAATTTTTGTGATTTAATTTTTCAATACGTGTTTGTGGATTATTCTGGTAGTAATGTTTTTGGTGCCAGGGGAACTGCAATGAAAATAACAATGTGGGCTGAATTAGTGAACGTGATCAGTGCATCATAGAAGACTCTATGAATGTACCTACTGTAGTGGTGATTACTGACAGAAACGTGAAAGAACACTTGGGTAAGTTGTTAATCCATTTGTTGTGCCTATACGAGTGTATATGGCCACGTATTCTAACTTATTGTGGCATTAGCCTTTGTACTACACCTATGTCGAGAGTGTTCATCAATATGGATGTCATACTGGCTGTTATAAATAGGGGTATGACAGAGGTCTTCAAGGACGTTACTCTAGAAGAAGTAGCTAGAAAGAAATCAACATTTATGGATCTCCACAAATTAGTAAACTATATATCTTCTTTGTAATATCCGTAATATCCTTGTGACATCTTATTAAGTTATGCATGCAATATCAAACAATACAAATACCAAGATACAAATTTTCATTATCGAACTTTTGCAATATCGAATTTCTCCTCACATAGAGATATAGAAAATTAATAGGTAATATCAAACAATACAATAAGAATATTGATTTTATGAGCTCCATATGATAGTATATGTATGATAGTTATAATATCTATATGAATGATTATTTTCTACAAATGCTACCGAATCTTGAAGGGCCTTCCAAAAATCCAGATGAAGCGAAATAAAAACGGAGTCGACACTTGCCGATGTTTTAATATAAAATCACAAAGAAATTTTTGAAGAGAGTAACTTTACGTGAGATTTGACCACCCAAATAAGTGATTCTATACTAGAATATGATGGGGTGAGTTGAGTAATAATAATAATTTCTATGAAGGTCGAGGAGTTTCGAGGTAGGGAGATAACATTTAAAATTCAATACAACATATTTGAACATAAATTGTAAATTAAAATTGATCTTAACAAGTGCAAATGATCGCAAGAGAAATCCTTCCACAATCGAGTAAAGCTACAAGAATATGCACATATATAAAAAATCATGTAATAAAGATTTTGACATTGACAACAAATCTTGGCGACAAGAAGTGTATAGTGGAGGAGCT
Source organism: Papaver armeniacum (assembly GCA_023531295.1). Classification (NCBI taxonomy): domain Eukaryota; kingdom Viridiplantae; phylum Streptophyta; class Magnoliopsida; order Ranunculales; family Papaveraceae; genus Papaver; species Papaver armeniacum. Next base: position 484,705 of record JAJJWW010015058.1, on the reverse strand, counting down.
AAGTGTTTCGAGAATTCCAGACCAAACAAAAGAAATAATGATGTTCGGAAATCGTGTAACACTAAGCAAAGCACTGAAAATTTTGCATAGGAAAGAAAAGATTATGATGAGATATCTGATAAGTAATTCAATTTAAATTATATTTCAAACCAAAAATATTTTTAAAAAGAATATTGCATGACGTATTGGGTGCAACCTTTGTAGTTAAAGGAAAATTGAAGGGATTCAACCAGAATTTCATCGGTAGTACATGGCATGTCCAGGGATGCTACGTAAAACATGTGTACTCATGGAGGTCAAGCTATTGCGCACCAATATCATGGTAAAAAGTAAAGAATTTAAATGACAAAAGTCAAACGTAAATAATGTTAGATTATCTAAGTGACATGTAAATTCTAACGTTTTAAATAAATACAATTTAAGAAAATCATACAACCTCTTCAAAATATGTTTGATTTGCAGAAAACCAAGTACAATGCTTAGAAGATTATTAGGTATAATTGGTAGATCACTGGTTTTAGCTAGAGTCATAATTGAAGAAAAGAACTTCTTAAATGTAAGCCTAATCGCAAATGACATATTTTATTATAATAGTGCTTTGAAGGGAGCATATCTATTGAAAAAATTAGAAAGGTAACGCACACCAATTTTGTTTGAACTACATAATGGGATCCAATGACAAAAAAAATCGTACACAAATAATAAAGATATAAATATTGTGCAGGAGATAAGCATAAGCGAAAAAGATGGATTCCTGCAAATCACTAAGAGACGATGTCTACAAAAACAAAAAGTACAAATGCAATATCTATTCCTTATAAAAAACAACTCGTAAAAATATCTAAATAGGACCCGATAAACAAGATAAATGAAATACAAGAGTATAGAAAAATCGCCCAATTCTGCGTGCATATGGTCAACGTACTATCAATTCCAAAACAAAGATACATGACCAAAAGGGCAAAATATGACCAAACAAATGATGCCCATGTCCCTAAGACACGACCGCACTATGAATATGGTGGGAACATATTTTGGAGTGCACTAATAGTGCGTTCAAAATATTGACCAGTCAACTGACTTATGTTCATGGTCAACGGCACTCGATACTATTTAGTCAACCGTAAATAGTACGTTTTTCGAGTGTTCGCAGTAGAGTGCACCGGTGCTTGAATCACCAACTAGAATAGTGAAGGACCAATGGTACGTTTGTGGGACTCAATAACCAAAACAGTTGCTAAAAGTCTATTTTCGAGGACAAAAGGTATAAAACGATCGCCAAAAGTCCAAAATGTTACTTTTGGAATTTCCGATCAAACAAGAATGAATGAGAATTTCACCCTTTTTTAAGTCATGTTCCCGAAACAACTATTGCACTTCCGCTTCGAACAAGATCCGACTTTCACCATTGCACTTCCACTTTTGACTTGCATCTCAGATTCTTTTTGGGGTTCATATGGACTCTTAATTGGGGACTAAGGGGATTGTGAAAATAAGGATAAACGATTTTATGACAAAGAAAAGTGTATATGATAAATGATTTCAAAGGGATGATGATAGAAAGGAGGTCAATTGCTTTGGATTTCTAAAGTATCTTTAGTGTGACTTAAGAATATAATGCCTTAACTTTTTATGTTAATTAATTGTGAAGTTCTCCTAAAGGTTTGCTTTTACATTCATCCGGCTGGTCCAGTTCCTTAATGTGACTTAAGAATGCCTTAACTTTTAAGTTAATTAATTGTCCAACAAATCTACTACCAAAATCTTTTCCAGGATGATACAGAGCAAAGGCAACGACAATCTATGTGTCGGTACAATGGGTATAGTTCGATCAAAAATTCTTTTGTAAATGTTTATTATGGTAATCAAGGATTTGATTGTCGTCCTTGGTTATTATGCTTAACTCGAGTTTTTTTTTTTTTTTTTTTTTGAAACATCATATTTGATGTAAGTAAGTGCGTACAAATGAAACTTAAAGAATTCATTTTACTATGGCTTTACGTATCAGAAGAACCTAATTTTGTGAGGGAGAGAACAACATTCATCCAATATGACAAAAATACATCGATCACTTGCATAGTTAGTGGATGAGATCAGCGAATGATCGATACAATCATGTACTACGCCATGGAAAAATCATTGAATGGTAAGTGCAGTTTTCACACACTATCCATGTACTACGACAATGAATGCCGTTGTTAAGGACGTGTTTGACAATTGCTTTTTCCATGCCATACATAGTGTCAGCGGTGATAAAAGAAACAATTTTACTTTCAGTATTAATTGTATTTATAATAATGCAAGAATGACGGTTCTTTGGTATTATTTCAAGTCTCTGCGTACAAAAATCAACTTCAAACTATATTATCAACTCGCAGAAAGAAGGTCATATCACATGTTTTAACTTGAGTTTCAATGGTGCACCGCTAATGGTTTTCCGCTTTGACCCATTAGTATCACAAAGATCATCGTTTTTTTCTTTCTTTTTTTATGAATTTTGCTTTTGCTAAATTCAAGGAGATGAAAAGAGGTTCAAAATCCTCAAATCGAATGTTTTAAAGGTAAATGGTATTCTAATTAGAATTTTACTAATGAGTTTAAGGTTTATCATAATTTTGACCATTAAATCTTCTATTGTGGTTGCTATGGATCGAATACAATTTTATAGAATTGAAGACTTGCTACTCGGCACACAGTAAATAACTTATGCAATAGCTTCTACAAAGAAGGGAAGCTCTCCTCGTATTATAAAGATTATACTAGCTATGTATACATGGTCGGTTTGATCTTCATGCATACGATAAGTATATATAAAGAACAATGGTTGATTAATCTTTTTCCCACGAGAGAGTACAAGCATCACTGGCTAATATTCCTATAAGAAATAAGAGTTGTCAAAATGTTACATGGTAATGATTATGGTAGTGCCCAGTAAATCAGGGATGGAATAAGATAACATTTTGTTCGATAATAAAAAGAGGAAGCATCATATTTAAATAAAATTGTTTGTGATTATTTCTATTCGATTATAAGTTTTGTATATTTATGATGAACACTACCGCTACTTGGAACTTGGAATTAATAGTATGATGGGTTATTAAGAAGACGATTAAAGGTGGTTGTCAATGGATGCCGAAAAATTTCCGGGATATGTAAAAGCACTCAAATATGTTGGCTTTTATGGTTCAATTTTTTGGGTCGATCTTGAATATACGATATGATAGATTTAGTTAATAAAACCTAAATCCATTTTGATCGGTCCAGTATTGTGAAAAGAAAGATTGAGACCTGATTTTTTTTTTGTTCCTTCATGTGAAAGTTTTATCGTCTCTATGTGTTAATTGTCCTGGAAAATGTGTTATTGTTGTGATTGTGTGCATATAAATGAATAAGAAATTCCATAAGCGAAACAGATTACTAATAATTCAATTAAACTCGGGACCCGAGGTAGTTTAAGTTTTTCTCAAGAACCAAAGTATCAATTTCAAACAAGAATGAAAATTGGTCACCATGAAGAAGGTAGGTCCAACAATTCCAACAAATTGAGAAAACAACAGATGTGCAACTCCTCAAGCCCAACAGTCAAATTAAAACTTTAAATCGCACCGCACATCAAGTTGTATTACAAGTATGTGTAGAAAAAAAGGAAAAAAAAGAATGGAGATATTTGAACAAGAGACCTCGCAATATCACGCCGACATCGGTCCGTAGAGAAATTGGAACTTAAAAAGTAACTTTTTGACTTCTTGGAAGAAGTCGGTTTGGGTATAGAACTCATATCAAGTTTTAGAAACAAAAAATACCAGTAACTTTTTGTGAAGCAAAAATACTTTTCTTCGATTTCTTTCCTGGAGGATTCTCGTTATGTATCCAAAGGAGTTATAATTTGACGTTTGGATGTATTCTGAGAACTAACCTTTTGATTTCTAGAAATTAGCTGCTGGATATTTTTTTCAAAATGACTTTACAAGCAAAAAAGAAAGAAGCTTTTAAGAGAAATAAAATGTTATTGCTTATGACTTCGGAACTGACTTCTCGGTATTCAAACATGTTGTAACGAAATTGAGTTTGTATGAATTCCAAAGCTTACTACGTAGCACTTCAATCATTGAAGCGTAAATCTCTAGGGTAGTCGCGTAGGATTCTTAAAAATCCAAGTGCCGATCGTCCCGACATGTAGCAAATGCTAGAACCTATCCGATGCATACATAATATGTTTGAGACCAATTATAACACGAATCGAGAGAACAATATATAAATTCAACGTAGATTAAGAAAGCACACCGACAACTTAATAAAAAACTCTCATGATCCTTAACCTTCATCTATTTCGAAAAAATCTCACGGGAATCCAGTAAATAGTAAACACATCATAACCCGCCGCTCCAAATTAACGACCAAATGAGTCGAATGCAATAATAGGTGGATCTGCGCCATCATTTAAGATAAGAATAAAAGTACTTCAATTAAATGTATATTTAAAATTTTCTTCAATGATGTAAAGTTACCGTAATGTTTCGATAAGCACAATTTTCGGAAGAAAAAAAAAGAATACAATCTGTTAAGAAATAATGTTGTTTTACCGAAAAGGAGGCATCACGTAGAAGAAATATTAACCGCAATTGGGGAAATCAATGCTCATTAAATTCAAACTCGAGGAAATAAACTTTATTAAAGAAAAACGAACGGATAAGTACAACTTCTGATAGAGAAAAACCGAAACCTACTAAGAATGACCTGTTAAAAATTAAAAGTATGACATAATAGAAAACGACGATGACATGTCAACGTTGATCGAACTGGATGAACATGATGATGATATGGACGAGATTATGGAGAAGGATCATGATATGTCACCGTTGGTTATTACGAGAGGTTATAGATAACATGAGCATTTATTTTTTGGCACACCGCTTTTGAAACATATTATTATTCTCCGGCGGTATACTATTTATTTTTCAAAACTGTGGCAATTTTAAACTAAATGTATGCGAATCTTATAATTAATAGTGCTATCATGGCGTTCTTTATTGGGGACCATTGTATAAGATCTATTAAATTGTATCATGGAACTACGCTTAAGAAGCAGTTCAAACACCACCAGCAAATATGTAATACTGGAAAGGTCATAAGCAACTGGGACTCAACATAGTAATTGGTACATTAATCGACTTCTAAATGTAGACTTAAATAAATGTATTCTTTAGTAGCCATACATTTCTTTTTGTTTTGTTTTAAAATTTGCATTTCACAAATTTACATGTGATATATATATATATTCCAAAACTTTTGTAGATAAAATCGTTGGAAAGGATAATTTGTTAATAGAAAAAAAGGTTTGGACAAAAAAAAAAGGGTAATTATGTTTGATTGTAAATATCTATAGGCGAAAAGTATAATTATTTTAAATCAAAATCTATGGAGTCAATTTCTTTTAATTATTTTAATATCTCGCCTATAAAATTGATACAATGAATTTAGGTTTATAATCTCAAATTTAAATCATCAAATCATTAGATACCTAAAGGGTAACAGTTTCATATCCCTTCAAAAGATCAAACTAATCAAAGACCGTTTAAAATATTCTAACACATTTGACCATCGCATGGGGCGTGCCCTGCCACTCTAAATTAGTTGATATACCGGTCCCGGTGCGTAGCACGGGTTACATACTAGTAGAATTATAAAAGGACAACCTTGTCGGGATAGGCGCAAGATTGTGGAGATACAAATACATTATAGGACTGCAATTGAAGTATTCAAACTGAAATGGAACTACCCAAAAATATTTTTCTGGGGAACAGGTACAAAAATTGATATAGTTTAAGAACAGAACACAGAATCATCCTATAGGATAGATAAGAGAGGGAAGAAAAAGCTGACAAGTACGAATTCCAGCTGAGAAACGATCCCATAGAAAGAACATGTAAAAATGTTTAACATTGAACATTTCCAGGTGACCAAAAACAAGAGATCAAAAGAGAATTACAAAAAGAGAAAAGGGATAATCATGGCCACAACTCAACTCCCTTCTTGATGGTAGAGTATCACGCTCTTAACTTTAATAAAAGTAGACAGTGAAAGAGAAGCACAGCTATCCAAGAGAAGCTACTCTCCAATGTCGAAACTCAAAAATAAAGTCGTAATACATGAAATAGCAATTATGTAAGAGTAAAACCACGACGACAGTTACCAGATTCACCGTAGCTACGAGCAGATATATTCCTTGCTACTCCTGCAGAGACATTCCTTCCATTTGCTTTTCAAGTTGGGACTTGTATTCTTCAAGTGTGTTATCTGTTTCCATTGTTTTTGTATTTTCTTCTCCTAATGCTTTTAACGAAACCAAGGTGTTTGTATGCGGGATTGCTTGATGTATAGGTCTATCATTGCCAAAATCCAAAAGCATTTTTGAGTATACAGAATTTAGATCTTGAAATAGGACCTTTGCTTTTGAGTGACATAGAAGTGCACGCCTAGATGTGAGGCCAAGCCATTCATGAGCATACGTGTTGCTTAGTCTAAACTCTTCAGTCCATCTGAATGGTCCATTAGCCCTCTCCTTCTTCAGTACCAGTACCACATAAGTATTGGAATCTTCATCATAGTGAGTACCCGATAAACAACCCCCTAAAACCCCAAGTTTAAAACGCCAAGGTAAGGAATCACTTGTAGGTATTTCGACAATTATTTCAGAAGACAAAATAAAAGCCATAACTCTGCCGCTTTTAAGCTGCCAACAAAGATGTTCCAATCGCTTATCAAACACGGCATGGATAGAAACAAACGAATCCAGGTCTTCGTCGAATTTCTTCCCTAAGTTCCTCCATCCCTTGCCACTTCCAAGTGTGTACACCTCAACATATATAGATTTAGGTTCTTTCAACAATTTATACATTCTAACAACCTTGTACTCATTCGTCTCAGAAACATAACCGAATCCAGTCAACAATCGTTCACCACGGTCATCTGTTCTCTCGAATTCAGGTAGAAACACACATTCTCTTGTGATAGGATTACATACATAAACAGGTTCATAGTTGACCCCCTTACCATCATGGCACCCATTAAGACAAACCAAACCATTGCAAGAGCCAGTAATATCGGAAAACCTAAATGGAGCAGTGTCTAGTTTAATTCTTCTAACTCTACGGCAGGGTTGCTCCTCTGAAGAAGAATTCTCATCATAAAATTCGCAATAATGAAATTGTCTGTCTGCATGAGGTTGATAGTCATTCACAAAAAGGAAAGTAAACTTACCACCAGAACCAGCTGAAGAAGAATCAAGAATTTTAGTAGACTGATTCAGCCGAAGAGTCAAGATTGTCTGCCTGCATACCTCTCTTGGTACGTCAGCGGTCTCCATTGTTTTTGTATTTTCTTCTCCTATTGCTTTTAACGAAACCAAGGTGTTCATATGCGGGATTGCTTGATGTATACATTTATCCTTGCCAAAATCCACAAGCAGTTTTGGAGATGGAGAGTTTTGGTCTTGAATTAGGACCTTTGTTGTTGAGCGACGTAGAAGCGTACGCCTAGACGTGCGGACAAGGCACTCATAAGCATCCGTGCTGGTTAGGCAAAATTCTTCAGTCCATTTGAACACAAACCATTTTCCCTCGTCCTCTTCAGCACCATTATATGATGTATCTGAATCTTTATGATGGTGAGTTGCTGACAAACAACCCCCTAAAACCCCAAGTTTAAAACGCCGCCAAGGAGTGGAAGAAGATGTAGGAAGTTCGTAAATTGTTTCATGAGATAAATCAAAAGCCAAAACTCTGCCATCTTTATGCTGCCAACAAAGAAGTTCCAATGCATTCACAAAGACGGCACTTTTAGAAATGAACTTATCCAGGTTTTCTTTAAATTTCTTTCCTACATTCCTCCATCCCTTGCCACTTCCAAGCGTGTATACCTCAGCATGTACATAATTGGGTTCTTCCAACATCTTATACACTCTGACAACCTTGTACTCGTTCGTCCCAGAAACATAACCAAATCCAGTTAACAATCCTTCACCACGACCGGACGTTTTCTCAAATTCCGGTAGAAACACGCATTCTCTTGTGATAGGATTACAAATGTAAAGGGCTGGTTCATAACTCTCGGTCTCATCATCAGGGCACCCATAAAGACAAACTAAACCATTACAGGAGCCAGTTAAACTGTAATACATGAAGGGAGCAGGGTTTAGTTTCATTCTTGTAACTCTATGGCAGGGTTGTTTCTCCTCTGAAGATGAATTCTCATTATCATACAATTCTAAATAATGAAATTGTCTGTATGCTTGATTTGGATTGTCATTCAGAAAAAGGAAAGTAAACTTACCATCAGAACCACCAGCAGAATCTAGATTGTTAAGGCAGTGATTCAAGTGAGATTGAGAAAACGATTGACGATTGATCACACTATTCCATGATTTGGAGACTAACTTGCAGTCTAGAACTGATTCCGTTGGTAAACGTGTTAAAATGTTGGAGATTAAATTTACTGAAAGCATACTAAAGTTCCCCATTTGAAACCCTCCTAGTGTAGGACAAATGATCTACTGATTATCAATGGCAGAAGAAAAAGAAGAAGAGATCACAAGACAACTACTTTAGTAGGGTTTTTGAGAAGAAATGGGATTTGTTGACGGCTTTGAGAAATGCCAAGGGTTCCTTTCCCTTGTTTTTAAGGACAGCTCTAGGGTTTGGTGGGGAACCCTAAATGAGCAGACTTAAGATGAAAAAGCCCACTCAAGTAGGACTTTATACCTTTATCCTTCACCGAGCCGATTGTTAGGTGCGTAGCCATTGGCATAGGTTGCCCGCCAAATACGATGAATTTGAAGCTGGTGTGTATAGGGCTTGGTTTTGGCTCAAGACAATTTCAGAATTCTACTAGTCCTGCTAATTAAAATTTTCAAGTTTAAGATTTTGTCACAAGAAAGTGAAATCCCCCTTTACAAGGAGATTTTGATACTTAAATTTCTATAATTCTGAGCAATGAACAATAAAACAGAGGAACAGATACAAAAATTGATAGAGTTCAAGAACAGAACGCAGAATCATCCTATCAGAAAACGAGAACAAAAAGCTGACAAGTATTAATACCAGCTGAGAAACAAGCCCTAGAGAGAACATATAAAAATATTTTACATTGAACATTTCCCGGTGACCAAAACAAGAAGAGAACAAAAAGAAAAAAGGGATACTCAAGGCCACAACTGAACTCCCTTCTTGATGGTAGTACATGACTAGGGCACAGAAACTTAAGACCCGTAAATATGTCTGTGGACTGGAGGAGCTTCAAAACTTTGAACCACTTCCCTCCATGGTTTCTCTATGACTAATACTGAACTATCAGACAGATGCCCCACAAATAGAGCAGGATCTTTGAAAGGACTAAAATTGAAGTTAAAGTTCTTTTTGCTTTCTCGTTTTCTTTTGTTCTTCATCTTACCGTTACTATTAGCAACAACATCTTGTGAAACCTCTGATGATGTATCTAATGCTCCATTTACCAAGCTGTTGTCGTCATCATCTTGAACCACTGGCTTCGCAAAGTCGATGAAGCACATTGCCCTGGACATGGAAACCATTTTGGTCATATAAAGAGTTTTGTTTGAAGTGACATGAAGAATGTTAGCACGATAGTCGCATTTCTTAGTCATGTAGGGTTTGCAAGACGCGTGTCATTTTATGTCTCAAATAGCGAAATATTGTCGTTCTGCTGTCCCACTTCTAACTAGTAGAACAAGATCCAAATATGGAAATGGCCAGACCTTAAAATGGCCAAACAGAACTAAAGCCTCAATTAACCTCTATCTAGCAGACAATCACCTCAAAGAAGTTCTTTTCATCTACATTAGAAGCAGATCAACCAGCTAGGACACAGTGACAGCATGCATAGGAAGACAAGAAAGTATTTATACCTGGCACTGTAGATAAGCACTGAAGTAGAACATGATTGAGGGAAGGACATCCCAATAATCTCCCCTGGAAATTCCTGAAATCTTCTGGGAAGAAGATTAGTATGTCGAATCGACCACTGTCCTAATTGTTTCGTCTCCACGTCAAATACATATGCTTGGTTTGTAGAAGTTGTAATGATAAGAACAATGCCATATTCTGGGGTAATCATGAAACCCCCAGCAGTAACAGAAGCCTCATCCAACCGAGATATAAACCAGTGCTGCCTGTCAACGTGCACAATAAAATAAAAGAAAATTAAAAAGAGATCTTATAAGCATGAGAAAACCATCTTTTAAGAATATATAGGCTATGATAATCAAGTAATACATAATGACCCTCCTTGAGTAACCATGAGTATTTGCACAGTGCTGAAATTAGTTGCATGAACATTTTTGTACGAAAAAAAAAAAAACAGACCTGTGAAAAGATACACGATTGGGAACAACATATAAACATTTAAAATTGGAAATGAATCAGATATCTTGGCGAAATTTGACATTACAAAATACAATCACAACTACTCGCGTAAAAGTAAATTTTGCTCTAACAGGTAAACATGCAAATGGCATACCATATAGTACCAAAAAGCATGTTGAAATACAACCGCGTATAAAGTAAAAAACATTTTGATTTTCCATAGCAAGGGCATTATAGCTAACAGTTTCACAGTCTACATGTCTCAGATTGGAGAACGGAAATGGTCTAGATGAATGAAAGAAAAAGAAAAAAGTTGAAAAACTGGAATAATTCGAGGACACAACTAACTAAATCAAAACTGAACCCAGAGGAAAGGACTTAAGAGTACAATAGACTTCAAGAATAAACTCGTAATGAGTTGGTGGTCTGGAGGATGCTGAATTGATGGTCAAGAAATTAAAAAAATAATAAATAAATAAATAATTCTCACCTTTGTGTTTCAAGATTGAAGACATATATATCACCAAAACAATTAACAGCAGACAGCCACTGTCCGTCTGAACTGACAAACATCCTTGTTATAGGTGGCTCACCAGGTGGCAAATTATTGTCAGCGTCCTTCCGGCAAGGTGTGTAAGTATGCGAAATTTCTGTACTTTCAACATCCACAACCTGGACAACCATGTAAAAAGAATTAGAGCAAAAATAAAATCAGTCTCGTAATAAACCACATACAATTACCAAGACCTCCAATCTAAACAGTATTTAAAGTATGTGCGCATTTCCTACTACGCATGTGCAACTACATTCACATTGGCAAATATGAGTCAACCACTGTTAGACCCCCATACACATTATACATATTTACTCCTCTTTCTCACAGCTTGAGCTTCAAATATTATCTCTTGCCAGGTAATGAGCACAAATTTTTGCTCAGCAACAACAAAAGGCCTAAGCACGCAAAAATTAACTGGAAAAAGACGTTGAAGAGATAAAATTTATTTGAAATGCTTACGTAAATCTTTCTATCATGTCCTGCAATAATCAACTTCGAAGAATCGGCACTGAAAACCATCGAATGCGCAAATGGAAGTTTACGAGATAACTTCTTTTTAGTAATGGAAGCCTTTTTTTCAGCTTTTGAATATTCAAAAAGGTTAGGTTTCTCATGGTCGGAGTATGCAAACAACAGTCCACTACAAGAGATGGCACTGCATATTATCTTCGATCGGCTCTTAATGCTAGTAAGCAACGATGTGCTGGCGCTCCCTTTAGAGCCCATGCCACTCTTTGAGTGAACAAGTGAAACACCCAAAGAGTTGGAGTTCTGAACTAATATCATAGAAGCACCATCTATGAGTGTGTTGTGCACCAACTGGATGGGCACTCGTTGAGGTGCAGGGCAAATATCATGTGGGGCAAAGTTGGTGAACTCCTGAGCAGAGTATGCAAAGAGCTTTGTATCATCACCAGCAGAGATTAGCATGGGGACTCTCAAATGCGCCCACTTCCGATAACTGAAATCATAGGGATCCCGACGACGACGTTCTCTTTTTAGCTTTTTATCAGGTATTATCTCTGTCAAAAAAGAAGTTCTTTAATAAATCAAAACTGACGTCTCTTAAAGAATTAAGGAGGTCTAAGTTTCACTCTTTAAAACACAATATACGAGAAAACAAAGCAGTAACAAACCTTCTCTGACAATAGGAACTGCTACCGTCAAGGCTCTGACATCATGAGTGTGAGCTCTTACATAACCAACATAGACCCACTTCTTCACCACCGCTGTAGAAGATCTATCATTGCCAGACTCTATGGTATCACTGGAGAGCTTATATTGGATTACCTACACAGCAAATGATAACTTTTCTAGTATCACTAATAGAAAAATCACTGGAAGTAAAGTACTGCAAGTTCATAATTCAGAAAAACATGACTAGTGAGAAAAACAACAGAAAAATCATAATATCATTCAAGAAATGCGAAATGATCAAGTGGGACATCAGATGAGCACTTAGATGGCAAGCTACTACGAAATACAACAAGCACGGCATCAGAACCACACAGGAGTCAACTCAAAAATTCTAATACCTACTAAATTTTCAGATTGTTTCATTAAATTTCTGTGTTTAAATCTTAATTGAAACTTCTTCTTTTTTCCTGACATAGTGGAAATCAACTTATTTTTACCCTCGAGCTTAAGCATTGAATCTTAAAACTGGGAACACTAAGAAAAGGTAGTGTGGAATGTGCCGGGAGAGCAGAAGTTACAGTTGGGCACACTTAAGTCCCCTTCAGCAACGACCTAAGTGAGAGACCTTGATGCAAATTTACAGCTAAGTTTGGAGCTATAAACTGATTGTCGACCATTACCTGACCATCAGAACCAGCAGAAAATACTTTATTATGACTAGGAGAAGGTGCCAAAGCATTGACATCACCCTTGTGGCAAGAATGTGCCTGCAAAAGTGTTCCTTGTTCACCATCCCAAAACTGAACACTGCCAGTACTATCTCCACTAACCAGAGTACCAGACCTAAAAGAATAAAAAAAAATACAATGATTAACCACTACAACTCAAAACCAAACAAAATAAGTAGATGATTGAGTAGTTAAAAATGTGAATCTACTCTTACTTTAGATAAATTAAAGACCACACACAAAGATCTGACCCGTCACGCAATCCTCCCGTTCCAACTGTTATCCTATAGACCTCATGAGTCGTATGGGCATCCCAGCATCTTATAAATCTGCAAAGGCCAGTGAACTGTAAGAAACTAAACAAATTTGTAGAATCATCTAAGTGAAAACCAAAGAATGCTCAGTCATACAAATTATAGTTCAACAAACACAAATAAAAGAAGCAAAAATGTCACAAATATGAAATATCAAATATTAGACCCAAATAAGATGTGAAAAATAAGCTAACATACCCATCACTACTCCCTGAAAATATTGACTTAGCATCGAGACTCCATGCAACACTTAGAACACGCCCTGCCAATTAAGAAAATCAGAAAAACTTTCTCAATTAAGAAAATCAGAAAAACTTTCTCAAAAAAAAATTAACTCAGGGGAGCAGAAAGATGAGGAAATCTCACCACTAACCCTAGGCAACGTCCTGTTGTAGGTTAACTCATCTGAATCAGACACAATATAAATTCGAACACAACCATCATCGCAGCCAATAGCTAGACGTGGGTCTTCAAGCATTGGATGCAATTCTATGTCATCATTATCGTCATCACTTTCGCTAGTGTCATCGTCACTAAGAGCACTAACAGCATTAGTTGCATGTCCATTGACTGCTCGCTGGGTGTCATTTTGTGTGGAAAGTAGAGATTCGTCAAGAGGTTCTATAGCCATCTGCCATATTGATGCTCCAATGTTGTCTAAAATAATCTGCACAACACAAACAAAAAAAATACAAACCTGTTTGATAAGAAAAAAAAAAAGATCCAGTGTAACATAACAAATTCATTTACCCATTAAGGTAGTAAACGACAAGGTCACAGAGAAACTGCGCACGAAAAAATTCTAAAAACCAGCGGAGGTCAGTGCAATACCAAAAATCACAACTTTTCCTTGATTTTTCATTTGTTCTAGGAAAAACCAAGAGTCTTCACTGGTTTTTGGCATAGACAGAGACCACCAAAAGTTCTTCTCAGACTCTCACAGAAAGTTCGCAAAACATAGTTGAAGAAACCAATTAATTTTCCACCTTAGCAACGCCATTACTTAATATTAATCCAACAAAAATTTAAGTCAACCCAATGACCATATACCCAACAACATTTTACCACTAATTTATAAACACTTCCATTTCAAACACTGAAACTACTGATATGCAGAAAACCCTAAAAGACTTTCCAAATCAACAATATGAATACCTTTTGTTTTAAATGAAAAAGATCCCACTCTGATATGGATCCATCGATACTGGATGACAACAAACGACCCTCCGGCATTGTTTTGGAGTTGGAATAACACCAAACAAGTGAAGAAACTCTGGAATTAGGGTCTCCATGTATAGTCTACACAAACAATGAAACAGATTAATAACTTAATTAAAAAAAAAAATCAAATTAAACCAAAACCCTAATAAGGAATGAACAAATGAAATACGATTAGAACGGAAATTACCAGTTGACAATGCCAACCAACAGAACCAGGTGAAACAAGCCAAATCTCTAAAGACCCATCTTCACGAGCAGCAGCAACTTTAGAATTACAAATACTCGTAGCTAATGCAATAATAGGTGATGGTTTCCAATCTACTGATGTTGTATTCTTATGTATTATCAGTTTCTCCATTAAGATTCTCAATAATAATAAACAAAAACCCTAAAAAATACAATCAATCTCCTTCTAGTTTTTTCTCTTTCCTTCCTTTGAATGAAATTAGGGTTTCCTGATAGAGAAGAGTGAGAAGAAGAGATGCGAACTCGAAAAGAGCTGCAGGTCTTGCCTCTAGAGAGAGGTTTAAGCGCGGCCGTCAGTCAGGGTTTTGATGGAGTGTTTTAGGTCTTCTTTCTTCTTCTTCTTCTATTTTCTATTTCACTTTCTGGTCTGAGTCTAGCACATACATAGAGGGGGGCTGATTCAGTTGAATCTGGTTCAACCGAGTCGCAACTGGCCCTTGTACTACTAGTTGGTGCAATTCGTGCTTATATCGGCCCGTCTTATTTGTAATCTAACATTTTTTGGTTAGTGGTAATAAAGCTAATGTTATCGTGCACTCGAGTATATTGTGAACATTCACCTGTGTGTCGTCGGACATGCTATCATAGGCATGTGCATATATAGGTGGGCAGGCTTGGTAATGTAAATGGTCAGCAGGATTTGCTAACAATATACCGACTCGTGTTAGGATAGGCCATAAATATATATTTTTAGTGCTCGTATGAGAGCATCTCCAATGTAAAGGGCCAAATTTTTAAAATAGCATGATATTTTGGATTTAAGACGTTGTCCACCAAATTTTTATCTCTAATGTAAGGGTCAAAGTCATAAGAAAGATGACATGACTAAATGAGGACGAAGGTGTTTGTATCATTAATTGGCACAAAATTATCGTTTGGGCCGCTACTATTTGGGTATCATATAAGTTTGTCATCCAACCAACCAGCATAGTCTACCGGCCTGCCCAGTGTGCCATACAGTCTATTGGTCAACGGTCAAAGTCAACATCAAGTGGTCAAGACTCATTTTGCCCGACCCGGTACACCAATCCACTTTGTCTGACCTATTTCGCTGGTCCAATTTGTCTAACCCGATTCACCCATCACGGTCAGTGGACTCGATTTTTCCAATTAGCTCCATTTATGCTTTCATCCAGTTTACCAGCCAATCCGTTATCCAGTTTACCAAACATGTTGTCAGTCATGCTGTCATCCGGTCTACAATCCAGTTTTCCAGCCATGCTGCCAGCCATGTTGCCAACCAGTTTGTCATCCAGACTGTCAGCCCATATAAATGTCATCCAATCATGTCGGTCTGCCAGCAAATCTTATCATTCAAAGCTCGACAGTTGTAGTCAACATACGATCAACATCAAAAACTCGATGTGCATCGGTCAAAGTCAAGACCCATTGGTCAAATCCACTGGCCCATGAAGGTTTAGTCTGTTTCCACCGACAAAAGTTTATGGATTACTTACTGAGTAATTCGTTGGGAAAGTTGTGGAACATTCTAGATAACAAATTGACGAAGTTATCACCAATAAAGTTTATCTCGAATATAAGGTTCATATCATAAGTTCAACTGTTCAAATAAAGGGGATCTGAACCCTAAAAGAACACACACAAAAACATAGAGAAATACACCAGCAAACCCTAGAAGGGAACAAAAAAAAACATTGTATCAGCACAATCAACAAAATATCTCTCACTACGGGTATTCGTCCATGAATATAGGCACAACTTGCCGAACCACGTTAAATTCTTGTCTTGTTACCTATCTTTAATTCGTATTTTTCACATCATCATCATCAAATCAATTGTGTTTTGTGCCAAAGTTATTTTTGGGTACCAACAAAAGGAGATCTAGACTTTTACCATGACCTTGGGTCTTAAGTACACATCATTATGTTTCTAAATTTAAATAAAGTTTATTAAATAATACCTTGGTCATTATAGATAAATTTGAAGGTAAAAATCTAATTTTCATTATTATTTTTTTCATGTCGTGATGACCCACAAAAAAAAAAGGTATCATTTTTAGACCTCCATATAGGATAACCTTGGCCGGTTGGCCCCTACTATTGGAGATGCTCTGCGAGAGCTTATAATTGGATACTCTAATCTTTATTGAATGGAAAATTTGATTGGGTAAAAAGTGGAAACACAACAAAATCAATCGTAAGTAGAGTGGCCACGTCTAGTAGTTGATGAGTACTTTGTAAGCATGTAGCGGGGTCTCCAATATTTTCGTAATATGTTACTAAAATACCATAATTCATAGTAAGAGGAGTCTACAATTATTGAAAAACTTTAAAACTTTATGGCGATCTCGCACATAATAGGATGTGAGTTGATTAGGATGGGTTAAACTTGATTTCAATTGTTTACCTAAGTAGTTAAACTTGATTACATTGGGTGTATTTATGGGTGTCCATGATTTTATAAAATGATCACATGAAATTATAGGATGATGATTGGTAAGATGAATTATATGTGCTCAAAAAGTATAAGAGAATCTTATTTATTTTATAGTGAAATTTGACTTGTAGGAGTCGAACATGATTTTAATTGCTTCAATTGAGCAATTTTATGAATGTTTATTAAATATGGGGGAATCTCATATGTTTTTTATGTGTAGCTTGTGTATTTAATGTCTGTAGCCCAAAAATTATAATTAAGGAAAAAAAAAACAAGCTTTAATTTTCATAACAACCAAACTTAAATACCAGTTATTCTCGAAATCAAAATAAACTTTAACTCTTCTTTAAATCCAAGTTAAATTGTATTTTATATTAAATGGCTTCTGGACAAACCTTCCAATTAAAAAGCTCCTTAAAAATTGTATACTCCAAAAGGAAAGTGACCATTTTTATGGAATGGCAGGTCCCACATAAAAGACATGGAACTCATCCAAAAAAAATGATATGTGAGGAGGATGGTTTTGGGGATTTTTTTCTTTAAGGCGATACGTCTAGAATTTTGTTCAAACTAATCCGAACTTTTCTCTCATTATTTTCACAAATTTTCTGAAGCGTAAGCCCTAAATCCTTTCTTTTTTCCAAATCAAACTAAACCCCTACCTCATCGTTTAATTCGATTTAAATTATAATTCTAATTAAATGCTTATTATCTCCTTAAAAAATCTTCAAAACAAGAAAAACCAAAAGTATTAAGCCACCACAAAAGTGTCATTCGACATGGAAACCTATTTTACGCTCAAGGGAAATTCTGAAAAATGGATGCATTTGGCTAGCTGAAGATGGTAATTCTATAGACATTTGGGCAAATATGTGGGTTCTTACCCTGCAAAACTTAAGACCCATTTTATCTACCTCAAGAACAATATTACCAAAATCAATGATCTGAACCAAATAATACTACCAATTTTTTCTCTCTTTCTCTTCACCTCCTCTGGAGCGATTTTTTCAGGCGAGAAAACCCCATCTTTCGAAGAGAAAAAAAATGCTCAGATCTACTTAGATCTTCACGGATCTAAGTGGATCTGACCAGTATTAGTCTTATTTTCTTATTTTCTTTCTATTTAGTTAAGTTTAGAAGCTTTTAGTTAGGTTTTAAAGTTCTAGGGTTTAGGATGTTTCATCCTCCATGCTTTCCAACATATTTCTGCGCTTTCATTGCGTTTTTTTTATCCTTATTCATGGCGTTTCTCTATGGCTCTATGAGCAATCATTTTCTTGGTTACAAGGGGTTGAAGTATATCATGGATAACTTCCGTCCACCGGAATCTTCACAACTTTCAAAATGGTTGGATGGAGCTTATCTTTATTTAGAAGACAACTTTCAAAATGGTTGGACTATGATCCTAAAAACCATTCCTTTCTGAATTATCAGTTCTCTACACGTTTTTTTTTGTCATGTTTCCGGTGTACAGACTCTTCTCTCGTCGGAATACTAGGTCTTGTACTAACATAGTGTGTTGTTTCTATTCACTTGATGATATACTTATCTTTCCCCATGTAATTTATTTGTTCTTAATGAAATAGAGATTATCCAAAAAATAATATCAAGGATTTCATCATTGGCAACGCAGGTGAATGGAATGCTCTCTTAATTCATGAAGTTTTTAGTCCATTTGAGGCGTCCCATATTTTGAAAATTCACATTTACAAGGACTCTAATTCCGATAAGCTTATTTGGTATCACACTAGATCCTCATGGAGAGTTTACTTCACAATCTTGTCGAAAATTAATGGCAGCTAACTTGGGGAATCTTCTTCCCTAAATGACACCACTTTTCCATGGACCACTTTCTGGAAAAAGAAGAGACTTGATCCAAATATTTTGATGTTCGTTTGGAGAATCTTGCATGATAGAGTTGGCCGGTGTTCAGCAGGAAATTGGGAAATTCATTCCAAGGATCCCTACAAAACGTAAATTCTGCTACAAAGCGGTGGAATCTTTCGACCATGTTTTACTGCAGTGTCCATTTGTGTAGGTTGTGCTATTTTCTTTCCCCTTGAGTCTCAGACTTCATGATGCTACTACTGCAACAACTAAAGACGGAGTGAAATTTTGGCTTATGAATAGAGATGATGAGTACAACTTTTTGATGGGTGCTTGTTTATTGTGGGTTATATGAAAAGCAAGGAATGAGTTAGTGTCTGATAAACTTTAAACCTAGTATCCAATTTAATCTTCGAGTGAGATTTTTTTGGAATTCCAAGTACTACCTTCAAGAGGACACTTTCTCTCATCGAAAATCTTGGGTGTTAACTTATGTCGGTAATAACTCATCCCCGAATCAACCTTGTTGGTCTCCTCCTTCAAATCTTACCATTAAATTTAATGTGGATGTTGCAATTAAGGTATACATACCCGGTACGCAAACCGGAAAAGTTCAGCGAGTTCCCGAATCCGTTTTTCTCTTAAGGATACATGTACCATGACAAAAATAGTCACGAACAAGGAAGAGTACGTACCTAGTACATGTACTTTCCCTATCGAATATTTTCAGATGCACATAAAATTATTTCTATGATATAATTATCATTTGAATAAATCTTTAAAAACATTATATAGACATGATTGTGCACATTATAACCTGTGGTTGTGACTCAATCTTAAATTCTTAAGTGTTATATGAAAATGATTAATTGTATGGTTTAATCTGTTACTTTCTGATAACCGTCCATGAACAAAGTCTTTATACACGGTTCGGTTATGGTTCATCCTGACCAGATTGTATATCTTGGTATGTTAATCACATTTAAAAGATTCATCTAACGTTGGATATTGTTTTCTTGGTTCCAAAGATATCTTAGCTTAAACCTAAAGCAACCTATACTTTGAAGTCTATATGGGGGGAGAACCTCAAGCAACACGGATTTTTGAATCCCTGAAACTATTCTTTGTGTGTCCTAGTTGTAAACTAGAGTCATCCTCTCCCTCAAACCCTTCTACGGTTTAGCGACTAAAAAAGACTTCACCCAGGGATTCGTGAATTCAAGTCTAACTATCTTTATCTTGATAGTTCGAGTATCCACGATCTTGTTTTGATTGTTGAGTTGCTTCTCTTTCGTCTCGGACTCAAACAAGAATAATAATCTAGGATGCTCTTTGGGAAGCAAATCGCAAAGTTCTCTTCTCACCTTGATCTTTGATCAAAAAGGAAATCTTTGTGATCCCACGGGTTTTTTTTTCAATACTTATGAGGTGAATAATAATCTAGGATGCTCTTTGGGAAGCACAAGTCAAGTTTTAAAATTTGTACATTTGAGAATTTTTTTTTTAAAATAATAATATTTTTCATAGTCATAATCATAAATTTTTTAATTAAATAATTAAAATAATTAAAAAATAAAAAAAATATTACTTATATTTTATTACATATATTAAAATTAGAAATATAATTTATTATAATAAAATTGACTTTTTTTGTCTATTCTTAATGATTTCCAGTCTCACCTTGATCTTTGATTTATTTTTCAAAGGAAATCACATATTCAGGCCTTATATGTGGGAGGAAGATTGGTTTAAAGTCTTCAATTGAAGTAACTCTTCGAGACTTCAACTACGCGAGTCCTCTTTGGGATTCAAGAGGCATAAGGAGAGCGATTGTAACTGAATTGTTGTGAGGGTTTAATTCGGTCTCAACTACATTCCAGTTTGGAGTTATTTGTAGTAGACTAGCAGTTTGGTATTCAATCTGGACTAGTACCTAGGGTTTTTTCTGCATTTGTGTTTCCTCGTTAACAAAATTTCTGGTGTACGTGTTATTTTTTTCCGCATTATATTGTTTATCTTTACAATTGAAATATCACAGGTTGTACGTAAATCAATCAAAGTAGATACATCCATTTTTGTTTGTTGGATACGACTTTATTGATTCTTGGATATTGATCTTTGGAATCGTCCAAGAACTCTCACACGTAAATTAGGTTCACGAACTAGTCTCTGTAAACTTTCTGATTATGAGAGAAAGAGATATAACTATAAATATTATTCCTTGATTGAGATTCATTAGGTTGAACTCTCAAAATTATATTTAAGTTTGTCCATACAGGTTGCCTAAGAAAAAGTTGGTGGTGTATTTTGGTACCCCCCCCGGGGGGCGTTTTCACCGGTAGTCGGGTCCACCAGAAACAACAAAAAGATGAAGTTTGCCTGGATAAGGATGGTTTGCAAGAATAAAAAACTTGTCAATTTATAAACCAAGGTTGTTTGGACAACAAGGAAATTCCAAAACCGAAAGATGCTCAAGATATGCAATAGAGTACCTAATTTCGGTTTTCATATTTCCAACTAATATCCAACCTGTAATTCTGAAATCTCTCTTTATAAAATATCTAATATTAGTTTAGCACTTAACTAGTATAGCTTTTCTACAGATATGTTTTGATTGCTGGAAAATCAAAAACATATAATTCGAAAATCTTAATTAAAAGAGTCTCCAATATTTCGGTTTGGGATCACCTTGAGTATCAAGGAATATATTTGAACAATCAAAGATAAGAATTATGTACATATTCAAATTATGTCTACATCTAAAACTTTCCTATCTTGCAAACCCTAATTCCAAACTCACACAAAACTATAAATTAATATGTGAATGTTGAAAATCGATTTTGCTCTTGGGACCGGTTCTACCATGACTCCCAACATAAGTTAGGATCGGTTCTACCATGACTCCCAATATAGGTAGGGGTTGGTTCTACCATGAGTCCCAACAAAATCTAGGATCGGTACTACCAAGTCTCCCAATATAGGGAGGGATCTGTTCTACCTTGACTCCCAACAAAAGCTAGGATTGGTTCTACCAATTATCCCAAGATAAGTAGGGATCGGTTCTACCTTGACTCTCAACATAATTTAAGATCGGTTCTACCTAAATTCCCTTATTAGGTTCGAATTGGTCATCCAATAGATCTTCATAGAACATCGGACCAAAAACATCGTACTGATTTCCTTTCGATTACAAAACAAGTTCGTATATCTACTTCCTTAAACCATCTAATGGTGGAGATTAATGGTATTAGCTTGATACACACAAATGAAATATACCTATATTTAGATTTGGGTGAACCATACCTAAACGTGTATAACCGTTGGCTAAATAATAGTTAACCGAAGTTAGCCATATTAATACTTATAGTTTTGGCAATATTCATCTAACACTTCTAGATCAAATATGATTATCAATCAATCATGATAGATAATCAAATGAATCTAAATATGTTTCAAGAGAGTTGTTCAGTTGTTCACTATCTCATAGAAATATCCATGAACAAATTGAAACATATTCGGTTTGGTTTGCAATTGTACAAAGTACTTATACTAACCAATTCATGAACAAATGCCATGGTTTGCAAAACAAGTTTCGCATACCTTATATCATTAAAGTTCCAGGGACTTTTAATTCGCAAACCGAGTTCGCAAACGAACCTGAGTTCATGAGTATGAAAACCATACTTACCAATTTTAGAACATAACCACTGTATTCGCAAACAGAGTACGCGAAAAACAGTTCCGGACTTTGGCCTTGTCATGTCGTTCGTAAACAGAGTACGCGAACAACAGTTTCAGACTTAGCCTTGTCTAGCCGTTCGCACAACAATACCAGACCTTTTCACAGGTAAACCCATTCCTAAACAAGAGTTCCGGACCTGAACTAGATCTTCACAGTGCCACATACAAAGTATACATACTGCGTTATATCCAGGCATTGGTAGTCGTTCTAAAACTCTCATTCAATCATTGAAACTCCCATTCAAGTGATTAATCTGATCAAGACGAAACTTTCCAAGTTAACATAAAATGACTGTCTCACACAAATCATATAAGATGTTCAAGGTAATTTTCATACGATCATCTTGACTTAATATTTAGTTTCCAACTAAACTCGTCAAGTAGATGATGAGCTTAGATAAAGCTAAAAATCTTCTAACACGTATTTTAAGAAATAGATATACGAGATAAACTCGGCTCGAAATTTCAATTGTGTATGATGTAAAAAGTTATACATGATTTATACGACTTAGTCTCATTAGAAGATAAAATATAATAGACTTCGAGTGATAGATAAGGTTTAGTCTCCACATACCTTTTGTTGATGAAGTTCCTCCAAGCTCTTCAGTAGATCTTCTTCTTCAATTGGTGAATGCCTTGAAGTCTAAAGCTTAACTACACACTTCTATCCTAATCCGAGACATAGCTATAAGTAGACTGGAAATCAAGTATATAGTATTGGTCAACTAAATTGACAAACAAGCTTGAGATAGCAACGCTTGCGAGTTCGACCGAGCAGTGCTCTAGCAAGTCTTTAAAACTGAAGATTTGTTAGATAAAAGTTGCAGCCCAAAACAGATACAACCTTTCGAGTCACTGTCTAAGAACTGCACACATACCAAACATAACTAACAATTATAAAAGTTACATAAGAGATTTTATTTTCTTATTTAACTGAAAATAATAAACTAACTAAGCTAAGTGGTACTTATTAAATAAAAATAGTATTATAACTATGAACCACTAGCTTGTTAACGAAAAATTTAAAGATTTCTTTTTGAATCGACACTAATGATATATTAAAGATAATGCGCTTATTTATAGTTGCCTTTACTTTGTTTGTGAACATAGAATTGGGGCAGTATCATGGAATAAGACCAGCTGAGACAACATATTGAAAACACCACATGACTAGAAACCCTACATCTCATAGCCCCCTCAAGAAATATTTGGATTCCTCGTTGTTTACTTTTTCATTTATTTTTTTGAAATAGAAGAGAGGGATGAACAATTTTTATGAAACTGTTGATGGTGGTTTTTAGCTCAAGGTTAAAATCGTAAAATTGTACAACTGACATGTCATCACTATGACCATTAGCACATTTATTGAATCGATCAGCATGCCTACGCAAGAATTACCTGGGTACCTTTTTTTTACATGGGTCATGTTCCACGAAAAAACCCTTAACATTGACCGACATCATCTATGCCAAACCCTAATTCTCATGCTACCGCGCCAAGGCATGCCAACCATGCCAGCCGCACCACTGTGCCAATGGCAAACCATGCCAGCCACATCTCCGCGCCAAGGCATGCCAGCCATGCTAGCCGCACCATGCGCCAAGGCATGCCAACCATGCCAGCTGCACCAATGGCAGATCATGCCAGCCGCGTCTACCGCGCCAAGGCATGCCAACCATGTTAGCCGCCCCATGCGCCAATGGCATGCCAAACCCCTGTCCCCACCATGCCAAGCCAACCACACCTTGCCTTGGCCCCACCATGCCAAGTCGTCCGTGTCAAACCCTTGGCCCCACTATGCCAAGCCATCCGCCCCATTTTTGCCTTGGCCCCAGCATGCCGGCCTTCCCCATGCGGCTACCAAAACGAAGGCGTGCGATGATCAACGACCACCCTTCCATCCTAGATGCAAATCCTAACCGTCCAAGGTCGCCAAACAACGCATGGTAACCTTTGGCCCAATACCCTAGTTTTGGCCACGCCAAACCGCGCCAAGGCATGCCAACCGCCTTGCCGCGCCATGCCATGACGACCTTCCCTATTGCGGCTACCAAAACGAAGGCGTGCGACGATCAACGGCCACCCTTCCATCCTAGATGCAAATCCTATCCGTCCAAGGTCGCCAAAAAACGCATGGTAACCTTTGGCCCAAAACCCTAGTTTTGGCCACGCCAAACCGCGCCAAGGCATGCCAACCGCCTTGCCGCGCCATGCCATGCCATCCTTCCCTATTGCGGCTACCAAAACGAAGGCGTGCGACGATCAACGGACACCCTTCCATCCTAGATGCAAATCCTAGCCGTCCAAGGTCGCCAAACAACGCATGGTAACCTTTGGCCCAAAACCCTAGTTTTGGCCACGCCAAACCGCGCCAAGGCATACCATACCACATGTGCCAATGGCATGCCAACCACCTTGTCGTGCCATACCATGCTGGCCTTCCCTATTGCGGCTACCAAAACGAAGACGTGTGATGATCAACGGCCACCCTTCCATCCTAGATGCAAATCCTAGCCGTCCAAGGTCGCCAAACAACGCATGTTAACCTTTAGACCAAAACGCGCCAAGGCATACCATACCACACGTGCCAATGGCATGCCAACCACCTTGCCGCGCCACACCATACCGGCCTTCCCTATGCGGCTACCAAAACGAAGGCCTGCAACAATCAACGGCCATTTTTTCATCTAAGGTGCATATCTTAGCCGTCCAAGGTTACCAGCCAAAGCATGGCAACTTTTGGCCCTAGTTTAGTCACGCCTAAACAAAGCCAAAAACCTAACTTTTGGCCGCGCCTAAACTAAGCCATATTAAAGCCATACTGATCATGTTTTCATGCCACTGGCTACCAAACGAAGGGTTGCAATAATCAACGGCTATCTTTCCTCTTAAGATGCAAAATCTCGACCGTCGAAGGTCACCACCGAGACGGCAAGTCTCCCAATCTCAACTCGCCGGACAAGAACAACGTGCTACATGTTTTCCACGAAAACACTCGAGACATCAACGCATGTCACAAACTGGGGGATGCTCATTGGGTATTGGTTTGGCGGTTTACAGCGTGCGGCGTACACTACGCCCTTTATAAGAAAGTGTCATAAGGATGCGGTTAGTAAATACAGGAGTAATGGTGAAACGCTTTCTTTTATGGAACATCAATTCCGTGCATTACTCAAGTTACCACCTCCTCCCATTTACTCACCCGTTTTCCATTTCTTAATGAGACCAGAGTACGTTTCACTTCGACTTGTATAAATAGGCATTACCTATTTCCACCGAACAACAAGTTCAGGTCAGGAGCATACAACACTCAGAAAACATTTGCTAGCTCTCCATCTGTGAGCTTCCCACATTCTGATACAAGTCGTAAAACAACTACTCTTCCAGAATCAACTATTCTAGTCTCAACACTTTCTTCGCTTCCCTCCCCAAAACCAACCCTTCTCCTTCACTTTATGACCGAAGCAAGTCTGGAACGACCATTTCTTGGTTTAGGTCGGATTTGTACAGATTGATCTCTCGAATCTAAAGTACTCCCTTGCAGTACATTGTTTAGGGTTTAAATTCGTTTCTCACATACACACCCGAAATTACCTAAATCAGCAGAAACCGTTTTCACCCTCAAATAGAAACAACTTCTTGTTTTCTCAAACTTTTTCTCACCATTTCTTTCTCAATTAATATCTTATAATCGAAGTTTTTATTTTTTTATTCTTTGCAATCTTGAGTGAGGCAAAAGAAGTCATATCATCCACGAACAAAGACAAGACATGGGTATCTCGAGCAGAGACAAGGCTTCTAGAAGCGGAGAAGTCAGAAGATATGTCTTCTCTCTCCAGACTCTTACCCTGTGTTTTTATCTATTTCACTCTTTAGGGTTTCCTTTTGTTTTCTGTTGTTTTGATTTCTATTTGAGTTTAATATTAATATATTTTTCTAGGCAAAAGCAGACGTGGAATTTAAAACGACAGGGTCTAAATCAACATTGAATCTTGAAGTAAGGTTTTCAATTTACACGACTTTTTTTTTAAAGTAATTTAGGCTTCAAAAATCATCTAATTTGGAGCTTCATGTTGTGAAACAGGATGTTCAAGCGCTTGTAACTTGGGTACTTTCTGAAGGGACCATGCCTTCTTGGATCTTTATAAAGGTAAATATGGTTCCTTTATAACACTTAGAAAGCTTAATCTTAGATTAACACAAATGTAGCCTCTTGTTTGTAGGTGAAAATGGTTTCTGCTGATTTCGGTAATTTTGGGTGTACGGGTGAGAAACAATTTAAACCCTAAACAATGTACTGCAAGGGAGTACTTTAAATTCGAGAGATCAATCTGTACAAGTCCGGCCTAAACCAAGAAATGGTCGTTCCAGACTTGCTTCGGTCACAAAGTGAAGGATAATGGGTTGGTTTTGGGGAGGGAAGCAAGGAAAGTGACGAGACCAGAATAGTTGATTCTGGAAGAGTAGTTGTGTTACTACGAATTGTATCAGAAAAGTGGGAAGGCTAACAAATGGTAAGCTAGCAAGTATTTTCTGAGTGTTATGTATTCCCGAATGAACCTGTTGTTCTGTGGAAATAGGTAAGACCTATTTCTACAAGTCGAAGTTAAACGTACCCTTGTCTCATTAAGGAATGGAAAAATGGGTAAGTAAATGGGAGGAGGTGTTAATCGTATGCATGGAATTTGATGTTCCATAAAATCGTTAACGCGTGGAATTGATGTTCCATAAAAACATTAACATATGGAATTGATGTCCCATGAACGTTTCACTTTTAACTTCATGTATTTACTAACCGCCTCATCCTTATGACACTTCCTTATGACGGACGTAGTGTACGCCTCACGTTGTAAACCGCCAAACCAATACCCAAAGAGGATCCCCCAGTTTGTGATATGTGTTGATGTCTCGGATGTTTTTGTGGAAAACACGTAGCATAGGGTTGTTGCCTGGCAATTCGAGCTCGGGAGACTTGGTAGCTTGGTGACCTTCGACGGTCGATATTTTGTATCTTAAGAGGAAAGGTAGCCGTTGATCTTTGCACGCTTTCGTTCGTTGGTGGTCGCATAGGGAAGGCCAGCATGGTGACGCGGCTAGGTTAGCATGCCATTGGCATGGCATGGTGGCGCGGCTAGGTTGGCATGCCATTGGCGTGGCATGGAGGCGCGGCTAGTTTGGCATGGCGTGGTTTGGCGTGGCCAAACTTAGGTTTTAGGGCTAAAGGTTACCATGCGTCGTCTGGTAACCTTGGAGGGCTAGGATTTGCTTTTGGGATTGAAGGGGGGCCGTCGATTGTCGCACGCCTTCGTTTTGGTAGCCGCGTAAGGAAGGCCAGTATGGTGGCGCGGCTAGGTGCGTTTGGCATGTGGGGACAAGGGTTTGGTAAGCCGTTGGCACATGGGGCGGCTAGCATGGCTAGGTGCGGTTTGGCTTGGCATGTGGGGCCAAGGGTTTGGCAAGCCGTTGGCACATGGTGCAGCTAGCATGGCTAGGTGCCAAGGAAAGGTGTGTCTTGGCTTGGCATGTGGGGCCAAGGGTTTGGCAAGCCGTTGGCACATGGTGCGGCTAGCATGGCTAGGTGCGGTTTGGCTTAGCATGTGGGGCCAAGGGTTTGGTAAGCCGTTGACATATGGGGCGGCTAGCATGGCTAGGTGCGGTTTGGCTTGGCATGTGGGGCCAAGGGTTTGGCAAGCCGTTGGCACATGGTGCGGCTAGCATGGATAGGTGCCAAAGCAATGTGTTGGCTTGGCATGTGGGGCCAAGGGTTTGGCAAGCCGTTGGCACATGGTGCGGCTAGCATGGCTGGGTGCGGGGCCAAGGTTTTGGTAAGTCGTTGGCATATGGGGCGGCTAGCATGGCTAGGTGCGGTTTGTCTTGGCATGTGGGGCCAAGGTTTTGCCATGGGCGCACGGCGTGGCTAGCTTGGCTAGGTGCGGTTTGGCTTGGCATGTGGGGCCAAGGGTTTTCCATGGGCGCATGGCGTGGCTAGCTTGGCTAGGTGCGGTTTGGCTTGGCATGTGGGGCCAAGGTTTGGCGTGACCAGGCTAGGTTCGTGACAAGCTAGGGTTTTGGGCCAAAGGTCGTTTGGTAACCTCGAGACGGCTAGATTTTCTCTGGATTGAAGGGCGGCCGTTGATTGTCGCACGCCTTCGTTTTGGTAGCCGCGTAGGGAAGGCCAGCAAGGTGGCGCGGCTAGGTTGGCATGGGGCCATGGCAAGGTGCGTTTGGCATGGCGCGGTAGGTGTGGTCGGGCATGGTTTGCCATTGGCACAGGGGTGCGGCTAGCATGGTTGGCATGCCTTGGCGCGGGTAGGTGCAACTAGCATGGTTGGCATGCCGGGCGCGGTGAGGTGTGGTCGGCATGGTTTGCCATTGGCACAGGGTGCACTAGCATGGTTGGCATGCCCGGCGCGGTAGGTGTGGCTGCATGGTTTTCCATTGGCACAGGGGTGCGCCTAGCATGGTTGTCATGCCTAGGCGCGGTAGTGTGGCTGGCATGGTTTGCCATTGGCACGGGGTGCAACTAGCATGGTTGGCATGCCTTGGCGCTGAGGGGTGTGGCTGGCATGGTTTTCCATTGGCACATGCGGTGTGAGAATTAGGGTTTTGGCTTGTCGAAACCCTAATTAGCATTAAAAAAAGTTACCCTGGTAATTTTCTTGCAGACAAATTAAAGGGTTCAATAAATATGCTTGGTTTGGACATTATTACTCAAGTTCTGTGACGTTACTGTCTGACTAGGATTTTACGATTTTTTCCCTAAGCTAAAAACCACCATCAACATTAAGTCCCCTGCTTAGCTCGGAACAGGTGCCTTGTTGCGAGGTAAGCATATGATGGTGACAAACAATGACGGAATCAAGACGTAAATCACTGCAAAGATGGTCAGGAAAATCCGACTAACCTTTTTGAGAGGTGAAGATAGTTTTTGCTTCCCGTGTTGGCGGCCCCGCATAAGTTGTGCGGGATGCAGACCGTGGAGTGGTGAGACGAAAGTTGCTGGCTTGGTCTGGCCGTACATCACCGAGGCAAAGCGGGCGCAGTCTTGGAAGGAAAAGTGTAGCAGATGGCTTGACACGTGGGGCCAAGAGGTGGCGTGGTCTTAGGAAGGCGAGCATGGCGGATGGCTTGGTGTATAAGGCCAAGGAAATGAAGCAGATGGCTTGGTGTGGCCACGGCAAGGCATGGTTTGGTGAGGCAAGGCATGCATGGGCGGCTCGGCACGGCTGTGACTTTTCTTTGCGGCCCGATTGCTTCTTATTCGTTGTCAATGGGAAATCCTTTCCCCTTTCGAACATTAAAGTATCACACCCTCCTATCCCGCCTAGCTTTCATTGGGGTTTTGATGAGGCGTTTTTTTTGGGACTGATTTCCCGGCCGTGATTCCATCATGTTCCGCCTATTCAGCCTGCGTTTCTCTTTCTTCCTTTAGGGTTCCCACAGTATTTACATCTGGTGAAGTTGTGTCGTCTTCCCAGTTTTCAACAAAGATTTCTTCTCGTCAAGTCTAACTTTCATCATGTCGATCAGAAGTGAATCGTCCTCGAGCCGGCCAGGTTCTCCAGCCAAACGTGCTAGGATTGACTCTTGCGACAATTTTCCTATCCGAGTCATTCGTGTCAAGAAAATCATACCGGTATGTTCTTATTGATCAACAAGTGTTTCTTTATTTGCCAGTGAATAATGAAAGTTTTCCTTCTATGTAGAGATATCCCGTCGGAGCATGTGTTACCGTCATTGATGAAGATGATTTGGTTACCCCTTTTTCTTCGAGTTCGATCCTACCAGCCGCTGCAGATCTTGAGAACGCCGACTTAGGAATTTCTTGCCATGAGTATCCCAATGCAGGCTTGTCGTTCGGAACCCGCATGAGGTGTCTTTCCTCTAACTACCGAAACGTTGGTGGGTTTCTGGTGCGGAAAGAATTAGTAACTCTTTATACAAAGATATGGAGGGCGTACGTCCATATTGCCACCAGAAACGTGGTGCAATATTGTTCGTCCGCTTTAGTTTCTATAGTGAATTGTCTCATGCCGATGGTTGTTGAAATGGAGAGTATGTCTATCCGTGCCGTCGTGGAAGCAACTATTCAAAAGTGGGAGAACATGGTGTCTACCTGTGAATCTCTGAAGTTCAATGTTAGTTGATTGCGGCATTGTCTTGAAATTGTGAAAGTTAGACAGAGCCAGTATTCTTGCCGACGTGGTCCACCTTTCTAAAGCTATTCTGAAAGAGAAGAAAGCTCTTTCCATGGAGTCTCGAGAGGTGGAAGAGTCAATCCCAGGAACTTGAAGAGCATGGTAGAGAGGTATCAAAGCGGTTAAAGATGATGCTTTCCGAGGATTACAATCTTTTGGACAGGCTTTTCAGAGTTATGTGGTTGTGAGATGTTCGGTTTCTTTCTGGGTTTTAAGCATGCTCTTGTTCTTTCTCTTCTTCTTCTTCTCTTTTTTTCATTATTATATATATATATATATATATATATATATATATATATATATATATATATATTTTGAAAGAGCAAGAGAGTTTTATTGATTTGCTTCAATCAAACAAAAGAAAAGACTCGATATTTGGGGTATTTAAGAAAGTGGAAAGATGCCTGGCTATCCGTGCTTGTGATACGGCGGGGCGAGGCGGTGGTCAGGCGTAGTATGCCTTAAGCCATTTCCCGTTGATGACCGCTTCCAGTTTTCCTCCGTCCTCTTTAATGACTTTGTAGTACCCACTGTTGTACGCTTTCGTGACTATATAAGGACCTTCCCACTTTGCGGAGAATTTCGGTGCAGATGCGTCTTGCTGGATGTGTTTAGCAGTCTTCAGTACCAAATCTCCTACTTGAAAAATCCGAGGTTTCACGGTTTTGTTGTACGCTCTTGAAACCCTATTTTTGTATGCTTGTGCGTGCTCTTCCGCCTTAGCCCTTACGGGTCTACAAGTGTCCAATTCCGCGACTCTGGCACTCAAAGCTTCAGCTTCATTCCATCGCACTCCGCTTGCTTCGGCAATCCTAGCCAATGGGATTTTAACTTCCGCCGGGAGGATAGCGTCTGCGCCATAAATAAGAGAATAGGGAGAGACCCCCTGGAACTTCTTGGTGACGTTAGGTACGCCCGAGTTCCATTGGCGATTGCTCATGCCATGCCCGAGGATTATCATGCCTTTGTCCCAGGCGAGTATTCGGATCAGAGTTTTGTTGGTGCTTTCGGCCTGCCCGTTTCCTTGGGGGTAGTATTGATGCGTGTCGTAGGTGCAATCAAATTAATTCAATTATTTCCACTCAATTAAAAATAATATAATGGAAGTCAAATTCGTTCCCACGAGGAGCAAGAGATCTTAGTTGTAAAAGTTGTCACGAAAGGGGGGTGTAAAAAGCAAATTAAAAATAAACAAAGCAATTAAAATCGAAAGTTGAAAGATGAAAGGAATAAGAGAGACAAGATCAAGGAATCCTTCTTCGTTACGAAACAATGAATCAGGTTATGTTCTATTCTACTTGTTATTAGTCACAAATTATCACCAACCGTAGGTAAAGCAACTAGCTCAGTGCTAAACCCCTAAATCCCTTTTATCACCGGACACGAAAGTTCTCGCCTACCGGATTCTAATCACCAAGCCACCTAGAATTAGCTCAACCTAGATGTAACTTGGCTCATGCATTAGGTTTTATGAATTTCTTAGGTCGATATTAGTAGTTAGACTCTTAGCTCAAGGTCTACTTGCTAACGTTGTTTCTACACACAATTGCTCCACGGAATCCCTCCGCAAGGTCTTGTGTTTGCTACTTATGTAAAGAGTCAAAGAACGATTACTTATCCCCTAACTTTCACTAGCTTTAGATCGAATTAACAAATCAATTTAGCGTGCACTCCAAACAATCTATCAATCAATCATGAATGTCTTTAAGATCACTCCTATTAGTAAAAACAAACGATAATTATGTGAAAAACTTCAAGATAGAATTTGAAAACAAAACTCAAATCATGTTAAGAACTAGGAATTCATCCTCAATCAATAAGAAAATTAGCTACTCATGTTTTTGAAATTCACACAAATAATAATAATTAAAAGAAGAATTTTCAAATTCACACAAGTAATTAAAAAGAAGAATCTTAGAAAAGCAAGCAAAAACACAAGTGATGTGTGTGTGAGAGGTGTGAAGTTGTAGAAAACTTCTCTATTTATAGGCTTCATTATTCTCCAAATCTTCTAAGGATTAGAATCCTTTTCCTTTTGCAATTCAATTTCCAAATCCAAGCTTTTCTCAACTCTTCACCTTCTCTTTCCAAATTTGAGTCCAATTCTCCATCCAATTCCTAGCCCAAGTCTTCACACCCATGACAGAAGTCCATAGAAAATTCTGGAATTTTGGTCGCCGGAAATCGGGATTATGGCGGAATCCAGACCGGAATTGTCGCCGGAAAAGTACCTCAGGTGACCGGCAAAGTCAAACCGGTCACCGGTCAACGAGTCTACACAGCCGGGTCAACTGGGTCAGCTCGGTCTAGATCACTGAGTCAAATCAGATGACTCAACTCGAGTCGACAGGTCAGTCGGAGTAGTGCCGGTCAAAATACGAGTTAACTTGGCCAAGCCATTGCAGACAAAGCAAACATCGAGCACAATCATTGTGCTTCACCAGCACATTTCCAGCCATGGTGGCCCTGCCAGTTCTGTGAATCTTCTCTCATCTTGATTCAAGCAACACAAAGCTCATTCCCTGTCATTTCATTGCATGGCTGCCTTGGCTTCTACAAAACACCACATTCACCATTTGTACTCAGCTGCATCTTTCTCCTCTGCTGAGTCTTGCTTTGCACTGCCTGCATCTCGCCTCAATTCCAACCCTAGCAAAGACCTCCCGAGTTGCAACCACTCCATTAGCTATACCATTTCATACTCACAATTACCACCTGAGCTGCCTCTCCGCCAATTCATAAACTCAACTCCAAATGCTCAATTTCCACCATTGTAACCCGAGTTTCACAATTACCACCATCTCGCAACAAAAAGCTACCACCGCACTCCACAAGCTCACCGATGCTCCCTGTCATTCCCAAAGATGCATCTTTCATCCTGTGCCATATCTGCAGCTTATCACCTTCATTACATTCAATCCTGCCACTCCATTTCCTCGCTCCGCCATAGTCCACCGTGAGACTTAAGCCATCAACAAACCGAGCTCAAACTTCATTCACAATCCCAAGCTGCAAGATCATCACAGCATCTCTCCAGGCTTTGCCTTGATCTTCACAGCTTACTCTCACTGCCATGAACCATACAACAGCTGCATTGCATACCCATCAAGATACCACCACAAATTCCAATAGCACTTGCTCTGGCTCAACACTCAGGCGCCCTTGAACAAGCCACTGTCAATGAATGGCAAAATCAACCAAACCCCATTTGACCTGCAGTTTTTACTTTGCAGCTTCAAACCACCAGTGTCTCAGGCCATATTCAACAGCATATCACCAGAGCCACCACTGTCTCCTCTATCTCACAGCTGTGCAACCTCAGACTCTCTGTGTTGCTCATCTAAACATCAGCAGCTTTAATTCCAAACCCATCTTCTCAGAATTGCTGTAGCCTGTAAATCATCCACAGTCCCAACACTCCATTCAACAATAACCTATTTTCCTAAGCATTAACAAGATTTAACATCTCGGATATCTCTCTTCATCGGCTCAGATTCACAATGCCACCGGACCCATTGCTCTCAATGCAACTCAAACTCTCTCTCAGTTCAATCTACCACCATCTTCAATCCACATCGAATTTTAAATCAACCACAAACCCATCACCGTTCTTGAACCATAACCAAATCTCGAGAGCAATTTCTCGATCTACATCGTCATCACCTAGTTCTATCAATTGCAAAGATTGAATAAACCCTAATCTGATTCATCTTCTCCCCGAGCTTCACGAACCTAACTCGCCTCCCCTGTTCTCCCTTTCAATCGAAACCCCGTTCAATCTTCTCTCAATTTTCGTTTCAACGTCTCTCCGAGTTCGATCTCTCGATTTCACAAAGGCAACAGCTCTCTCTCTCTCTCGGTTCGTGTGATTTTCAGTCCTCAACTTCTTCTCTCAATCTCTTGAATTTAACAAAGAAGAATGGTCGCTTCTCTCAGTATAATGGATTCGACGATGAATGATTGAGAAATAATTCTCGATTTAGGGTTGATAAATGGGGTGGATATGGATCCGGGTACGGGTGTGGAGCAGGGTTTCAACACCATGGACATAACCCATCCATTACCAGCTGATAGCAGCACCACGTTTCTGGATAAGGGCTACCCCAGTTTGGCAGCCCCTTAACCTCAACTGGACTCCATATATCAATCGCCTGTAAAATGACCTTTTTGCCCTTTTGGCTCAAATTGGGTGCTTTCTTCTTCTTTTCCTCCGTGTGACTCCATAGTAGCTACAAAACTCAAAACAAGCGTAAAATACATAATTTACAAGAAAAATAGCAAAGAAAGCATAAACTACTAGATAGTAAATTAGGTGTATTCTACACCTATCAAATTCCCCCACACTTAGACTTTGCTAGTCCTCGAGCAAATCAAACTAAAAACTCACAACTTCAAAGCGTTCAAGCGTCACAAGCATCCAAAGAGTTATGAGGACATAGAATTTCTGCATGCTAGTAATAAGAAGTTAGAAATACCAAAGAACATATTCTCATTCTTAATTGTTGAGTGAGAAATAACCACACCATAATGAGAGAACGCGTGTTTGAGAAACGATCAATAAGCATTTCGCCTCGACTTCTGCCTCACTAATTAAGGATTTTATGATAATTGCACTCAAAAAGACAGCTTTTTTATGGTTCTCACATGTGTGCAGGTAGGAATGAAGAGAGAATTCCTGCGACACGTTGAATGGTGGGAAGGATAACTTCCGAAATATTTTTAAAAACCCACATCTTTTAATATTTTGAAAAACCATTTTTCTGACGATCTCTAAGAAAGGAAATCAACCATATTATCGAGGATGAGATTACTTACTTACCTTCACATCCGATTGCCAATTATGATAACACCACTCTCACGGCATCCAATAGAAACGTCTTCCGCTCCTCGTCTTGATCTTCTTAGTCTTCGGTTTCAACTATTGATGATAAACCCTTGAATTTCATAAATCCTTAACAATTCTTAACTCTTTTTACCTTAAATATCCTTGTCGCTTGAAACTTCCTTATATATTTTCCTTCCCCACGGCTTAAACAAAACAAATATTTCTCTTGTTTTTCTCTCTTTTTTTTTTTTTTTTTTTTTTTTTTTTTTTTTTCAACAAGAGAAATTAAATACAAAAATAAACCATGGCCGTGGGAGAAGTATTTTACCGCTTGATTCTTCACAACTTGTATTGTCTTTGAAATCATAAACTTTCAAAAAAAATTTCACCTTTTACTTTTCTTCGCTTTCATGAATAAGTCTTCATACTTGAATATAAAATAACCTCATTGTAGTGTAAGTCTTCAACATATATGTGAAAATCCGCTCTTTGTATGTTGCTTTTACTTGTATTTGAAATTTGCTCTTTTTCTCATTCCGTTGCTTGTAAACCTTAAACTTTTCCAACTTTCCTTGTTTGATGTCGCTCCTTGTTGATGATGAGAGTGTTTCTATGGATCCGTTGTTGTCGCGAGAGAGAATGGTGCTAACTGCAAATCGAACTACAAGAAGGAAGCTTTCATCCATGGACGTCACCCTCATGATTGACAAAATTAGCACTCAAGAGATCAAAGAGTAGTGCTTTTAGTGGTGGGAGGTTGGGTAGCTCACCATTCTACCCGGAATTAACTTACGGTGACACACACTCAAAAGAAGCTCTTTAGTAGATGGAAAATTTCTGGTCGGTGCCTCTCATGATATGAATACGGGTAGTCTCCACTAATGATTGATCAAAGAACTCTAATAACGCATTTCTACCACCAAATTCGCATCACCGGCATGATTAAATCCATTATTTAACACTCAAACAAACAAGAAATCCGAATGTAGTTCTCTAACATTTCCAAGTTCAATTATGTCGGTCAAAATCTCTATGTAAACATAACTAGAAATATGCTAGTGACTCTAAAATCTTTAAAAGTTGGAATTTTTATGTAAAACTTTTTTTTTTTTTTTAAATTTTTTTCATTTTTTTGTAATTTTTATTTTAAAAACACATGCTTAACCACTCCCCCACACTTAAACCTTACATTGTCCTCAATGTAAATGAATCCTCCTAGTAAAGTCAAGGTGGGAAATTTTAACATGATAAGAAACAAGAAAAAGAAATAACAAAAAGCAAAAGGATAAGAGATACAAAACCGATGGGTTGCCTCCCATTAAGCGCTTGTTTTAAAGTCGACGGCCCGACTTAGCTCTTTCGGCACATTACTCCTCCAGAGGAGTGCATCTCCAAATGAAAGTTCATCCAAATTCACATAAGCGATGTTCTCATAGTATGGCTTCAACCTATGGCCGTTGACTTTGGAAACCGAATTGTCTCGAAGACTAGTAATTTCAACTGCACCATGAGGAAAAACATTAGTAACAACATATGGTCCAATCCAACGGGACCTTAACTTTCCAGGAAATAGTTTAAGGCGAGAATGATATAAAAGGACTTTTTGTCCCACGATGAAACTTTTACGAGAAATCATCTTGTCATGAAAAAGCTTGGTCTTTTCTTTGTAAATACGGGCACTCTCGTAAGCATCATTGCGTATCTCCTCTAACTCATGTAGTTGTAACTTCCTTTGTTTCCCCGCTTCATCATACTCCATGTTGAATTTCTTTATCGCCCAATAAGCCTTATGTTCAAGTTCAACCGGAAGATGACAAGCCTTGCCATAAACCATCCTATATGGAGACATACCAATTGGTGTCTTATACGCCGTTCTATACGCCCAAAGTGCATCATTGAGCTTAAAGCTCCAATCTTTCCTCGTGGTATTCACCATTTTCTCAAGAATGGACTTAATCTCACGATTTGAAATTTCCGCTTGTCCACTAGTTTGTGGATGATAAGGCGTACCAATTTTGTGTGTTATGTTGTACTTCTTGAGGAGAGCGTGGAAAGCCTTCTTGAAATGTGAGCCTCCATCGCTTATCACCACTCTTGGTGTTCCATGCCTATTGAAAATATTTTCCCTTACAAAATCACAAACAACTTGAGAGTCATTAGTCTTGGTGGCTCTAGCTTCCACCCATTTCAAAACATAATCAACGGCAAGAAGTATATAAAAATTCCCATTCGAATTGACAAAAGGGCCCATAAAATCAATACCCCACACATCAAAAATCTCAACGGTGAGAATTGGTGTGAGTGGCATTTGATTTCGAGCACCTAGATTGCCCGCTTCGTTGACATCTATCACACGATTTACAAAAACATATGAATCTTCAAACAAGGTGGGCCAATAAAATCCACTCTCGAGAACTTTGAGAGCGGTACGCTTAGATCCAAAGTGGCCACCACATGCAAAAGTGTGGCAAAAGGAGAGAATGGATTGAAATTCGAATTAGGCACGCACCTTCGCATTATTTGATCAACGCCATATTTCCATAAGTATGGTTCATCCCACACATATTGCTTAGCGACCTTCTTAAGTTTCATCTTTTGGAAATTAGACATTGTACTAGGTACTTTCCTTGTCACCAAGTAATTCACTATATCCGCATACCAAGGTGTTGATTCTTCCATGGAGAAAAGTTGTTCGTCCTAAAGCGGTCATGTAATGGAAGTTCCTCTTGAGACATAACAAGTCTACTAAGATGATCCGCAACGGTATTCTCCACACCCCTCTTATCACGAATTTCTATGTCGAACTCTTGTAACAATAGGATCCACCGAATTAATCTTGGCTTAGCTTCTTTCTTCTTTATTAAGTGTCTTAGTGCGGCATGATCGGAATACACAATAACCTTTGTACCCACCAAGTATGATCGAAATTTCTCCAAAGCAAAAACTATAGCCAATAACTCCTTTTCCGTGGTAGAATAATTGATTTGTGCATCATTAAGGGTCCTAGATGCATAATAGATAACATGGGACAACTTGTCCACCCTTTGACCCAAAACGGCTCCAACCGCATAATCACTAGCATCACACATTAATTCAAATGGAAGATTCCAATCCGGTGATTTGATAATCGGCGCACTTGTCAACATCTCCTTTAATTTGTCAAAAGCATCCTCGCATTCCTTGTTGAAGTTGAAAGGTACCTCCTTTTGTAATAACTTGCACATCGGCATGGAGATTTTGGAGAAATCCTTGATAAACCGCCTATAGAAACCTGCATGACCAAGAAAAGAACGGATTTCCATCACCGAAGTGGGATATTGTAAGTTTCTTATTAAATCTATCTTTGACTTGTCCACTTCGAGCCCTCGAGAGGACACAATGTGACCAAGTACTATGCCGTGGTTTACCATAAAGTGACATTTCTCCCAATTAAGGACAAGTTTTGTGTCTATGCATCGTTTAAGAATTAGTTCAAGGTTATTTAAACAACCATCAAAAGAATTGCCATAAACACTAAAGTCATCCATAAATACCTCAATGATGCGCTCCACATAATCCGAGAATATACTCACCATGCATCTTTGAAAAGTAGCCGGTGCATTGCAAAGGCCGAACGCATCCGTCTATATGCAAACGTTCCAAATGGACAAGTGAAAGTGGTCTTCTCTTGGTCCTCCGGTGCAATAACAATTTGGTTGTATCCCGAATAACCATCCAAGAAGCAATAATAAGAATGCCCCGCTAACCGCTCCAACATTTGATCAATGAAAGGTAAAGGAAAGTGATCCTTGCGGGTTGCGGAATTAAGCTTTCTATAGTCAATGCACACTCTCCAACCGGTTTGAACTCTTGTAGGAACAAGTTCATCGTCTTGATTTCGAACAACCGTGACTCGGATTTCTTTGGTACCACTTGAACCGGACTAACCCACTTGCTATCGGAAATTGGGTAGATTACCCCACACTTAGCAATTTGAGTATCTCTTTTTTCACAACCTCCATCATGGGAGGATTTAGCCGACGTTGAGCATCACGTACCGGCTTCACGTTCTCTTCCATTAGAATCCTATGCATGCACATGGATGGACTAATGCCTTTGATGTCCGCAATTGTCCACCCAATAGCCGTTTTGTGCTCTTTCAAGACTCTAAGCAAACGGTCTTATTGTACCGGTGAGGTTCTTAGAAATAATCACCTAAGCTCATCTCCATCTCCCAAGAAAGCATACTTCAAATGGTCCGAAGTGGCTTCAATTCTAGTTTGGGCGCCTTCACAATAGATGGTACAAGTACTTCATCATTCACGGGTAAATAAATATATGAAACATCACCCTTTTTAGCTTCTTGCAATGTCGCCAAAGCCCCACATATCTCCACCAATTCCTTGGAGATTTCAACATCCAAGTTAGACAAGCCATGGACGTCCAATTCAATGCTATTTTGCAACACCACATCAAGTTCATCCTCTTGGTTCAATTCCACCATTTGTTGCGCTAATGAATCAACCACATCAATGGAGTAAACGGAATGCACATCACTTGGGTAGCGCATGGCTTCGAATATATTAAAGTGTATTATCTCCTTGTCGAATTCCATAGTGAGTGTACCCTTATCAACATCAATCTTCGTCTTTGCGGTCTTCATGAATGGTCTCCCAAGAAGTAAAGAAGTAGATGATCGGTTCTCATTGTTGTCCATATCCACCACAAAGAAGTCCACCGAAAAATAAGCTCATTTACTTGCACTAACACGTCTTCTACAAGCCCCTTTGGATATATGTTAGACTTGTTTGCCAATTGGATAATAACTCTCGTCTCTTTCAAAGGTCCAAGATTCAAGGAGTCATATATTTCGCCGACATCACACTAATGGAAGCTCCCAAATCAAGTAAAGCATGTTCAAACCTTTGTTTACCAATAGTAATTGGCACCGTGAAACCACCGGGATCCGTGCACTTTGTAGGCATCTTCTTCAATAGCATAGCCGACGCACTCTCGCCAACTTTAGTAATTTCATTATCAAGCAACCTATCCTTCTTGATGCATAATTCCTTCATGAACTTGGCATACCTTGGAATTGTCTTGATAGCCTCAATGAATGGAATGTTGATTTCAATCTTCTTGAAGATATCCATAAGTGCCTTGTCTTGAGCTTCTTTCTTGGATTTAGCAAAACGACTAGGAAAAGGAGGTGAAGTAGTGAAAGTAGAAACCGGTTCCTTGGATTGGTCGTTTGGTGTGGAATTCTCCTTTGGTGCGGTTTCCTCCTTGTCATGGACTACCTCTTCACTAACTTCCTCATGATGACTTGGTCCCTCCACTTGTCTTCCACTTCTTAAAGTAACCGCATTAACATTCTCTCTTGGATTCACAAACGGTTGTGAAGGAAGTTTTGTGGATGCTTGAGATTTCAATAAATTCACATCGGTCGCCAATTGTCCCATTTGAGTTTGTAAGTCCTTGATGGCCGAATCGGTCTTTTGTTGGCTTTGTTGGCTTTGTTGGAACATAGAAGTAAGACCTTGCAAACCTTGCATCATGACATTAAGCTTATCATCAATTGAAGATCCTTGTTCTTTCACTTGAGGTTGGAATTGTTGATAACCACCTTGTTGTTGAGGTTGGAATCGTGATTGTTGAAAACCACCTTGTTGTGCATATGGATTAGGAGCCGCCGCTTGCTTGTTTGCATAACTAAAGTTGGGATGATCCTTCCAACCGGGATTATAGGTATTGGAGTATGGATCGTACCTTGGCCTTTGATTTGGATATAAAGCATTCACTTGTTCGCTCTCATCATCCGAATAATTACCGCGGCCATTCTTTGCATCATAATCTCCATGTTACTCATCCTTTGATCAAGATGTGATGACGAATCACTAACTTCATGCACTCGCCTAACCGTTGGTTCATCCCTTGTGTAGAATTGTTGCGAGTTCGCCGCCATACTTTCAATCAACTCTCTAGCTTCGGTCAAAGTCTTGTTCATTAGTGCACCACCACCCGCGGCGTCAAGAAGAGACCTATCACTTGAGTGGAGAGCTTCATAGAAGTATTGGAGTATCATCACATCTCTAAATTGATGGTGTGGACAGCTTGCCACCAACCTCTTGTATCGCTCCCAACATTCATACAATGATTCTCCCACTTGTTGTTTCAATCCACAAATCTCCTTGCGAATTTGAGTAGCTTTGGATGCGGAAAATATCTCTCGAGGAAAATTTTCTTCATCCCATTCCACGTTGTGATACTTCCTAAGGCAAATAATATAACCATTCCTTAGCATTGCCCGCCAAAGAAAACGGAAAGCTTTCAACATTGCTCCATCCGCATTAGTCTCCGAGGTGGAAGCATAGCCATAACTATGGCATAAAAGTCCATAAGATGTTTGTTTGGGTCCTCATTCACCATGCCATGGAACTTTGGTAACTCTCTAATCAACCCCGGCTTGATTTCGAAGGTTGAGTTAGTTTGGATACACCATTGTTGTGTATCAAGCTTGTGAGAAGCTAGGTCCTTTAGTGTACGATCAGCCATTGTTTCTTCCTCTTTGTCCGAATCACTTGATGAAGAAGGAGAAAGTGGAGTGTTAATCGCATCGAATGAAATCCTTTAGTTGAGTGCCGGGATCGAAGACGTATTGGACTCGGTCTACCCCCTTTAAGCATTCACCAAAGGAATAACACCAAACAAGATTCTCACAAACTAAGTTAGATACGGTAAAGAATCTAACAAAGCAAGAATAAAAATAAAAACAACTAAAAATCGCCCGTTGCTCCCTAAGCAGCGGCGCCAAAATTTGATGCGTGTCGTAGGTGCAATCAAATTAATTCAATTATTTCCACTCAATTAAAAATAATATAATGGAAGTCAAATTCGTTCCCACGAGGAGCAAGTGATCTTAGTTGTAAAAGTTGTCACGAAAGGGGGGTGTAAAAAGCAAATTAAAAATAAACAAAGCAATTAAAATCGAAAGTTGAAAGATGAAAGGAATAAGAGAGACAAGATCAAGGAATCCTTCTTCGTTACTTAAACAATGAATCAAGTTATGTTCTATTCTACTTGTTATTAGTCACAAATTATCACCAACCGTAGGTAAAGCAGCTAGCTCAGGTGCTAAACCCCTAAATCCCTTGTATCACCGGACACGGAAGTTCTCGCCTACCGGATTCTAATCACCAAGCCACCTAGAATTAGCTCAACCTAGATGTAACTTGGCTCATGCATTAGGTTTTATGAATTTCTTAGGTCGATATTAGTAGTTAGACTCTTAGCTCAAGGTCTACTTGCTAACGTTGTTTATACACACAATTGCTCCACTAATCCCTCCGCAAGGTCTTGTGTTTGCTACTTATGTAAAGAGTCAAAGAACGATTACTTATCCCCTAACTTTCACTAGCTTTAGATCGAATTAACAAATCAATTTAGCGTGCACTCCAAACAATCTATCAATCAATCATGAATGTCTTTAAGATCACTCATATTAGTAAAAACAAACGATAATTATGTGAAAAACTTCAAGATAGAATTTGAAAACAAAACTCAAATCATGTTAAGAACTAGGAATTCATCCTCAATCAATAAGAAAATTAGCTACTCATGTTTTTGAAATTCACACAAATAATAATAATTAAAAAAGAATTTTCAAATTCACACAAGTAATTAAAAAG
Organism: Papaver armeniacum; assembly: GCA_023531295.1. Classification (NCBI taxonomy): domain Eukaryota; kingdom Viridiplantae; phylum Streptophyta; class Magnoliopsida; order Ranunculales; family Papaveraceae; genus Papaver; species Papaver armeniacum. The sequence goes on along the minus strand of JAJJWW010015058.1, from coordinate 441,472 downwards.
AAGAATCTTAGAAAAGCAAGCAAAAACACAAGTGATGTGTGTGTAGAGAGGTGTGTAGAAGTTGTAGAAAACTTCTCTATTTATAGGCTTCATTATTCTCCAAATCTTCTAAGGATTAGAATCCTTTTCCTTTTGCAATTCAATTTCCAAATCCAAGCTTTTCTCAACTCTTCACCTTCTCTTTCCAAATTTGAGTCCAATTCTCCATCCAATTCCTAGCCCAAGTCTTCACACCCATGAGAGAAGTCCATAGAAAATTCTGGAATTTTGGTCGCCGGAAAACTGGGATTATGGCCGGAATCCGACCGGAATTGTCGCCGGAAAAGTACCTCAGGTGACCGGCAAAGTCAAACCGGTCACCGGTCAACGAGTCTACACAGTGGGTCAATCAGGGTCAGCTCGGTCTAGATCATCGAGTCAAATCGGATGACTCAACTCGAGTCGACTCGAGTCGGGTAGTGCCGGTCGGAATTGAGTTAACTTGGCTGGGCCATTGCACAAAGCCAAACATCAGAAGCACAATCATTGTGCTTCACCAAAGACATTTCCAGCCATGGTGGCCCCGCCAGCTTCAGAATCTTCTCTCATCTTGATTCAAGCAACACAAAGCTCATTCCCTGTCATTTCATTGCATGGCTGCCTTGGCTTCTACAAAACACCACATTCACCATTTGTACTCAGCTGCATCTTTCTCCTCTGCTGAGTCTTGCTTTGCACTGCCTGCATCTCAGCTCCAATTCCAACCCTAGCAGCACCTCCTGAGTTGCAACCACTCCATTAGCTATACCATTTCATACTCACAATTACCACCTGAGCTGCCTCCGCCAATTCACAAACTCAACTCCAAATGCTCAATTTCCACCATTGTAACCTGAGTTTCACAATTACCACCATCTCGCAACAAAGAGCCTACCACCGCACTCCACAAGCTCACCGATGCTCCCCTGTCATTCCCAAAGATGCATCTTTCATCCTGTGCCATATCTCTGCAGCTTTATCACCTTCATTACATTCAATCCTGCCACTCCATTTCCTGCTCTGCCACAGTCCACCAGAGACTTAAGCCATCAACAGCCAGAGCTCAAACTTCATTCACAATCCCAAGCTGCAAGATCATCACAGCATCTCTCCAGGCTTTGCCTTGATCTTCACAGCTTACTCTCACTGCCATGAACCATACAATACTGCATTGCATACCCATCAAGATACCACCACAAATTCCAATAGCACTTGCTCGCTCAACACTCAGGCGCCCTTGAACAAGCCACTCACAATGAATGGCAAAATCAACCAAACCCCATTTGACCTCAGCTTTTACTTTGCGGCTTCAAACCACCAAGTGTCTCGTGCCATATTCAACAAAGATATCACCGTAGCCACCACTGTCTCCTCTATCTCACAGGCTGTGCAACCTCGGACTCTCTGTGTTGCTCATCTAAACATCAGCAGCTTTTAATTCCAAACCCATCTTCTCGAATTGTTGTAGCCTTTGAAATCATCCAAATTCCAACACTCCATTCAACAATAACCTATTTTCCTAAGCATTAACATTTAACATCTCGATATCTCTCTTCATCGGCTCGATTCACAATGCCACCAGACCCATTGCTCTCAATGCAACTCAAACTCTCTCTCGTGTTCAATCTACCACCATCTTCAATCCACATCGAATTTTAAATCAACCACAAACCCATCACCGTTCTTGAACCATAACCAAATCTGAGAGCAATTTCTCGATCTACATCGTCATCACCTAGTTCTATCAATTGCAAAGATTGAATAAACCCTAATCTGATTCATCTTCTCCCTGAGCTTCACAGAACCTAACTCTGCCTCCTGTTCTCCCTTTCAATCGAAACCCTGTTCAATCTTCTCTCAATTTTCATGTTCAACGCCTCTGAGTTCGATCTCTGGATTTCACAGTGGCAACAGCTCTCTCTCTCTCGGTTCAGGTGATTTTCAGTCCTCAACTTCTTCTCTCAATCTCTTGAATTTAACAAAGAAGAATGGTCGCTTCTTCTCGATAATGGATTCGACATTTAATGATTGAGAAATAATTCTCGATTTAGGGTTGATAAATGGGGTGGATATGGATCCGGCACGGTGTGGAGCAAGGTTTCAACACCATGGACATAACCCATCCATTACCAGGTGATAGCAAAGACCACGTTTCTCGGATAAGGGCTACCCTGGTTTGGCAGCCCCTTAACCTCAACTGGACTCCATATATCAATCGCCTCGTAAAATGACCTTTTTGCCCTTTTGGCTCAAATTGGGTGCTTTCTTCTTCTTTTCCTCCGTGTGACTCCATAGTAGCTACAAAACTCAAAACAAGCGTAAAATACATAATTTACAAGAAAAATAGCAAAGAAAGCATAAACTACTAGATAGTAAATTAGGTGTATTCTACACCTATCAAGTATACAGTGTAGAAGACTTGCTTAATCCCGTATTCCTCGAGTAACTCTCGTACTTGCTTGTTCGCGAAAGGGGTGCCATTGTCGGTGATGATGTGTTTAGGCACGCCAAAACGGTAGACAATGTATTCCTTAATGAATGTTGCGATCGTGGCTCTCCCTCGTAAGGCTATGGCTTCGACCCATTCGGTGAAGTATTCCTATTCTTTGTTATTATGTACTCGTGATGTTTTGAGGATGGTGGATTAATATTTCCAATGATGTCGAGTCCCCAGCTATGAAAGGGCCACGGACTGCTTATTGAGTGCAGGGGAGTTGCCGGTACATGGATAAGGTTTCCGTGGATCTGACATTTCTTGCACCTCTGGACGAAAGCAGCTGCGTCATCCTCCATGGTTGGCCAGTAGTACTTCTCATGTATCTGGAGAAATAATTTCCGCTTTCCTTGATGTTCGCCTTCGTGCATCTCTTTCAGCATGATTGGGATCTTTGCTTCGTTCAAACATCGCAGAATACTTCCTCCAAAGCTTTTACGATATAGGATTCCTTTGTGAAATACGAACCTCTCGGATCTCTGTTTTATTTTGGCTGCATCCTTCTTATTGGTGGGGAGTTTGCCATCACGAAGGTAATTGACGTATGGTTCCTGCCAGTCCCCAGCGCGACCAATGTTGAAAATTTCTAATTGATGCGGCGACGCTTGACAGTTGGAACAAGTTTTTTGAAGTAACCGAGCTTGGACCTCCATTTCCGGCCAGAAGTAGCCAAGGCGTTGCAAACGACGATAGAGGGTTACCACCAATGTTTGTCCGCAGATCTCATCATGGATGTGGTTGAGTTGTTGTTGTGTTTCTCCCTCTCCGAGGCATCTTGATAAGGAGCCATCTGGATTTCGATGATACAGCACCCCTCGGAGCATGAAGAAATCGCGCAAGGTTTTGAGACTGACCTTTCCTTGAAAGAGTGAGCTGTTAAGTTCTTGGATAATCGGTGTTCTCCAGTCATCAACTTCATCTTTTACGGGTTATAAGAGCCATGTTGAAGCCACAGTTCGTCTCTTTACTGTCAGGGTTTCTTCAAGACCTTCAAATCGTAGTTTCGATGCTAATGTTGCTAGGCAGTCAGCGTATTGGTTGATGCCGCGCCCAATATGGGTTACTGTTGCGTCGACGAAGTAGTTCAGCAGTCTTTGCGCCTAGGCTCTATATGGGCTAAAGTTACTTCTTTCAGTGCGTATACTCCGTTTACCTGGTTGACCAGTAGTTTAGAATCCCACCTTATTTCCAGACGTGTGGCTCCGACTCGTTTATCCAAGGATAGCCCGATGAGAAAAGCTTCGTACTCTGCTGAATTGTTGGTGCAGGGGAAGTCTAGCTTGAAGGAGTGTGAGAAAACTTCACCAGTCGGGGATACTAGAACTACACCGCTCCTCCCATACCGTTGTTGTAGTAAGCGGAGCCGTCGAAGAACAATAGCCATGTTTCTTCTTGGATGAAAGAGATTTCCGGAAAGTCCCCAGGGAGGTCCTCACGTAGCGTTACGGTATTTTCTCCTGGAAATGCCGCCAGCAAATCTGCAACTGGCTGTCATTTGATAGCTCTCGGGGAAGCACATGTTATGTCGAATTATGACATCTGGAGGAGCCATTTGGCCGGTTTTCCTATCAGGGCCGGTTTTGAGAGGAGGAACTTCACAGGATCATATTTGGATATCAGCACCACTTTATTGGACAGTAGGTAGTGCCTGAATTTCTGGATGGAGTGGATCAAAGCTAGGCACGTTTTTTCTGCTTTGGGATACCTAAGTTCGGAATCTCTTCAAGTCCGACTGAAGTAGTATATGGGGTGTTCAACCCCTTCGTCATCTTCTTGGGCGAGGAGAGCTCCGACAGCAGTGTCGCTGAAAGCGGTGTAGAGGTGTAACGGTCTTTCTTGCATGGGTGATTTCATGACGGCTGGGGAAGATAACGTCTGCTGAATTTTACGGAATGCTTCTTGTTGTAGTGTAGTCCAGACAAAGCTCGCTCCTTTCTTCAGTAAGGGGGTAAACGAAGCGACAAGTTGAGCCAATCCGGGTATGAAGCGGCGAATGTAATTTATTTTACCCATGAAACTCTGGAGTTCTTTCACTTTTGCGGCGGTGGCATTGTGAGGATGGCTTGCGTTTTGATTGGGTCAACCTTGATCCCTTCAGCGGTTACCTGGAAGCCTATGAATTTGCCCGAGGAGACACTGAAGGCACACTTCAATGGATTCATCTTCAGTTTGTATTCGCGACATCTTTTGAACACCTGCCGCAGGATTCCTGTGTGGTCCGCCCGAGTTTTTGACTTGACCACTATGTCATCTACATAATCTTCAACTTGCTTGTGCATCATATCGTGAAAAATGGTGGTCATGGCGCGTTGGTATGTGGCGCCAGCGTTTTTCAAACCGAAGGGCATCACAGTGTAGTAAAAGTTTCCAAGAGGAGTTCGAAAGGCCGTCTTACTTGCATCGTGTTCGTACATCTTTATTTGGTTGTAGCCGCTGTATCCATCCATGAAAGAAAACATGTCATGTCCGCTGGTGGCATCTACTAGCATGTCAATGTTGGGGAGCGGAAAGTCATATTTAGGGCAATATTTGTTCAGATCTCTAAAATCGACACAACATCTGATCTGGCCATTCTTCTTTTTTACCGAAACTACGTTTGCCAACCAGGTGGGTGATAGGTGCAATATTTGCACTAGTTAGGTACTCATATGCTTTGCTTTGTTGGTAGTTTTGTATCATTATGCTTTGATTTTGTTTGCTTTTGAGTTTCTTAGGTGTTTGAGATTATCTTAACCAAAAGGAAGTGATAGTCGTTCAAATCCGGGATTTCTTCACATCATCTCGAAGAGGGCGAAAAAACGAAGCTAACGTTGAAAGAATGAGGTTAATCCGACCTCGTATGAAGATTTTATGGGCTTGTGAAGCAAGTCCAAGTCGCAAAAGATATTGAAGCCCAATCATGTAAAGGCAAAGCGCGTTTCTACTCGAGAGCAGCCGCACAGGTTGTTAATAAAGTTGAACTCGTCGGTCCCCACAAGACTGACAGTAGAATACATTCACGTGCATAAAGTCACCGGTGAAGCTGATGATCACGATCAGATTTTTGGTTTTGCTGAGTTCTTCTCGAAATCGAGTGGGACTAAGTAAGATGGGCTATGGAGATGATATAAGACATGAGTATTGGTTGATAGTCTGTATCCCATGGGTAAAAGGTTCTCGAGTTTCTTATTAAAGGCTGCTGCCAGCGATAGAAATAATGTTGATGGAACCGAGCTGTTGACTGCATCAGTGATGATGGGTCGAGTCAGTAATGGAGTTCGTGCTGTGGTGGCTGAGATGAATGAGAAGGAGTGGTACTGATGCTGATGATCAACTGTCGCTGCCATGAATAGTGAAGAGAATATTTCATGAAGGTGGTTCGTGGGAGAGACGATGGTGCTATGGTGGTGATTGACGGCAGTCACCATGACAGTGTTGCTGCTGCCAATAGGATACGATGAAAGTCGAGCAGAGAATGGAAAGAATGCTGCCATTGTTGGCAGCGATGAAAGAGAGTTTGGCAGTTGATGGAATCTGGAGGAGAGTTTGGGTTCAATGATCTGTTATAGCTCAGGTCATTTATGTCGTCTTGGTGGTTGCGTTATGATGGCAGCGATGAAGATGGAGGTTGAGTTTTGACGGAGGTAATGGAGATGGTGGTCTGTAGTTTGCTGAGGCCGAGAATACTGATCACGGAGTTTGCTCATGGGGATGGCATGTAACTGATGATTGAAAGAATGAATTTGTTCGCTGCTGATGTGGATGGAAGACTCGAGTTCTGATGTTGAATGATCATCGGTGATGAGGGAATGACCGAGCTTTGCAGAGATGATGAAGCTGCGACAGTTGGATAAATAATTGTAGTTACTGCTACCATTGGCAGTGACGACGAAGACGCTGAGAACATGAGCTGTAGTAGAGAATAATGTAGCTTCTGCCTGAAACATCCATCGCTGTTGGCTTACAAAATGGTGATGGATCGATGATATAAGATGGTGTTGATGGTGGGTTTTCATTTGAGGTTAAAATTGTAAAAACCGGAAAAAAATTATGCGCTGACATCTTGTAAAAGATAAAGCCATTAATAAGTGTTGGATACTCCCTCACTTAATTCACCAAGAATGGAGCATGTGGCAACAATCCCATTCTTTGAATACATAAAATTCCTCCAGGTTGGAGCATGCGGCAACAATCCCATCCTGTGAATTTCTAATCAGCCTTGTATTTCCAGTGCTCATTATCAGTGTGGCATGACGACTGAGTGTTACTCTTACAGAGTAACACGAACCTCCAAGCACTATAATGAAACATGTACGAAATACCTGCATAAGCCGACTCTCGGTGTGTTATACTAGCCCGATTGAGCCCCTCTCGGTGTGTTATACTAGCCCGATTGAGCATCCGAATTGACCGTATCGGTCCGGATATGATCGCGATCATCCAACTCCATAAGCATGATTGGATGACCCAGATCAATTCCATCACCCCCAAGCGGTATGGAATATCCACTGCCGAACCAATGCGAACCCGCACGGTTGGCCATTGGCCTAGCTTGCCAAAAACGCTCATACCAAGCATTATGGACTAAAACCCTAAATTAGGGTTTGCGGCATATTACATGTGTCGCAAATGCAGTCTCAACCATCCATCTTCGCAGGTATAGATGGAGGGTGTAGATGTATATTCAAAGGGCCCAGAGCATGTCAACACGGTCACCGTGGGCCTGCCTACACACTTGACCAATCGGTCAATACCAACCATGTTTGGTCGTGACAAAATCGTCGCCCAAACAAGAGAAGACGCACGGCTTTGAAACCCAAAATTAGGGTTTTGAGCATCACGAGCGTCCATCTTCTCCGGCATGATTGGAGGGTCCAAGATTAGATTAAGCGAGTCCGGTCATACCAAAGATGACCACCGTGGACCCATCTATTCCTAACCCAATCGGCCAAGGCATATCATGCCTGGCTAATCCAAAACGCATGCTCAAACTAGCGTGGTCACACCTCCCAAACCGCAAACTGATCTCGACCACTCAACTTCACGGACGATTTGGATGGCTCGAGATCAGTTTGCATGGGATATTCAGGTATAGGCGTGAACATCAGCCTACCACCTTCACACCAGGCCAATCGTCCAAGACTGACCAAGATTGGTCGTCTTGGAACATGCGCCCAAGAGGGCGTGACGTGCGGCCCTTGCGGCACTAGTTTTTTGTCGCAAATCGATCTCGACCACTCGATTTCACCGGATGAATCGAGTAACCCATCATACTTTCATGAGGTAATGGGGTATAGGCGCCTACACCATTATGCCATCTACACGCATGTATGGTCGGTTAGGGCCAAAGTTGTATCCCATGCTTGGTTTCGACCAAGTCAAGAGTGATGCCTCGCGCACCTCTTCAAAACCCTAACTTCATCAACGGTCGCGAGATGAGTGTCTCAAAGACCATCTCATCCGTCCAACTTCACCACTTGGTTATACATTACAGTCGGGGAGTTAATTGGTTAGTAAGGTGTCATTACCCATCACTTTACCACACCATGATGCAAGACTCGCATAAAATACACACGATACTTCACAAGTATCGACTTCTCCGAATAACGCAGTTATTCAATTCAAACATTACATGCTATCTTTCGTGGATCCACGATCCACACATTCCAGTACATCAATCATGTCGCAAACCTGGGGGATACATATTTGGGTATTGGTCCGGCGGTTTACGAAGATGCGCCGCGCCATCACAAGAACGTGTTAGGAAGTCATGGACGGTTAGAGATGAACAGAGAAGTGGGCAAGGCTGGTCGTGTATCACCAACGCACAACTCCATTACTCCATCACTCCACTTCCTCCACTTCCCACGAGAGACGTGAATAAGACTCAATGACTTGTATAAATAGCTTCTCCGCCCTATTTCCAAACAACAGAGTAAAACAACAAGAAAACACCCAGAGCCTGCTTACACCAATCGTAAGCTTGTTCACTTTCTTGTTGCAAGTCATAAGCAAGTCTACACCTTCACAATCTCAACACCTTCTTCGCTTACCTCCCTAAGATCAACCCCATCTCCTTCACTTTGTGGCTTGAAACAAGTCCGGAACTACCATTTCTTGGTTTAGGCCGGACTTGCACAGTTGATCTCTCGAATCTACAAGCACTCACCGCGCAAAGGCATTTGTTTAAGGTTTAGATTCATTCCTCATCCATACCCCAAATTACCAAATTCTGCAGGAATAGTTTTCACCCATAAACAGATGGAGAAGATCATTCGAGTCTGTGATGGAGACGACCTGGATTTGGGAATGCATAATCGGTAATGGTGAAGCAAGCTCGAGAGAACAAAGAATGAGTTGTGGAAGTAAAATCTCGGAAGAAATAAAAAGTCACGGCGACTGTCCTGTCCGTGGGAAGTATTTACCTAAGTTGAAAATCCAGGGAAAATTAGTATTCACGGTAACCAGAGTGTCCGTGATTAAGAAAGTGAGAAACAATGAAAAGTCGGGGAAAATATTATTCACGGTGACTTGTCTGTCCGTGGGAAATGTATGAGTATTGATAGCTGAACGATGAAATTATGGGCTGGGTTTATTCTTTGTGCAAGCCCATTTGTCTGCCTTTGGGATTTCTATTCACGACCAGTTTAGGCGTGAGTTTCCTAACTTGGTATTTTGGCAAGTCTTGACAACTGTTTTGGCAGAGGATTTGGTGCACGGGCACAAGGAGAGTATAAGAGATATTTTCTATATCAATTATCTTTCATCATACTTTGGAGAAAAGAGAAGGGAGGAGCTAGGGTTTGGCGATTTCGGATTTGATCATCACGATTGAACCAAGGGTTTGCTTTCTTTTTCGTCTTATTATTTTTCATGGATTTTAAGAAATCCATGAGTAGCTAAACTCTTCATATTGGTTAAGGATGTAGTCGGATATCATAAAAATGCTACTAAATTAATATATTGGTTTTGTTATCTCAATCAAATTGTTATTGTCTTGTTCTACCATTTATTATCGTTTATGATTGTATGATTGTTTGTTTAGGAGCGCTATTAAATGAGCATGAATGCATTTCTAAAGCTAGGCTAGGGTTTTATGATATGTAATTGTTGATAACCCTTTTCATAAGTAGCATATTGTGATTACCAATTGTATTCAAAACCTTTGTGTGATTGCAAGTAGAAGCTTGACCTATGTTAAATAGTTTACTCGTAGTATTTCTATTGCATGGATTAGTCTAATTCTTAGAACTTAAAGCACTTGGAGGATTAAACCTAATAGCACGTTGCATTAGGTTGTTCGCTAAGTAGTATTCATATATTCATCGTTATGGTATGTGATGACATAAGGAATTTACCGGAGTATGCTCTCGATGGGATACTTTAGGGCTCTTGATAATGAATGATTGAGTGACAACACCAGTTATTAGTCGAAGTGCATGTATTATGATTGATGATGAACCCTTAACCAAAAGATTCTCAACTTATTGATTCTCTTTATTCATTCTTTGCTTTTATTATTAGTTTAATTATTTTAAAACCTAAATCAAAAATATCCCCCCAGGTTACTTAAGTTTTCAGTTACAAATAACAACCCATATCTCCTTGTGGAACGAATCTGTTCTTACTACTATACTATTATTAATAATTGTGAAGTGAAAGAACTTAATATTATTTTTGCGTCGGCTGACAACCGGCCAAATTTTGGCGCCGCTGCCGGGGAGGCATAGAGGATTGTTATTTTGTTATTGATTTCTTATTTTAGTTTTTAATTTCGTTTTTGAGAATCTTGTTTCAGGTACTTAATCTCTGGCACCCAAACGTTGGGATTACCAAAGGTGCGGAATTTCAACTCGCAGAGGAGCGGTACTACAAGAGCCTCGGAATTCACAACAAGAAGAGATGGTTGGCGGAACGAACAACCAAAATACTGGTAACCAAGGAAACCAAGGGAACCAGGGAAATGATGGCGCTCCACCACCTCCAACTCCCAAGAGGACACTCAAAGATCTGATATCCCCATCGTTTGATCAACAAAAGTTGTGTGTTAACTTGGAAGATTCAATTGAGCTCAAATCTCAGTTGATTCATTGGTTACCGAAGTTCAAAGGGCTTCCAGGAGACGATCCAAATCATCATTTACTATTGTTTCAACATAGGTTGACAAGTTTGAAGCCAACTGAACCGATCAAGGAAGAGCTTTATCGACAACTTTTCCATTCTCTTTGATTGATTCTCACAGAGAATGGTTTTATGGTCTTCCACCTGAAGTATCATAACATGGAACGAGATGCAGAGAGCATTTTTATAAAAGTACTTTCCCGCCTCTAAAGCGAAGCAACTATTCGTAAAGCAATTAGTGGGATTGAACAAATTATCAAAGTGAGACTCTTTACGACTCACTGGAAGCAGTACAAGAAGTTGTTAGCAAGTCGTCCACATCATCAAATCTCCGAGCAACTCATAGTGCAGGTATTTTTACGATGGTTTGCTCCAATCCGAGAGAAATCTTATTGATGCAAATAGTGGTGGTGCTTTGACAAACAAAACCATTGACAAAGCGGCAAATTGATCGAGAATATGGCCGCAAAACACGCAGCAATTCAACACAAGAGGTGTGTCAATGAGTCGACGGGTTAATGAGGTTACTTCTTCACCGCACTTAGAAAATAGAATTGGTAATATGGAGAAGATGATACAACAAATGGCCATGAGAATCATTCCCTCTTATGAGGAAGAAGGTGAACAAGTGAATGTTATTTTCCCAAATCAAAGAAAGGCAACGGTATGATCCTTATTCCAATACTTATAATCCAGGGTGGAGAGATCATCCCAATTTTAGTTATGAAAACAAGCAAGTTGCAGCTCAAGGACCGGTTTTCAATCGTCCTAGTGGTTTTCAACAACAACCACAACCAGTGCAGAACTCAGAATCATCAGAGATGCTTGCTATGATGAAGAATATAACCACAATGGTGCAAAAGAATCAGCAAACGACTGATGGTGCAATCGAGGAGTTGCAGACACAAATGAGCACTATGGCAGGTAGATTGAATCATTTGGAGACGCAGAATAGTGGGAAACTCCCTTCTCAACCTCTTAACCCAAGAGATTCTGTCAATGCCGTGACCTTGAGAAGTGGTACACGAACTGTGCAACCAGAAGATGCTGAGAAAATCAAAGACCCCAAGGGTCCGGTTTTGGAGAAAGAGATTACTGAATCTTCCCAAACCGATGAGGTACCTAAAGAAAACTCTAAAACTCCTGTTTCTACTTATGTTCCGCCTTTACCTTTTCCTCGCAGTTTGCTAATTCAAAAAAGGTGGAACAAAATAAGGAGATTTTAGATATTTTCAGGATGATTCATGTGAACATTCCATTGATAGATACAATTAAACAAGTCCCAAAGTATGCGAGAATTCTTAAGAACTTGTGTACCAATAAACAAAGGTTAACCGGTAATGAGGTAATGAAAATGGGGGAAAATGCTTCGGCTATCTTGCAAAAGAAACTCCACTTAAATGTAAAGACCCTGGTAGTTTTGATATTCCTATTGTTATTGGTAACACTAAGTTTAATAAGGCTATACTTGATTTAGGAGCATCAGTAAATGTTATGCCTGCATCTATATATGAATCTCTTAAGTTAGGTCCATTGAAAGAAACTGGAATTACTTTACAGTTGCCTGACCGTTCTAATGTATACCCTAGAGGTATTATTGAGGATGTACTTGTGCAGGTGAACCAACTAATTTTTATAGCAGATTTTTGTGTATTGGAGATGACAGACGGATCAAATGACACATCTCTACCTTTGCTTCTTGGCCGACCATTTATGAGCACGGCTAGAACTAAAATTGATGTGCATGATGGTTCGTTGACTATGGAATTTGATGGAGAAGTAATACGTTTCAACATTTATGAAACGATGAGATATCCTAGTAATGTCCATTCTTGCTTCTCTGTTGATGTGATTGATAACTTGGCTCAACAGTTATTCAATATGAATGGGGAGGATGTGCTTGAAACCTTGTTAACTACACCCATTGATGGAAGATTTGAGTGTGGAGGAGAAACCAAAGAAGCCTTAGGCTTTCTCAACTCTTTACAAGAAGTACCTCAAAACTCAAATATTTCTTTTATCTCTTTGCCCTGCTCTAATGAAAAATTATTGCCATCTATTTTGCAGGCTCCGAAACTTGAACTAAAGCCTCTTCCTGACCACCTAAAATACATGTATTTGGGTGATGATAGACACATTTTTGTGTCTGATATAATCTCAATTGTATATATTGTTAGTGCTTGATTTTGTATTTATTATGGCTTTTTGTGTCTTTGTAGGTGTTTTTGGAGAAATACACTTGTGCGGAGAAATTGGCTCGAAAAGTGGTTTTTGCGCTCGTTGGAGAAAATTACTATACGGACCCCCATTTTGGATAAGGGGTATCTCAATTACTAAGGGGCACCCCCTTGTTATTTACACCCCAGGACACCCAAGTGTTAAAGGCACCCCACCAGTGGTTAAGGGGCATCATCTTCTACATTTGAATTTTGTCAAATTGGCGGGAATTTGGGGTTTCACGAACAGACTTTAGGGTTTGATTTTTGGGCAGTTTTGAGTGAGATTCAATCGCCAATATCCATTGGGTTGAACTCAATTACACATAACAGGCCTGGTATGTGTCTTCTGATCGATCAAAATTGGTTGAAGAATCGTGTTGGAGTGAAACAGAGGTGAAGAAAAGTTATCGGAATTCTGGGAAACGTTTGGACGACATTCTCGGTGTTTGATTCACGGATATGGATTGCATGGGCTTGGTACAACACAACAGGGTTGGTAAGTGAGTTCGTTTTGGGAAAGAAAGGATATTCTGCGTATATCACGAAACAGAGACGTGATACAGACTCGGGTTTGTTATGGGAATTACGTGCGGCAGGGAGAAAAGATAATATTGTAAGATTCGACTACATCCAATAAGGAAGGTTTGGCTGCTGTAATACGTGTAAAGGAACCAAAAGATAGAAGGAAAGTCCGTCTCTTTAGGGAAAAGAAAACCGAGTTGTTCTCGGATTTATATCGGGAGATTGGTGGACCTGTTGGGTATATAAGGAGTTGGTAGAAGCCATAAGAAGGGGTCGAGACTTTGGGGGCCAGAAGAGAGGTTGCAGAGCGAAGAAAAAAAAGTTGCAGACGAGCTCTGCACTTTCAGGGAAGAAGACGAAGGTGAAGAACATTGGACAGAAGCAATCTTAAATACAACGACAGTATCAATAAACTATCGTTGTTCAACAATCTTATAAATTGTAACAAAGAACCTCTCGTAACACTCGTGCGGCGTTGCGAAACTCTATTTTTTCATATATTTCTCAATAAAAACACCTTTTTGAGCCATGTTTCTATCTTTTGGGTGCGTTTTGAGCATGAGGAGCTAAACCCCAACACTAGGATGACGGAGGAAGCCTTATTCCACAATTTTTTGGTAACTATATTTGATTCTTTATGACTTTTGCACTTGTTTTAATTGATTTATGATTTTTCTTGATTAGTTGTGATTTTGTCTGATAGCGTATGCTTAGTCTAAGAACTCTTGATGCGCTATGCTTATGATTTACATCTAATTCTTTATAAGATCTACTTTTGGCAAAGAAATAGAGTCTAGAAAAGAGCTACAATTGTTATGAATCATTGTATGAACCAATTGAATGTGATTAATGGTGGAATCCGAAGTCCTAGTATCTCTCGATATCGTGACAAACTTGTGTATATATTTTCTTTGTTTTTAGTATTTTCTTAAATCGAGTCTTTACAAGTCTGAGTGAACGACATTCTTACTACCACTTTCTACAACAACATAAAAAATCACATCAATTTTTGGCGCCGCTGCCGGGGAACTTGTATTTAGATTTGTTTTAGGTTTATTTTTCTTTTTATTATTTTTTGTTCTTTTTTACGCGTTTGGTATTTTTTGATTCTTTTGGTTTGGAGCGAAGCTACAAGGAAAGAAAAAGTGCTATAAAAGGAAAGCATCGCCAAAGAAGGAAAGAAAAGAGGAATCCGAAAGGAGTGAAGAACAAGATTTTGTATATAGTTATTTTGTTTTATTTTTAGAAACTGTAAATAGGGTTGTATTTTTGTAATTTTTCTTTTTATTTTTGGACACTTTCTTGGACTTTATTTTGGACTTGGACATTATTATTTTTAAACCCTAAGGAAGGGTTAAGGTTAAATATAAACTGTTTGCAGGGAAGGACGACAGTTACGATACTGTCTCGGCCCCTCGGGTTCGTACACTGACATAGGAGTCGGTGGCCTGAGTCGACTTCAACGGTTCATCGCCCGTCTGGTACGGGAGGTAAGACTCTATCCACCCACGAATCCCCAGTCGTTGGGTTTTATTCTCGTGTGACAACTCACACCCCTGCAATAGAATGTCGAACTGGTATTACAATAGCCAATACAACGAATATCCGAATGAGTTTCAAAATGGACGTTACTACTTTGACCATAGTGTGAATAGTGGTTGAGAACATCAGCCTTTTCAAGGTTATGGCTCATACCATGATGAGCCCAATTACTATCCACATGCCAATTGGTCGTACGAGCAAAATTCCTCTCTACTAGAGTCAACACGTAAGTTAGGCGAGGCGACACGTAAGTTAGCGGAAATGAATAACTTAGTTATGGACGAAAGCAATGAAACGTGTGAACCTTCTTTCCTAGATAAAATCGGGAAGTCATGTGAGTCGACTCGAGAAAATGTTGTTAGAGGCCCAGAAAGAACTGCTCAAGATAGACTTAATTTCCAATATAGTGTTTCCAATAGTACCTTTGAAAATGATGATAGTTATTTGCATAATCAAGATGACGAGGTTAGAATTGGAAACACTACTTTAGATGAGGTTCGATCATTTCCATGTTATTATAATGATGATTATGATGAGGATAGTGTTGATGAAGAATTTGAAATAAATAGGCATAGTGATCAGGAACTTGTTAGTCCAATTGAGCTTTACAATGATAATATTATTTCTAGTTCAATTCCAAATAATTTTAATAATTATTCACCTATTCAAAAGGACGAGGATTTGACTAGAGATTCCACCGTTTTAGACGATGTAGTTTGTCCTTATGATTACGAAGCCGATGATGGTTTAGAGAAACGAGTTTCTTCTGAGAATATTGTTTTAGAGTCTAGCGATTTAGAAACATTAGTCTTAGACAAAGAAAATGAACTCGTAGAGATGAGTGAGGATGAACCCGACTTAGAAGAATCAATTGACCATTTTCGGGAATCGATGACCTTGAAATTAGGGAAATTGTGACTAGTCTTTCTAGAGACACCGAAAACTCGAGTTTGGGGGTGATTATCATTCTCCATGTGCTTTAACTCTTAGAAAGGTCCCTCACTTGGGACTTGACATATGTGCCTCAACCATTTTAAAAGATTATCTTCAGACACGTTTTCCCGAACCTAGTGATGTCCATAAGGAAGTTCAGTTGTTAGAAAACCATCCTCTGGTTGATGTGGTTAGCCCGGGCTATGATACCCAGATTGACTTTGTTTTCCCACCAAATATTTTTCAACCAATTGTGGGAACGTATAAGTTTCGAGATGTGTCGGTTATTAAGTTTTGAGACTAAACCTAAGTACTTTAGGAAATTAGTATCGACACATTTTATTATGATTGACCGCCGTTTCATCGTGGTCAATTGTGTGAGTCAAAACCGATTGACTTTAAGGATCCGCACTATTTAGGTTATTATTATGTGCTTCTAAGTTTTTATTTGAGTTTTTCCGGACTCTAATACCTAAATCGGATCTTAGCTTCGAGGAAATGCAACCCATGAAAATATTTTATCTCGACCCGATTATAGAACCCAACTCAACCACAACTAGATGTAGTTGTCTTAAACAGAAACTAGACAAGGGTGTGCTTTATTTGTTAATTTTCTTGGCAAAGTTGCGATTCCTTTTACTTGTGATAGCTCTATTTGGTTTTGATGACCCACAGATTTTTCGGCTATTACTTTATGATTTTATGAGGTGACTAATCCTTTGTTAGTCCTGGTCAAGACGTTAAACTTAGCACTTTTTAGGAGGTAACCCAATATTCATGCGACACGGTAATATCTTTCCTTAACTCTTTTACTTCAAATGGTAACAGTTTCTCCTTGTTCATGCTTTAATTTTATCTTTAGAACATTGAGGACAATGTTAGATTTAAGTTTGGGGGTATGGGAGAAACATTTTAGTTGCATTGTTAAACTCCAGAGCCTAGAAATTTATGCTTATTAAGGATGGCACTAACCAATCTAAGTGGATGGAAGCATTTTGGTTAAAGGAGTTGAGGAACCAATCTGATTAGATGGCAACATCTAAAGAGTCTATTCATAAAAGCACAGAGCTCAGGTGTTAGAAATAACATGATAGTTTCACCATATCTCGTTGAGTCCTTTTCACTTCTGTTTTTATTTTGTTTTTAAACTATGTTTCTCTAAGTGATTAGGTGGGGCCCACGAATCAAGTTGTTACCAATGCTAGGGTGAATTAGAGTGATTGAGATACAAAAAAAAAAAAAAAAAAAAAAAAAAAAAAAAAAAGAAGAGAAATTGAGACCGAGACCATTAGACCAACCTAATAAATTCAATAAAGTCGACCACTTGGAACCCTTGTATATGCCAGTTGTGTTGACCTAGAGTTAGGATTATCGACCACTGGTTCCCTTGTATATGCCAAAGTGTGTTGATATTAGTCCTGACCGGTTTCTCGATCTATTAGGATAGGTTCATTTTGGCGGAGGCCTTCTGGACGTGATATGGGAAACATCGATCACTTAGTAAACATCAAAACCATCTATGTTTTTTCTCTATATCCATCTTCTTGATCTATCCATGTGATTAGTTTTGACTCCGGGTATTGATGTCCATAGTGCAACTATCTCGAGTAGAGCTCATGACTTATATATGAATTTTAGTATGCTTAAGTGCAAACTCGTGTACAACAATTGGAATTTCGCATCGGGGTACTTCCTCCTGTAATCAATAAGTATGCCAACCAAGGAGATTCTTTAGTGCCTTCCAAGGTTCTGTGTAAATAGTTAGGGTCTGGAGTAAAAAGGTTTTGTGGGTATATCTATGGTAAACCCTCCCGAGACTATAACTCGGCCACTAGGGCCACCTAGGGGTTTAAAGGCTTATTGCATACGCTAAATGCAATCGACGACGCCTGCGACAGTGAGTTAGGATTTTATTTTTTAGATTTGATTTGCTCGAGGACTAGCAAATAAATAAGTTTGGGGGTATTTGATAGACACATTTTTGTGTCTGATATAATCTCAATTGTATATATTGTTAGTGCTTGATTTTGTATTTATTATGGCTTTTTGTGTCTTTGTAGGTGTTTTTGGAGAAATACACTTGTGCGGAGAAATTGGCTCGAAAAGTGGTTTTTGCGCTCGTTGGAGAAAATTACTATACGGACCCCCATTTTGGATAAGGGGTATCTCAATTACTAAGGGGCACCCCTTGTTATTTACACCCAGGGACACCCAAGTGTTAAAGGCACCCCACCAAAGGGTTAAGGGGCATCATCTTCTACATTTGAATTTTGTCAAATTGGCGGGAATTTTGGGTTTCACGAACAGACTTTAGGGTTTGATTTTTGGGCAGTTTTGAGTGAGATTCAATCGCCAATATCCATTGGGTTGAACTCAATTACACATAACAGGCCTGGTATGTGTCTTCTGATCGATCAAAATTGGTTGAAGAATCGTGTTGGAGTGAAACAGAGGTGAAGAAAAGTTATCGGAATTCTGGGAAACGTTTGGACGACATTCTCGGTGTTTGATTCACGGATATGGATTGCATGGGCTTGGTACAACACAACAGGGTTGGTAAGTGAGTTCGTTTTGGGAAAGAAAGGATATTCTGCGTATATCACGAAACAGAGACGTGATACAGACTCGGGTTTGTTATGGGAATTACGTGCGGCAGGGAGAAAAGATAATCTTGTAAGATTCGACTACATCTAATAAGGAAGGTTTGGCTGCTGTAATACGTGTAAAGGAACCAAAAGATAGAAGGAAAGTCCGTATCTTTATGGAAAAGAAAACCGATTGTTCTCAGATTTATATCGGGAGATTGGTGGACCTGTTGGGTATATAAGGAGTTGGTAGAAGCCATAAGAAGGGGTCGAGACTTTGGGGGCCAGAAGAGAGGTTGCAGAGCGAAGAAAAAAAAGTTGCAGACGAGCTCTGCACTTTCAGGGAAGAAGACGAAGGTGAAGAACATTGGACAGACGAGGACTGTTGCAGAAGCAATCTTAAATACAACGACGGTATCAATAAACTATCGTTGTTCAACAGTCTTATAAATTGTAACAGTAACCTCTGTAACACTCGTGCAGCGTTGCGAAACTCTATTTTCATATATTTCTCAATAAAAACACCTTTTTGAGCCATGTTTCTATCTTTTGGGTGCGTTTTGAGCATGAGGAGCTAAACCCCAACACTAGGATGACGGAGGAAGCCTTATTCCACAATTTTTTGGTAACTATATTTGATTCTTTATGACTTTTGCACTTGTTTTAATTGATTTATGATTTTTCTTGATTAGTTGTGATTTTGTCTGATAGCGTATGCTTAGTCTAAGAACTCTTGATGCGTTATGCTTATGATTTACATCTAATTCTTTATAAGATCTACTTTTGGCAAAGAAATAGAGTCTAGAAAAGAGCTACAATTGTTATGAATCATTGTATGAACCAATTGAATGTGATTAATGGTGGAATCCGAAGTCCTAGTATCTCTCGATATCGTGACAAACTTGTGTATATATTTTCTTTGTTTTTAGTATTTTCTTAAATCGAGTCTTTACAAGTCTGAGTGAACGACATTCTTACTACCACTTTCTACAATAACATAAAAACCACATCAATTTTTGGCGCCGCCGACGCGGACTTGTATTTAGATTTGTTTTAGGTTTCTTTTTCTTTTTATTATTTTTTTGTTCTTTTTTACGCCTTTGGTATTTTTTGATTCTTTTCAGATTTGGAGCGAAGCTACAAGGAAAGAAAAAGTGCTATAAAAGGAAAGCATCGCCAAAGAAGGAAAGAAAAGAGGAATCCGAAAGGAGTGAAGAACAAGATTTTGTATATAGTTATTTTGTTTTATTTTTAGAAACTGTAAATAAGGTTGTATTTTTGTAATTTTTCTTTTTATTTTTGGACACTTTCTTGGACTTTATTTTGGACTTGGACATTATTATTTTTAAACCCTAAGGAAGGGTTAAGGTTAAATATAAACTGTTTGCAGGGAAGGACGACGATTCACGATCTCTCGGCCCCTCGGGTTCGTACACTCGACATAGGAGTCGGTGGCACGAGTCGACTTCAACGGTTCATCGCCCGTCCAGGGTACGGGAGGTAAGACTCTATCCACCCACGAATCCCCGTCGGTGGGTTTTATTCTGTGTGACAACTCACACCTCGCAATAGAATGTCGAACTCGGTATTACAATAGCCAATACAACGAATATCCGATCGAGTTTTCAAAATGGACGTTACTACTTTGACCATAGTGTGAATAGTGGTTGGGAACATCAGCCTTTTCAAGGTTATGGCTCATACCATGATGAGCCCAATTACTATCCACATGCCAATTGGTCGTACGAGCAAAATTCCTCTCTACTAGAGGCAACACGTAAGTTAGGCGAGGCGACACGTAAGTTAGCGAGAATGAATAACTTAGTTATGGACGAAAGCAATGAAACGTGTGAACCTTCTTTCCTAGATAAAATCGGGAAGTCATGTGAGTCGACTCGAGAAAATGTTGTTAGAGGCCCAGAAAGAACTGCTCAAGATAGACTTAATTTCCAATATAGTGTTTCCAATAGTACCTTTGAAAATGATGATAGTTATTTGCATAATCAAGATGACGAGGTTAGAATTGGTAACACTACTTTAGATGAGGTTCGATCATTTCCATGTTATTATAATGATGATTATGATGAGGATAGTGTTGATGAAGAATTTGAAATAAATAGGCATAGTGATCAGGAACTTGTTACTCCAATTGAGCTTTACAATGATAATATTATTTCTAGTTCAATTCCAAATAATTTTAATAATTATTCACCTATTCAAAAGGACGAGGATTTGACTAGAGATTCCACCGTTTTAGACGATGTAGTTTGTCCTTATGATTACGAAGCCGATGATGGTTTAGAGAAACGAGTTTCTTCTGAGAATATTGTTTTAGAGTCTAGCGATTTAGAAACATTAGTCTTAGACAAAGAAAATGAACTCGTAGAGATGAGTGAGGATGAACCCGACTTAGAAGAATCAATTGACCATTTTCAGGAATCAGATGACCTTGAAATTAGGGAAGTTGTGACTAGTCTTTCTAGAGACACTGAAAACTCTGAGTTTGGGGGTGATTATCATTCTCCATGTGCTTTAACTCTTAGAAAGGTCCCTCACTTGGGACTTGACATATGTGCCTCAACCATTTTAAAAGATTATCTTCATACACGTTTTCCTGAACCTAGTGATGTCCATAAGGAAGTTCGATTGTTAGAAACCCATCCTCTGGTTGATGTGGTTAGCTCAGGCTATGATACCCAGATTGATTTTGTTTTCCCACCAAATATTTTTCAACCAATTGTGGGAACGTATAAGTTTCAGATGTGTCAGTTAGTAAGTTTTGAGACTAAACCTAAGTACTTTAGGAAATTAGTATCGACACATTTTATTATGATTGACCGCCGCCATCGTGGTCAATTGTGTGAGTCAAAACTGATTGACTTTAAGGATCCGCAGCTATTTAGGTTATTATTATGTGCTTCTAAGTTTTTATTTGAGTTTTTCCAGACTCTAATACCTAAATCGGATCTTAGCTTCGAGGAAATGCAACCCATGAAAATATTTTATCTCGACCCAGTTATAGAACTCCGAACACCGAACCACAGCTAGATGTAGTTGTCTTAAACAGAAACTAGACAAGGGTGTGCTTTATTTGTTAATTTTCTTGGCAGGTTGCAGATTCCTTTTACTTGTGATAGCTCTATTTGGTTTTGATGACCCACATATTTTTCGGCTATTACTTTATGATTTTATGAGGTGACTAATCCTTTGTTAGTCTGGCTGAAGACGTTAAACTTAGCACTTTTTAGGAGGTAACCCAATATTCATGCGACACGGTAATATCTTTCCTTAACTCTTTTACTTCAAATGGTAACAGTTTCTCCTTGTTCATGCTTTAATTTTATCTTTAGAACATTGAGGACAATGTTAGATTTAAGTTTGGGGGTATGGGAGAAACATTTTAGTTGCATTGTTAAACTCAGAGCCTAGAAATTTATGCTTATTAAGGATGGCACTAACCAATCTAAGTGGATGGAAGCATTTTGGTTAAAGGAGTTGAGGAACCAACTGATTAGATGGCAACATCTAAAGAGTCTATTCATAAAAGCACGTAGCTCGTGTGTTAGAAATAACATGATAGTTTCACCATATCTCGTTGAGTCCTTTTCACTTCTGTTTTTATTTTGTTTTTAAACTATGTTTCTCTAAGTGATTAGGTGGGGCCCACGAATCAAGTTGTTACCAATGCTAGGGTGAATTAGAGTGATTGAGATACAAAAAAAAAAAAAGTGAAAAAAAAAAGAAGAAAAAAAAAAAAATGAGAAAAAAAAAAATTGAGACCAGACCATTAGACCAACCGGAATAAATTCAATAAAGTCGACCACTGGAACCCTTGTATATGCCAGTTGTGTTGACCTAGAGTTAGGATTATCGACCACTGGTTCCCTTGTATATGCCAGTGTGTTGATATTAGTCTGACCGGTTTCTCAATCCATTAGGATAGGTTCATTTTGGCGGAGGCCTTCAGACAGATATGGGAAACACCGATCACTTAGTAAACATCAAAACCATCTATGTTTTTCTCTATATCCATCTTCTTGATCTATCCATGTGATTAGTTTTGACTCCGGGTATTGATGTCCATAGTGCAACTATCTGAGTAGAGCTCTGTGACTTATATATGAATTTTAGTATGCTTAAGTGCAAACTCGTGTACAACAATTGGAATTTCGCATCGGGGTACTTCCTCCTGTAATCAATAAGTATGCCAACCAAGGAGATTCTTTAGTGCCTTCCAAGGTTCTGTGTAAATAGTTAGGGTCTGGAGTAAAAAGGTTTTGTGGGTATATCTCTGGTAAACCCTCCCGAGACTATAACTCGGCCACTAGGGCCACCTAGGGGTTTAAAGGCTTATTGCATACGCTAAAATGCAATCGACGACGCCCTGCGATAAAGTGAGTTAGGATTTTATTTTTTAGATTTGATTTGCTCGAGGACTAGCAAATAAATAAGTTTGGGGGTATTTGATAGACACATTTTTGTGTCTGATATAATCTCAATTGTATATATTGTTAGTGCTTGATTTTGTATTTATTATGGCTTTTTGTGTCTTTGTAGGTGTTTTTGGAGAAATACACTTGTGCGGAGAAATTGGCTCGAAAAGTGGTTTTTGCGCTCGTTGGAGAAAATTACTATACGGACCCCCATTTTGGATAAGGGGTATCTCAATTACTAAGGGGCACCCCTTGTTATTTACACCCCAGGACACCCAAGTGTTAAAGGCACCCCACCAAAGGGTTAAGGGGCATCATCTTCTACATTTGAATTTTGTCAAATTGGCGGGAATTTTGGGTTTCACGGTACGGACTTTAGGGTTTGATTTTTTAGGCGGTTTTGAGTGAGATTCAATCGCCAATATCCATTGGGTTGAACTCAATTACATAACAACACGGTATGTGTCTTCCGATCGATCAAAATTGGTTGAAGAATCGTGTTGGAGTGAAACAGAGGTGAAGAAAAGTTATCGGAATTCTGGGAAACGTTTGGACGACATTCTCCTGTTTGATTCACGGATATGGATTGCATGGGCTTGGTACAACACAACGGGGTTGGTAAGTGATTTCGTTTTGGGAAAGAAAGGATATTCGGCGATATCACGAAACAGAGACGTGATACGTTCGGGTTTGTTATGGGAATTACGTGCGGCAGGGAGAAAAGATAATCTTGTAAGATTCGACTACATCTAATAAGGAAGGTTTGGCTGCTGTAATACGTGTAAAGGAACCAAAAGATAGAAGGAAAGTCCGTCTCTTTAGGGAAAAGAAAACCGAGTTGTTCTCGGATTTATATCGGGAGATTGGTGGACCTGTTGGGTATATAAGGAGTTGGTAGAAGCCATAAGAAGGGGTCGAGACTTTGGGGGCCAGAAGAGAGGTTGCAGAGCGAAGAAAAAAAAGTTGCAGACGAGCTCTGCACTTTCAGGGAAGAAGACGGAGGTGAAGAACATTGGACAGACTAGGACTGTTGCAGAATCAGTCTTAAATACAACAACAATATCAATAAACTATCGTTGTTCAACAGTCTTATAAATTGTAACAGTAAAGTCTGTAACACTCGTGCATCGTTACGAAACTCTATTTTCATATATTTCTCAATAAAAACACCTTTTTGAGCCATGTTTCTATCTTTTGGGTGCGTTTTGAGCATGAGGAGCTAAACCCCAACACTAGGATGACGGAGGAAGCCTTATTCCACAATTTTTTGGTAACTATATTTGATTCTTTATGACTTTTGCACTTGTTTTAATTGATTTATGATTTTTCTTGATTAGTTGTGATTTTGTCTGATAGCGTATGCTTAGTCTAAGAACCCTTGATGCGCTATGCTTATGATTTACATCTAATTCTTTATAAGATCTACTTTTGGCAAAGAAATAGAGTCTAGAAAAGAGCTACAATTGTTATGAATCATTGTATGAACCAATTGAATGTGATTAATGGTGGAATCCGAAGTCCTAGTATCTCTCGATATCGTGACAAACTTGTGTATATATTTTCTTTGTTTTTAGTATTTTCTTAAATCGAGTCTTTACAAGTCTGAGTGAACGACATTCTTACTACCACTTTCTACAACAACATAAAAACCACATCAGGTGATAATGAAGAGTTGCCAGTTATAGTTTCGAATGCACTAACTGAATTGCAGGAACAAAGACTTCTTCGAGTTTTGAGGGAGTACAAAACTGCTATAGGATGGACAATCGCTAATATCAAGGGAATAAGCCCATCGACGTGCATGCATAAAATACGGCTTGAGGATGAAGCAAATCCTACAAGGGAGGCACAATGCCGCTTGAATCCTCCAATGATGGAAGTCATAAAGAAAGAGATACTAAAGTTATTAGACGTGGGAGTTATCTACCCCATTTCTGATAGCAAATGGGTAAGCACGGTACAAGTGGTACCAAAGAAGTCGGGCGTCACAGTGGTGTAAAATGATAATAACGAACTTGTCCCAACTCGTGTGCAAACCGGTTGGAGGGTTTGTATAGATTACAGAAAACTGAATGCAACCACTAAAAAAGATCATTTTCCTTTACCTTTTATGGATCAAATGTCGGAACGTTTGTCTGGACACTCTCATTACTGTTTTCTTGATGGTTATTCAGGTTACAATCAGATTGCTATAGCACCTGAGGATCAAGAGAAAACTACTTTTACATGTCCGTTCGGAACATTTGCATATAGAAGGATGCCTTTTGGTTTGTGTAATGCACCCGCTACCTTCCAAAGGTGTATGGTAAGTATCTTTTCTGAATATGTCGAAAACATTATCGAAGTTTTTATAGATGATTTCAGTGTGTATGGTGATTCATTTGACTTGTGCTTGGATAACCTTACATTAATTCTTAAACGATGTGTTGAGACTAATCTTGTGCTAAATTGGGAGAAGTGCCATTTTATGGTAACTCATGGCATTGTTTTAGGCCATATTATATCTTCTAAAGGATTAGAATTTGATAAATCTAAGATTGATCTTATTCGTGCTCTAACTCCTCCCATTACGGCGAGGGAAATTCGTTCTTTTCTTGGTCACGCAGGATTTTATCGCAGGTTTATCAAGGACTTTTCTAAGGTTGCAGCACCATTATGCAACCTTTTGCAAAAAGACGTGGTTTTTAACTTCGATGAGAAGTGTTTGGCGGCATTCAATCGTTTGAAAGAACTTTTGATAACAACTCCTATTATGAAACCACCAGATTGGAGTAAGCCATTCGAGCTAATGTGTGATGCTAGTGATTATGCGGTCGGTGCAGTATTGGGCCAGCGTACTGGGAAGCTACCCCATGCCATTTATTATGCTTCCAGAACGTTGAATGATGCTCAACAAAATTACACGACCACGGAAAAAGAGTTATTAGCAATCGTTTTTGCATTGGAAAAATTTCGTTCCTATTTA
Organism: Papaver armeniacum; assembly: GCA_023531295.1. NCBI lineage: Eukaryota > Viridiplantae > Streptophyta > Magnoliopsida > Ranunculales > Papaveraceae > Papaver > Papaver armeniacum. The sequence goes on along the minus strand of JAJJWW010015058.1, from coordinate 415,661 downwards.
ATTGGTACAAAAGTTGTTGTGTTTTCTGATCATGCAGCACTTAGGTACTTACTTGCAAAAAAGGAGGCGAAACCAAGGCTCATTCGATGGATATTACTCTTACAAGAGTTTGATCTCGAAATTAAAGACAAGAAAGGCATTGAGAACACTGTTGCGGATCACTTGAGTCGTCTTACTGTAGACGAAGAAGCTATCCCGTTGAGTGAAAGCTTCCCAGATGAGTAACTATTCTCAATTGCAATTTCAGAACCATGGTACGCTGATATTGTGAATTATTTAGTGTCTAAACAAATCCCAAAGAATTTGTCTCGTGCTGAGAGGGACAAACTTAAGAGATTAGCATATCAATATATATGGGATGATCCATACCTATGGAAACATTGTTCATACCAAGTTATACGAAGGTGCGTACCCGAATCTGAATTCAATTCTATCTTGTCTTTTTGCCATTCATATGCTTGTGGAGGACACTTTGGGTCTAAAAGAACCGCGCTCAAGGTACTTGAGAGTGGATTCTATTGGCCAACTTTATTTAAAGATGCATATATATTTTGCACTACTTGTGATCGATGCCAGAGAACGGGCAATCTAGGTGCTCGAAATCAAATGCCACAAACTCCCATACTCTTTGTTGAAATATTCGATGTTTGGGGAATTGATTTTATGGGGCCTTTTGTTAATTCTTTTGGTAAATATTATATCCTTTTAGTCATGCCGATTATGTCTCAAAATGGGTGGAAGCTAAGGCCACCCATACTAATGATTCTAAAGTGGTTACATATTTTGTTAAAGAGTATATTTTTGCAAGGTTTGGAACTCCAAGAGCCATAGTCAGTGATGGAGGATCGCACTTTCGAAACAAGTTCTTTCAAGGCTTGTTGAAAAAGTACAACATATCTCATAAGATTGCTACAACATATCATCCACAAACAAATGGGCAAGCAGAAGTCTCTAATCGAGAAGTGAAGTCTATTTTGGAGAAAACAATAAATCCTACACGAAAGGATTGGAGTTTACGACTCGATGACGCTTTATGGGCGTATAGGACTGCATACAAGACTCTTATTGGGATGTGTACGGTAAAGCTTGTCATCTTCCTATTGAAATCGAGCATAAGGCTTTTTGGGCTATTCAACAATGCAACATGGAGATGGTTGGGGCTGGTAATCAACGAAAACTTCAACTAAGTGAACTGGAAGAGATCCGTAATGATGCGTATGAAAGTTCGCGTATTTACAAGGAGAAAACAAAGACTTTTCATGATAAGATGATTTCTAGAAAACACTTCCGTGTTGGACAGAAAGTTTTGCTATTTAATTCTCGTCTTACTTTATTTCCTGGTAAATTACGTTCTCGTTGGAAGGTCCTTTTATTGTGCTTCACGTTTTTCCTCATGGTGCAGTAGACATTCGAAGTTTAGAAACGGGAAAGGATCTAAAGGTGAATGGACATCGATTGAAACCGTATTATGAGTCGTTCACATCTGAAGTTGTGGAAGAGATCAACCTTGTTGATGCACTCCCTCTGGAGGAGTAATAGGCGAATGCCAAGTCGAGCTAAAGACGTTAAACTAAGCGCTTAATGGGAGGAAACCCATATGTATCTTAAACCCTTTTAATTTTTGTTTTTATTGTTTTCATATCATATTTGCATCCCCATGTTTAATTTCATTGAGTCTGGAATCTATTTTAGAAGAAAATCATGACGAATACCTTTTCGTCAGAAAAATTCAGACTGCGCGTAGTTCAGTTCAGAGACCATAACTGTCAGAAAGTTTATCGAAACACTGTGCCCTTTTGATACTGTGTAGAAAAGACATAGGCGAACAACTTTCGTGAAATAGTGTTTTGCCAAATTCCTTACCATTTTGTACAGTTTTCGTGTTTTATCTGCTGCTACGTCAGAATTCGGAATTTTCAGTTTTGCACATTGAGGACAATGTGAAGTTTAAGTGTGGGGGAGTATTTTGCATATAGAGTTTTTAGCTTTTTGCCTAGATTTTTCAAACTTTTGTATATATTTGCATAAAAAAAAAAATTTAAAAAAAAAAAAAAAAACAAACAAACTCCAACTTTTAGAGATTTTAGAGTCACTAGCATCCTTCTAGGTATGTTTACATAGAGATTCTGACCGACATAACTGAACTTGGAAGTGTTAGGGAACTACGTTCAGATTTCTTGCTTGTTAGAGTGTTAAATAATGGATTTAATCATGCCAGTGATGCAGATTAGGAGCAGAGGGAAATGCATTATTAGAGTTGTTGATCAATCATTAGTGGAGTGACCGCGATCGTAAGCGTCAAAAATAAATTACACTTTCTTACTACTCAAAATATAAATATAGCAAGGGCAAGAAAGGATCGATCCCACAGAGAGGTCTAGGTTGTCAAATTGTTATGGTTTCCTATATAAAACACCCTAAGAATTTCGATTGTGTAAATAAAAATAAACAAAAAGCAAATAAAGTACGCAAATCAAGGATGTGAGATATTGGGTAAAGGTTTCATCTTCAATTGCAAACAAGTTTATGAATGTATGAATAGAATTCGTATTTAATCTCGTTATCATCAAAAGCCATAGAATACCTTATTGCAAGAATACTCCGTAATTTCCTAAGTCATCAACACACACATTAGGGCTGCGTATGTGAATTCTACCTAAAGAATAACCTAACGCCTTGCGCTAATCAAGTTCAATTCCTAGGAGCATTAAGTTTCGAAAATAGGCTAATCAATGCAATTGTAATACATTGCGCAAAACAATTCGAACAAAGGTCAATTTCTACATATGATTACGAGGATGTATCACTACAACCTAGAATCATATTATGCTACTCGTATTCAAGGTTATCGCCGATGAAAACCTAAAATAGCTATAGATATGGATGTGAGTTCAATCAATTCTAGACTTAACTAAACAAACATTCAATCATATTGCAATCCATCAATCATGCAATTATTGTAACCCGTAGAAATCATACGATAATATTGAGAGAAAACTAATTCATAAAAATCATAACTTGGTTGCAAAATCCAACTACATCTTCAACCAATAATAAAAACTTAGTTACTCATGGCATAGGAGTTCATAGCAAGAAGAAGGAGAAAACCTATCATGTTTCTAAACCCTAGAACCAAAAGTATGAGTTCTCCCTCATGGAGATATCTCTAGGTTTAGAGAAAAAGTTCTATTTATATGCCTCTCCCAAAAGGATACCCAAAAGTAGGTCAAGTCTTCTCCAAACCCATCTCAAATTCGTCCACCAAGCCCATGTGTGAAAATATGTCTTTGGAATTTTGGGTCCGAAAAGTGTCGCCGGAATTGATGACGTCATCACCGGAATCCGGTCACCGGTCGCCGGAATCCGGTCATGTAAAACTACCTCCGACTACCTGAAACTCGCCTCCGGCTACCATAACTCCCAGCAACTCACTATCATTCTCTTCATGTCATACACTCACAATTCAAAGCAATATATCACATATGAACCCTCTAAACCAATTCTTGAACTCTTGCGAAAACGCGCCCAAAAGCGTGACGCGTAGCTCATATATTCGGCTGCCAACTCTTCCATCCGACTCGTACCCCTTTCGTGATTCACTGAAATATTAAGATTCATGCTTCAAGTTCCGAAATCCGACAACCGGAACTATGCTCACCGGCTCGCCATTCTCACCCCGTTTTCGCACAGTTTATAACAGCACCAGCTCCTTTCTTCTCAATCCCCATTTGTGGCTCTTAATCCCAGTAGGTCCAATTCAAGCATACCACCACCACTTCCATCTATTATGATAATTTCATTCCCATAGTAGCACCACTACAAGCCACAAACAACAGCCAATTACTCAACCTGAGCTACCACCTCAAACCCTTCATCTCATCCTGAAACCAATCCATCACCGTAACTCCCTTGGCACTTCCTTGTCGAGGAGAACCACATCACCACCAAGCAAGACATCACTCACCGCAAATGCCTTCCAAGTTCAACACCGCCAACCATTTCTACTTTGCGCCACCACCACCGCGCAACTTAACCTCATTCCATCACCAAGCCGCATTTGCACTTCCATTACATCTCCATGTCACCACTTGTGGCTCCAACCGCAACAAACCCATTTCTTGTAACTGCGGAGTCAGCCAACAGCTCACAATCCATCACCGGCTCAAGCTTCACCTGCCCATCCAATAGTGCAAGTGCATGGCCGCCTCAATCTCCACCCTTGCTCCAGCCTAACCACCTCTCGCATCTCGGTTATTGTGCTTCACCGCCTCCCCTGTCATTCTATCTCCATAACCACAGCAAAACTCCACCCTTGCACTGAAAGGCAGCTGCAACACTCCATTCCATCTGAGCTGCAACTCCTTCCCATCATTAACAGCTACCCAGCACCATATGCTCATATCTGTTGTAGCTTCATCACGTCATCAACTTCTCAATATTCGTTTCTCTAACTGCATTCCTCAATCCAGTACCAGTAATGTACCCTGCTCAACTTCATTTCTGCAGCCAGTCACTGCAATCTCTATCTCCCATTGGCTTGAGAACTACCACTGATATGAGCTTCACCAGCATCATCTTAAACTGCAGCTGTTTACCTTCTCAGCCTCAACTTCCATCTCACCTTTCAAATGCCCTGTAACACTACAGAACCACCAGCTCCATCTAGCAACATAACTCAGACATCCATCTCTAATTCATCACTAACACCACCTGCCATGACACTGCAATCTCCAGGCCAACCAACTTCAAAGCATAATCATTCCCTTCGCAAATTCGCAAAGCCTTTACCAACCTCCTCTTCAAAGATTCTTCTCTAGATCGAAGCACACCCTTAATTCATACCACCAACTTCATTCCATTCAACACCCATCTACGCTCATTACACCAAACTCAAAGCCATAATTCACACAAGCATTGCAACAAGCATCCTTCTCTTCTGCTTTCCTTGTTCAATTTCAAGCCACAATCCTTAGGTTCGAAAACCCATTCCAACCTTCTCGCATCTATCAACAACAACATTTCAGCTAAAGAACTTGATGGTTCAGGCATTTTCACAGACACCTTGTATGCCAGAAGCTGGTGATACACATTGAACTTGTTTTCGATTCTTAAAATCATTCCATCTCCTTCCCTGCAACACGAATTCATACATTCATTCAATCATTTGAACCTGCTTTCAATCTTCTATGTTCATCATTTAATTTGATGGTAATAAACTCTGTTCTTCAATTGTACTTCCGGTTCCAACTAAACCCAAATACTCAACCTTCTCATTACAACCTCCATGTATGTCCATCTTGCTCTTTGTAACCTCGTTAAAACCCAACTCTGACTAAGCTTGCCGGCGTTGAGTCCTTATCACAGTGTCTAGGTCTGTGTTGGAAGAGATGATATAAAACTCTGTTGTTCTGTATCTCGACCTAATAGAGTATATTGGATGGGGTTAGGTGGCTGCCCTAATCCAACAGTTCTGGTGCTCCAGCAATCTTTGTTTTAAGCACAATTAAGACTTTGACCTCGCTAGTTCCGCATCCATCAACGCGCAATGACTCCGAGCAATGAATTTAGCCCTTAATCCCCTTCTTTCGCTCCAATGACTCCAAAATACCTTTAACACTTAAAAGTAATCATAAGATACATAATTTACACAAAAACATAGCAAAGAAAGCATAAATACTAAATATAAAATTAGGTGTTTATCACACCTATCAAATTCCCCCACACTTAGACTTTGCTAGTCCTCGAGCAAATCAAACAAAACAAAACTAAAACGAATACATACAACTCCGTGACGTCGAGGCTACGGTTAATTTTAGCATAAATAACAAGCCTTTAAACCCGTAGGTATCCCTAGTGGACGAGTTATAGTCTCGTGAAGGTTTACTAGAGATATACCTACAAAACCTATATTTCAAACTCCGTCTATTCGTGACAAATCAATGAATGAATCCAAAATGACTACAGGAGGAGGTACCTTGCAAATTCAATTCATATATTAGTAAATAAACTCTAATTAGATAGTTGAACAAGCCACAATACTCGGAAACTAACAAACCACAATCACAATGAAAAGATTAAGAAGATGGATATAGAAGTAGATGTTGGCGAATATTCACAAGTGTTCGATGTTTCCCATATCTGTCTCAAGGTCATCTGCTAAGATGAACCTAATCCTATTGGATTGAGCTACTTAGTCTTGAATGCTACATCAAATCAATTGGCATATACAAGGGAACCAAGAGTGACTTTATTCAACACAATAATAATTTCTTCTCTTTTTTTTATATAAGATTGGATCAAACTGGATCCAACTTCTCTTTTTATTTTTTTTTTAGACGGCATGATTAGATCTTTTGGATCCAAGCGCATGCTTCCTTGTCAACACGTATATGATAGTTGCCTTGGATCCTGCATTCCACGCTTGTTTAGGCGACGGAGACAGGGACTACGTTTCACCCATACTGCTATTCCCAAGTGTCTTTTTATTCCGTTTTGGTCTAATTGATCGGTCCTTTTTCTTTTCTTTTCTTTTCTTTTCTTTTCTTTTTCAATTTTTTTTTTTTTTTCTAGTAACTCAACCACTCTATTTCATCCTAGCAGTAATAACACGTCGATGTTTAGTGACCCACCAAAGCACTTAGAGAACAATAGATAAATATGGAAAAATAAAAATAGAATGTGATATGGTGATATTCCGAGATATGGTAACAACTATCATGTTAATTCGTGATTTCTGAGCTATATTCTTCCCTTTTAGTTAATTGGTTCCTCAACTCCTGCATTCAAAATGGTTCCATCCACTAATGGTGTCATCCTAAAGGCACAAGTTTCTAGATTTCGGAGTTCAAAAAGCACAAATTTTTCTTGGTTTTCTTTTTTTTTTTTTTTTTTGTTTTGTTTTGTTTTTTTTTTTTTTTTTTTAAGGCATAAAACAAACTAAAACATATAAATGCTCCCCCACACTTAAACTTTACATTGTCCTCAATGTAAAATTGAATCTTCCAAAGAGAGTTCAAGGTGGGAAATTCCGCAAATAATATGCAAAAACAAAGAAAATAAAGATAAAAGCAAATGCATAAAAATAAAAAGATAAAAGGTAAAGATACAAAACCGGTGGGTTGCCTCCCACTAAGCGCTTGTTTTAAAGTCGACGGCCCGACTTAGCTTCTTGTAAGATTCATTCCCCATACACCAATAATCGGAAAAGTTGGGGATCCACCCATAGCACCTGTTTTGGAAACACTAACTTCACAAAAATATTAGTACAATAAAGCAAAAGTGAAGCTATGAACCGATAAAAGCTTCCCCCACACTTATTCTTGTCCACACTTGGAAGTGTATAAAGAATATATGAGTCGGGTACTTCCATGGTTTCTTGTTCCATAACCTGCATAGTATGAGAATCAAGTTTCTCTAATGGCGGAAAACGAGAAACAAAGTCATTCAACAATGTTTTCGAAGCACATACATTCAAACCAAATAGAGGTAAATGAGAAGAAATAATAGGCAAAGGGTTAGATAAACCTTTCACAATCTCTTGTATCACGGAATCCTCTTCATCCTTAAAAAACTCAAGTGAATTATTCACCTCTTGTGTATCATGGTCCTCTATCAAACCTTGCAACCATTCTTCGTCCGTTTCTGCCGTAACCAAAGTCTCGACATAAACATCATCATTACAATCATTTGCAAGCTCAATTGGGTCTTCCATAATATTGGTCATACCGGTCTCATTCTCAACACATTCCTCCTTGTTGTAAGGCACATACTCTTTTGCGGATGCAATATTATCCATAAGGAATTTCTTTAGAACACTCATTGCATCATCCTCAAGCTCTACCTTTTGAATAGGTTCTTGATCGTTATAAAGATCAATGCTTGAGTAATCCACACAAGTGTCGACATATTCCTCTTCGTCTTCATCTTGATCCCAAAAAGACTCCATTGTACACTCCTCGGGGATGTCACCATGAGTTGTTTCAAGCAATGTATCATAATCACCGTCATCACTATCATAGTCATCATAAGATTGGCCCTCGCTGAATTTAGTGTTTCTAATCTCTAACTCATCCTTTTGAATAGGTGAATGATCATTATTACGATCAAGAGTTGAGTTAACTACACAAATATCAACAAAAGTCCCCGAAGGTTCGCCTTTGTCAACATAATTATTCATTTCCTCCTTGTATTCTTCAATACCTTGTCTTAAAGTGGAAACACCTTTTTGAAGCTCTTGGAGTGTTCCATCCAAATTCTGAATATAGTGTTCCATTTGTTTGTAAAGCTCATTCGACAAAGAAAAAGTAGAATTACTTACTTCATATTGCTAGGCCAATTATATTCCCTTTGAATGGGTAGATGATCATAACTACGATCGTAAATTGGGCCATACATACCATGAGCACATTCGGTCGATGAAATTGGTTCCACGCTTGGTTGTCCACAAATTGACTCCATGTTTGTCCATAAATTGTTGCATTTCATCTACCAAACTAGAGGAAAAATTAATAGGAAAACAACTATTCTCCCTCCTTGTGGTTGCTCACTTACATAACCACCATAAGAAGGTTGATATGTATGAGAATAACTCATAGGGTACGTGGAGTATTGATCATGACCAAAGGATTGGTTTTGATTATACTCCCCATAAGGGTGATAATTGTTATGTTGTTGAGGTTGAAAGCCGTATTGATTGCTCCAATATGCTCCGTCCATAATAGGTACATGAAATACGATTCTCAAACCAAGGTTAAAAACCAAAGAATAAGAAAAAGTAAAACAAAACTAAAAACAAAAATAAGAAACCAAAAACAATTAACAACCGTTGCCTCCCCGGCAACGGCGCCAAAATTTGACCGCGGTCGTAAGCGTCAAAAATAAATTACACTTTCTTACTACTCAAAATATAAATATACCAAGGGCAAGAAAGGATCGATCCCACAGAGAGGTCTAGGTTGTCAAATTGTTATGGTTTCCTATATAAAACACCCGGAAGAATTTCTGATTGTGTAAATAAAAATAAACAAAAAGCAAATAAAGTACGCAAATCAAGGATGTGAGATATTGGGTAAAGGTTTCATCTTCAATTGCAAACAAGTTTATGAATGTATGAATAGAATTCGTATTTAATCTCGCTATCATCAAAAGCCATAGAATACCTTATTGCAAGAATACTCCGTAATTTCCTAAGTCATCAACACACACATTAGGGCTGCGTATGTGAATTCTACCTAAAGAATAACCTAACGCCTTGCGCTAATCAAGTTCAATTCCTAGGAGCATTAAGTTTCAGAAATAGGCTAATCAATGCAATTGTAATACATTGCGCAAACAATTCGAACAAAGGTCAATTTCTACATATGATTACGAGGATGTATCACTACAACCTAGAATCATATTATGCTACTCGTATTCAAGGTTATCGCTCGATGAAAACCCTAAAATAGCTATAGATATGGATGTGAGTTCAATCAATTCTAGACTTAACTAAACAAACATTCAATCATATTGCAATCCATCAATCATGCAATTATTGTAACCCGTAGAAATCATACGATAATATTGAGAGAAAACTAATTCATAAAAATCATAACTTGGTTGCAAAATCCAACTACATCTTCAACCAATAATAAAAACTTAGTTACTTGATAGGTGTAGAATACACCGTATTTACTATATAGAGTTTATGCTTTCTTTGCTATTTTTCGTGTGAATTATGTATCTTATGTTTGAATTTGAGTTATTAGGTACTTTGGAGTCATTCGGAGTTAAACAAGGAGAAAACGTTCAATTTGAGCTAAATGGAGCGAGGAGGTCAATTCACAGGCAAGCTATATGTGGAGCAGGCTGAGACGCGGCGAGGAGCGGACGAATGAATTGTTAGTTGTCTAAAACTGATAATTGGATAGAGAATTAGGCTGTCGGTTACCTGGAACCGACAGGCCAAAGCAATTGGAGGTGGCCCTTAACAATGAGTGGATGTTTATAGTCATTTCTGGCTACCCCTTATCCTACCAGCTGGGGTGGATACATCCAGGTTCTTACATGATACCTGAAATTCAGAGAAGAAATTTATTTCTTCTTCTTCATCAAGTTTAAATATACGTGAGGGCGGCACATCTGAGTTTATCAGAGGAGAAGGAAAGTAAAAATGGCACCAGTGCTTGAGAGAATAAGGTTGAGATCGAGAGTGTGTGGCTGCTAGGGTTTCGAGCTGGTGTTGCTTGAGTTACAGAGTCATGAACAGAAGCTATGGGGATTCAGAGGAGAAGTGAGACTAGAGATCGACTGGAGTTCGTCTCTATAAGGCAATGAATGTTGATCGAGAAATTTGGTTGCTCTCAGATTTGTTCTTTGGTTCAGACACGGTGATGGGTTTGAGTGGTTGTGTAGGAATGATGGATACTCGGGATTTGGTGATTGTTGAAATTGAATTTAGGGTTTTCCATTTCTATGAAGTAAGATGAAGAAATTGGATCGGGGAGATATTTGGGAGTATGTTCTTATGAGAGGGTAATGGTTTGCCATGAAAAATAGGTTACTGTGTGATATTGCTTTGTTGAATCAAGAGAGGAGCATATGTGTGATATTTACGAGAGAATTGAAGATGGGTTTGATCACATTTGCTTTGAGATTGTTGGTGCAAGGAAGGGTTACAGTGGTCCGAGCATAAGGGAATGCGGTGCGAGCTCGGTTGGAGTTGCGGGATTAAGGCTATCTTTGATGATGTGTGTTGCCTATTACAGGTTTAGAAGTGGAATGGCAAAGAACAAAAGAAAGTGATGCTTGGGCTGTGTGTTGATGGCTGCTGGGATGAATCTTGAGATTCATGATAAATGAGAGGCGGTTTGTTAACGGGGAGTTGAGTTGACTGGGATGGTGGTAACTTGAAGTTTTGGCTGCACAGTGCTGCTGTGTGGAATGGCTCAGTGCTTGAGCCGATCTTTGAGATTGTGTTGCCAATAACGGGCTGGTCTTGCTCTGAAGTTGCGGCTAAGGTGACGCAAGAAGGTGTTGATGGGGGCTGTCTTTGTGACAAAGGGAGTATAGGTGAGAATGGAGTATAAGAGGTGCGGCTCGAGCCTTTGCTGCAAGTTTGTGAGGCAATGCAAAAGGCGAGCTAGGGAGTGGAAGACTCGGGAGATGATGTTATGCCCTGTGAGCTGCGTATAGAGTTGAATGCGAGATGGATTTGGTCTTTAGTCTTTGGTGCGTAAGCTGTTGGAGCTAGTGGCAGCTGCCAACTCGTGCGAGTTGGTCTTCTTTGGATTGAAACTGGAATGGCGGGATATGGTGAATAACTCGGGATGGGGCGATGAAGTCTGTGGTCACTGAAATGAAGATATTCTGGTGCTTGTTGTGTTGGTAGTACGGGGACTATTTGAGACGGGATGTTGCGGGAGGTAGAGATGGAATTTTGTGTTGTGGCTCGGCTTGAGCCATGATGGAAGGTGCTTCATGGTGGAATGAAGGCAAGCTGTGGTGTTGTTGTTGGCTCAAGGAAAGATTGCTGCACTAGGAGCTATGGACTGAGAAGGGTATGATAATGTTGAAATGCCTTTGAAGCAAGAATGGAAGTGATGGCAATACAGGCCTGGTGTTGCGGAAAAGCAGTCTCGTGGCATTGAGTGGCATTGCGGGAGTGAGTTGCGGGGAAGGCATGAAGTGAAGTCGGCTGTTGCGAGCTCAGGAGTGGCAATGGAAATGAAGAAGGGTACAACCAAGATGGCCAGGCTACAACTGATGGCACTGGTAGTAATTTGGCTTGAGAATGTGCAGAGTGGCAAGTTAGGGCCAACATGGCTGGCATAATGAAGTAATGACAATGATGGTGCATCAGTGGCTTGGCCTGGCAAAATGGCCTAGCCTGGACTAACTCATGTCAACTGAGTCAGTTGACTCCGAGTTGACCCGATCCAACTCAGTGATCCAGACCGAATCGACTCACCCGTTGACTTAACCCGGTTTGACCCGTTGACCGGTGACCGGGCGGACTTTGCCGGTCACCGGAGCCGACTTCCGGCCGACTTTCCGGCCGATTTCCGGCCACAATACCAGGATTCCGGCGACCGATTTTGGGGCGTATTTTCTACACGGGTTTCTCATCCTTGTGGGCTTGGTGGACTCTCACCTAATGGACTTTGAAGACTAAACCTAATTTTGGAAGGAGAGAAAGGCTATAAAAGGGAGGTTTTCTACAACACATGATATATCTTATCTTATCTTTTTCTTGGAATTCTTTTGGAGAGCCACTTTTGTTTACACTTCTAGGGTTTGGTTTTGTTCTTCTTCTTCCTTGTTTATTATTGAATATTGATGATGATGAACTCCATAGCTATGAGTAGCTAAACATCTTATTGGTTATGGGATAAAAGTTGATTTCTCAACATGCTTTTGATTCAATGAATTAGTTTTGTCTCAGTAATTATTGTTTGTGATTCACAATTAATAGTGTTATAAGATTTGAAAACTTGTTAGGTTGAGTCCGAATCAATCCGATTTGTGTTCATCTCTAGAGCTATATTAGGGTTTTCAATACGAAAAAGTTGTTTATCCACGATTCTAAGTAGCATAATTGTGGTTAGTGCTTGTAGTGATACATCCTACTAGTCACAAGTGAATCATAACTTTTGTTAAAACGTCTAGTGCTTTTACACATTCGTTTGCATTGATGAGTCTTATTCCATAAAACTTAATGCTCTTAGGGAGTTAAACTTAATTGTGCTTTTACACTTTAGGTTGCTTTCGACGAAGAATTCACATATGCATCTTTTAATGTGGTTGTGATGAAAACGAGGGAATTAACGGGTTATACTTGCGATCAAGATATCCTAGGACTTTTAATAAATACGAGATTAAAATACCAATTCTAATCATTGATGAAAATACATGTTTGTGAATGATACTATCCCTTGACCAATATCTTCTCCTTATTGATTTCTCAAAATTATTTACTTTGCTTTCAAATACTTTTATTTCTTAAACAACAAACATACCTTGGGTTATTTTAGAAACTGAAATTTACATAACAACAAACGCCTCTCTGTGGATACGAACTCTTCCTTACCTTGTGCTTCATTTAAATTTAGTGCGTAAGAAAGTGAAATTATATTTGACGGATTGACAACCAGTCAAATTTTGGCGCCGCTGCCGGGGAGGCATACGGCTTGTTATTAAGTTTTAGTTTCTTTTTACAATTTCTGCTTTTATCTTTGCTTTTCGTTTCTTGTCTTGTTTCTCACTTGTTTGCGAGAATTGTTTGCAGTGCATAATCTCGGCTTCTAAGGATTGGAATTATCCAAGGTGCGGGATAGCTACTAGACGCGGCACAATACTCCAACCAAGTAAAGGCACAACGGACGAGCACGAGGAGGAAGTAGGAGAAGAGATTTTCCGACAACGAGAAGAAGAAGAAATGGGTGATGCAAATCGTTCACTCAAGGACTTAGCTTCTCATAGGCTTGATACACAACAGGGGTGTATTCAAACAAACTCTACTTTTGAGATAAAGCCGGGGTTGCTTAGAGAATTACCAAAATTCCATGGCATGGTGAATGAAGATCCTAACAAACATCTTTTGGACTTCCACACCATTGTCACGGCTATGCTTCCAGCAAATGTTGAGGCGGATGGTGCAATGTTGAAGGTTTTCCGTTTCTCTTTAATGGATAGTGCTAAGGATTGGTTGTACTATTTACCTCCCGGAAGTGTCACAACATGGAATGGGTTGAAGAAACTCTTTTTGGAGAGATATTTTCCTGCATCCAAGGCTACTCAAATTCGCAAAGAAATTTGTGGGATGAAGCAAAACGTGGGAGAATCCTTATATGAATGTTGGGAACGGTACAAGAGATTGGTTGCAAGCTGCCCTCACCACCAATTTAGTGACGCTATGATCATCCAATACTTCTATGAAGGACTCCAATCAAGTGATAGGAATCTTATTGACGCTGCGGGTGGTGGTGCACTAGTTAGCAAGACGGTGGCACAAGCTAGGAGTTGATTGAAAACATGGCAGCGAACTCACAACAATTCTTGAGTCGTGGTTCGGATATGATTCTAAGAAGGGTGAGTGAAGTGAGCGAGGTGGAGGAACTTCGTCAACAAATGGGTAACATGAGACGCAATGCTTGCAACAAGTTGCATCCGCGGTTGTACCAACTTCTTCTCAATCTTATGAAGGCGACGAGCAAGCTAATGCGATCTTTCCAAATCAACCAAGACGGTATGATCCCTACTCAACACTTACAATCCGGGATGGAGAGATCACCCCAATTTTAGCTATGCTAACAAACAAGGAGCCGTTCAACAACCTACTTTCAACCGTCCGAGTGGATTTCAACCACAACAACAACAATTTCAGCAACCTCAAGCACAACAATCACAAAATCAAGGTGCTGATATTGATGCAAAGCTTCAAACTTTTATGCAAGGTATTTCCACCATGTTCAAGGAAAGTCAACAAGAGACTAAGAGTGCTATTAAGGAGTTGCAAACACAAATGGGCTCCATGGCGGTTGATATCAACAATTTGAAGGCACAAAATAGTGGGAGACTTCCTTCTCAACCTATTAACCCAAAAGAGGGTGTCAATGCTATTACGTTGAGAAGTGGTACACAACTTGTGCAACCCGAAGTTGCTGATTCGGGCAAGGTGGAGACACCAAAGGAACTGTTTTGGAGGAGAAAGTCGAGGATTCTCCCCAAACTTAAAGGTACCTATTTCTAACTCTAAAACTCCGGTTTCTACTTATGTTCCTCCTCTCCCCTTTTCCTCGCAGATTTGCAAGTTCTAAGAAGGCGGAATTAGAAAAGGAGATTTTAGACGTTCTTAAAAAGATCCATGTGAACATACCACTCATTGATGCTATCAAGCAAGTTCCAAAGTATGCAAAGGTGTTGAAGGACTTGTGTACCAACAAACAAAGGCTCAAAGGTAATGAAGTGCTTAGTGTGGGGGAGAATGCTTCGGCAATCTTACAACACAAACTCCCACTTAAGTGCAAGGATCCGGGTAGTTTCGACATTCCCGTCAAAATTGGTAACACAACTTTTAACAAAGCTATGTTGGACTTAGGTGCTTCCGTTAATGTTATGCCTGCGTCAATGTATAATTCACTTGATCTTGGTCCTCTTAAAAAGGCTGAAATTGTATTGCAATTAGCCGATCGCTCTAATGTTTACCCAATGGGTATTGTTGAGGATGTTCTTGTGCAGGTTAATCAACTTGTATTTCCTGCGGACTTTTGTGTGTTAGAGATGGATGAAGGTGCTCCGGACTCATCTCTTCCATTGCTTCTTGGCGTCCTTTCATGAAAACGGCGAAAACCATAATTGATGTGGATAAGGGAACGCTAACTATGGAGTTTGATGGAGAAATAATACGTTTCAACATTTTCGAGACGATGAGATATCCTAGCGATGTCCACTCTTGTTTCTCCATTGATGTGATGGATACATTGGCACAACAAATGTTTGAATTAAACGGTGATGATGCTTTGGAAACCGTGTTAACTACATCCATGGATAATGGTGTAGAGTGTGGTAATGAAGTCAAGGAAGCTCTTGGTGATCTTAATTCACTTCAAGAATGCCCGAAAACTCATAATATCTCTTTTATTTCTTTACCATGCAGTGATGAAAAGCTTGTACCTTCAATTATTAAATCTCCGATTTTAGAATTGAAACCTCTTCCCACCACCTTAAGTACTTGTACTTGGGTGATAATGAAGAGTTACCGGTGATTGTTTCTAACAAGCTTAGTGATTTACTGGGAGCAAAAACTTCTAAGGGTGCTAAGGAAGTACAAGACGGCCATAGGATGGACAATTGCCGATATCAAGGGTATTAGCCCTGCCGTTTGTATGCACAAAATTCGTTTGGAGGATGATGCAAAGCCTAAAGGGACGCGCAACGTCGTTTGAATCCTCCCATGATGGAAGTTGTGAAAAAGGAGATACTCAAGCTTTTGGAAGTGGGTGTTATCTACCCCATATCCGATAGCAAGTGGGTAAGCCGGTACAAGTTGTACCAAAGAAATCGGGTGTGACGGTGGTGGAGAATGATAAGAATGAACTTGTCCCAACTCGTGTGCAAACCGGTTGGAGGGTTTGTATTGATTATAGAAAATTGAATGCCACCACTAGAAAAGATCACTTTCCTTTACCTTTTATTGATCAAATGCTTGAACGTTTAGCGGGACACTCATACTATTGCTTTCTTGATGGCTATTCGGGTTATAATCAGATTGTGATAGCACCGGAGGACCAAGAGAAAACCACTTTCACTTGTCCTTTCGGTACTTTTGCTTATAGAAGGATGCCTTTTGGCCTATGCAATGCTCCGGCTACTTTTCAAAGGTGTATGGTAAGTATCTTTTCGGAATATGTTGAAAACATAATCGAAGTGTTCATGGATGACTTTAGTGTCTTTGGTGATTCTTTTGACCTTTGCTTGAACAACTTGTCTCTAATCCTTGAGCGATGTGTTGAAACAAATCTTGTGCTAAATTGGGAGAAGTGCCATTTCATGGTAACTCATGGCATAGTTTTAGGCCATATAATATCTTCTAAAGGCTTGGAAGTCGATAAATCTAAGATAGACCTTATTCGTGCTCTAACCCCTCCCACTACGGTGAGGGAGATCGTTCTTTTCTTGGTCATGCAGGTTTCTATCGTAGATTCATCAAGGACTTTTCCAAGATAGCGTCACCACTATGTAACTTATTGCAAAAAGATGTGGTTTTTGACTTTGATGAGAAATGTATGGCGGCATTCAATCGTTTGAAAGAACTTTTGATCTCAGCCCTATCATTAAACCACCGGATTGGAGTAAGCCGTTTGAACTCATGTGTGATGCTAGTGATTATGCGGTTGGTGCGGTGCTTGGGCAACGTGTGGGGAAACTTCCTCATGCTATCTATTATGCTTCTAGAACGTTAAATGAGGCTCAACAAAACTACACAACCACTGAAAAGGAGTTATTAGCCATTGTTTTTGCTTTAGAAAAGTTTCGCTCTTATCTAATTGGTACAAAAGTTGTTGTTTTTTCGATCATGCGGCGCTTAAGTACTTGCTTACAAAGAAAGAGGCGAAACCGAGGCTCATACGGTGGATTTTACTCTTGCAAGAGTTTGATATTGAAATCAAAGACAAGAAAGGAATTGAGAACACCGTTGCGGATCACTTGAGCCGACTTGCTGTGGACAAGGAGACTATCCCGTTGCGTGAAAGTTTCCCGGATGAGCAACTTTTCTCGATTGCCTTTGGAGAACCATGGTATGCCGATATTGTCAATTACTTAGTTTCTAAACAAATCCCAAAGAACTTGTCTCGTGCTGAGAGGGACAAACTTAAGAGGTTAGGGAACCAATACATATGGGATGATCCTTACTTATGGAAACATGGTAGTGACCAAGTGATACGAAGGTGCGTGCCCGAATCTGAATTTAACTCTATCTTGTCTTTTTGTCACTCTTATGCTTGCGGAGGACATTTTGGGAGTAAGAGAACCGCGCACAAGGTACTTGAAAGTGGTTTTTATTGGCCAACTTTGTTTAAGGATGCACATATATTTTGTACAACTTGTGATAGGTGTCAAAGAACCGGCAATCTAGGTGTCCAGAAATCAAATGCCACAAACTTTTATTCAATTTATTGAAGTTTTTGATGTATGGGGTATTGATTTTATGGGGCCTTTTGTCAACTCCCATGGGAATTTTTATATCTTACTTGCGGTTGATTATGTCTCGAAATGGGTGGAAGCTAAAGCCACCCCAACTAATGATTCTAAAGTTGTTTGATTTTGTGCAAGCTAATATTTTTGCAAGGTTTGGAATTCCAAGGGCGATAATTAGCGATGGGGGTTCTCACTTCAAAAACAGGTTCTTGCAAAGCTTGTTAAGGAAGTACAATGTGTCGCATAAGATTGCAACACCTTATCATCCCCAAACCAATGGACAAGCCGAGGTGTCTAACCGGGAGGTGAAATCAATTCTAGAAAAGACGGTGAACCCAACAAGGAAGGATTGGAGCATGCGACTTAATGATGCTTTGTGGGCGTATAGAACCGCATATAAAACACCTATTGGAATGTCTCCTTTTAGGCTTGTGTATGGTAAACCTTGTCACTTACCCGTGGAAATTGAGCATAAGGCGTTTTGGGCTATTAAACAATGCAACATGGAGATGGATGGGGCTGGAAAGCAAAGGAAGTTACAACTTCAAGAGCTAGAGGAGCTTCGCAATGATGCATTTGAAAGCTCACGGATTTACAAAGAAAAGACAAAAGCATTCCATGATAACATGATTTCTAGGAAACAATTTTGCATAGGGCAGAAAGTGCTTTTGTTTAATTCTCGCTTGCATTTATTTCCGGGTAAACTAAGGTCACGATGGATCGGACCTTTTATTGTTACTAATGTGTTTTCTCATGGTGCAGTGGAAATTCGTAGTATAGCTACAGGGAAAGAACTTAAAGTTAATGGGCACCGGTTGAAACCATATTATGAGAACTTCACTTCCGAAGTGGTGGAAGGAGTTAACTTTGTGGATGTGCTCCCTCTGGAGGAGTCATAGAAAGCAAGGAGATAGTCGGGCTGACGACTTTAAACCAAGCGCTAATTGGGAGGCAACCCAACGGATGAGTATTTCTTGTCTTGTATTTATTTCTTTTCTTGTTTTTAGTTTTTTTTCTTGTTTTGTTTTCTTTGTTTTTGCTGATTTCTTATTAGGATTTCCCACCTTGACTTACTTTGGATGATTCAATTTACATTGAGGACAATGTAAAGTTTAAGTGTGGGGGAGCATTTATATGTTTTAGTTTGTTTTATATAAAAAAAAAAAAAAAAAAAAAAAAAAAAAAAAAAAAAAAAGAAAAAAACAGAAAAATTTGTGCTTTTTGAACTCCGAAATCTAGAAACTTGTGCCTTTAGGATGACACCATTAGTGGATGGAACCATTTTGAATGCAGGAGTTGAGGAACCAATTAACTAAAAGGGAAGAATATAGCTCGAAAATCACAAATTAACATGATAGTTGTTACCATATCTCGGAATATCACCATATCACATTCTATTTTTATTTTTCCATATTTATCTATTGTTCTCTAAGTGCTTTGGTGGGTCACTAAACATCGACGTGTTATTACTGCTAGGATGAAATAGAGTGGTTGAGTTACTAGAAAAAAAAAAAAAAAAAAAAAAAAAAAAAAAAAAAAAAAATGAAAAATAAAAAAAGAAAAAAAAAAGGACCGATCAATTAGACCAAAACGGAATAAAAGACACTTGGGAATAGCGGTATGTGGTGAAACGTAGTCCTGTCTCCGTCGCCTAAACAAGCGTGGAATGCGGGATCCAAGGCAACTATCATGTACGTGTTGACAAGGAAGCATGCGCTTGGATCCAAAAGATCTAATCATGCCGTCTAAAAAAAATAAAAGAAGTTGGATCCAGTTTGATCCAATCTTATAAAAAAAAAGAGAAGAAATTATTATTGTGTTGAATAAAGTCACTTTTGGTTCCCTTGTATATGCCAATTGATTGATGTAGCATTCAGCACTAAGTAGCTCAATCCAATAGGATTAGGTTCATCTTAGCGATGACCTTGAGACGGATATGGGAAACATCGAACACTTGTGAACATCCGCCAACATCTACATCTTTATCCATCTTCTTAATCGTTTCATTGTGATTGTGGTTTGTTAGTTTCCGAATATTGTGGCTTGTTCAACTATCTAATTAGAGTTTATTTACTAATATATGAATTGAATTTGCAAGGTACCTCCTCCACGTAGTCAATTTGGATTCATTCATTGATTTGTCACGAATAGACGGAGTTTGAAATATAGGTTTTGTAGGTATATCTCTAGTAAACCTTCACGAGACTATAACTCGTCCACTAGGGACACCTAGTGGTTTAAAGGCTTGTTATTTATGCTAAAAGTGACCGTAGCCTCGACGACACGGAGTTGTTGTATTTTATTGTGTTGTTTGATTTGCTCGAGGACAAGCAAAGTCTAAGTGTGGGGAATCTGATAGGTGTAGAATACACCGTATTTACTATATAGAGTTTATGCTTTCTTTGCTATTTTTCGTGTGAATTATGTATCTTATGTTTGAATTTGAGTTATTAGGTACTTTGGAGTCATTCGGAGTTAAACAAGGAGAAAACGTTCAATTTGAGCTAAATGGAGCGAGGAGGTCAATTCACAGGCAAGCTATATGTGGAGCAGGCTGAGACGCGGCGAGGGAGCGGACGAATGAATTGTTAGTTGTCTAAAACTGATAATTGGATAGAGAATTAGGCTGTCGGTTCCAGGTAACCGACAGGCCAAAGCAATTGGAGGTGGCCCTTAACAATGAGTGGATGTTTATAGTCATTTCTGGCTACCCCTTATCCTACCAGCTGGGGTGGATACATCCAGGTTCTTACATGATACCTGAAATTCAGAGAAGAAATTTATTTCTTCTTCTTCATCGAGTTTCTGTCTGTGAGGGCGGCACATCTGAGTTTATCAGAGGAGAAGGAAAGTAAAAATGGCACCGGTGCTTGAGAGAATAAGGTTGAGATCGAGATGTGTGTGGCTGCTAGGGTTTCGAGCTGGTGTTGCTTGAGTTACAGAGTCATGAACAGAAGCTATGGGGATTCAGAGGAGAAGTGAGACTAGAGATCGACTGGAGTTCGTCTCTATAAGGCAATGAATGTTGATCGAGAAATTTGGTTGCTCTCAGATTTGTTCTTTGGTTCAGACACGGTGATGGGTTTGAGTGGTTGTGTAGGAATGATGGATACTCGGGATTTGGTGATTGTTGAAATTGAATTTAGGGTTTTCCATTTCTATGAAGTAAGATGAAGAAATTGGATCCAGGGAGATATTTGGGAGTATGTTCTTATGAGAGGGTAATGGTTTGCCATGAAAAATAGGTTACTGTGTGATATTGTTTGTTGAATCAAGAGAGGAGCATATGTGTGATATTTCTGAGAGAATTGAAGATGGGTTTGATCACATTTGCTGAGATTGTTGGTGCAAGGAAGGGTTCTGGTGGTCTGAGCATAAGGGAAGGCAGTGCAGGCTCAGATTGGAGTTGCAGGATTAAGGCTATGCTGATGATGTGTGTTGCCTATTACAGGTTTAGAAGTGGAATGGCAAAGAACAAAAGAAAGTGATGCTTGGGCCTGTGTGTTGATGGCTGCACTGGGATGAATGCTTTGAGATTCATGATAAATGAGAGGGAGGCTGGTTAACGGGGAGTTGAGTTGACACAGGATGGTGGTAAGCGAGTTTTGGCTGCCTGGTGCTCTTGTGGAATGGCTCGGGTGCTTGAGCTGATCTTTGAGATTGTGTTGCCAATAACGAGGCTAGTCTTTGCTACTGTTGCGGCTAAGGTGACGCAAGAAGGTGTTGATGGGTGTCTTTGTGACAAGGGAGTAAGGTGAGAATGGAGGTATAAGAGGTGCGGCTCGAGCACTTTGGCAAGTTTGTGAGGCAATGCAAAAGCCGAGCTAGGGAGTGGAAGACTCGGGAGATGATGTTATGCCATGTGAGCTGCGTATAGAGTTGAATGCGGATGGATTTGGTGCTGGTCTTTGGTGCGTAACTCGTTGGAGCTAGTGGCACTTGCCAACTCGAGCAGCCGTCTTCTTTGGGATTGAAACTGGAATGGCAGGATATGGTGAATAACTCAGGATGGGGGCAGTGAAGTCTGTGGTCACTGAAATGAAGATATTCTGGTGCTGTTGTGTTGGTAGTACACAGGGACTATTTGAGACAGGATGTTGCAGGAGGTAGAGATGGAATTTTGTGTTGTGGCTCAGGGAACAGAGTTGAGCTGGTGATGATGGCAGAGGTGCTTCATGGCTGGAATGAAGGCAACTGTGGTGTTGTTGTTGGCTCAAGGAAAGATTGCAGCTGCACTAGGAGCTATGGACTGAGAAGGGTATGATAATGTTGAAATGCACTGAAGCAAGAATGGAAGTGATGGCAATACAGGCCTGGTGTTGCAGCTGAAACAGGGTCTGGTGGCATTGAGCTGGCATTGCAGGAGTGAGTTGCAGGGGAAGGCATGAAGTGAAGTCGCTGCTGCAGGCTCTGGAGTGGCAATGGAAATGAAGAAGGGTACAACCAAGATGGCCAGGCTACAACTGATGGCACTGGTAGTAATTTGGCTTGAGAATGTGCAGAGTGGCAAGTTAGGGCCAACATGGCTGGCATAATGAAGTAATGACAATGATGGTGCATCAGTGGCTTGGCCTGGCAAAATGGCCTAGCCTGGACTAACTCATGTCAACTGAGTCAGTTGACTCCGAGTTGACCCGATCCAACTCAGTGATCCAGACCGAATCGACTCACCCGTTGACTTAACCCGGTTTGACCCGTTGACCCGGTGACCGGGCGGACTTTGCCGGTCACCGGAGCCGACTTCCGGCGACTTTCCGGCCGATTTCCGGCCACAATACCAGGATTCCGGCGACCGATTTTGGGGCGTATTTTCTACACGGGTTTCTCATCCTTGTGGGCTTGGTGGACTCTCACCTAATGGACTTTGAAGACTAAACCTAATTTTGGAAGGAGAGAAAGGCTATAAAAGGGAGGTTTTCTACAACACATGATATATCTTATCATATTTTTTTCTTGGGAATTCTTTTGGAGAGCCACTTTTGTTTACACTTCTAGGGTTTGGTTTTGTTCTTCTTCTTCCTTGTTTATTATTGAATATTGATGATGATGAACTCCATAGCTATGAGTAGCTAAACATCTTATTGGTTATGGGATAAAAGTTGATTTCTCAACATGCTTTTGATTCAATGAATTAGTTTTGTCTCAGTAATTATTGTTTGTGATTCACAATTAATAGTGTTATAAGATTTGAAAACTTGTTAGGTTGAGTCCGGAATCAATCCGATTTGTGTTCATCTCTAGAGCTATATTAGGGTTTTCAATACGAAAAAGTTGTTTATCCCTGATTCTAAGTAGCATAATTGTGGTTAGTGCTTGTAGTGATACATCCTACTAGTCACAAGTGAATCATAACTTTTGTTAAAACGTCTAGTGCTTTTACACATTCGTTTGCATTGATGAGTCTTATTCCATAAAACTTAATGCTCTTAGGGAGTTAAACTTAATTGTGCTTTTACACTTTAGGTTGCTTTCGACGAAGAATTCACATATGCATCTTTTAATGTGGTTGTGATGAAAACAGGGGATTAACGGGTTATACTTGCGATCAAGATATCCTAGGACTTTTAATAAATACGAGATTAAAATACCAATTCTAATCATTGATGAAAATACATGTTTGTGAATGATACTATCCCTTGACCAATATCTTCTCCTTATTGATTTCTCAAAATTATTTACTTTGCTTTCAAATACTTTTATTTCTTAAACAACAAACATACCTTGGGTTATTTTAGAAACTGAAATTTACATAACAACAAACGCCTCTCTGTGGATACGAACTCTTCCTTACCTTGTGCTTCATTTAAATTTAGTGCGTAAGAAAGTGAAATTATATTTGACGGATTGACAACCGGTCATTACTCATGGCATAGGAGTTCATAGCAAGAAGAAGGAGAAAACCTATCATGTTTCTAAACCCTAGAACCAAAAGTATGAGTTCTCCCTCATGGAGATATCTCTAGGTTTAGAGAAAAAGTTCTATTTATATGCCTCTCCCAAAAGGATACCCAAAAGTAGGTCAAGTCTTCTCCAAACCCATCTCAAATTCGTCCACCAAGCCCATGTGTGAAAATATGTCTCTGGAATTTTGGGTCCGAAAAGTGTCGCCGGAATTGATGACATCATCACCGGAATCCGGCCACCGGGTCGCTAATCCGGTCATGTAAAACTACCTCCGACTACTCAAACTCGCCTCCTACTACCATAACTCCCAAAGAACTCACTATCATTCTCTTAATGTCATACACTCACAATTCAAAGCAATATATCACATATGAACCCTCTAAACCAATTCTTGAACTCTTGCAGCGCCTAAAAGCGTGACGCGTAGCTCATATAATCGGCCGCCAACTCTTCCATCCGACTCGTACTCCTTTCGTGATTCACTGAAATATTAAGATTCATTCTTCAAGTTCCGAAATCCGACAACCGGAACTATGCTCACCGCTCGCCATTCTCACCCCGTTTTCGCACGCTTATAACAAAGACTAAACTCCTTTCTTCTCAATCCCCATTTGTGGCTCTTAATCCCAAAGAGGTCCAATTCAAGCATACCACCACCACTTCCATCTATTATGACAATTTCATTCCCATAGTAGCACCACTACAAGCCACAAACAACATCCAATTACTCAACCTGAGCTACCACCTCAAACCCTTCATCTCATCCTGCCGAAACCAATCCATCACCGTAACTCCCTTGGCACTTCCTTGTCGAGAAACTACATCACCACCAAAGAAGACATCACTCACCAGAAATGCCTTGCTATTCAACCTCCAACCATTTCTACTTTGCGCCACCAACCACCGCGCAACTTAACCTCATTCCATCACCAAGTCAGCAAATGCACTTCCATTACATCTCCATGTCACCACTTGTGGCTCCAACCGCAACAAACCCATTTCTTGTAACCCGCAGTCAGCCAACACTCACAATCCATCACCGGCTCAAGCTTCACCGCCCATCCAATAGTGCAAGTGCATGGCCGCCTCAATCTCCACCTTGCTCCAGCTTAACCACCTCTCGCATCTCGCTATTGTGCTTCACCGCCTCCCCGTCATTCTATCTCCATAACCACAAGAAAACTCCACCCTTGCACCGAAAGGCAAGCCGCAACACTCCATTCCATCTCGAGCCGCAACTCCTTCCCATCATTATGACTACCAAAGACCATATGCTCATATCTCGTTGTAGCTTCATCACGGCATCAACTTCTCAATATTCGTTTCTCTAACTCGCATTCCTCAATCCAAGACCCGATGGCATGCACCTGCTCTCAACTTCATTTACGCAGCCGACCACCGCACCTCTATCTCCCATTGGCTTGAGAACTACCACTTTTATGAGCTTCACTAAAGATCATCTTAAACTGCAATGCTTACCTTTCTCACCTCAACTTCCATCTCACCTTTCAAATGCCCCGTAACACTAGAACCACCAGGCTCCATCTAGCAAGATAACTCGTACATCCATCTCTAATTCATCACTAACACCACCTGCCATGACACTGCAATCTCCAGGCCAACCAACTTCAAAGCATAATCATTCCCTTCGCAAATTCAGCCTGCCAAGACTACCAACCTCCCCCGCTACAAAGAAGATTCGCTAGATCGGAGAAGCACACCCTTAATTCATACCACCAACTTCATTCCAGCTTAACACCCATCTGCTCATTACACCAAACTCGGGCCATAATTCACACAAGCATTGCAAGTGCATCCTTCTCTTCTCGCTTTCCTTGTTCAATTTCAAGCCACAATCCTTAGGTTCGAAAACCCATTCCAACCTTCTCGCATCTATCAACAACAAAGAACATTTCAGCTAAAGAACTTGATGGTTCGTGCATTTTCACACACCTTGTATGCCGGAAAATCGGTGATACACATTGAACTTGTTTTCGATTCTTAAAATCATTCCATCTCCTTCCCTGCAACACGAATTCATACATTCATTCAATCATTTGAACCTGCTTTCAATCTTCTATGTTCATCATTTAATTTGATGGTAATAAACTCTGTTCTTCAATTGTACTTCCGGTTCCAACTAAACCCAAATACTCAACCTTCTCATTACAACCTCCATGTATGTCCATCTTGCTCTTTGTAACCTCGTTAAAACCCAACTCTGACTAAGCTTGCCGGCGTTGAGTCCTTATCACAGTGTCTAGGTCTGTGTTGGAAGAGATGATATAAAACTCTGTTGTTCTGTATCTCGACCTAATAGAGTATATTGGATGGGGTTAGGTGGCTGCCCTAATCCAACAGATTAAATGCTCCAAACAATCTTTGTTTTAAGCACAATTGAGACTTTGACCTGCTAGTTCCGCATCCATCAACGCGCAATGACTCCGAGCAATGAATTTAGCCCTTAATCCCCTTCTTTCGCTCCAATGACTCCAAAATACCTTTAACACTTAAAAGTAATCATAAGATACATAATTTACACAAAAAACATAGCAAAGAAAGCATAAATACTAAATATAAAATTAGGTGTTTATCACACCTATCATGGAGACTACCTATTTTCAAATCAACAGAGGCACCATACCAAAATTGTTTTTGTGTAGTTGACTAAGAGCTTTCTTTTGAGTGTGTGTCACCGTACGTTAATTCCGGGTAGAATGGTGAGCTACCCAACATCCCACCAATAGAAGCACTATTTTTGATCTCTTGAGTGCTAATTTTGTCAATCATGAGGGTGACGTCTATAGATGAAAACCATCTTCTTGTAGTTTGATTTGCAGTTAGCACCATTCTCTCTCTCGCCAACAACAGGTCCATAGAAACACAACCATCATCAACAAGGGAGAGACATCAAAATCTACAAGGAAAGTTGAAGACGTTTGAGGTTTACAAGCAACAGTACAAGGAAGAGCAAATTTCATATCCTAGTAAAGCAACATACAATGGGCAGACTTTTATATACATGTTGAAGACTTGCACATAAGGAGCGGAATTTTATATTCAAGTTGAAGACTTATTTACAAGAGCGAAGAAAATCAAAAGACGAGAATTATATTGAAGTTTATGAGACGAAGACAATACAAGTTGTGAAGAATAAAGCGGTAAAGTACTTATCCCATGGCCATAACAATTTCATTGTTTGTTTTATTTTCAGTTTGTAGTTATTTCTCTTGTAAAAAAAAAAAAAAGAAGAATTATTTGTATTATTTTGGTTTGTATTTCTTTTCTGTATTCATTTAATAAAGCCATGGGAAGAAGAAGAAGTTTCAAGCAACAAGAAATTGAAGAAAAAGAGTTAAAAATTGTCAAAGTTCTACGAAGTTCAAGAATTTATCATCAACAGTTGAAGACCGAAGACGAAGACCAAGAAGATGAAGAAGACGAGCCGAATGAAGACTACGTTTCTATTGGATGCCGTGAGAGTGGTGTTATCATCATTGCAATCATATGTGAAGGTGGTAAGTACTATCATCCTCTATTTTTAATAATAATGGTTGATTTCCATTCCTAGAGATCATCAGAAATATTCTTGTTTTCCACGATTTTGTGGAGTCTCCAGAATTAATTCAGAAGGTTTCCTTCCCACCATTCAACGTGTGTAGGATTCTCTCTTCATTCCTACTTGCACACAGGTGAGACCCATAAAAAATCGTCTTATTGAGTGCAATTATCATAAAATCCTTTTAAGTGAGGCGAAGTCGAGGCGAAATGCTTATTGATCGCTCTCAAACACGCGTTCTCTCATTATGGTGTGGTTATTTCTCACTCAACATTTAAGAATGAGAATATGTTCTTTGGTATTGCTAACTTCTTATTACTAGCATGCAGAAACTCTATGTCCTCATAGCTCTTTGGATGCTTGGGAAGCTGGAAAGCTTTGAATTGGAGTAGGTTTTGTGGGTATACCTCTTGTAAGCCCTCACGAGACTATAACTCGTCCACTAGGACACCTAGGGGTTTAAAGGCCTGTTGCACATGCTAAATGCAACTGTGACTTCAACGACAATGAGTTGTTGTACCTTACTTTATTTTTGTAGTTTGCTCGAGGACTAGCAAAACGCAAGTGTGGGGGAATTTGATAGGTGCAATATTTGCACTAGTTAGGTACTCATATGCTTTGCTTTCTTGGTATTTTTGTATCATTATGCTTTGATTTTGTTTGCTTTTGAGTTTCTTAGGTGTTTGAGATCATCTTAACCAAAAGGAAGTGATAATCGTTCAAATCCAGGATTTCTTCACATCATCTTGAAGAAGGCGAAAAGACGAAGCTAACGTTGAAAGAATGAGGTTAATCCGACCTCGTATGAAGATTTTATGGGCGTGTGAAGCAAGTCCAAGTCGCAAAATATATTGAAGCCTTAAATCAAGTAAAGGCAAAGCGCGTTTTCTACTCGTGAGCAGCCGCACAAAGTTGTTAATAGAGTTGACTGTCAGTCCTACAAGACTGACAGTAGAATACATTCACGTGCAGAAAGTCACCGGTGAAGCTGATGATCACGATCAGATTTTTGGTTTTGCTGAGTTCTTCTCGAAATCGAGTGGGACTAAGTAAGATGGGCTATGGAGATGATATAAGACATGAGTATTGGTTGATAGTCTGTATCCGATGGGTAAGAGGTTCTCGAGTTTCTTGTTAAGGCCCAAATGATAGAAATAATGTTGATGGAACTGAAAGATCGGTGATGATGGGTCGAGTCGATGGAGTTCGTGTTGTGGTGGGTTGAGATGAATGAGAAGGAGTGGTACGATGCCGATGATCAACCTGCCACGCCATGAATAGTGAAGAGAATATTTCATGAAGGTGGTTCGTGGGAGAGGATGGTGCTTTGGGTGGTGATTGGGAAATCCACCATGACAGTGTTGTTGCTGCCAATAGGATACGATGAAAGTCGAGTAGAGAATGGAAAGAATGCTGCCATTGTTGGCAACGATGAAAGAGAGTTTGGCAGTTGATGAAATCTGAGGAGAGTTTGGGTTCAATGAGCTGTTATAGCTCAGGTCATTTATGTCGTCTTGGTGGTTGCGTCTAGGATGGCAGCGATGAAGATGGAGGTTGAGTTTTGACGGAGGTAATGGAGATGGTGGTCTGTAGTTTGCTGAGGCCGAGAATACGATCACGGAGTTTGCTCATGGGGATGGCATGGAACTGATGATTGAAAGAATGAAGTTGTTCGTTGCTGCTTTGTGGATAGAAGACTCGAGTTCTCTTTGTTGAATGATTATCGGTGATGAGGGAATGACCGAGCTTTGCGGGAGATGATAAAGTCTGCAGCGAGTTGGATAAATAATTGTAGTTACCTACCATTGGCAGTGACGACGAAGACGCTGAGAACATGAGATGTAGTAGAGAATAATATAGCTTCTGCCTAAAACATCCATCGTTGTTGGCTTATAAAATGGTGATGGATCGATGATATAAGATGGAGAAGATCATTCGAGTCTGTGATGGAGACGGCCTGGATTTGGGAATGCATAATCGGTAATGGTGAAGCAATCTCGAGAGAACAGGCGAGAATGAGTTGTGGAAGTAAAATCTCGGAAGAAATAAAAAGTCACGGCGACCAGGCTGTCCGTGGAAGTATTTACCTAAGTTGAAAATCCAGGGAAAATTAGTATTCACTTGTAACTGAGTGTCCGTGATTCTCGCGAGAAATAATGAAAAGTCGTGGGAAAATATTATTCACGGTGACTTGTCCGTCTGGTGGAAATGTATGAGTATTGATAGCTGAACGATGAAATTATGGGCTGGTTTTATTCTTTTGTGCAAGCCCATTTGTCTCGCTTTGGGATTTCTATTCACGACCGCCTTTAGGCGTGAGTTTCCTAACTTGGGATTTTGGCAAGTCTTGACAACCTGGTTTTGGCAGAGGATTTGGTGCACGGGCACAAGGAGAGTATAAGAGATATTTTCTATATCAATTATCTTTCATCATACTTTGGAGAAAAGAGAAGGGGGGAGCTAGGGTTTGGCGATTTCGGATTTGATCATCACGATTGAACCAATGGTTTGCTTTCTTTTTCGTCTTATTATTTTTCATGGATTTTAAGAAATCCATGAGTATCTAAACTCTTCATATTGGTTAAGGATGTAGTCGGATATAATAAACATGCTACTAAATTAATATATTGTTTTTGTTATCTCAATCAAATTGTTATTGTCTTGTTCTACCATTTATTATCGTTTATGATTGTTTGTTTAAGAGCGCTATTAAATGAGCATGAATGCATTTATAAAGCTATGCTAGGGTTTTGAGATACGTAATTGTTGATAACCCTTGTCATAAGTAGCATATTGTGATTACCAATTGTATTCAAAACATTTGTGTGATTGCAAGTAGAAGCTTGACCTATGTTAAATAGTTTACTCATAGTATTTCTATTGCATGGATTAGTCTAATTCTTAGAACTTAAAGCACTTGGAGGATTAAACCTAATATCACGTTGCATTAGGTTGTTCGCTAAGTAGTATTCATATATTCATCGTTATGGTATGTGATGACATAAGGAATTTACCGGAGTATGCTCTCGATGGGGTACTTTAGGACTCTTGATAATGAATGATTGAGTGACAACACCAGTTATTAGTCGAAGTGCATGTATTATGATTGATGATGAACCCTTAACCAGTATTCTCAACTTATTGATTCTCTTTATTCATTCTTTGCTTTTATTATTAGTTTAATTATTTTAAAACCTAAATCAAAAATATCCCAGGTTACTTAAGTTTTTCAGTTACAAATAACAACCCATATCTCCTTGTGGAACGAATCTGTTCTTACTACTATACTATTATTTATAATTGTGAAGTGAAAGAACTTAATATTATTTTTGCGTCGGCTGACAACCGGCCAGTGGGGTGATGGATCGGTTTGATGAAACCAGCCGCTAGTAACTTTTGAATCTCCGCCTTAATTTGTTCTTCTACATCATGCCAGAATTGCCTTGGGGTCTGCTTGACCGGCTTGGATCCAGATATCACGTGCAAATGGTGAGTGACCAGCTTCTCGTCTAAGCCGGGCATTTCCTCGTATGTCCATGCGAACACATCTTGATATTCCTTGAGGAGGTCTACCAACTTTATGCGTTCGTATGCGCGCAGAGTCGAGCTTATAGAGATGGGTCGTGGAGATTCCTCATTCCCGACATTAACAACCTCAAGATCGTCCATAGTCGAGTTGGTCCCATATTGTAGCTGTTGTGGTGCATCAGGTACCTCCTCCTGCGGCTCGTCACCACATTTGCGTTCCATTGGTCGGAGAGACTGTGTGGTAGTCTCCACGTTAATTTCTAACAATGCGCCGATATACGGTTTTCCCTTTTTCGTCGTGGACCGTAATAAAAGCCCGTCCTCGCTTGGTTTGAGCCGAACCCTGGTTCTGCGGATGAAGGGGTGTGTCTCTCTTTCGAATGTGTGATGTGAAACCGGGTTTCTCCATGGGGTTGTGCAAGACCATCGCTTTCTTCAATGGGCGTCCATTTTGGCAGTGGAGTGTGGTGAGCCTTGTTGGTTGTGACCTGCGACCCTTGTCTTGGCTCAAAAATCTCCATGCCACAGATCGGCGCATTGGGAGATAATGATGCAGTGATGCGAATGACCTATCCGTTTAGCATGGTTTTCAAGCACTGGTGATACGTCGAAGGAATGATCCTATTGTCGTGGAGCCATGGCCTTCCCAGTATCATGTGGTAATCTGGCTCCTTTTCGATTACCTTGAACCTTACTTTTGACTGGACAGTTCCCACCGATAGATCCAAATTGACGTACCCATATGTATTGGTTTGGTTTCCTTCGAAATCAGTCATTGTAGTGGATTTTCGTATAACCTCGTTTGGTCGTACTTTGGCCGTCCTGGGCGTCATAAGGGTGACAACGTTTGAGGACGCTCCTGTGTCGATGAGAGCCCTTTTGAATTCCACGTCTTTGATTCGGGCTGTGACGTGTAGGGCACGGTTATGGCCTTCCTCTGCCATCATGTCGTCGTCGGTAAACGTGATATTGTTGATGGAAAAATTTGGCGCTCTCGCCGTTTCCGAGCGCGAAGGGACCAAGGGCACGCTTAGCGTTATTCGATTGATAGCGGTGAACGTCTCCATCCGCTGATCCTTTGAAAGATGTAATAGTTCACATAAGTTTTCTACCAATGAGGCTGCTTCCTGGCTTATGGGTCTATGATTAGTAGTGAAGCTGTTGGCTTGAGAGTGATCGTTTGGAACGTCAGTCCCCAGTTTTGGAGTTTCCGAGGCGGGCGAACCGTTCAACTCTGCCGTCAGGTTGATGAGGAAATCCAGTATGGCGTTAATTGTATCTTTCATCAGACCCATGTTTTTGGTGTGGATCTCGGACCCCATATTAGGTCGGGCCGACCTTGAATTCCTTCGTTGGTCGCGTTGTCGGGCGTTGTGTTGGGAAAAGAAACGTTGTCGTTCGCCTGAGTGGCGCTTGAGGACACAGATTCAGTCCTAAAACTGACCATCCTTCCGAGTTAGAGAAACGTATTCAAAAACTGATATTGAGACCGGTAGATCAATCTCCCACTGTGATCGCCAATTGTTTGTAGGTGAAAATGGTTTCTGCTAATTTCGGTAATTTTGGGTGTACGGGTGAGAAACAATTTAAACCCTAAACAATGTACTGCAAGGTAGTACTTTAGATTCGAGAGATCGATCTGTACAAGTCCGGTCAAAACCAAGAAATGGCCGTTCCAGACTTGCTTCGGTCACAAAGTGAAGGATAATGGGTTGGTTTTGGGGAGGGAAGCAAGGAAAGTGACAATACCAGAATAGTTGATTCTGGAAGAGTAGTTGTGTTATTACGACTTGTATCAGAAAAGTGGGAAGGCTAACAAATGGTAAGCTAGCAAGTATTTTATGAGTGTTATGTATTCCCGAATGAACCTGTTGTTCTGTGGAAATAGGTAAGACCTATTTATACAATTCGAAGTGAAACGTACCCTGGTCTCATTAAGGAATGGAAAAATGGGTAAGCAAATGGGAGGAGGTGGTAACCGTATGCATGGGATTCGATGTTCCATAAAATCGTTAACGCATGGAATTGATGTTCCATAAAAACATTAATGTATGGAATTGATATCCCATGAACGTTTCACTTTTAACTCCCTGTATTTACTAACCGCCTCACCCTTATGACACTTCCTTATGACGGGCGTAGTGTACGCCACACGCTGTAAACCGCCAAACCAATACCCAAAGAGGATCTCCAGCAGTGATATGTGTTGATGTCTCGAATGTTTTTGTGGAAAACATGTAGCATAGGGTTGTTGTCTGGCAAGTCGATCTCAGGATACTTGGTAGCTTGGTGTTGATGGGTGAAAACTACTCCTGCAGAATTTGGTAATTTGGGGTGTGGATGAGGAATGAATCTAAACCTTCAACAAATGCACTGCGCGGTGAGTGCTTGTAGATTCGAGAGATCAATCTGTGCAAGTCCGGCCTAAACCAAGAAATGGCCGTTCCAGACTTGTTTCGGTCACAAAGTGAAGGAGATGGGGTTGATCTTAGGGAGGGAAGCGAAGAATGTGTTGAGATTGTGAAGGTGTTGGCTTGCTTATGATTTGTAACAGAAAGATGAGCAAGCTTACGGTTGATGCAAGCAGGCTC
Source organism: Papaver armeniacum (assembly GCA_023531295.1). Lineage (NCBI taxonomy): Eukaryota > Viridiplantae > Streptophyta > Magnoliopsida > Ranunculales > Papaveraceae > Papaver > Papaver armeniacum. The sequence continues at coordinate 382,403 of JAJJWW010015058.1, read as the reverse complement.
TGAGTGTTTGAATACGGTTTGTATTAACACTTGATTTCTGTCGTCTGAACTTGTGTTGTTCTCCGTTATTCCCCTTGTGTTTGTTGTTTTTGGAAATAGAGCGGAGACCCTATTTATACAAGTCATTGAGCCTCATTCACGTTTCTCGTGGGAAGTGGAGGTAGTGGAATGATGGAGTAGTGGAGTTGTGTGTCGGTAACACACGACCAGTCTTGCCCACTTTTCCTGTTCATCTTTAACCGTCCATGACTTCCTAACACGTTCTTGTGATGGCGCGTTGCACGCTGCACGCTGTAAACCGCCAGACCAATACCCCAAAGATGCATCCCCGCCTTGTGACATGATTGATGTCTGAATGTGGATCGTGGATCCACGAAAGATAGCATGTAATCTTGAATCAATAATGCGTTATTCGTGAAAGTCGATACTTGTGAAGTACCGTGTGTATTTTATGTGTATCAGCATTACGGTGTGGTAAAGTGATGGATAATGACTCCTCACTAACCAAATAACTCCCGACTGTGGTCAGTATAACCAAGTCGTGAGGTGAGGTTGGACGGACGAGATGATGTTTGAGACACTCATCTCGCGACCGTTGATGAAATTAGGGTTTTTAAAGAGGTGCGCAAGCATCACTCTTCAGCTTGGTCGAAACATGGGAAGGATTTTGTAGAGGACCGACCATACATGCGTGTTGACGGCATGATGGTGTACTCGTCCATGTCTCACCGTCTCATGAAGATGCAATCTAGGCCACTCAATTTGACCGTCAAAGAGGAGTGGTTGAGATCGGTTTGCGGCAGAAATCCCTTGCCGCAAAGGAGTTGGAAACCGCATGACATCCCAAGTTTGGGCGTGCGTTCCAAGACGACCCATCTTGGTCGGTCTTGGTCGATCATACCAGCGTGTAGGTGGTAGGCTAGTGTTCACACCTATACCTGATTATCCCATGAAAACGTGATCTAAGCCACTCAAATCATCCAGGTGAAGTTGAGCGGTCGAGATCAGTTTAGGATTTGGGAGATGTAACCGCGTGAGTTTGGTCGGGCGTTTTGGGTTAGCCGGGCATGGTATGCCTTGGCCGACCGCAAGAGGAGGTAGATGGGCCCACGGTGGTCATGCTTTGGTATGACCGGCCTTGGTTAATCCAATCAGGACCCTCCATTCGTATCGGGAGAAGATGGACGCGCGTGATGACTTGAAACCCTAATTTTGGCTTTCAAAGCCGCGCGACCATGCTCTTTTGGGCGGATTTAATTTGTTGTAACCAACCATGGTTGGCTTTGACCGATTGGTCAAGTGTGTAGGCGGTCACACGGTGATCGTGTCGACATGCTCCGGCCCTTTGAGTCTACATCTACACCCTCCATCTATGCCTGCGAAGATGGACGGTTGAGACCGCTTTGCGGCACATGTAATATGCCGCAAACCCTAATTTAGGTTTTCCGCCCATAATGCTTGGTATGGACGGTTTCTTGGCAAGCAAAGGCCAATGGTCGACCATGCGGGGTCGGCCGTGTGTATTCCATACCCGCTTGGGGGTGATGGAATTGATCCGTGGTCATCCAATCATGCTTGTGGAGTTGGATGACCGCGATCGAATCATATCTGGCAAGCTAAGGCCGTGTGTATTCCATACCATGCTTGGGGGTGATGGAATTGATCTCGTGGTCATCCAATCATGCTTGTGGAGTTGGATGATCATGCGATCGGGATCATATCCGAGACCGATACAGTCAAGTCCGGATGCTCAATCGGGCTAGTATAACACACCGAGAGGTGCTCAATCGGGCTAGTATAACACACCGAGAGTATCACCGAGAATCGGCACATGTACGGGTATTTCGTACATGGTTTCATTATAGTGCTTGGAGGTTCGTGTTACTCGTAAGAGTAACACTCGGTCGTCATGCCACACCGATAATGATTCATTATAGTGCTTGGAGGTTCGTGTTACTCAGAAGAGTAACACTCGGTCGTCATGCCACACCGATAATGAGTACAGAAATACAAGACCGATATGAAATTCACAGAAGGGATTGTTTGCTACATGCTCCATTCTTGGTGAATTAAGTGAGGAGTATCCGTCACTTATAAACGGCTTTATCTTTTACAAGATGTCAGCGCATGATTTTTCAGGTTTTTACAATTTTAACCTTTAAACGAAAATCCACCATCAACATTAAGTCCCCTGCCTAGCACATAATGGTTACATTATTGTGTGGTAGGCATGAGATGGTGACATGCATACATGAGAAAGACATGATAAAAGGAGTTTACCGGAAGAGTGTTGGCCGACCGCTAGTTTTCCACGCCGTCACGCTTGTATGGAATCCTTTGGTGGGGCCTCTGTTTCTTTCTTTGGGTATTTGAATCAAGAGGAAACCAAACAAAGAGGAATCCTTGTTCTATTGGGATTCTTCTAATTTTTGTCTATAAAATAAGCCAAACCCCTTTTTTTTCTCACGAGTTTTTTTTTTTTTATTGTCAAGCAGCTCTGGGTCTTCACCGCCGTCGGCGGTTGCTCATATTGCCCATCGAGCTGCTCACCGTGCTTGCCGTTGCTGGAATCGCACCGTCGCGCCGCCCGAGGTAAGTTCCGCTCCTTCTTTTTTTTTTTTTTTTTTTTAGAAAGTAAAACCCTAGTTTGTTAGGTAAACACTTTTGTAAGACATGTGCATGCTTAGCTTTTTCCGCCATCCAGCTTGAATCCCGTAGACACAATTCCCATGAATAAAGAAAATTGTGTTGTGATGTATGCGGATGAATGCGGGCCCGCCGTGTATGCCGGAACATGGGTCTAATTCACATATGCTTGACTGAAATTTGAAACTTATACCGACTTGAAAGTTATACCGGAGAACTTGAAGTCAATACTGCACAAAACTTGTACTTAGGACTAAAATTGCACTGCATCGAAATCGATCAATTTTGTGCCTGGGATTTGAATGGTATTTGGACCGCCATTGCATGCTCCGCTCGTGAGTTGTGTCTTGCCGTGTGTGACTACACTTCTCATGTGATTTCATACAAGTTCTAACTCCTGTCTTTTATCTCATTACGGTAGAAAGAAGAGAGAGCTCCTATCAACATGTCTTCAAGATAATGCTCGGTGCCAAGTCGGGAAGTGTTGACAGCTTCAAGGATATGCCGAACATCAATGATGAGTTGTTCATCTCGCCTTTTCCAAATATTAGGAAGCATCCTTCTCATAAGATAGTCTTGCTTTCCGATTCGGAAAATATGGATGCTTGACCCATTTTCTTCTTCCGCACTTGTGATGAGATTTTGTCTCCAAAGGAACGAATATCCGCCTTCTCCTATTGACTTCAAGATTTGTCATGCTCCACCGGGTTCTTACGAAGGATGGATGAGACGCATGTTGAGTAATGAGGGCATTAAGGACAATTTGACCAAAGCACAAATTCTTGATGCGGTCATGGCATCTCGCTACCCTCGAAATTAGGAAAGACACCGCGGGCTTGATCACCTTCATTTCTCGGTGGCGTATTTCCACTCACACAACCATATCTAGATGGGGAGAGATGACTATTACTTTGGAGAGTGTAGCCGCATTAATGAACCCGCCTTTGTTCTTTGAAGTCTTTCTTACGAACTCTCGACACGGAGGAGAGTAATTATGCCGCTATACTTCAAAAGGTGGCGGAATTCGACAATCTGGAGAAGGAGGAGAAAAAGACACGAAATGCTTCTACACCTGGTGGGTTTCGAGTGGTCTTCTGCAGAGTTGGAAAACGAGCTCGGCGATCGCGTTCTGTCTCTATGGCTATCCAGAGACGTATTTGATGACGGTTCCGGAAAGAGGACAATTAGACGTAACCTTGTCAAAATTGCTATAAGGTCACGCAGGTGAAGTTCTTCCTCTAGGTGCATTGTTCCTTGGATCGCTGTATTCTCACCTAGACGCTTTAGCAATGGATATGCATGTTTCTAACGGGTACAAGAAGGTGGAGTCGCACGTTCACTTCGCTTTTCTTCAGGCGCTCTTATGGGAACACTTCGTAAGTTATGCTCTACTCCCGCACCTTCACTCGTTAACTTGTACGGCGGCTCGAGAATACTCCGATGGAATAAGAAGCGTCCTAAAGCCAGGTCGAAACTTGTGGAGGTATTTGACAACATTTCTTCCGTAGATTTTCGTCCATGGGGGCCGATTCACTCTTCCATCGGTCGGCCAAAGACCTTTGCCGACGATCCCGGCGTTGGTTGCGTACGGATGTCAAGACCATGAGATCTCTGGGAAATTATTTACCCAAGGCAGCTTGCATTCCAGATATGTCCCGTCTCTATTCGACGGAGAATTTTCTCGTGACTCCGTACAACATTGACAGGGCTGCTCGCCAAATGGGATTCGATCGGGGTGTCCCATTTATCCGTCCACTAGGGGCTCCTGGAAGAACTCCTTCCACAAATTCTTAACGCCAATGTGTTCTTAGACCGGGTGAGCCTTCCCTTCCTCGGCCTATTGGGAGAAACCCAGTGGTGACCGATGTATAAAGAATTTTGGGGGAAACAATCGTTGATCTTCCGTAAATTTTCGAAGAGTGTTGTGACGAATTCCCGTAGTGAGCCATCTTCCGACGCCTTGATGAGAAGCATTTCCTATTGAAGCCACTTCCAGCCAAACGGACAAGAGCCGAGGATTGCAGTCCCCAAGTAGGAGAGAGACCTAAGAGGCAAGCATGCGGTCCGTAATCCTCAATTCTTCCAATATGCGGTATTTAAATCTCCTCCCATCGGTTCTTTCATTTCTCCAAAGTGTAAGTTCTTCTAAAACGATCCTTGTTTTAAATCGTGAATTTCAAAAGATAATGCCTTCACAAGGTTTGCACGCATTCAAAACGGGAAGGCCGGCGGTACTGGTCTTCATGCTGAGAAGTCTGGCGGTACGGACCTTCATGCTGAGAAGTCTAGCGGTACGGACCTTCATGCTGAGAAGTCTGACGGTATGGAACTTCACACTGAGAAGTCTGGAGAAACCGCTCCTTTTTCGACCACGACAGAGATGATGCAATCTCGGTTAACAAGGCGCTTTCCTTAGTGATCTTGTCGACGGGGTCGTGACGGAAATCAAGACCTGAGTGAAATAGATGTCGTAAGGAATGCAAGAGAGACGGTGCCTTTGTAGTTCGACGGCTCCCCTTGGCATCCATCCCGAACAGTGCCCGGACCATATGGCTATTGTGGTGACTTCTTCAAAGGCCTCCTGAACCGACAAGACTCCCACGGTCGCCGAATTGCCGGTGATGCGGCCGGGGCTTTGTTCGATCCTCCTTTTACCGTCCCTTATCCAGGTCATGTGTTGGTTGGTGGATTCAGCGTGCTCTGTTCGGTTTGAAAAGTTGTACACGACAATCTGGAAGAAACACGGCCATATTGCTACCACCGCGAAGCTCGGGAGTCGCTCTTTCATTGGTCAACCGCGTCCAAGAAGCTTTAGTTTCCATCCGTGGGATGAGCGCCGCGACGGTGGAACAGTTTACAAGAGGTGGTTGAAGATTGGAGGTGCCATCTCGGACGTGTTTGCGCAGCATGCGGCTTCAATGCTCCCTGGTTCTTCAAAGGGTTCTCCGAGATTCGGGAGCTCCGAAACTACATGATGAAGTCCCTTCCGCGGATCAAAGTGCTCGTCGGAAGAAGAGGTTGAGAGGTTGTCTAAAGAACTGGAGCCGAAGCAGGCCGTGCTTCAAAGGATGAAAGTCTCTCTTGCCCGTAAGGATGAGTTGTTGCTCAAAGACTTTCCTTGAAGTATTCGTGCTATATATCGGCGTTTTCTCTTATATGCTTTTCTTTTTGAGTGATAGTGAGGATTTTCTTTGACTTCCGGTTTGGATTAATAGGTAATTGAATTGGCTTATTTTTGAGATAGTTTTGTGAACAACCCTTTTGAAAGAGATTATGTTAAATGAGATTTGCATCTTGGTCATGAATGATTGAGCATGAAATTGCAAATGTTATGTAAAAGGGAGGTACGAATGGAAACAAACATGGCGTTTGATCACCGAGCCTCTTTTTCCACATGCGGATGCTAAGTCCCCAAAGTGAATTCTAAACTATCTCTCTTGTAAAGTTGTTGAGTAAAACTTACTTGCTTTTGAAGCCTCACTATATCAAACCGGAGTAGCCTCTCTAAGAAAATCCTCCGCAAGCTATCTTTCCGAACCGAGCTTCCTCCGAACAATGCGCTTCAAAGCGCCGCATTCACCGGTGGGGTGATGAAGGAACCGGTGGTAATGACAGTACCTCGGGTCTATTACTTCTTGATCGAAGAGGCGGACGCCATACCTGGGGTAGCTCCACCTCTTCATTTCGCACCCATGTCTCCGGTAGCTCCGAATCTTCTTCATTGGGAATGGGAAATGTAAGTACCTTGAGTCCGGCTTTTCCCGTGTTAGTGGGCGTTGTAACGCCTCTCCGCGGCTTTGACGTGGAACAGGGAGATGAAGTTGGAAGATTTGCGGGTGCCATCGTATCTCATGGATCGCTTGCCTAAGTAAAGGGATGTAGAAGGTGTCGTAACGTCACTGCACGAGTGACCGGATTGAACGTCCCCATCCTCCGTATTCGTGTATTTCCCGATTGATTTCTCCTTCCTCAAGCGTTCCTTCACCGGTTGGGAGGCCGACGTGGATTGGACAGTCTTCCGTGATTCAATGAGAGTTTTGAAATACAAATCTTCTAGCGGGGCTCCATAGGCGAGGTTCCCTTTCTTTATCCGGCCCGTACATTGTAGTACTCCTGGTAAGTCTCTTCTCCGTGGTTGCGCGCCCTTTTTGCCTCTTCACCGGTAAAGGTGTGACTCTGCCAATGATTCAACATTTCTTGTCTTTGCCGAGTAGATGCTCGTCGGCCCTTCTTGTAATTGTGCCGCTATATCATTCAAAAGGCGAAATGTCTCGCTCCGCCTCCCGGTGATACCGGCTTGATTTGCCAAGACGTCCTCCAAAGATTCCAAATGCTTCCCATGATATCTCGAACCGCCCGTAGTTTCCTGGATACATTGCGAGATGGAAACCTAAAATTGAGGATTCAATTTTATGCAACCGATAGATCAATCTCCCACCGTGGTCGCCAATTGTTGATGGGTGAAAACTACTCCCTGCAGAATTTGGTAATTTGGGGTGTGGATGAGGAATGAATCTAAACCTTCAACAAATGCATCACATAAGGTGAGTGCTTGTAGATTCGAGAGATCAATCTGACGTGCAAGTCCGGCCTAAACCAAGAAATGGCCGTTCCAGACTTGTTTCGGTCACAAAGTGAAGGAGATGGGGTTGATCTTAGGGAGGGAAGCGAAGAAGGTGTTGAGATTGTGAAGGTGTTGGCTTGCTTATGACTTGTAACAGAAAGATGAGCAAGCTTACGGTTGATGTAAAGCAGTGCTCGAGTGTTTGAATACGGTTTGTATTAACACTTGATTTTGGTCGTCTGAACTTGTGTTGTTCTCCGTTATTCCCTTGTGTTTGTTGTTTTTTGGAAATAGAGCGGAGACCCTATTTATACAAGTCATTGAGCCTCATTCACGTTTCTCGTGGGAAGTGGAGGTAGTGGAATGATGGAGTAGTGGAGTTGTGTGTCTCTGTAACACACCCACCGGTCTTGCCCACTTTTCCCCTGTTCATCTCTAACCGTCCATGACTTCCTAACACGTTCTTGTGATGGCGCGTTGCACAAGCGCCGCACGCCGTAAACCGCCAGACCAATACCCCAAGATGCATCCCCAGTTTGTGACATGATTGATAACTGGAATGTGGATCATGGATCCACGAAAGATAGCATGTAATGCCGAATCAATAATCACGTTATTCGTAAAGTCGATACTTGTGAAGTACCGTGTGTATTTTATGCGTATTGCATTACTATGCAGTATGTTGTGATGGATAATGACTCCTCACTAACCAAATAACTCCCCGACCGTGGTTGTATAACCAAGCTGGTGAGGTTGGACGGACGAGATGATGTTTGAGACACTCATCTGCGACCGTTGATGAAATTAGGGTTTTTAAAGAGGTGCGCAAGCATCACTCTTCAGCTTGGTCGAAACATGGGAAGGATTTTGTAGAGGACCGACCATACATGCGTGTTGACGGCATGATGGTGTACTCGTCCATGTCTCACCGTCTCATGAAGATGCAATCTAGGCCACTCAATTTGACCGTCAAAGAGGAGTGGTTGAGATCGGTTCTTGCAGAAATCCCTTGCCGCAAAGGAGTTGGAAACCGCATGACATCCCAAGTTTGGGCGTGCGTTCCAAGACGACCCATCTTGGCTCTGGGCCTTGGTCGATCATACCAAATATGTAGGTGGTAGGCTAGTGTTCACACCTATACCTGATTATCCCATGAAAACGTGATCTAAGCCACTCAAATCATCCTAGAAGTTGAGCGGTCGAGATCAGTTTAGGATTTGGGAGATGTAACCGCGTGAGTTTGGTCGGGCGTTTTGGGTTAGCCGGGCATGGTATGCCTTGGCCGACCGCAAGAGGAGGTAGATGGGCCCACGGTGGTCATGCTGGTATGACCGGCCTTGGTTAATCCAATCTGTGACCCTCCATTCGTACCGGAGAAGATGGACGCGCGTGATGACTTGAAACCCTAATTTTGGCTTTCAAAGCCGCGCGACCATGCTCTTTTGGGCGGACGAATTTGTTGTAACCAACCATGGTTGGCTTTGACCGATTGGTCAAGTGTGTAGGCGGTCACACGGTGATCGTGTCGACATGCTCCGCCCTTTGAGTCTACATCTACACCCTCCATCTATGCCTGCGAAGATGGACGGTTGAGACCGCTTTGCGGACATGTAATATGCCGCAAACCCTAATTTAGGGTTTTCCGCCCATAATGCTTGGTATGGACGGTTTCTTGGCAAGCAAAGGCCAATGGTCGACCATGCGGGGTCGGCCGTGTGTATTCCATACCGCTTGGGGGTGATGGAATTGATCTGTGGTCATCCAATCATGCTTGTGGAGTTGGATGATCAGCGATCGAGATCATATCCGGCAAGCTAAGGCCGTGTATATTCCATACCGCTTGGGGGTGATGGAATTGATCTGTGGTCATCCAATCATGCTTGTGGAGTTGGATGACTGCGATCGAATCATATCCGAGACCGATACTGATCAAGTCCGGATGCTCAATCGGGCTAGTATAACACACCGAGAGGGGCTCAATCGGGCTAGTATAACACACCGAGAGGGCTCGGGCTAGTATAACACACCGAGAATCACTGACGGGTATTTCGTACATGGTTTCATTATAGTGCTTGGAGGTTCGTGTTACTCTGTAAGAGTAACACTCAATCGTCATGCCACACCGATAATGATTCATTATAGTGCTTGAGGTTCGTTACTCGTAAGAGTAACACTCACGTCATGCCACACCGATAATGAGTACAGAAATACAAGACTGATATGAAATTCACAGAAGGGATTGTTTGCTACATGCTCCATTCTTGGTGAATTAAGTGAGGAGTATCCGTCACTTATAAACGGCTTTATCTTTTACAAGATGTCAGCGCATGATTTTTCAGGTTTTTACAATTTTAACCTTTAAACGAAAATCCACCATCAACACTTGGTGACAGAATTGTTTGACTTCAACTTCGGTAAATCTATTTTCCCTATCCCAAATCATCAGTCTCATCTTTTTCTTTCTTGGATCGAGGAATCACCCAACTAAAATTTAGTTAGATGAGAATACATTTTGTGGCAAAGGGAGTAACCTCACGAACACTCCTTAACAAAAATAATTTTATTACCTTAGAAAGGTTGTTGTTTGACATAAAGAGTGTTTGGAAACCATAAGCATAAGTCGATACCAAAATTCATAAGCAAAGAACATTTGCTTGTTAACTTTTTTGCTTCTAGAGTCATGATCTCTTGCTTGTAGAAGTCATTCTCAAATTTTGTTCCCTGCCTAGCTGATAGGTGTAGAATACACCATATTTACTATATAAGAGTTTATGCTTGATAGGTGTAGAATACACCTAATTTACTATCTAGTAGTTTATGCTTTCTTTGCTATTTTTCGTGTAAATTATGTATTTTACGCTTGTTTTGAGTTTTATAGCTACTTTGGAGTCGCACGTTAAGAAAAGAAGAAGAAATCACCCAATTTGAGCTAAAAGGGCAAAAAGGTCATTTTACAGGCGATTGATATATGGAGCCCAGTTGAGGTTAAGGGGCATCTCTATTTTGGAGGATTATTAAAGACAGACTAGCTGTGGTTAAGGGGCTGCCAACTGGGTAGCCCTTATCCAGAAACGAAGTGCTACTATCAGCTGGTACTGGATGGGTTATGGTTGATAAACCCAAACCCATAGACCCACACCCACACCCGTACCCGAATCGCCCGACTTTCATAACCCAAACCCAAACTCGAGAAATTCAGTTCAATTAGTTTTCACCTGAATTGAATTTGGTCACTGAAACCTAAATTGAGATTTCTCAATCATTTGAAAGAAAATCAAACGAGAAAGAACAAGCGACCATGGTCTACGCAATGATGAACTCGAAACCCGTAAATTAGGGTTCGATGTTATATGAATCGAGATAGAGAAGCAAATGCCCGTTGTTATTATTGTTTGTCCGAGAAATCTAAAGAGGTTCTTTGTGGATCGAAGGCCGCAGAAGAGGTGTTGTTGTCTTTGCTAATGAAATGCAGCCTGGGTTGAATGAGCTACGGTGGTTTTTGGTTGCCATTGTTGTGAAGCTCGGGAGATGAATCAGGTCGAGCCGAGATGTTGATGATGGTGGGGTTTGCTTCGAGTTTGTGATGAAGGAATTAGAAGAAAGGGATCCCCGAGTTCAAGAGTTTGTGGCTATAATCGAACACGCTGATTTGTCATCGACAGAATCGAGAATTGATGGTGTTATGGGATGACAATGAAGATGGAATTTGGTGGAGATGGTTTAGTTACGGTGTGATGTTGATGTCAGAGATGCCGATTGATGGCAGTGAGATGAAGCTACTGTTATTGGTTTTCAGCTAACGAAGGTGATTGTTGGAACTGATGCTGAGAGCCAGTGATGCTATTCGAGAACAATGCAGGGAGCTTGAGAAGTCTGTGTTCGACAGAGCTTGGCAGTTGTGGAGTCAATATCAATTGGTTGCACCCTGGCTAGTGACAGAGAATGGAAGAGAATCTGCAAGGGGTTGATAGATGGTGGTGATGGGAAGTCTGAGCTTGGTGAATTGTTGGTTCTAGTGGTTACCAGGGTGAGTGTTCTTGCTGCTGTTGATTCAGTGTTGGGTGATCTGTTGCGAGATGGGTTGGTGCTGTTGATTTGGGGGTTTCACAGATTGAGAAGAATGGTTTTTGTCGCCCCTGTAAAATGAAGAATGAAATGATAGCTACAGCTGAGTTACCAAGGATGCAATGGCTAGGAAGCAACTGAGGCTTTGACAGGGTCAGGTGGAAGTGATTTGTTGCAGGTGCAGTTCTGGCGCAAGAATGGAACTACAGGAATTGCAAGCTGCTGCAAGCTTTGGGCTGTTGAACTCAGGGGTTTATCGGAGGATGGTCATGGGTTCGCTGGCTGTGATGCAAGGAATAAGTGTCGCGAGAATCTGTGTTTTAGATTGAGAAGTTAATAGGTTGCACTTGGTTGTGGAATGTAATGGAGTTGAGGGAGTGGTCTGAGTTGCATTGGAGGTTCAAATTTGGATTGCAATGAAGTTTTGTCTGTCAAGTTGAGTGGGTCTGTGGATATTGGAATGGCAAACTTGGTCAGGTGTCTGTGAAGAGTTTGCACAAGGAGTCCAAGTGCAATTGAACTTATGAAAAGATGTAATCAAAAGTGGGCAATAAGCTTCGGATGGAGTTTTTATGGCGGAGAAAATGGAGCTAAGTAAGTCGGTGAATTTGCAGGCATGACTTGCAGACGATTTGTGGCATTGAAGCAATGCAAGGTTGCAGGAGAGAACTGTGGCCTGAGTGAGAAATAAAGCTACAGAGTGTTTGCAATTGAGGGCCAACATGGCTGGCAGATGCTTGGCCTGTGCAAGCTATGAAATGGCTTAGGCTGATTCAGTTCTGAGTCGAATCAGTGACTCGCTAGGATAACTCAGTGACTCAGCCGACTAAGACCGGGTCAGACCAGCTGACTCATTGGCTGACTCTCTTCTACGTTGACTGTTGACTAACTGTTGACTGACGGTTGACTAGTTTGACCGTTAGTCCTAACGGAGGACTGACGGAATATTCCGTCGAATATTCTCTTGACGGAGAAATTTTCAGGTGGCCTGCGGCGACGTTTCCTACTAAATTCCGCCATAATCCCAGCTTTTCCGGCCGAGCAAAATTCCAGAAATTTCTATGGACCTCTCTCATGGTTGTGAAGACTTGGGCTAGGAATTGGATGGAGAATTGGACTCAAATTTGGAAAGAGAAGGTGGAAGAGTTGAGAAAAGCTTGGATTTGGAAATTGAATTGCAAAAGGAAAGGGATTCTACTCCTTAGAAGATTTGGAGAATATTGAAGCCTATAAATAGAGAAGTTTCTACAACTTCTACACACACAACACTTGTGTTTTTGCTTGCTTTTCTAAGATTTTTCTTTTTAATTACTTGTGAGAATTTGAAACTTCTTCTTTTAATTATTATTATTTGTGTGAATTTCAAAACATGAGTAGCTAAATTTCTTTTTGATTGAGGATGAATTCCTAGTTCTTAACATGATTTGAGTTTTTGTTTTCAAATTCTATCTTGAAGTTTTTCACATAATTATCGCTTGTTTTTACTAATAGGAGTGATCTTAAAGACATTCATGATTGATTGATAGATTGTTTGGGTGGCCAACTAAATTGATTTGTTAATTCGATCTAAAGCTAGTGAAAGTTAGGGGATAAGTAATCGTTCTTTGACTCTTTACATAAGTAGCAAACACGAGACCTTGAGGGGATTCCGTGGAGCAATTGTGTGTAGAAACAACGTTAGCAAGTAGACCTTGAGCTAAGAGTCTAACTACTAATATCAACCTATGAAATTCACAAAACTTAATGCATGAGCCAAGTTACATCTAGGTTGAGCTAATTCTAGGTGGCTTGGTGATTAGAATCCGGTGGCGAGAACTTCCGTGTCCGGTGATACAAGGGATTTAGGGGTTTAGCAACACTGAGCTATTGCTTTACCTACGGTTGGTGATAATTTGTGACTAATAACAAGTAGAATAGAACATAACTTGATTCATTGTTTCGTAACGAAGAAGGATTCCTTGATCTTTTCTCTCTCTTATTGTTTTCATCTCTCAACTTTCGATTTTAATTGCTTTGTTTATTTTTATTTTTGCTTTTTACACCCCCCTTTCGTGACAACTTTTACAACTAAGATCTCTTGCTCCTCGTGGGAACGAACTTGACTTCCATTATATTATTTTTAATTGAGTGGAAATTTTGAATTAATTTGATTGCACCTACGACACGCATCAATGCTTTCTTTGCTATTTTTCTTGTAAATTATGTATTTTACGCTTGTTTTGAGTTTTATAGCTACTTTGGAGTCGCACGGAGGAAAAGAAGAAGAAATCACCCAATTTGAGCCAAAAGGACAAAAAGGTCATTTTACAGGCGATTGATATCCTGGAGCCCAGTCCATGTTAAGGGGTAACTCTTGGAGGAATACTAAACGCAGTCCAGATGAGGTTAAGGGGCTGCCATCAGGTTAGCCCTTATCAAAGGGGCCAGACACTGAATAACCATATCTATACCAACCCTAAAATCGAGAAACCTTTCCTCTCAATCATTCATTCACTCATTTCTCTAATCTGAAAATGAGAACGAGTTGCCGCTGTGAATCTAGAAATTTGATGTCGCTGCCGAACTGAAATTGAGAGAAGATCGAATCGTCTGGTGGTGTTGATTGGGGTGAACAGAGGAAGAAGTGAATGGAGAAGCAGAATGGGTGTCGTCACAGAGAAGGAATTAGGGTTCCGATTTGAAGAGGAGCTCAGAGAGGATGAACCAGAGATGGGTTTATGGCTAATTAAGGGTTTCTCGATCTCACGCCATGAAAGAGAAGTTAGGGATAGAGAAATTGAGAGATTATTGATACAAATCGAGAAATCGGTCAGTCTATTTGTTTGCAATCGGTTAACGTGGAAGGGTTTATGATTTGGTCTCTGCAACTGATAAATCAAGATGAAATTGTGACTGTTGTTATGATGAATTAGGGTCTGATGTCGTGTCTGTGAATCGAGATTGATTAGAATGAAAGATTGAGTCGTTGCTGCTGTTTTATGGCGATTCAAGGAATTTAAGGAATTGGCTCTGCTGTTGAAATTGAGACGGATTGGAGGTGCTGATGAAGAATGAACTTGTGTTGGTTCGAGAGATGAGATTGAGAGAAGAACAGAGATGGGTTTTGGCTGCTGCTGTTGATGGCCATCTTGAGTTGAGATCGAGAAATATGCTGTTGAAATGGATCTGTGATGAATTGAGAACGAATATGAGATGGGTTCTGTTGTTGGATTGAGGGTTCAGATTGAGAATTTTATGTTGCCAATAAGTTTCTGGAACTGAGATTGAAAAGGGTTTGTGGTGGTATTCAGAGATTATGAAATAGCAGGGATTACTGCTAATTGTCGTGAAGAGGAAATAGAGCTGCAGACTAGTGTTTTGTGTTGGTGCTACAGCCCACTCAAGAACACAGTAGCAGGAGTGAATAAAGAAGTGGTCTGAGGCAACAATTGTGAATGAAATGCTGTATTGAAGCTGCAATAGATGTATGCTAGGTTCTTAACAGGACAAGACCAAAAATTGAGGCCTGAATTCGGTCGGGAAAGTCCTGTAATTGAACAGAACTCGACCAAATTTCCCCTCTGGCGAGTTGACTCAGTGCCGGCGATGACCGATCCAGACGAGTCCGATGACCGTTCCAGAACGATCCCGATGAGCCGATCTGACCCAACTCAGACCAGTCGGCCACCTAGGGAGCTGACTCATAGCTGATTCAATGTCTGACTCCACCTCCCTTTGACCCTGTTGACTAACAGTTGACTGACGGTTGACCTGTTTGACCGTTAGTCCTAACGGAGGACTGACGGAATATTCCGTCGAATATTCCCTCGACGGACAGAATTTTCAGGTGGCCGGCGGCGACTATTCCGACCGGATTCCGGCCATAATACCAGTTTTCCGGCGAGCCAAAAAAATCCATAATTTTCTATGGACTTCTCTCATGGGTGTGAAGACTTGGACTAGGAATTGGATGGAGAATTGGGTTCAAATTTGGAAAGAGAAGATGGAAGAAGAGAAAGACTTGAATTTGGAAATTGAATTGCTAAAGGAAAAGGATTCTATTCCTTGGAAGATTTGGAGAATATTGAAGCCTATAAATAGAGAAGTTTTCTACATCTTTTGACACATCTCTACACACACAACACTTTTCTTTTCTTATTCTTTGTGTGAACTCTTTAGCATGAGTAGCTAATTTTATTGATTGAGGATGAATTCCTAGTTCTTAATATGATTTAAGTTTTTGTTTTCAATTCTATCTTGAAGTTTTTCACATAATTATCGTTTGTTTTTACTAATAGGAATGATCTTAATGACATTCATGATTGATTGATAGATTGTTTGGGTGGCCAACTAAATTGATTTGTTAATTTGATCTAAAGCTAGTGAAAGTTATGAGATAAGTAATCGTTTCTTGACTTTTTACATAAGTAGCAAACACGAGACCTTGCGGAGGGATTCCGTGGAGCAATTGTGTGTGAAAACAACGTTAGCAAGTAGACCTTGATCTAAGAGTCTAACTACTAATATTGACCTAATAAATTCATAAATCTTAATGCGTTTATTTAAATTACATTTTGAGTGATCTACTACTAGGTGGTTTGGTAAATAGAATCCGGTAGTCGAGAACTTCCGTATCCGTGATACAAGGGATTTAGGGGTTTAGCATCGATCTAGCTGCTTTACCTACGGTTGGTGATAATTTGTGACTAATAACAAGTAGAAAAGAACATAACTTGATTCATTGTTTCGTAACGAAGAAGGATTCCTTGGTCTTGTCTCTCTTATTGATTTCAACTTTATCTTTTAATTGTTTTGTTTATTTTCTTTTGCTTTATACATCCCCCTTTTTGTGACAATTTTTACAACTAGAATCTCTTGCTCCTCGTGGGAACGAACTTGACTTTCATTATATTATTTTTAATTGAGTGGAAATATTGATTAATTTGATTGCACCTACGACACGCATCACTAGCTTCTGACATTTTTGCTTCTACAAGGTAACAGTTAAAAAGTCGTTTTTCCACTTCCAGAAACAAAAAACTTAAAAGTAAGTTTGGGTACATAGTTTCGGGATAACTTCTACCAGCAAAAAAAAAAAGTAACTTTTTGTGAAGGTCCATGAAACAATACCAAACACACCTGGTTGCATGACACAATCCCAGCTTTAGTGTACACTCCGGATACACCCCGAATGTAAGTTCGATGTTCAGCGATCTTTTTCTCTTCTTACCTTCTGGTTTCAGCTTGCCTCTTTTTCTCAATTCTACTTCGAAGTTTGAACCTGAAGCACGCATCTCTGTTTCCACTGAACTGGGAAGTTAAAAGAAGATGAGCTCTCCATGTGAGAAACTTGACGAAGATTCTACACCCCAAGATGCTAATAAAGAAATTGATAGCACCACTTTCACTACCACCGCTGAAGTATGTCTCTCCCCCCCCCTGTCTCTTACCCGTGTTTTTATCTGTTTCACAGTTTAGGGTTTCCTTTTTCTTTCTTTTTTTGTATTTTGTTCTTTTGATTTCTAATGGACTTTATATTATATTTTTGTAGGCAAATGCAAATGTGGAATTTAAAACAACTGGGGCTAACTCAACATTGAATTTTGAAGTAAGGTTTTCAATTTATAGAGTTTTTTTTTTTTTTTTTTTTTGAAGTAGATTTACCACAAAAAAAGAATATTTGTTAATGTTTGGGGCAAGTTTTAATCAACTTTTATATTTTATTGTTTTATATTTTTCTCATCTTGTTAATACATGCTGTATACATGACAATACCCTCGTTGTTTCATCTTTTGCTTTTGTGTCGCTTACTTCAGGTTTTTCAAACTAAGAAAAATTTAACTTTTATCTCTAGTTATTTAAGTTATTAATCTTCATCCCAAAGTAAACTTGGGACGATATTTTCAAATGTTTTCACATTGGGAAATGAAAAATCTTTGTATTGGAATAAAAAAAATGTGCTAGTCTTCAAGTGATTATCACATATGCGATAAATCAACATAATTAATTCGTTACGAATGCACATACTAATATATTAAAATAGTATGGACATTATAGAGTTACTTTCAATATTAATTAATAACCAGGTAATGGATTATAATATATATGAATGCTTACTAGCTCCACTTTGATAAGAGCATAACTTATACATTTTTACCATCTTATTTATTTTATATTTTTTAGTTATCATTTTTGTATTAATTTAATTATTTTTATGCTTTTGTAGGTAGCGACTGTAAAACCCGTCGTTGCCAGTGAGCACGGCTAATTTGGCGAATATCGGCAATACCAAGCAACATCAAAATAAGGAGTGCGAAGTTAGTGACTTAAGTTTTTCCGAAACCAAATCACAGTAATTGGCAATTATTGAAACCATAAGTACAGGAGTTGGAAGATCGTAAGTGAAAGAACTAGTAGTTCACAAGGGTTTAAAATAAACATGGGATTTCTTCATTGTGTTAGTGGTGGTGTACAATAAGTTATACCTGATTGGTTTAAATGTGGTGTACTTCTATCAGCGGCGGAACCAGGATTTTAAGTTCGGGGGGCTAAAAAAAAAATCGCGGATTCACGCAAAAGAGAAATACGGGAAAGTACTCCGAATGAGAAACGCGCGTAACACAATATCGTTCGCTTGAAGCACAAAGCAGCGAATGAAATATGTCCACACAACGATATGAGTTAGTCTAACATTTGTTTGAGGCTCTTATAAAAAACAGTGAACAGATAATAAATAAGCAAAGATCATGTTCGGATGTGAGATTTAGTAAATAAGCAAAGATCATGTTCGGATGTGAAATTTACATGCAAACTGCTATGAGATTTTCCACAAAGAGTAGAGGTAGCTAAGCTTAATTTCTCATCCATCCCAGTGAATTCCAAGGACTTTTCAGCTTCAAACACAAAATTAGATAAATACACTCGGCTAATATAAGAGTACACTCAACTGAATATATAAGAAATCAAGACGATTGCAAAAGATAACGTTGCCGTCCATTTTTATATATATAAACTAATTAAAAAAGGATTCGTATACATTAATTAAAAAAACATCGTCGGTGCCTACAACACCATTGTTGCAAAGCAGCTTGGCGCGAGCACACTATAGTAGAGTCCCCGCGCGTATTGAAGAAGGAAAAGCGGTTTTACAAAATGTTCCACTCTTCAACTCTTGCACCATTAGCTTCATCACCTTCTACATTTGTACTCCTTGAATATTGGAAATCTTCACTGCTAACCTTATAAACATTAGGCTCAACTTCAATTGGTAGAATCATCAACATTAGATGAAGAAGAAGAAATATTTTTTTTCAAAAGAAAAAGAATCTATTCTACCCAGTAGGCACTAAACATTGGCTCATTATAACCTGGAAATTCAAAGATAAAAACCCATTAAAATCCCATGTTTCCAACATAAAATTCAAAGTTAACCCTAGTTCGCAAAAAATAAATGAAAATATTAATGAAACTAAATACAATTTAATTGACAATGGAAGACCACTGGCTCAAACTCAAAATTTATTCTTCTTCTAGATACAAATTATCCAATTACAAATACCATTCTCAATTCTCCGTTCCATATAATCTTAGATAAACAAAACAAACTTTACACCAAAATAAAGGAAACCCAAAACTTTACAAATACCTAAGGATTCAAAGAATACATGGTTTAAAAGATACAATCTGATCGTGATATCGGCTTGTGGTTGTGAGAAAACCTTGGATTTTTTTTTTAACCTATAAACTAAAAAGAAGACAAAAGATAAAAAGAAAGTACTATGTTTTAAGATTAACTTGTTTTTTTTTTTCCTGTATGTTACTAGGGACGGAGATTCATGTGTGTCCCCTCATTGGCTAACAATAATTTTGACCCGAGCTATTTTTATTTCTATTCTCAATTAGCCCTAGCCAAAATTAACCTTCACAAATTCTGGCGGGTTATAGCCTAGGTAATCCACCCCCAGTACCGTCCCTGACTTCTAGTAAGTTACACTTGATTGGTTTAAAAGCAAAGTGGTCAATTTAAAGTTTTGCATGTAATGGCTAGCTAGTAATGGGATAAGCTAGAGAACCACCTTCTCATGTAAAAGCTAATAGCTTGTTTGGATACCAAAAGCAGAAGCACTTGTGCTTTTGAACTTCTAGAAGTTACTTATGATAAGTTGAAAAGTGAATAAGTTAGTTTGGCAATTACCTTCCTAGCTTATAAGTTGAGAAGTCGATAAGTAAGCTTTGCAAATTAAAAAAGTCAGAAGTCCAAATATTATTGGTATTGTTACAATTGGCAAAATAAAATAAAATTACGTAGCAGTATTATGACTCGCATTTACGCTGAGTTACAAATGGGTTGCAGAAATGAAATTTAAAAAACCAGAGGGAAATGTTCGTTTGAGAGTAAGATGTTGGTCACCACTTTCTTCATTCTTTAGAAAGTGCATCTGTCACTTCATTCTAGTTCTTCTTATATAGGAAATTTTGGAATATTGTAGGCTCACGACCATTTCCTTTACCTCTCCTAATAGTATCTCTTACAATGCCAGTCCATGATGTAGTTTTTTCAAGTGGTAAATAAGCGATTCGATTCTCGGACTTGTTGAGATTGATTTTAGACTTAATACTAGAAAATATATACAAAATATTGTCACAATATCGAGAGAACTAGGACTCAGGATTCCAACATAAAATTCATATATTTATTCTAGACAATTATAGCTCAAATAATAATAAAATATTGACTCTATATTTTGCCAAGGTATATTTTTGAAAAGAAATGACTGTAAATCGAAAGCTTGAGATATCAAAAGACTTAACCAAAGCATAACCCATCAATTGAAATTACAACCATTCAATAAAAACCATAAAACAATTATTAATAAATGCAAAAAGTCATGAAAGAATTAAATATAATTGTTTGTACCGTGTATAAAATACATGGGAGGCCCGCAAATCAATACAAGGAGGCATGCAGGGCAAGTCAATAGGCATGCAGGAAGTTTCATGCACATTTAATTCCATGAGGCATGCATGGAGATTAATGCCATTTAAGTTTATCTTGAAATTAATTATTCAACTGTATAAATAGGGACACTCTGGTAGAAGGAAAAGGGAGGAGGTTTTCACAATCAGAGAAAAAACATTGTAATTCTTATCAATAAAATATCTCTCCCTAAAGGGGATTTCATCCGTGGATGTAGGCATCAATCGCCGAACCACGTTAAATCTGTCTTCTTTATTTTTCTTCATTAGTAACTTAACCCAATTACACATCAATCACTAAAATCATCGTGTTTAGTGCCTGGAAATATTTCCGGGTACAAACATTGGCGCCGACTAAGGGGATTCGTGTAAAACGATCGTATTTTTCCATTGAGACGGGTGCGTCAAAAGCTCGGAAATCAAGCCACGAATTTCCATCCAAAAATCAAAAAAAAGAAAAAGTTAAGGTAGAAGAAACCGTTACAAGGTTGAAGAAACCGTTGTGAAGTTGAAGAAACCGTTACGAAGGTTGAAGAAACCATTACGAAGGTTGAAAAAACTGTTGCGAAACAGTTGAAGAAACCGTTACAAAGATGAAGAAATCAAGCGAAATAGTTGAAGAAAGCGTGGCTATAAAATTGCGAATCTGATGGAACAAACTGTTGTTTCATCCAACCTCACGTACAACCTCAGATCCTGAATAGGGTCCGTCAGATTCACACGATCTCATCCGTAGGATCTGTCCAGCCTCGGGTCTAGCCTTTGGTTCAGCCTAACCGGTTCAATTAAGATCCAACATATCCATATCTGGTCCAACTTGGTTCAGACCGTTCGGGTCGAACCAGTTGCCAGATCATTCAGACACGTCACATGCCACATCAGCAACACTCGTCTAGTCATCAGTGCCATATCAGCACCGACTGCCACGTCAGCAATTCGGACGTTTCTGAGGCGGGCCAATTGGGAGTCTACCACGTCATTACCCTATGTACAGTCAGCAACGCCACGTCAACTCTTATCTGCCATGTCAACAAACTGTGCACGGTCAGCACTGCCACGTATGCAACAGCACGCACGCTTCGTTCAAATCTTGTTTTGTCAATAACTTCTTCGTTTTAAGGCCGAATTGAGTGATTTTTGGCTCGTTGGAATCGTCTTTCAATTCCCTACAACATGGAAGCAAATATTCCAGTGTTAGAGAAATTTTTATATGCATTTGGGACAGCAACATGATCGAGTTCGAGATTCGTGGATAACGACATGATCGAGTTCGAGGTTCGTGGATAGCGATTTGATCGAGTTCGAGATGAGGATTACTTAGACCCTTAAATATTTAGCCTTGCATCACATCGCAAGCATCTAAAGTCTCACCTTGCACGTGAGCGCATAAGTCTTGCTTTTATCGCAAGCATAAAATCTCGTCTTGCACGCGAGTATGAAATACTTGCATCTTGGCAAGCATAAAGTCTCGTCTGAACCACGAGCCCAATGCCCGATATTGGTTCAAAGACTCGTACTCAACACAAGCAATAGCCAGCCTGCCCGAGCAGCAAGCGCTAGCCTTGTTACGTTGCGAGCAAAAAGCCTTGCCCCAGCCGCAAGCACACACTACATTCTACTCAAGACTCGACTAGCTATCGAGCATCACAAGTCCACCACGTGGCAAAAGTCTCGCCTAGCACGTGAGCAAATTTTATTGCAGGTTATCACAGTTGGGGGCGTCTTTGTAATGTCTCTACTCACGCTTGGGGGCGACTGGCGAGTTACGTCATCGACGATTGACGCAAAGGAAAAACAAAATTCTTAACCCCCAACAAGTTGGAGGTTAAGAGGGGGCGATGTTTGTACCGTGTATAAAATACACGGGAGGCCCGCAAATCAATACAATGAGGCATGCAGGGCAAGTCAATAGGCATGCATGAAGTTTCATGCTGAGTTAATTCAAGGAGGCATGCAGGAAGTTTCATGCACATTTAATTCCATGAGGCATGCATGGAGATTAATGTCATTTAGGTTTATCTTGAAATTAATTACTCAGCTGTATAAATAGGGACACCCTGGTAGAAGGAAAAGGGAGGAGGTCTTCACAATCAGAGAAAAACATTGTAATTCTTATCAATAGAATATCTCTCCCTAAGGGGATTTCATCCGTGGATGTAGGCATCAATCGCCGAACCACGTTAAATATGTCTTCTTTATTTTTCTTCATTAGTAACTTAACCCAATTACACATCAACCACCAAAATCATCGTGTTTAGCGCCTGGAAATATTTCCGGGTACAAACAATAATTACCACACGCATGAAATATGGCTTCCTCCGTCATCCCAGTGTTGGGGTTTAACTCCTCATGTTGAAAACACGCTCAAAATTGATATTCATAGCTCAAAAAGTGTTTACAAGAGGTGAAAAATAATAAAGCAGTGAAATTGCAACGGATATAAGTGTTACAAAGTCACTGTTACAGAGAACGATAAATCCTATGCGTAGAAGGATAAATGACCGTCTATATGTGTTTGTTCTTTATGTTCATGAGAATGACACCTATTTTCTGTCGTCAACAACTTCTTCTTCTTCCTTCTCCTGCTGCCGCAACTCCACCTGCAGCGTGATTCTATACCTCTGCTTCACCCCTAACTCTCGACATCCCTTATCTGTGTCTATATGAACCTATATATATATATATATATATATATATATATATATATATATATATATATATATCAAACATGCCAATAAAATCTGGGTGAAATCTTCCCATAAATCAATTATTTTCTTCGTTGCAAAGTCTTGTATAATATCTTCCCTCGGAATTTATTTCTTTCCTTTCGTCTTTTGTTTATTTCCTAACTCCCACCAATTGTTTCCAAACTCTCTTCATAACTGATAGAAGCAAATCCTATGAGAATATGTTGTCCCATATCACACGTAATTTCCAAAGATAACGAATACCAGACCCGAGATATCCCACTCCCTGTTTCATCGTAAACCGATTAAACTTGTATTTTTCTTCGAAACCAAACCTCATATCATCCCTTTCTAATCTAAATAGGCCTGAATATAACTGAATCCATGAAGAAATCCGAGAACAACTTCCACAGGAAATAGCAAAGACCCGAGAAAAGTCTTCACCTCTGTTTTATCCAAACTCGTTATATTTTCGAATCCACTTGCCTTACCAATCCCGTTTGTCTTAAACAAGCCCAAACCAACCTAACTCGGCGAGAAATTCCGAGTAAATCTCGATCATAACAATCAAGGGTAGTTCTATGACGTGAGCTTCATTTTCCCGCCAAAATTAGTTTAAATGATGAAGATGGGTTGCCCCCTAACCAGAGTATGTATGCCCATATCCATGGGGTGTAACTAGCTCATATAGGGTGCAAATAACAATGGAGTGCCCCTTATCAACTGGGATTACGAATAGTAGGTGTCCTCCGGGTGCCTTTATAAACTTTTCGAGTCGATTTCTCCAAAAACGTTTATTGCCCAAAAATACCTACAAACACATAAAACACAATAATAACTACGAAATCGAGTGCCAAAAATATATAGTATTGAGATCAAATTAGACACAAAAATGTGTCTATCAAATACCCCCAAACTTATTATTTGCTAGTCCTCGAGCAAATCTAAAGTAAAATAAAATCCTAACTCATTGTCGCAGGCATCGCGATTGCACTTAGCGTGTGCAACAAGCCTTTAAACCCCTAGGTGGCCCTAGTGGCCGAGTTATAGTCTCGGGAGGGTTTACAAGAGGTGTAACCACAAAACTTTACTCTAAACCCTAGATATCTACGCAGAACCTTGGAATAGCACTAAAGAACCTCCTTGGTTGGCATACTCTCATTGACTACGGGAGGAAGTACCCTGATACGAAATTCCAATTGTTGTACACGAGTTTGCACTCACATACTAAGATTCATATATAAGTGACAGAGCTCTACTCAGATAGTCGCACTATGTACATCAATATTCGGAATCAAACAAATCACATGAATAGATTAAAAATATGGAAATAGAAGTAGATGGTTGCGAATGGACGTCAATGCCAAGATGAATCATTTTACCTAATGGATTGAGATACTGGTTTGGACTAATATCAACATAGTTGGCATATACAAGGGAACCATTGGTCGATAATCCTAATTCTAGATCAACTCGTCTGACATTTACAAGGGAACCAACGGTCGATTTTATTGAACAATTTATTCCGGTAGGTCTGATGGTCTAGTCTCAATTTCTAATTTTTTTTCAATTTTTTTTTTTAGTAACTCAATCACCCTATTTCAACCTAGCAAACATCAACATAAAAATTGTGCAAAAAAATAAAAACAGAAGTAATAAGATGATTCCGAGATACGGTGAAACTATCATGTTATTTCTAACACCTAAGCTCTGTGCTTTTATGAATAGACTCTATTTAGATGTTTCCATCCACTCAGATTGGTTCCTCAACTCCTACAACCAAGATGCTTCCATCCACTTAGATTGATTAGTGCCATCCTTAATAAGCATAAATTTCTTGGCTCTGGAGTTTATTTATTGCAACTAAAAAGTTTCTCCCATACCCCCAAACTTAAATCTAACGTTGTCCTTAATGTTCTAAAGATAAAATTAAAAGCATGAACAAGGAGAAACTGTTACCATTTGAAGCAAAATAGTTAAGGAAAGATATTACTGTGTTGCATAAGCATGGGTTATGTAACACCCCGTGTTTTTAGCATTGCGCATGCTAAAAGATGCGCCATGACCTGAGATGATTCTTCATTCAAAGCTTCCGTTGCGTAGGAAAACGAACATTGGCCATTGGCCAATGCGTTGACAATGTTCAGCCAACATAGCTGGACATCGGGTTGGAAGCGGACAACCAACATGGCTGCACATCGGGTTGGCAGCGGACATCCAACATGGCTTGACATCGGGTTGGGAGTGGACAGCCAACATGGCTGCACATCGGGTTGGCATCGGACAGCCAACATGGCTGCACATCGGGTTGGCAGTGGCAGTGAGCAGCCATCTTGGCCGGTCATTCAAAAATTCATGGCAACGGCCATGAATAGTGAAGCAAGCATGTCAATATGCTCCCCTTTCCATACTTGTCCATTAAGACATATATATGGAGGGGTACTTGGTTGAAGGTGAATATACGGACAATGTACCAAGTGAGATAGCCTTAGAAATGTACAACCACCACGGCTGGACATTGGAGTGGCCTATGGGCCAAATACGGAAGTACATCCATCACGGCCCTTCACGAGACCTGGCTCAGGAAATGTTCAGCCGTCATGGCCGGACATCAGAACTGACCTGTGAGCGAGAATTGAATGTACGGCCGTGAGTTGTTGGCCAGGGTGGTAAGGTGTAGCCATCACGGCCTGGGGAGTTGATGAATGATTTTTGGTCCCCCAATCAAAGTTGTAAAAATGTATTTTAAACATATATAAGGAGGGGTAGTTGGTTTATGGTGCATATGCGAACCATGCACCAAGTAAGCTTCATAGCTTAGCCGGAAGAGTATAAATGATGCCTAAGGCTCATTTATAGTTGCGTAGCCTCGCGAAGAGGGAATTTGATGCTTAGGCATCGTTATGCCATATTGCGGACCAAACATGCATCACTTGGATTCATTTTGACGGAACGACCTATACAGACTAGGCCATTACCATAATTGCTTGGCCACGGCCATGCAAACGAGTTGGCTTAAGTTTCTGTCCCTTATGAACTACGGTCTGTGCTTGATCCCTTTAGAACAGGCAAGGGTATGTAGGCAGCCGCAATGAGTTGCAGCATTGCCGGTCCAGCACGTTGTCTCTCATATCATCTAATTGAGGGATGATTGCGACATACTGGCCTCTCATATCATCTGGCTCGGTAGATCGACGCAATAGATGATTGTGGCCAAACTTGATGAGGCAAGTTGCATTCCATTCACTGGATGCTCATACTTCCTATCAAGGCGTTTGACATAGGCTAAAACCCGAGTGTCGTAATTTAGCTCAAGAGGAGTCCATTTTGATGGGAAACGACCCAAATATCAAGACATGTTGATTTATAGATCCACATGGTCACCATAATTTAGCCAAATTCCATCGTTTACGGCCTCAAAAGGCCGTTTTTTCCGTATTAAGAAAGTTTTATTTTCTTGATAAAACCCTCTGTGGAATAAGGGTAAGTTGGAACGGTGTGGAAGCTAAGTTTGTCGCATCATGCTCGTCGAGCATGCCTGTGAGGGCAAATGAGTGTGCATTTTCCTAGCTTTAAGGCCCTGATTGTAGCTTCATCATGGCACATCGGACAAGTTACGGCCTGCGGGGGAACGCGCCAAAGGCGTAATTTTCTGGTCCGTCACAGGTTACCTCCCAAAAAGTGCTAAGTTTAGAGTCTTCAGCCAGAGTAAGAAAAGATTAGTCACCTTATAAAATCATAAAGTAATAGCCGGAATATCTGTGGGTCATCAAAACCAAATAAAGCTACCACAAATAAAAGGAATCTGCAACATGCCAAGAAAATGAACAAATAAAGCACACCCTTGTCTAGTTTCCCGTTTTTAAGACAACTACAACTAGTTGCGGTTCAGGTTCAGGTTCTATGAAAGGGTCTAGATAAAATATTTTCATGTGCTAGAATTCCTCAAAGCTAAGATCTGGTTCAGGTATTAAAGTCTGGAAAAACTCAAGTAAAATCTTAGAAGCACATAATAATAACCCGAACAATTGTGAATCCTTAAAGTCAATCAGTTACTCACACATTTGACCACGATGAAAGTGGTGGTCAATCTTAGGCAAATGTGTCGATTCTAATATCCTAAAGTACTTATGCTTAGTCTCAAACTTAATAATTGACACATTTGAAAATCATACATTCCCACTCTTGGAAGAAAAATATTTGGTGGGAAAACAAAGTCAATCTGGGTATCATAGCCTGGGTCAACTACATCAACCAGAGAATGGGTTTCTAACAACTGGACTTCTTTATGGACATCACTAGGTTCAGGAAAACGTATATGAAGATAAACTTGTAAAATGGTTGAGGCACATATATTAAGTCCCAAGTGAGGGATCTCTGCAAGAGTCAACGGTAAGGCACGGGGAGAATGATAATTACCCCCAAACTTAGAGTTTTTAGTGTCTCTAGATAGACTAGTCACAATCTCCCTAATTTCTAGGTCATCAGATTCCTGAAAATGGTCAATTGATTCTTCTAAGTCATAATCGGGCAATGCATCCTCACTCATATTTTAAATCTCTACGAGTTCATCTTCTTTGTTTAAGACTATTGTTTCTAAATCGCTAGACTCTAAAATAGTATTCTCAGAATAAACTCGTTCATCTAAACCATTATCGGCCTCGTAATCAAAAGAAAATACTACATTGTATCTCTAGTCAAATCCTCGTCCTTTTGAATAGGTGAATAATTTATTAAAACTATTTGGATATGAACTAGAAATAACATTATCATTATAAAGCTCAATTGGAGTAACAAATTCCTGATCACTATGCCTACATATTTCAGATTCTTCATCAGCACTATCCTCATCATAATCATCATTATAATAACATGAAAATGGTTGAACCTCATATATACAAGTAGTGTTACCAATTCTAACCTCGTCATCTTGATTATGCAAATAACTATCTTTATTTTCAAGGGTATTATTGGAAACACTGTATTGGAAATTAAGATTATTTCGAGCAAGTATTTCGTTCGTCTTAGATATCTGCTTGAGGGATTCCTCTATAAAAGGTTTATTCATTGGTGCAGTTTGTTTATTCATATCCGACACAAACCTATTCGTATGCTCAGTTAACTGCTTCAGAGACTCTTCTAGAGATATGGAAGGATCATAAATAGCACCAGGGTACAAATATTTGATTAAATCATTCAATGGGGAACTAGTACTATAATATTCCTCATTTTCTTGCTCGTGTGACTCGTGCGCATGCGGATAGTAATTGGGATCACCATGGTATGATCCATAACCTTGAAAAGGTTGATGTTCCCAACCACTATTCACACTATGGTCATAGAAAGAATAATGTCCATTTTGATCAGTCGGGTAATCATTATATTGGCTATTGTAATACTAGTTTGACATACTGTTATGTACGTGCAAATGCAGGGTCGACTAAAATTGGGTAAGCTCAGGTTACCTTTAGCAAAATATACATATAGTCAAGGACTGGTCAAAGGTACAAGGCTAAGGCTTGTGGTGTTTCAGATGATAACGCCTAGAGGGTTCACCGTACTAAACCATGTGTTTTCCTAATAATCGGTAATCTGACGATGCAATTGGTGTGTGCACGTGTTGTATCACAAAAGAAAACCCACTGACAGGGGATTCGTGGGTGGATAGAGTCGACTCAGGCCACCGACTCCTATGTCAGTGTACGAACCCGAGGGGCCGAGACAGTATCGTAACTGTCGTCCTTCCCTGCAATAGTTTATATTTAATCTCAACCCTCCCTTAGGGTTTTAAAAATAATAAATAATGCCCAAGTCCAAAAATAAAAGATTACAACAATAAAACCCTAATTACAGTTTCTAAAAATAAAGAGAAATAAAATATAAAAAATAAAATAATTATATACAAAATCATCTTCTTCACTCCGTTTGGATTTCTCTTTTCTTTCTTTTTTTTGGGCTTTGTTTTTCTTTTCAACACTCTCTTTTTCTTTAGCTTAGCTCCGAATATGAAAGAAACAGAAAATACCAAAACGCGTAAGAAAAAACAAAAAATAATAAAAATAAAAATAAACCTAAAAAAATAAAATAAACCTACAAAAAATCTAAATACAAGTCTGCGTCGGCGGCGCCAAAAAATGATGTAGTTTTTTCAAGTGATAAATAAGTGATTCGATTCTCGAACTAGTTGAGATTGATTTTAGACTTAATACTAGAAAATATATACAAAATATTGTCACAATATCGAGAGAACTGGGACTCAGGATTCCACCATAAAATTCATTCATGCGATTCATATATTTATTCTAGACAATTATAGCTCAAATAATAATAAAATATTGACTATATGTTTTGCCAAGGTAGATTTTTGAAAAGCAATGACTTTAAATCGAAAGCATGAGATATCAAAAAACTTAACCTAAGCATGCATAACCCATCAATTGAAATTACAACCATTCAATAAAAACCATAAAACAATTATTAATCAATGCAAAAAGTCATGAAATAATTAAATATAATTACCACACGCATGAAATATGGCTTCCCCCGTCATCCCAATGTTGGGGTTTAGCTCCCCATGTTGAAAACACGCTCAAAATTGACATTCATAGCTCAAAAAGTGTTTACAAGAGGTGAAAAATAATAAAGCAGTGAAATTGCAACGGATATAAGTGTTACAAAGTCACTGTTACAGAGAACGATAAATCTTATGCGTGGTAGGATAAATGTCTGTTTATATGTGTTTGTTCTTTGTGTTCATGAGAACGACACTTATTTTCTGTCGTCTGCAACTTCTTCTTCTTCCTTCCCCTGTTTCTGCTGCAACTCCACCTGCAGCGTGATTTTATACCTCTGCTAAAACCCCTAACTCTCGACATCCCTTTTCCGTGTCTACCTGAACCTATATATATCAAACAGGCCAATAAAATCTCGGTGAAATCTTCCCATAAATCAATTATGTTCTTCGCTACCAAGTCTCGTATAATATCTTCTCTCGGAATTTATTTCTTTCCTTTCGTCTTCTGTTTATTTCCTAACTCCCACCAATTGTTTCCAAACTCTTGTTAGAGCATTGCTCGATCGAACTCGCATGCATTGCTATCTCAAACATGTTTGTCAATGTTAGTGATCAAAACTATAAGTTTTAATTTATAGTCTACTATTAGCAAAGTCTTGGACTAGGATAGAAAGTGTAGTTGAGCTCAAAGACTCCATGGCAATCATCATACAAGACGAAGAACTACTCAAGGAACTGGTGGAACTTCATCGACTAAAAGGTATGTGGAGACTTAAACTTATCTATCACTCAAAAGTCTATCTACTCTATCTCCTATTTTGAGACAAAGTCGTTTTGCCATATAGACTATGATCATACACATTTTCTATTTCGAGACGAGTTTATCTCGCTTATCTATTTCTCGAAATATGTGTTGGTAAGCTTTCGCTTTAGCCAAGTTCATCTTTACCTAGTGACGAAAGTCATGTTATGTTTCAATCACTTGAAAATGGCTTTAACGAAAATGGTTTGTGAATAACAACTATATAACGTCCTCTAAGAATGTTTCAATGATTGAAATGAAAGTTTAGATTATATAACCATGGAAGGATATAAACATTATATGGTAACACATATGTGTGTAAGTCCTTATTCCTTGAACCAAAGTATGCGTACTTTGCTGCTCAGGAAAACCGGAACCAAGTCCGCGTACTGTCGGAAGTTCTCGACTAGGGAAAATCTGTCGGAGTTTGTGAATCAAAAACAAACTTATTCCGGGTACTTAAGTCCGCGTACCAAGTCCGTGTACTTAAGTTGGTTATTTTCTAAAAACGATTATTCATGAACTTAAACTTATATAAACTAAGTAATGCAAGTTTTCAAATCGTGGCTATAAAGTTCATGAATCGATTCGAGTGAATCAAATCGTTTTTGTTTCAATTGTGTCTATTATAAAGATCTAAGCAATTGAACAACTCTCTAACTAGTTCATTTGAGTCATTTGAACTAGTTATGGTAAAGAAGAATATGGTTGATATGAAAGTGGTCATATGGCTAACCATTTGGTTAACTACTGTTGAACCAACTAAATGTACATGTTTGGGTACGGTTACACAAACCTAAAACGTGCATTTCATCTGCGTGTAACAAGCTAAGTTTTGATCTAACAGTTGAAAGATATTAAGTTGAATCTAATCAGGTTTTCATCTAACGGTGAATATTGAATGCTTTGTTACCAAGGTAACTTAGATTGCTAACCCTGATTTGAAAGACTATATAAAGGAGAACTCTAGCAACTAGGAAACCTAATCGCCACACCTCCTATGTGGTATTAGTTGTATAAGCTAGAGTCGATTCTCCTTTAACCTTAGGTTTCTATCGAGACCCTGTAGGTTAATGACTTAAAGACTTCGTTGGGATTGTGAAGCCAGACCGATATTACTTTCTTGTAGTTGTGTGATCTGATATTGCTGTTTCTATCGTACTAAGTACAATCGTAACGATTGGCTTGAGATTGATTTCTCCGATAGGCAAGATATAAAAGTAATCACAAACATCTTCATCTCATCGTTTGTGATTCCACAATATTTTTTTCGCCGCGTCGATTAAGATTATTGTGAGGTGATTGATAATACTAGGTTGTTCTTCGGGAATGTAACTCCGGGTTATCAATTAGTTCTTGTTCACCTTGATTTATCAAAAGACAGAACAAAACTCGTAGGTATTTCTGTGGGAGACAGATTTATGTATTACCATAGACTTTTCTGTGTGATACAGATTTGTTTATTAAAGTCTTCGACTTTGAGTCGTAGCAACTCTTAGTTGTGGGTGAGATCAGCTAAGGGAATCAAGTGCGTAGTATCCTGCTGGGATCAGAGACGTAAGGAGCGCAACTGTACCTTAGATCAGTGTGAGATTGATTGGGGTTCAACTACAGTCCAGGCCGAAGTTAGTTTGTAGTAGGCAAGTGTCTGTAGCGGCTTAATACATTGTGTGTTCAATCTGGACTAGGTCCCGGTTTTTTTTTTGCATTTGCGGTTTCCTCGTTAACAAAATTCTCGTGTCTGTGTTATTTCTATTCCGCATTATATTTTGTTATATAATTGAAATATCACAGGTTGTGCGTTAGATCAATCAATTAGAATATCCAACCTTTGGTTGTTGATTTACATTGATTGACACTTGGATATTAGTTTTTGGTACCATCCAAGTTATCTCTCTTGTATTTAATTAGACTCGCAGATTTCTATTTGCTTGAGTAAGAATTAAATCGAGAGATCGAGATATCACAACTCTTTGATATACTGTTAATAAGATTGAGTCTAGTTGATTCTCTTAAAAGTATATTGGAGTTAGTCCATACAGATTGCTAAGCGAAATATTGGGTGTGGTTGTTGTACCCCCGTTTTTTCAATTGGTATCAGAGCAGGCAAACACGTTTAAAGACCTTACAAGTATGTGTTTGTGGCAATCTGAGTTTGTGGACAGAATCTCTTCTCTGGCGTGTACGCATACCAAAATGTCTTTCAAAGCTTTTAACTATGCCAAATATCTTGGGACTACCTCAAAGGAGTAGTCCTTAGCCGATTTTTCCGAATCCCGAGGTAGAAAAGTTGTTCCACCAAATGTTGACATCATTCCCTCTAGTGAGACATTTGACACGATTGCAAAATATGAAATGGAGCTCACCAGAATCTCAAAAAATTCTACTGAGGCTATTGATTTCCATAATCATGCTCAGCTCATTGATGAATTTGAAAAGTCTCTTGGCCGAGAACGTGAACTCTATAATATCATTGAGTCCTTCTCTAACAATATTGAAAAACTTCTCCAAGAAACTACTCTACAGCGTGAAAAGATTAGTGTGCTTGAGGATATTGTCAAAGAAGACTCAATTAGAGAAAAACGGTTGATCGAGACATATTCATCAGATCTAAACAGACTTCGTGTCGAAAAAGAGAAACTAGATGCATCCCGTATTCTAGCCCATGAACATTGCAAATCCTTGGAAAAGGAAAACTTTGTTTTAAGGAGAAAATCGTATGTACTGTCCAATGTTCTGAAAATCGGTCCGGACAACAAACCGACAAAGTTATAGAGTCAAGGGTCATTTGGTTCGACCAGTGGTTCAAACCGGGTTTACTGGGTCAAATCCTAGCATCCTTAGTTAGTAAAAAAAACATTAAAACGCTACTACCAGTTGCCCTTATTATATATTTGTTAAAGAATAATCAATGTTTTGTCTTTTTCTATAGTTTCCTAAATCTGTCGACTCAAAAATCAGTATCTCTCTCACATTGAAGAAAAAAACCTAGACGTACATCCTCATAATCTCCGTATCTTTATTCCTCTTTACATCTCTGCCTATTCGTGCTTCATAGATCCAATGGCCTTTGGTTTTCATCTCGTTTTTATTTCTTTTCTTTTTGATACAATCACATCTCAGGATGAGTATCCACATCTAAAGAATCATCTTGTTTTTTTTTTACTACTTATTTTATCACTATTGTTTTTCACTGTCCTTGATTTGATCAACAAAGGATATGTTTGATTCTTTTGATTTTAGTTTATATGATTTTTAATCTAACGAAGATAAGACTATTGTATTAGAATGGTAAATAGTGTGTTATGTGATGATTATCCAATTACTGGGATCTCCATTGATATAATTGAAGCGAATGAAGAAGATTAATTATATAATAGATTTTCTTTTAGGATCTTCTAATAAGATTCTCATATATCACTCCTAGTAAAACGCATGATTCTTTATTTTGAGAAGATTCAGAAGAAACATTTTTTTTTAATGATGAATTGTCTTTTCCGAGCCAAACCAGTTAAAACGGTACTGGGTCGTGTGGGTTACTGGTCGGATCACCCGTGTTACCTGGGTCACAAAAAATAAAGCGGTTTTTGACAAAGTTACTGGGTCAGTGTACAACCGGACCGGAAAAGTAACTGGGTCGTTAGTTCACCGGGCTGACCGGCAGGTTCCGTTTTCAGAACACTGGTACTATCAAATTCTCAATTTGAATCACAACACATGAAGAGATGTTCTCCAAGAGAAGATTTTGTCAAGAAAGGTCTACATGACGTGCAATCTTCTAACATGGCTATGAATTTAAAATAAAGCCAGTTATTGCTTCTCCTCCGAACTGTACATTCTGTGGAAAAAGAATCATTATGCTATTCATTATTTTGCGTATGAAACAAATCTCGAATCTTCATAATTTGTTTCTTTCTACTATCAATGGAGTAAATAGTCCCGACTTCGTTGTGAATCATGCCCACAGAAAACCAGAAATCTTATAAAAACGATCTCTCTTTTAGAAATCGTCACAGTTTGCAAGTTCATCTCAATGGTATACACTCTTGTGCCACTAATGAACACATTCCCTGTGTTTATAAGGATGAGTCTGGTAAATTTAAGTCTAGAAAATGGATCTCTTTGTATCCTGATCCTATTGAAACAATCTCAAGAGGTCCTAGATTTTGTTCTCAGAAAAATCCTTCTGGTGAATACATTAAACAGGCTGTGTCCTACTCATCTGGGATGAAAGTAAAACGAAGAAAGGCAAAGAACACAAAAGTCAAACATTCAGATGATGTGTACAACTCTTTCCTCGATGATCGTAGTGGGATTACTTCTCACTCTTCCACCTGATTCCAGGTATCCTTATCCTTGTTTCTAACTTGAGAGGTGCAAGGATGATGATTGGGAAAAGCTCAAGTGTGTTGTATAATATATATTTTGTGTTTTGTTTGTGTATTTATTGTTGACCGGTCCACAAAGGTTCGCGTCCTCCTCCTATGAGTTCTTAGGATTTTCATACAAGAGTTTCCGACTCATGTTTACAAACATATATATATTTACTCTATATTGTGTTTTTCCATCCATAACAAAAATTATATGGAGAACTCTGCAAAATCTCAAGAGATTGTACATCTTGATATGGAGGAAGACAATCAGAGACGTGAGTCAATTCAGGAGTTGGTTCTAAAGAAGATGCTTGAAAGAAAGGATCACAACTCCTGGATTGATGTTTCTGTCAAGGATTTAACTCGTTTTCAGAACGATTCAAAGGTCAAGTTTGCAAATCTTCAACTGCAAATAAACCAACTCTTAGATGGTCAGGACAGAATCCTTGCTAATCAGAATATTCTGATACGGAATCAAAAGAAGCTCATTATGGATTGTGTCAAGGATAGACAACTTGCTAGGGTTGTCGATCGTAAAGTCAGTGTTCTAACTCACAAACATGGTGTGTCCACGGTCAAGAGAGTAAAGTAAATCAGTGATACCTTCTTTGACGGATTCATTGAAAGGTATGAAGTTCTCAATGAACTTTTATTTTATTTGCCTAGTAAATCTTCTTATGAGAATTTATTCTTGTATTGTTTAGAAGAATAACTAGAGTTTGGAATAGCCATTATTGTGATTACACATAGCTATGTCCAACGTTTTCATCTTCATGTTTTTAGGTTTATTTGTTTAAATTCTAAAAAATTGTTTGGAAGATGATTTTTGTAATATTAATCTTTATGGTTTTATATATTGCAATTTGTTATGGGATATGTGTGTTTGCGTCCGTGAACTATGATTGTCCCATATCTTGTCAAAAGTTAAGTCTTTCGTATGTCGATATGCATGTATTGATAAAAGAACAAATGAACTTTTGACATCACAAAAGTTAAAGCCTTTTATGTCATGTTTTCATAAAAAGAAAGGATAAAACTTGTGTTTACGAGGATTATGTCTATTGTATGTCATTGTGCAAATAGTGATGGAAAATAGAATGAATCCTTGTTTATTCCGCAGTATTGATCTTCCCTGATCCATATTTTATGTATATACTGTGAGGCTCCATAATTTTTCTTATGTTGAGCATTTCCGATTAGATTAATCATGGGTTTTCTTGTGGTTAATTTAGTTGAGTATTATTTGGATTCAAATTCATATTCGTATGCGATTTGTTATGTCCAAATAAATCCTTCTTTTCTCGTGAAAGTAAGGTCGCTCTTGTTTTTCTTTAGGGAATGACATATTATGGGGGAAAGTTCTTAATTGAACTTGTGCTTAATTGCCAAATCTTTGTGGGGAGTGCGGCTGTGGAATATTATAGGAGTTATCTTATAGCTTAATAAACTCCTTGATGAAAGCATTTAGCTTCGGATATATGATTGCATCTAAAAAGTTGATATGTGCTTGCTTTTGGTCATGAAATGTCTCTATGAAAATTTTATTAGGATCCCGTTTTCGTACCTTTGCCAATTTTATTGACAAAAAGGGGGAGAATTAATGTGTAGTTCACACTACAAATACATATGGTTTTCGGATCATTATGTAAGGGGGAGTGGTTTCCATGTGAGATGGAGTATTGACTAAGGGGGAGTGATACATATGACCATAGTATTGTTGTCGAAGTTGTGATACAATTAGACTTTGATGTTGTATAATAATACTATGACAGTGTATAACAATGATTGAGAATTCTTGTTTTCTCATTGTTATAGCTACGGATTTTCAACAACGATGATACTAAACTTACAACCTTTGGGATCATTGGAGTACTTGGAAGTGACGAAGATTTTGAGTAATGTTGAAGATTAGGCATGTGGAACAGGAGCTACATAAGTTTATTTATCTATTTTTGTATTCCATATATATTGATAATTTTGTCACTAAAATTGACAAAGGGGGGGGGGGGGGGGATTTTTAGAGCATTGCTCGGTCGAACTCGCATGCGTTTCTATCTTAAGCATGTTTTTCAATGTTAGTGATCAAAACTATAAGTCTTGATTTCTAGTCTACTATTAGCTAACTCTTGGACTAGGATAGAAAGTGTAGTTGAGCTCAAAGACTCCATGGCAATCATCATACAAGACGAAGAACTACTCAAGGAAATGGTGGAACTTCATCGACTAAAAGGTATGTGGAAACTTGAACTTATCTATCACTCAAAAGTCTATCTACTTTATCTCCTATTTTGAGACAAACTCGTTTTGCTATATAAACTATGATTATACACATTTGCTATTTCGAGCCTAGTTTATCTCGCTTATTTATTTCTAGAAATATGGATTGGTAAGCTTTCGCTTTAGCCAAGTTCATCTTTACCTAGTGACGAAAGTCATGTTATGTTTCAATCACTTGAAAATGGCTTTGACGAAAAATAGTTTGTGAATAACAACTATATAACGTCCTCTTTGAATGTTTCAATGATTGAAATGAGAGTTTAGATTATATAACTATGGAAGGATATACATTGTGTGGTAACACATATGTGTGTAAGTCCTTATTCCTTGAACCAAAGTATGCGTACTTTGCTGCTGAGGAAAACCGGAACCAAGTCCGCGTACTGTCGGAAGTTCTCGACCAGGGAAAATCTGCTGGAGTTTGTGAATCAAAAACAAACTTATTCCGGGTACTTAAGTCCGCGTACCAAGTCCGCGTACTTAAGTTGGTTATTTTCTAAAAACGATTATTCGTGAACTTAAACTTATATAAACTAAGGAATGCAAGTTTGCAAACCGTGGCTATAAAGTTCATGAATCGATTCGAGTGAATCAAATCATTTTTTTTTTCAATTGTGTCTATTATAAAGATCTAAGCAATTGAACAACTCTCTAACTAGTTCATTTGAGTCATTTGAACTAGTTATGGTAAAGAAGAATATGGTTGATATGAAAGTGGTCATATGGCTAACCATTTGGTTAACTATTGTTGAACCAACTAAATGTACATGTTTGGGTACGATTACACAAACCTAAAACGTGCATTTTATTTGCGTGTAACAAGCTAAGTTTCGATCTAACGGTTGAAAGGTATTAGCTTGAATCTAATCAGGTTTTCATCTAACGGTGAATATTGAATGCTTGTTACCAAGGTAACTTAGATTGCAAACCCTGATTTGAAAGACTATATAAAGGAGAACTCTAGCAACTAGGAAACCTAATCCCCACACCCCCTGTGTGATACTAGTTGTATAAGCTAGAGTCGATTCTCCTTTAAACTTAGGTTTCTATCTAGACCCTGTAGGTTAACGACTGAAAGATTTCATTGGGATTGTGAATCCAGACCGATACTACTTTCTCATAGTTGTGTGATATGATCTTGCTGTTTCTATCGTACTAAGTACAATCGTAAGGATTGGCTTGAGATCGATTTCTCCGATAGGCAAGATATAAAAGTAATCACAAACATCATCGTCTCATCGTTTGTGATTCCACAATATCTCCTTTTGCCGGTGTTTATGGGTAAAAATCGTTTCCGCCGATTTCGGTAAATTCGGTAGGTGAGTGAGAAACTGGTTTAAACCCTAAAAAAATGTGCTGCACGTGAGCACTTTCTAGATTCGAGAGATCAATCTGTACAAGTCTTGCCTAAACCAAGAAATGGTCGTTCCAGACTTGCTTCGGTCACAAAGTGGAGGAGAAGGGTTGATTTGGGGAGGGAAGCAAGGAAAGGTGTTGAGACCAGAATAATTCTAGGAGAGTAGTGCCTCGACTTGTATCAAAAAGTGAAAGCTTTGGAAGCTTGCAAGAGATGAAAGCTTTTTGGAGAGCTTGCAAAGTTTCCTTTTCTGAGAGTGTTGTATTTTTCTCCTGACCGAGACTTGTTGTCTGGTGGAAATAGGTAAGACCTATTTATACAAGTCGAGGCTGAAACGTACTTTGTCCTCATGAAGGAAGAGAGTAAAGGGTGAAATAATGGGAGGAGGTGGTAACCGCAAGGTGTTTATGGGTGAAAACGTTTTCACCATTATTTCCTCATTTATTTGACCGCTTTATTCCTATTCACGCTTTCTTAATGTGAGCGTAGTGTACGCCGCATCTTCAGGACCGCCAAACCAAAACCCTAGAAAGCATCCCCGGTTTGTGTTGATGTCTCGAGTGTTGGTTGCACCTTGAGTGCAAGTGGCGCTGCTAGAGGCGCGTGTGGCATGTGCCAGCGGCATGTGCGGAATGCCTTTGTTGCGAGTTGCACCTTGAGTGCAAGTGGCAACGCCGCAGCTGCTAGTGGCGTGTGTGGCATGTGCCAATGGCATGTGCGGAATGCTTTGGTGGTAGGTTGTACGTTGAGTGTAAGTGGCAATGCCAGAGCTGCTAGTGGCGTGTATGGCAATGCCAGAGCTGCTAGTGGCGTGTATGGCAATGCCAGAGCTGCTAGTGGCGTGTATGGCAAGTGCCAATGGCGTGTGCGGAATGCCTTGATGGTAGATTGCACGGTTTGCAAGTTAGGCTACCAGCGTGCGTGTTTGGTATGTGTCAATGGCACGCATGGCCATTAGGGCTATGTCTTGGAAACAAAAGCTACCAGCGATGCATGTTGGCATGTGCCAATGGCATGCGTGGCCAACTTGGGTCACGACCTGGTAGGAAAAGCTACCAACGAGCGTGTTGGCATGTTCCAATGGCATGCATGGCCAATTTGGGTCGCGTCCTGGTAGGAAAAGCTACCAGCGAGCGTGTTGGCATGTGTGGCCAATTTGGGTGGCGCCCTGGTAGGAAAAGCTACCAGCGAGCGTGTTGGCATGTGCCAATGGCATGCGTGGCCAATTTGGGTCGCGTCCTGGTAGGAAAAGCTACCAGCGAGCGTGTTGGCATGTGCCAATGGCATGCGTGGCCAATTTGGGTCGCGCCCGGGTAGGAAAAGCTACCAATGAGCGTGTTACATGTGCCAATGGCATGCGTGGCCAATTTGGGTCGCGTCCTGGTAGGAAAAGCTACCAGCGAGCGTGTTGGCATGTGCCAATGGCATGCGTGGCCAATTTGGGTCGCGTCATGGTAGGAAAAGCTACCAGCGAGCGTGTTGGCATGTGCCAATGGCATGCGTGGCCAATTTGGGTCGCTACCTGTAGGAAAAGCTACCAGCGAGCGTGTTGGCATGTGCCAATGGCATGCGTGGCCAATTTGGGTCGCGCCCTGGTAGGAAAAGCTACCAGCGAGCGTGTTGGCATGTGCCAATGGCATGCATGGCCAATTTGGCCTATGTTGCATGGTTTGCAAGCCTAGGTGCGGGCGCTACTTT
Organism: Papaver armeniacum; assembly: GCA_023531295.1. Lineage (NCBI taxonomy): Eukaryota > Viridiplantae > Streptophyta > Magnoliopsida > Ranunculales > Papaveraceae > Papaver > Papaver armeniacum. Next base: position 342,465 of record JAJJWW010015058.1, on the reverse strand, counting down.
GGCATGGCGCGGCTAGGGCCAAGGTAAGGGTGTTTGGCTTGGCGTGGCGTGACCAGTGTAGTTAGGGCCAAGGCAGAATGCGTTTGGCATGGCGCGGCTAGCTCGGGCTAAGTGTGGCTGGCATGATTTTCCATTGGCACGGAGGTGCGGCTAGCTTGGGCTAGGTGTGGCTGGCATGATTTGCCATTGGCACGGAGGTGCGGCTAGCATGGTTGGCATGCTTTGGCGCGTTTGTGATGTGATTATTTTTATGTTGTTGAAAAGTGGTAAGAAAGATGTCGTTCCTCTCGGACTTGTAAAGATTTGGTTTCAGAAAATACTAAAAACAAAGAAAATATATACACAAATTTTGTCACAAATATCGAGAGAAACTGGGACTCAGGACTCCACCATAACTCATTCATGCGATTCAAATATTTATTCTAGACAATTATAGCTCAAATAATAATAAAATATTGACTCTGTTTCTTTGCCAAGGTAGATTTTTAAAAGATTAATTGTAAATCACAATCATGACGCATCAAAAGTACTAAAACTAAGCATACGTCATCAAACGAAATCACAACTAATTAGTGAAAATCATAAAACAATTAAATCAAGTGCAAGTAGTCATAAAAGAATTAAATATAATTACCACACGCATGAAATATGGCTTCCTCCGTCGTCTCAGTGTTGGGGTTTAGCTCCTCATATTAATCATGGTATCAAAATATGTATTTATGGCTCAAAAGATGATTAAAAAGATGAAAAACTATAAAAGCAGATTTGTTTGCAACGCCGTAATGGCGTTACAAAGAAGGCTGTTACAATGGATCGTTACGAGAGACCGACTTATGCACTATTGAATTGTCGTTGAATCTAAGAGCCCTAAAATGACTTGTATTTGATGGTCTATTGTTCTTCGTGTTCTTCCTTGTTGCAACGTGAACTCGATTCTCACGAAATTATTGTTCTTCGCTCCCCGAGCCCTCTCGTTGGCTCCCCCAAGTCTCGACCCGTCTATTGTGACTCGGAACAACTTATATATAGCCAACAAGTCCATAAAACTCTCGACTTGAACCAAAATTCTCTCCCTTTTCTTTCTTCCCAAGTTCCTATTATTTCCTCTTTACTTCTCCGATTCACACGCCGTTAAGAATCGGATTGTTAAAAACTCTTTCTAAATATATGACTGAGTCCCAGATGAACTAAAACTCATGCGAACTTCTATATATGAACCTAAAAATCCGAGAATATTTCTCTTCCTCTGTTCCGCTCCACACAATTATCCAGCCCAATCTATTCGCTGCAAACACACGTATCATCACTATTAATCTCTAACAAGTCCAGCCCAAGCCAAACCAAATATTGAATCTCCATCGGATATCCCAACGAGTCCAAACATCGTGATAAACTATCCTCCCATGTTTAGCTCAAAACTCCATATATAATCTTGTATTTTCGAATATGGAAGACCTACCAACCCCTGTTTAGTCGTAACGAGGGTGGTACCAATCAAGGCATCCATTAAATCTGGGTCAAACTCGATCAAATCTCGCCCCGAAAATTCCGCACAAACCAACATTTTTTTCCCCGCCATTTTTCTTTAAAAAGTGAAGAAGAAGAGTCGCCCCCCCATCCAGAGTAGGGGTGCCTTTAGAAGACGCCTTTTGGGGATGCCACAGGGTTACCCCTTATCATCTGGGTGCTCCTTATCCATTTGAGGGGTCCGAATAGCACGCGTCCTCCGGGTGCGCAAATTTCACTTTTTGAGCCAATTTCTCCGCACAAGTGTATTTCTCCAAAAACACCTACAATGACACAATAAGCCATAATAAATACAAAATCGAGCACTAACAAAATATACAATTGAGATTAAATTAGACACAAAAATGTGTCTATCAAATACCCCCAAACTTATTATTTGCTTGTCCTCGAGAAAATCAAATAAAATCCTAACTCACTTTATCGCAGGCATCGTCGATTGCATTTAGCGTATGCAATAAGCCTTTAAACCCCTAGGTGGCCCTAGTGGCCGAGTTATAGTCTCGGGAGGGCTTACAAGAGATATACCCACAAAACCTTTACACTCCGGACTCTAGCTATTTACGCGGAACCTTGGAAGGCACTAAAGAATCTCCTTGGTTGGCATACTTATTGACTACGGGAGGAAGTACCACGATGCGAAATTCCAATTGATGTACACGAGTTTGCACTCAAAGATACTAAAATTCATATATAAGTCACGAGCTCTACTCGAGATAGTCACACTATGGACATCAATACCCGGAGTCAAAACTAATCACATGGATAGATCAAGAAGATGGATATAGAGAAAAACATAGATGGTTTTGATGTTTACTAAGTGAATGGTGTTTCCCATATCTCGTGTCAAGGCCTCCGCCAAAATGAACCTATCCTAATGGACCGAGATACTAGTCGACTAATATCAACACACTTTGGCATACACAAGGGAACCAAAGTGGTCGATAATCCTAACTCTAGGTCAACACAACTGGCATATACAAGGGTTCCGGTGGTCGACTTTATTGAATTTATTCCTATTGGTCGATGGTCCGGTCTCACTTTCTTTCATTTTTTTTTTTTTTTGGTATCTCTTTTCTTTTTCTTTTTTTTCTTTTTTTTTTTCTTTTTTTTTTTCAACCGTGTATCTCAATCACTCTAATTCACCCTAGCATCGGTAACAACTTGATTCGTGGGCCCCACCTAATCACTTAGAGAAACATAGTTTAAAAACAAAATAAAAATAAAAACAGAAGTGAAAAGGACTCAACGAGATATGGTGAAACTATCATGTTATTTCTAACACCTGAGCTCCGTGCTTTTATGAATAGACTCTTTAGATGTTGCCATCTAATCAGATTGGTTCCTCAACTCCTACAACCAAAATGCTTCCATCCACTTAGATTGGTTAGTGCCATCCTTAATAAGCATAAATTTCTAGGCTCTGGAGTTTAACAATGCAACAAAAATGTTTCTCCCATACCCCCAAACTTAAATCTAACATTGTCCTCAATGTTCTAAAGATAAAATTAAAAGCATGAACAATGAGAAACTGTTACCTTTTGAAGCAAAAGAGTTAAGGAAAGATATTACCGTGTCGCATGAATGTTGGGTTACCTCCCAAGAAGTGCTAAGTTTAACGTCTTCAACCAGACTAAGAAAGGATTAGTCACCTCATAAAATCATAAAGTAATAGCCGAAATATCTGTGGGTCATCAAAACCAAATAAAGCTATCACAAATAAAAGGAATCTCCAACCTGCCAAGAAAATTAACAAATAAAGCAAACCCTTGTCTAGTTTCCTGTTTAAGACAACTACATCTAGCTGTGGTTCAGGTTCAGGCTCTATAACTGGGTCGAGATAAAATATTTTCATGGGTTGGATTTCCTCGAAGCTAAGATCCGATTCAGGTATTAGAGTCTGAAAATACTCAAGTAAAAACTTAGAAGCACATAATAATAACCTAAATAACTGCGGTCCTTAAAGTAAATCAGTTTTGACTTACACAATTGACCACGATGAAACTGGCGATCAATTTTAGGCAAATGTGTCGATACTAATTTCCTAAAGTACTTAGGTTTAGTCTTAAAACTAAATAATTGACACATCTCGAAACTCATATGTTCCCATATTTGGAAGTAAAATATTTGGTGGGAAAACAAAATCAATCTGGGTATCATAGCCTGGGCTAACCACATCAACCAGAGGATAGGTTTCTAACAACTGAACTTCCCTATGGACATCATTAGGTTCAGGAAAACGTGTATGAAGATAATCTTTTAAAATGGTTGAGGCACATTTGTTAAGTCCCAAGTGAGGGACCTTTCTAAGAGTTAAAGCACATGGAGAATGATAATCACCCCCAAACTTAGAGTTTTCGGTGTCTCTAGAAAGACTAGTCACAACTTCCTAATTTCAAGGTCATCGATTCCCGAAAATGGTCAATTGATTCATCTAAGTCAGGTTCATCCTCACTCATCTCTACTAGTTCATTTTCTTTTTCTAAGTCTGTTGTTTCCAAATCGCTAGACTCAAAATATACTCAGTTCCTCTAAAACCATAATCGGCTTCGTAATCATAAGGAAAACTACATCGTCTAAAACGGTGGTATCTCTAGTCAAATCCTCGTCCTTTTGAATAGGTGAATAATTATTAAAATTATTTGGATTCAAACTAGAAATAATATTATCGTTGTTAAGCTCAATTGGAGTAACAAATTCACGATCACTATGCCTACTCATTTCAAATTCTTCATCAACACTATCATCATCATAATCATCATTGTAATAACATGAAAATGGTCGAACCTCATCTAAAGTAGTGTTACCAATTCTAACCTCGTCATCTTGATTATGCAAATAACTATCTTCATTTTCAAAGGTACTTATTGGAAATTAAAACTATCTTGAGCATTTCTTTCCTGGGCCTCTAACAGCATTTTCTGAGTCGACTCACATGACTTCCTGATTTCATCTAGGAAAGAAGGTTCACACGTTGCATTGCTTTCGTCCAAAACTAAGTTATTCATTGCATCTGAACTACGTGTTGACTCAAGTAACTTTTGTGTTGACTCAGCTAACTTACATGCGGACTCTAGTAGAGAGAATTTTGCTCGTATGACCGGTGGGTGTATGGATAGTAATTGGGATCATCATGGTATGAGCCATAACCTTGAAAAGGCTGATGTTCCCAACCACTATTCACACTATGGTCAAAGTAGTAACGTCCATTTTGAAACTCGGTCTGATATTCGTTGTATTGGCTATTGTAATACCGATTCGACATTCTATTGCAGGGTGTGAGTTGTCACACAAAAAATAAAACCCACCGACAGGGATTCGTGGGTGGATAGAGTCTTACCTCCGTACCCAGACGGGCGATGAACCGTTGAAGTCGACTCGGGCCACCGACTCTATGTCGATGTACGAACCCGAGGGCCGAGACAAGATGTCATCGTCGTCCTTCCTATAAACAGTTCATATTTAATTTTTAATCCTTCCTTAGGGTTTAAAATAATAAAGTCCAAGTCCAAAAATAAAGTCCAAAAAGTCCAAAAATACAACCCTATTTACAGTTTCTAAAAATAAAACAAAATAAAACAACTATATACAAAATCTTCTTTACTCCTTGGACTCCTCTTTTCTTTCCTTCTTTGGCGATGCTTTCCTTTTATAGCACTTTTTCAATCCTTGTAGCTTCGCTCCAAATCTGAAAAAAATCGAAAAAATACCAAAGGCGTAAAAAAGAACAAAAAATAATAAAAAGAAAAAGAAAAATAAAAACCTAAAACAAATCTAAATACAAGTCCGCGTCGACGGCGCCAAAAATTGATGTGATTATTTTTATGTTGTTGAAAAGTGGTAAGAAAGATGTCGTTCCTCTCGGACTTGTAAAGATTTGGTTTCAGAAAATACTAAAAACAAAGAAAATATATACACAAATTTTGTCACAAATATCGAGAGAAACTGGGACTCAGGACTCCACCATAACTCATTCATGCGATTCAAATATTTATTCTAGACAATTATAGCTCAAATAATAATAAAATATTGACTCTGTTTCTTTGCCAAGGTAGATTTTTAAAAGATTAATTGTAAATCACAAGCATGACGCATCAAAAGTACTAAAACTAAGCATACGTCATCAAACGAAATCACAACTAATTAGTGAAAATCATAAAACAATTAAATCAAGTGCAAGTAGTCATAAAAGAATTAAATATAATTACCACACGCATGAAATATGGCTTCCTCCGTCGTCTCAGTGTTGGGGTTTAGCTCCTCATATTAATCATGGTATCAAAATATGTATTTATGGCTCAAAAGATGATTAAAAAGATGAAAAACTATAAAACAGACTGTTTGCAACGCTGTAATGGCGTTACAAAGAAGCTGTTACAATGGATCGTTACAGAGACCGACTTATGCACTATTGAATTGTCGTTGAATCTAAGAGCCCTAAAATGACTGTCTTTGATGGTCTATTGTTCTTCGTGTTCTTCCTTGTTGCAGCAGCAGAACTCGATTCTCTGAAATTATTGTTCTTCGCTCCTGAGCCCTCTGTTGGCTCCCCAAAGTCTCGACCCGTCTATTGTGACTCGGAACAACTTATATATAGCCAACAAGTCCATAAAACTCTCGACTTGAACCAAAATTCTCTCCTTTTCTTTCTTCCCAAGTTCCGGTTATTTCCTCTTTTAATTCTCTGATTCACACGCCTGTTAGGAATCTGGATTGTTAAAAACTCTTTCTAAATATATGACTGAGTCCCAGATGAACTAAAACTCATGCGAACTTCTATATATGAACCCAAAAATCCGAGAATATTTCTCTTCCTCTGTTACGCTCCACACAATTATCCAGCCCAATCTATTCGCTGCAAACACACGTATCATCACTATTAATCTCTAACAAGTCCAAATTAAGCCAAACCAAATTGAATCTCCACCGGATATCCCAACAGAGTCCAAACATCGTGATAAACTATCCTCCCCTGTTTAGCTCAAAACTCCATATAGCGTCTTGTATTTTCGAATCTGGAAGACCTACCAACCCTGTTTAGTCGTAACAGGGTGGTATGATGCGTGTCGTAACCACAACAAATTAATTAATACTTTACTACCTAATTAACAAGTAATATAGGGTAGTCAAGGTCGATCCCACGAGGAGCAAGAGATTCTAGTTGTAAAAGTTGTCACGAAAGGGGGGTGTAAAAAGCAAAATAAAAATAAAGAAAGCAATTAGAATCGAAAGTTGGAAGATGAAAGCAATAAGAGAGAGAAGATCAAGAATCCTTCTTCGTTACGAAACAATGATTAAAGTTATGTTCTTTTCTACTTGTTATTAGTCACAGATTATCACCAACCGTAGGATAGCAGGTGTCCGCTTAGCTAGCCCCAAAATCCCTAATTTCACCGAGTAACGAGTCCGCTTAGTTATCGATTTCTATTCAAAAGAACCACCTTGAGGTCCGCTTACAAGATGTAATTCCCGAATGCATTAAGATTTATGAATTTAGGTTTAGTACTAGTAGTTAAACTCGGTTCGCTTGGTTCACTTTCTAGCGTTGTTTCTACACACAATTGCTCCACGGAATCCCTCCGCAAGGTCTCGTGTTTTCTACTTGTGTAAAGTGTCGAGAACGATTACGTATTCCCTAACTTATACTAGATATAGATCAATTAACAAATTAATTTAGCGTGCACTCCAAACAATCTATCAATCAATCATGAGTGTCTTTAAGATCACTCCTATTAGTAAAAACAATCGATAATCATGTGAAAAACTTCAAGATAGAATTTGAAAACAAAAACTCAAATCATGTTAAGAACTAGGAATTCATCCTCAATCAATAAAATTAACTACTCATGTTAAAAGAGTTCACACAAAGAATAAGAAAAGAAAAAGTGTTGTGTGTGTAGAGATGTCTAGAAGTTGTAGAAAACTTCTCTATTTATAGGCTTCAATATTCTCCAATTCTTCCAAGGATTAGAATCCTTTTCCTTTTGCAATTCAATTTCCAAATCCAAGCTTTTCTCAACTCTTCCACCTTCTCTTTCCAAATTTGAGTCCAATTCTCCATCCAATTCCTAGCCCAAGTCTTCACACCCATGAGAGAAGTCCATAGAAAAGTTCTGGAATTTTGGCTCATTGGAAAAGCCTGGGATTATGGCCGGAATTTGGCCGGAAAACGTCGCCGCCGGCCACCTGAAAATTTCTGTCGTCGGGAGAATATTCGACGGAATATTCCGTCAGTCCTCCGTTAGGACTAACGGTCAAAAGTCAAACCGTTAATCAGCAGTCAAAGGAGAGGAGAGTCAGCCAATGAGTCACTGGTCTCGACTTGGTCTTAGTCAGGTGAGTCACCTGAGTCAACTCGAGTCGAACCGAGTCGGATCCAAATTTCGGTCCGGACAGGACCACTTGCCAGGCCACCTTGTGTTGCACCAGGATGGTGCATCACTGCCTGCTCCCAGCCATAATGGCTCTCTACCATTTCATCTATTCTAATACCACTATCTTCACTGCCAATCTGTTCTTCTTGCAAAAATCATACATCCCAGCCAATTCATCTTGCAGCAGCAATTCATCCACCATCTTCCATCTTCTCAGCTGCAATGCCAGGCCTATACTCAATCACACTGTAGCAGCATCCTTATTCATCTTCAATTGCGGCTGCCTTAACGCCACTTCCATCTGCAATGCATTCACTTAAGTCTCAACCACCTCACTGCCATAGCACTCAATGCTAGCCACAATTTCTGCCATCATTTCCCTGCAACTTGCAGCTTCACATACACACGCAAAAGCGACCCTCAAGCCATAACTCCACCAGTCATCCGCCATTGTTACCCGGCCCCGTATTCTTCCCATGACAGAAAAATCCATTCTTAGGCCAACACCCCGCAACCTTGCTTTTCACCGCACAACCAATACCTCAAAAGCTCTGCCCTGCAGCCACATTCACGGCTCAATCTCGCCATTCACTCGATTCTGTCCAGCCTCAACACCACTACTTTTACTTCCATAACAACTGCATCTGCATTCTTACCACATTTCAAACACAACCCTTGAATCTCCTCAAGCTTCCATTTCTGTCATTGAATTCCACAAGACATAGCTCATACTTCCATCAAAGAAGACCACCAACACAAAGATCGGACCCATTAGACCCCCTTCTTCCAATTCAACCAGTGACCACCAACATCACAGATCGATCTCATCACTTAGTTTCCCCGAGCTTCAATAGCAAACCCATTCATGGCAATGACTCAAACACCACACACCCGTATCTCAGACCCCCTTTTTCTTAGCTTTTGTAAACTCGGAACCTCCATCAATCTCTCAAATCGAACCCTTCAAGAACAACAACGGCTTCAATATCTCCTCCGGATCGAACCCATCTTTCTCCATTGATTTCTCCACCAACAAGCAAGATCTTCTCGGCTCGACCCACGACCTAATCGATTCAATAATCTCCCTTCGGCAACTCCACCCAAACCCACTCTACCAATTTCTTCAATCGACCTCCAACACCTACCGAAGTTCACTTCGATCTCTTTACCGTAAATCCATTGCTCTAATCTCTCTCGTTCTCCTCTCGTTTCAACAAGAGCAGAAACTACGCTTCCTCTCGATTTCTCTCAATTTCAAGGTTCGGGTGAAAGAAAGTAAATGAGGAGAAGAAAATATCTTCTCGATTTGAGTCAAGTTATTCGGGCATGGATCCGGTCGGGTTTGGGTCTACGGGTTTGGGTTTATCAACCATAACCCATCCAATGTGGGCCGATAGTAGCACTTCATTTCGGATAAGGGCTACCCGGTTGGCCCCCTTCAACTTCTTCCTTTCTCTAGTGCTCCTCCAAAAGAGTAGCCCTTAACCTTGGCTGATCTGTGTTTAACACTCCTCAAATTGGTTGCCCCTTAACCTTAACTGGGCTCCATATATCAATCGCATGTAAAATGACCTTTTTGCCCTTTTGGCTCAAATTGGGTGCTTTCTTCTTCTTTTCCTCCGTGTGACTCCAAAGTAGCTATAAAACTCAAAACAAACGTAAAATACATAATTTACAAGAAAAAAAAGCAAAGAAAGCATAAACTACTAGATAGTAAATTAGGTGTATTCTACACCTATCAAATTCCCCACACTTAGACTTTGCTAGTCCTCGAGCAAATCAAACTAAAAACTCACAACTTCAAAGCGTTCAAGCGTCACAAGCATCCAAAGAGTTATGAGGACATAGAATTTCTGCATGCTAGTAATAAGAAGTTAGAAATACCAAAGAACATATTCTCATTCTTAAATGTTGAGTGAGAAATAACCACACCATAATGAGAGAATGCGTGTTTGAGAAACGATCAATAAGCATTTCGCCTCGACTTCTGCCTCACCAAATAAGATTTAATGATAATTGCACTCAAAAAGACGGCTTTTTTATGGTTCTCACATGTGTGCGGTAGGAATGAAGAGAGAATTCCTGCGACACGTTGAATGGTGGGAAGGATAACTTCCAAATATTTTTAAAAACCCACATCTTTTAATATTTTGAAAAAAAAATTTTTCCATCGATCTCTACGAAAGGAAATCAACCATTTTTATCGAGGATGAGATTACTTACTCACCTTCACATCCGATCGCCAATTATGATAACACCACTCTCACGGCATCCAATAGAAACGTCTTCCGTTCCTCGTCTTTAACTTCTTAGTCTTCGGTTTCAACTATTGATGATAAACCCTTGAATTTCATAAATCCATAACAATTTATAACTCTTTTTACCTTGAAATCCTTGTCGTTTGAAACTTTCGTATAGATTTTCCTTCCCCACGGCTTATAAAAACAAAACAAATATTTCTCTTGTTTTTTCTCTCTTTATTTTTTTTTTCTTTTTTTCAATTTTTTTTTTTTTTTTTTTTTTTTTTTTTTTACAAGAGAAATTAAATACAAAATAAACCATAGCCGTGGAAGAAGTATTTTACCGCTTGATTCTTCACAACTTGTATCGTCTTGAAATCATAAACTTCAAAAATTCTCACCTTTTTACTTTTCTTCGCTTTCATGAATAAGTCTTCATACTTGAATATAAAATTACCTCATTGTATTGTAAGTCTTCAACATATATGTAAAATCCCGCTCATTTGTATGTTGCTTACTTATATTTGAAATTTGCTCTTTTTTCTCATTCCGTTGCTTGTAAACCTTAAACTTTTCCAACTTTCCTTGTAGATTTTGATGTCGCTCCTTGTTGATGATGAGATTGTTTCTATGGATCCGTTGTTGTCGCGAGAGAGAATGGTGCTAACTGCAAATCGAAATACAAGAAGGAAGCTTTCATCTATGGACGTCACCCTCATGATTGACAAAATTAGCACTCAAGAGATCAAAGAGTAGTGCTTCTATTGGTGGGAGGTTGGGTAGCTCACCATTCTACCCGGAATTTACGTACGGTGACACACACTCAAAAGAAGCTCTTTAGTAGATGGAAAAATTCTGGTCGGTGCCTCTCATGATATGAATACGGGTAGTCTCCACTAATGATTGATCAACAACTCTAATAACGCACTTCTCCCTGCACCAAATTCGCATCACCGGCATGATTAAATCCATTATTTAACACTCTAACAAACAAGAAATCCGAATGTAGTTCTCTAACACTTCCAAGTTCAATTATGTCGGTCAAAATCTCTATGTAAACATACCTAGAAATATGCTAGTGACTCTAAAATCTTTAAAAGTTGGAATTTTTAAGTAAAACTTTTTTTTTTTTTTTTTTTTTTAAAATTTTTTCATTTTTTTGTAATTTTTGTTTTAAAAACATGCTTAACCACTCCCCCACACTTAAACCTTACATTGTCCTCAATGTAATTGAATCCTCCTAGTAAAGTCAAGGTGGGAAATTTTAACATGATAAGAAACAAGAAAAAGAAATAACAAAAAGCAAAAAGATAAGAAATACAAAACCGATGGGTTGCCTCCCATTAAGCGCTTGTTTTAAAGTCGACGGCCCGACTTAGCTCTTGCGGCACATTACTCCTCTAGAGGGAGTACATCTTGAAGTCCAATTACGTCCACATGCTCCGTTGGAAAGTTTTCATAATATGGCTTTAACCTATGGCCGTTGACTTTCAATTGTTGTCCTGTTTTTTCGCTAACAATATCAATCGCACCATGAGCATAAACATTAGTAACAACATATGGTCCCACCCAACGGGACTTAAGCTTTCCCGAAATAAACGTAAACGAGTATTAAATAAAAGAACTTTTTGCCCCACAACAAAACTTTTCCGCGAAATCATCTTGTCATGAAAAAGCTTAGTCTTTTCCTTGTAAATCCGGCACTCTCGTAAGCATCATTACGTATCTCCTCTAACTCATGTAGTTGTAACTTCCTTTGTTTCCCCGCTTCATCATACTCCATGTTGAATTTCTTTATCGCCCAATAAGCCTTATGTTCAAGTTCAACCGGAAGATGACAAGCCTTGCCATAAACCAACCTATATGGAGACATACCAATCGGTGTCTTATACGCCGTTCTATACGCCCAAAGTGCATCATTGAGCTTAAAGCTCCAATCTTTCCTCGTGGTATTCACCGTTTTCTCAAGAATGGATTTTATCTCACGATTCGAAATTTCCGCTTGTCCACTAGTTTGTGGATGATAAGGCGTACCAATTTTGTGTGTTATGTTGTACTTCTTGAGGAGAGCGTGGAAAGCCTTCTTGAAATGTGAGCCTCCATCGCTTATCACCACTCTTGGTGTTCCATGCCTATTAAAAATGTTTTCCCTTACAAAATCACAAACAACTTGAGAGTCATTAGTCTTGGTGGCTCTAGCTTCCACCCATTTCGAAACATAATCAACGGCAAGAAGTATATAAAAATTCCCATTCGAATTGACAAAAGGGCCCATAAAATCAATACCCCACACATCAAAAATCTCAACGGCGAGAATTGGTGTGAGTGGCATTTGATTTCGAGCACCTAGATTGCCCGTTCGTTGACATCTATCACACGATTTACAAAAAATATATGAATCTTCAAACAAGGTGGGCCAATAAAATCCACTATCGAGAACTTTGAGAGCGGTGCGTTTTCGAACCAAAGTGGCCACCACATGCAAAAGTGTGGCAAAAGGAGAGAATGGATTGAAATTGAATTAGGCACGCACCTTCGCATTATTTGATCAACGCCATATTTCCATAAGTATGGTTCATCCCACACATATTGCTTAGCGACCTTCTTAAGTTTCATCTTTTGGAAATTAGACATTGTACTAGGTACTTTCCTTGTCACCAAGTAATTCACTATATCCGCATACCAAGGAGTTGACTCTTCCATGGAGAAAAGTTGTTCGTCCTAAAGCGGTCATGTAATGGAAGTTCCTCTTGAGACATAACAAGTCTACTAAGATGATCCGCAACGGTATTCTCCACACCCCTCTTATCACGAATTTCTATGTCGAACTCTTGTAACAATAGGATCCACCGGATTAATCTTGGCTTAGCTTCTTTCTTCTTTATTAAGTGTCTTAGTGCGGCATGATCGGAATACACAATAACCTTTGTACCCACCAAGTATGATCGAAATTTTTCCAAAGCAAAAACTATAGCCAATAACTCCTTTTCCGTGGTAGAATAATTGATTTGTGCATCATTAAGGGTCCTAGATGCATAATAGATAACATGGGACAACTTGTCCACCCTTTGACCCAAAACGGCTCCAACCGCATAATCACTAGCATCACACATTAATTCAAATGGAAGATTCCAATCCGGTGATTTGATAATCGGCGCACTTGTCAACATCTCCTTTAATTTGTCAAAAGCATCCTCGCATTCCTTTTGAAGTCGAAAGGTACCTCCTTTTGTAATAATTTGCACATCGGCATGGAGATTTTGGAGAAATCCTTGATAAACCGCCTATAGAAACCTGCATGACCAAGAAAAGAACGGATTTCCCTCACCGAAGTGGGATATTGTAAGTTCCTTATTAAATCTATCTTTGACTTGTCCACTTCGAGCCCTCGAGAGGACACAATGTGACCAAGTACTATGCCATGGTTTACCATAAAGTGACATTTCTCCCAATTAAGGACAAGGTTTGTGTCTATGCATCGTTTAAGAATTAGTTCAAGGTTATTTAAACAACCATCAAAAGAATTGCCATAAACACTAAAGTCATCCATAAATACCTCAATGATGCGCTCCACATAATCCGAGAATATACTCACCATGCATCTTTGAAAAGTAGCCGGCGCATTGCAAAGGCCAAACGGCATCCGTCTATATGCAAACGTTCCAAACGGACAAGTGAAAGTGGTCTTCTCTTGGTCCTCCTGCAATAACAATTTGATTGTATCCCGAATAACCATCCAAAAAGCAATAATAAGAATGCCCCGCTAACCGCTCCAACATTTGATCAATGAAAGGTAAAGGAAAGTGATCCTTGCGGGTTGCGGAATTAAGCTTTCTATAGTCAATACACACTCTCCAACCGGTTTGAACTCTTGTAGGAACAAGTTCATCATCTTGATTTCGAACAACCGTGACTCCGGATTTCTTTGGTACCACTTGAACCGGACTTACCCACTTGCTATCGGAAATTGGGTAGATTACCCCCACACTTAGCAATTTGAGTATCTCTTTTTCACAACCTCCATCATGGGAGGATTTAGCCGACGTTGAGCATCACGTACGGCTTCACGTTCTCTTCCATTAGAATCCTATGCATGCACATGGATGGACTAATACCTTTGATGTCCGCAATCGTCCACCCAATAGCCATTTTGTGCTCTTTCAAGACTCTAAGCAAACGGTCTTCTTGTACCGGCGTGAGGTTCTTAGAAATAATCACCTAAGCTCATCTCCATCTCCCAAGAAAGCATACTTCAAATGGTCCTAAGCGGCTTCAATTCAAGTTTGGGCGCCTTCACAATAGATGGTACAAGTACTTCATCATTCACGGGTAAAGAAATATATGAAACATCACCCTTTTTAGCTTCTTGCAATGTCGCCAAAGCACCACACATCTCCACCAATTCCTTGGAGATTTCAACATCCAAGTTAGACAAGCCATGGACATCCAATTCAATGCTCTTTTGCAACACCACATCAAGTTCATCCTCTTGGTTCAATTCCACCATTTGTTGCGCTAATGAATCAACCACATCAATGGAGTAAACGGAATGCACATCACTTGGGTAGCGCATGGCTTCAAATATATTAAAGTGTATTATCTCCTTGTCGAATTCCATAGTGAGTGTACCCTTATCAACATCAATCTTCGTCTTTGCGGTCTTCATGAATGGCCTCCCAAGAAGTAAAGAAGTAGATGATCGGTTCTCATTGTTGTCCATATCCACCACAAAGAAGTCCACCGGAAAAATAAGCTCATTTACTTGCACTAGCACGTCTTCTACAAGCCCCTTAGGATATATGTTAGACTTGTTTGCCAATTGGATAATAACTCCCGTCTCTTTCAAAGGTCCAAGATTCAAGGAGTCATATATTTCGGCCGACATCACACTAATGGAAGCTCCCAAATCAAGTAAAGCATGTTCAAACCTTTGTTTACCAATAGTAATTGGCACCGTGAAACCACCGGGATCCGTGCACTTTGTAGGCATCTTCTTCAATAGCATAGCCGACGCACTCTCGCCAACTTTAGTAATTTCATTATCAAGCAACCTATCTTTCTTGATGCATAATTCCTTCATGAACTTGGCATACCTTGGAATTGTCTTGATAGCCTCAATGAATGGGATGTTGATTTCAATCTTCTTGAAGATATCCATAAGTGCCTTGTCTTGAGCTTCTTTCTTGGATTTAGCAAAACGACTAGGAAAAGGAGGTGGAGTAGTGAAAGTAGAAACCGGTTCTTTGGATTGATCGGTTGATGTTGAATTCTCCTTTGGTGCGGTTTCCTCCTTGTCATTGACTACCTCTTCACTAACTTCCTCATGATGACTTGGACCCTCCACTTTTCTTCCACTTCTTAAAGTAACCGCATTAACATTCTCTCTTGGATTCACAAACGGTTGTGAAGGAAGTTTTGTGGATGCTTGAGATTTCAATAAATTCACATCGGTCGCCAATTGTCCCATTTGAGTTTGTAAGTCCTTGATGGCCGAATCGGTCTTTTGTTGACTTTGTTGGCTTTGTTGGAACATATGTAAGACCTTGCAAACCTTGCATCATGACATTAAGCTTATCATCAATTGAAGATCCTTGTTCTTTCACTTGAGGTTGGAATTGTTGATAACCACCTTGTTGTTGAGGTTGGAAGCGTGATTGTTGAAAACCACCTTGTTGTGCATATGGATTAGGAGCCGCCGCTTGCTTGTTTGCATAACTAAAGTTAGGATGATCCTTCCAACCGGGATTATAGGTATTGGAGTATGGATCGTACCTTGGCCTTTGATTTGGATATAAAGCATTCACTTGTTCGGTCTCATCATCCTAATAATTACCGCGGCCATCCTTTGAATCATAGTCTCCATGTTACTCATCCTTTGATCAAGATGTGATGACGAATCACTAACTTCATGCACTCGCCTAACCGTTGGTTCATCCCTTGTGTAGAATTGTTGTGAGTTTGCCGCCATACTTTCAATCAACTCTCTAGCTTCGGTCAAAGTCTTGTTCATTAGTGCACCACCACCCGCAAGGCCAAGAAGAGACCTATCACTTGGGTGAAGAGCTTCATAGAAGTATTGGAGTATCATAACATCGCTAAATTGATGGTGTGGACAGCTTGCCACCAACCTCTTGTATCGCTCCCAACATTCATACAATGATTCTCCCACTTGTTGTTTCAATCCACAAATCTCCTTGCGAATTTGAGTAGCTTTGGATGCGGGAAAATATCTCTCGAGGAAAATTTTCTTCATCCCATTCCATGTTGTGATACTTCCGGAAGGCAAATAATATAACCATTCCTTAGCATTACCCGCCAAAGAAAACGGGAAAGCTTTCAACATTGCTCCATCCGCATTAGTTTCCGGTGGAAGCATAGCCATAACTATGGCGTAGAAGTCCATAAGATGTTTGTTTGGGTCCTCATTCACCATGCCATGGAACTTTGGTAACTCTCTAATCAACCCCGGCTTGATCTCGAAGGTTGAATTAGTTTGGATACACCATTGTTGTGTGTCAAGCTTGTGAGAAGCTAGGTCCTTTAGTGTACGATCAGCCATTGTTTCTTCCTCTTTGTCCGAATCACTTGATGAAGAAGGAGGAAGTGGAGTGTTAATCGCTCGAATGAAATCCTTTAATTGAGTGCCGGATCGAAGACGTATTGGACTCGGTCTACCTCCTTTTAGCATTCACCAAAGGTATAACACCTGAAACAAGATTCTCACAAACTAAGTTAGATACGGTAAAGAATCTAACAAAGCAAAAATAAAGCAAAAAGAAAAATAAAAAACAACTAAAAATCGCCCGTTGCTCCCCGGCAACGGCGCCAAAATTTGATGCGTGTCGTAACCACAACAAATTAATTAATACTTTACTACCTAATTAACAAGTAATATAGGGTAGTCAAGGTCGATCCCACGAGGAGCAAGAGATTCTAGTTGTAAAAGTTGTCACGAAAGGGGGGTGTAAAAAGCAAAATAAAAATAAAGAAAGCAATTAGAATCGAAAGTTGGAAGATGAAAGCAATAAGAGAGAGAAGATCAAGGAATCCTTCTTCGTTACGAAACAATGATTAAAGTTATGTTCTTTTCTACTTGTTATTAGTCACATGATTATCACCAACCGTAGGATAGCAGTCCGCTTAGCTAGCCCCAAAATCCCTAATTTCACCGAGTAACAGTCCGCTTAGTTATCGATTCTATTCAAAAGAACCACCTTGAGGTCCGCTTACAAGATGTAATTCCCCGGAATGCATTAAGATTTATGAATTTAGGTTTAGTACTAGTAGTTAAACTCGGTTCGCTTGGTTCACTTTCTAGCGTTGTTTCTACACATAATTGCTCCACGGAATCCCTCCGCAAGGTCTCGTGTTTTCTACTTGTGTAAAGTGTCGAGAACGATTACGTATTCCCTAACTTATACTAGATATAGATCAATTAACAAATTAATTTAGCGTGCACTCCAAACAATCTATCAATCAATCATGAGTGTCTTTAAGATCACTCCTATTAGTAAAAACAATCGATAATCATGTGAAAAACTTCAAGATAGAATTTGAAAACAAAAACTCAAATCATGTTAAGAACTAGGAATTCATCCTCAATCAATAAAATTAACTACTCATGTTAAAAGAGTTCACACAAAGAATAAGAAAAGAAAAGTGTTGTGTGTGTAGAGATGTCTAGAAGTTGTAGAAAACTTCTCTATTTATAGGCTTCAATATTCTCCAATTCTTCCAAGGATTAGAATCCTTTTCCTTTTGCAATTCAATTTCCAAATCCAAGCTTTTCTCAACTCTTCCACCTTCTCTTTCCAAATTTGAGTCCAATTCTCCATCCAATTCCTAGCCCAAGTCTTCACACCCATGAGAGAAGTCCATAGAAAGTTCTGGAATTTTGGCTCGCCGGAAAACTGGGATTATGGCCTAATTTGGCCGAAAACGCCGCCACGGTCACCTGAAAATTTCTCCGTCGAGAGAATATTCGACGGAATATTCCGTCTGGTCCTCCGTTAGGACTAACGGTCAAAAGTCAAAAGTCAAACCGTTAATCGCCAGTCAAAGGAGAGAGAGTCGCCAATGAGTCACTGGTCCGACTTGGTCTTAGTCAACTGAGTCACCGAGTCAACTCGGAGTCGAACCGAGTCAATCCAAACAGTCAGACGCACCACTTGCCAGCCACCTTGTGTTGCACCTTTGTGATGGTGCATCACATTTCTCTCCCAAAACATAATGGCTCTCTACCATTTCATCTATTCTAATACCACTATCTTCACTCCAACTGTTCTTCTTGCAAAAATCATACATCCCAGACCAATTCATCTTGCAATCCATCAATTCATCCACCATCTTCCATCTTCTCACCGCAATGCCATTATACTCAATCACACCGTAGCAAAGATCCTTATTCATCTTCAATTTATGCGCCGCCTTAACGCCACTTCCATCATCGCAATGCATTCACTTAAGTCTCAACCACCTCACCTCCTGCCATAGCACTCAATGCTAGCCACAATTTCTCGCCATCATTTCCTTCCAACTTGCGCATTCTTCACATACACTCATTAGCATGAAAACAGCCCTCAAGCCATAACTCCACCAGTCACCATCATTGTTACTGTGTTTCTTCCCATGACAAAATCCATTCTTAGGCCAACACCCCCGCAACCTTGCTTTTCACCGGCACAGAACCAATACCCAAAAGCGCGCAAAGACATCAATCTCAGTTCACTCAGTCCTGTCCAGCCTCAACACCACTACTTTTACTTCCATAACAACTGCATCTGCATTCTTACCACATTTCAAACACAACCCTTGAATCTCCTCAAGCTTCCATTTCGCACATTGAATTCCACAAGACATAGCTCATACTTCCATCAGCAGCACCACCAACACAAAGATCGACCCATTAGACCCCTTCTTCCAATTCAACCAGTGACCACCAACATCACAGATCGATCTCATCACTTCCGTTTCCCTGAGCTTCAATAGCAAACCCATTCATGGCAATGACTCAAACAACACAGACCCGTATCTCAGACCCCCTTTTTCTTAGCTTTTGTAAACTCAGAACCTCCATCAATCTCTGAAATCGAACCCTTCAAGAACAACAACAGCTTCAATATCTCCTCCAGATCGAACCCATCTTTCTCCATTGATTTCTCTGACCAACAGCAGCATCTTCTCAGCTCGACCACAGACCCTAATCGATTCAATAATCTCAGTCGGCAACTCCACCCAAACCCACTCTACCAATTTCTTCAATCGACCTCCAACACCTACTGAGTTCACTTCGATCTCTTTACCAGAAATCCATTGCTCTAATCTCTCTCAGTTCTCCTCTCCGTTTCAACAGCAGCAGCCGCTGCTTCCTCTCGATTTCTCTCAATTTCAGCAGTTCAGGTGAAAGAAAGTAAATGAGGAGAAGAAAATATCTTCTCGATTTGAGCTGGGTTATTCGGGCATGGATCCGGGTCGGGTTTGGGTCTACGGGTTTGGGTTTATCAACCATAACCCATCCAGTACCAGCTGATAGTAGCACTTCATTTCTGGATAAGGGCTACCCAGTTTGGCAGCCCCTTAACTTCAACTGTCCTTTCTCTAGTGCTCCTCCAAAAGAGTAGCCCTTAACCTTGGCTGGTCTGTGTTTAACACTCCTCAAATTGGGTTGCCCCTTAACCTTAACTGGGCTCCATATATCAATCGCCTGTAAAATGACCTTTTTGCCCTTTTGGCTCAAATTGGGTGCTTTCTTCTTCTTTTCCTCCGTGTGACTCCAAAGTAGCTATAAAACTCAAAACAAACGTAAAATACATAATTTACAAGAAAAATAGCAAAGAAAGCATAAACTACTAGATAGTAAATTAGGTGTATTCTACACCTATCATGGTACCAATCCAAGGCATCCATTAAATCTGGCTGAAACTCGATCAAATCTCGCCCTGAAAATTCCGCAGCAAACCAACATTTTTTTCCCGCCATTTTTTCTTTAAAAAGTGAAGAAGAAGAGTCGCCCCCTATCCAGAGTAGGGGTGCCTTTAGCAGACGCCTTTTGGGGATGCCATGGGGTTACCCCTTATCATCTGGGTGCCCCTTATCCATTTGAGGGGTCCGAATAGCACGCGTCCTCCGGGTGCATGGTAGGCCCGAAAGATAGATAAATAAATTGGCCTACGGGTTATACCGCAAGTGCACGGCGTCTATGTGAGACGCAGCGGCAAATCTGGTCGATCCCACAAGGACTAGGTGTGCTCTTATATGTGATCTAAGGCTTTCTAAGCCGAGTTTCAAATGATATGGTGTAGTGACAAGGTAACAAAAGTGTTTGTGCTTAAGAAACTACTGAACCGAGATGGTGTGAACCTAAACTAAGGTAAACAGTGAGATAAAATGATGCTAGGGTTATCAATTTCTACCACTAACTCATGTTATGTGTCAACTTAATTGGAAGCTTCTTGTTCCTATGGCAGACAGGGGTAGTTTGTCAATTCTACCACCTATCTCGTGGTGTTTCTCCATGTGATTCTTCAATGTGACAGCTAAGGAACTAACTTTGAGTACTAGTTGTCTAATTAAGTACAACTAGTCAAGGGTATTAGCATTTGTTTCTAAAGTTTGAGCCGAGGTATAACAATACAAGCAGGTTTAACTACAATGGATGCAAGGCATCCATTGTGAGAGTAAAGTACTGTAATACCAAAATTGAAAGTATCTGATAAAATTAAGCATGCAAGAACACTTCAACTGAATTTAAACACAACATTGAATTAGGGTTTCATTGAAACCCTAACACACTAAATTAGAACATCAATTAAAGCAAAATAAAGCTAAATTAAACTAGAGTGATCAAGCCCGGCTAATCCAAAGCGTAACTAATTTCACTCTCTACTCCTCTATTTATACATACAACTCCTCCAAATACCCAAACCCTAAATTTCGATTAAAAATAGAAAATAAATGACAATTAAAGCAAACCCATACTTCCGATTATTTGTTCTTCTTCTCACACGGCTCTCGAAACGCCATGCATGGTTGTTGGTTAACCTAACCCTAGTTCTTATCTTCTCTAAGTTAGCTTTTCTAGGGTTGCGTAGAGCTAAGAGAGAGAGTAAGAGCTAGAGAGGTGGGTGGTGCGGCTGTTTGTTGTGGTGATGATGGTGACGGAGAGATAAAGGAGTTGGTGGTGGTGATGGCTCTAAAACGTCGTGGAAGAAGGAGGTGGAGGTATGGTGTGGGTAGGGTTTTGCGAGAGGCGTGGGAGAGGAAAGAGAAGGTGGAAGTGAAATGAGTTAGGTCGAGTGGGGGTATAGGGGTATGGGTGTTTCGTTGTGAGGCACGAGCAATGGGGGATGATGAGAACGCCGCACGAGCGTTGGATGAATAGGAGCGAAATACGAACGGGCTGAGAGAGGTAGCGGTTTTGGAGCGGTCTGTGTTGCACGGAGCATCAAGAGATGATGTATAGTGATGGAGCGACCGTTGGATGTAAACGAGGGAGATCTCAATGGCTCGGAGTGAGCGGGCTCGGATCGGGTCATGGGTAGCTCTAGCCCATGTCTTGAGATGAGTTGCTACTTGTTGGGTTGTTTGGCCGAACTTGTTGCGCGGGGCTTTGGCTATCTACTCCATAGATGCTCGACTTCAATTCTTCGCTCTTTGGCTCCTCGGATTCTCCGAGCTTTATTTATTACCTAAAAACACAAAATTAATTAATACAAATATTTATTCTTGAAAACAAGGAAAATACGGAATATGGGATAATATCCGATTTATAAGCGCAAAAAGATGAGTAAAATGCCAATAAAAAGATGTATAAATATGCACTATTTGGCACTCATCAAATACCCCCAAACCCGAATTTTACTTGTCCTCAAGTAAAACAAAATAAGAAATCCTAACTATACCACCGTCGTAGGTCTCTCGAATGCATTTAGCGTATGCACTAAGCCTTTAAACCCCTAGGTGTCCCTAGTGGACGAGTTGTAGTCTCGTGAGGGTTTACAAGAGGTGTACCCACAAAACCTTCTCCAACTTCAGAGTGTAAAAGAGTCTCAAGCCTCCAAGAAGCTATGAGGACATAGAGTTTCTGCATGCTAGTAACATGAAGTTAGAACTATCGAAGAACGCATTCTCATCCTTAAGTGCTGAGCGAGAAGTAACCATACCATATGAAAGAATTCGGATTCGATTGTGATCATAAGTCTCAACTTCTGCCTCACCATTAAGGTTTTATGATAATTGCACTCAAAAAGATCGCTTTTTTAGTCTCTCATGTGTGCGGGCGGAATAAAGAGAGAAATCCACACACACGTTGTAGGTAAGAAGGATAACCTTCCGAAATAAAATCGGAGACTCCACAAAGTGTGGACAAAAAGAATCTTTTTCTAATGATCTCTAAGAAAGGAAAATCAACCATTAGTAAGGGTGGGAGTACTCACTCACTTCTCACCCGATCGGCAATTAACATCAATCTCTCATAAGAACCATAGAAACGTCTTCATCTTCGGTCTTCGGTCTTCAACTATTGATGACGAACTTGAACTTCACAAAAACTTAATAATAATAATAATTTTTTTTTTTTTTTTTTTTTTTTTTTTTTTTATGTAAATTAAAAGAAAAATAAAAAAACAACAATTTTTTTTTTTTTTTTTTTTTTTTTTTTTTATAATAAAACGATAAAACTCAATTTTTAACAAAATTAATTAATTATCATCCTATTTTCTTTTCTTTTCTTTGTTGCACGTAAACCTTGGACTATATCAATTTTCTTTTCAATATTCTCGATTCTGCCCTATTCTTTTACGATGATGTGTTTCTATGGGTCTTGCTGATTGAGAGAGAGAGAGATGCTAACTCTGCAATCGATATTTAGAAGGAGTTTTCATCTTTAGACGTCACCCTCATGATTGACGGAATTAGCACTCAAGAGATCAAAAGTAGTGCTGAAAGTGGTGCGAAGTTGGGTAGCTCACCATTCCTACCCGGAATTGACGTACGGTGACACACACTCTAAAAGCTTTTCTAGAAAGTCACAAAGAGTGAAGGTCGGTACCTCGCTTGATGTAAAATGGGTAGTCTCCACTATGGTTGATCACAATTCTACTACCGAATATCTAAACAGCACCTAATTCGCCCTCCGGGTATGGTTAAATCCAACTTTAACGCTCTAATCAACTAAGGAACCCGATTGTGTTCTCCTCCACTTCCAATTTACGTTATTTCTCGATTCTCTATGTAAACATAGCTAGAAGCATGCTAGTGACTCTAAAATCTCTAAAGTTGGAGGTTTTTACAAAAACAGATTTATTATTTTTTTTTTTTTTTTTTTTTTTTTTTTTTATGAAAGTAAAAGATTAAAAAGACTAAAAACTCTAAATGCAAATGCACCCCCAAACCTAAATCAAACATTGTCCTCAATGTGTCTACATAAAAAAATTTAAACAGTCACATACCGAGAGAACAATGCTGAAAAGATAAAAAGGAAGAGATTACCGGATGTCGGCAAGAGCAAGGTTGAGCTTCATTCGTCAAGGCAAAATCCAACATTCTCGGGTGATCATATCGGATTAGCATAATATATGTGCAAGAAGACTCAACCGAATCAAGAAAAGAAAATTTAACAAGTCCTACTGGATATATACAATGAAAATTCACCATAAACTAACAGTCTAAAGAGTTGAGGATCAACCCAATAGACGATATGTACACACATTAACAAATTTACACAAAAATAAAATGAGAGTGCAAGTAAGATCAGATGTGAAGGAGTTTCCCCAAACCTAAACTTGTGAACAAAAAGTGTTTGTGAGAACAAAATCTTGCAATTTTAAAGGTACATCATGCAAAAGGTCTAACTCGAAATGAGTTTTGCTAATTACAGAGCGGACATACATATTCCAACTCGTGGCTCCTTAAGAGTGTTATACTTTGATGCAAAATAGTCCAAGAGGACTTGGGAAGCACAAAGCTCTAGGCCTAAGTTAGGCATTTTTCGAAAAGTTGGTTTTGCAATTTTGTGACAAACTACACCTAGGTTGGGTGAAGGAGTTTCAATTTGTGACTCGGAGAGAGGTTAGGTACATCTACGTTATTTTCATGTATCAAATCATTTGCACCGTCACACTCTTTTTCCTAAGGTCAAAGTGGGTAAATCATGGTCTTTTTCACGGAGACAATGGCACAGGTTCCACATCAATATCACATGCATGAATATCAGAAGAAGCATCATTCATAGGGTTCACAGGAGAGACACTTAATGTCGCTGAACCTAAAAATTCTATTACATTTTCAAAATACACATGCTCTTCATATTCATCATCATCATCATCATCATAGCAAAAATCCATCTCTCCATTCAAAATTGTAGTATTTTTAGTGTACTCATCTACCTCTAGATTAGGTTCATATTCAATGTTAGTTGCATGAGTAAGACTAGAAACACTATTTTCAATCCTATCATTTTGTAACTCAATCAGGTTCCTTTGAAGAATCATCTTGAGTTGTTCCATTGAAGGAGAGTCTTCACTAGTGGGTATGCATTCCTCATATGGATATTCATTGTATGGTTGTGCATGAGGTTCACTAGAGAAGGAAATTTAGACATGTTGCTATATGGATGGTCATGCATTGCATTCATTTCAAGCCTAGCATTTAGCTCCATGAGTGTATCCATTGTTGATTGCAAACTAGAGTTGGGGAGTATAAAATTGTTCATCTCCCCACTTTGTGGTGAATGATGCATGTGTGCGGGTTGATTATGGTCCCAATAGTCACTTCTAGACACTTCGTTCATTGGATTATCATGGTTTTCCCTAGATTGTCTAAAATCATGCAAGATATAACAAAGTATTCGGCAGGGTGGTCTAAGCCACCACATAAGGTGCAAGCATGCGTTTCATATTGCCTAGAAAAACTAGATTCAACAGATTGCCTTTAGAAAGCAGATTGCCTATCTAAAGCAGATAGTCGAGCCTCTAATTGATCTAAAAGTGATGACTGGGTATGAGGAGAGTGTTCATTCTCAACCTGTGATGGATGATACATGTGCTCATAGTGATTAGGGTATGTGAGGTCAGGGCCCTGAGAAGGCGCATAAATTCCCTAAAGTCACTATGGTATGGGGTTCATCCTGTGAAGCGTGCCCGTAAGCACGCTCTCTAAGGGATTTGTTTCCATCCCTAGATGCAGACCAAAATCCTGACATGATTTAATAACTCAAATTGAACTCAAAGCCCAGTGAAGTGGACTAAGTTTGGTTTATTGGGTTTTTGGTTTGTTGGGTTTCATTTGGTTTTGTTGGGAAAGTTTGGTTTATTTGGGAATGTTCAGTTTATTGGGCTTATTGTTTGGTTTTGTAGGAAACCCAGCAATTGTGTGCAAAGCCTAGGTTTTGTGGGATTCTTTGGTTGCACAGCCCAGCTAATAGGTTTAGCCTAAGCAGCCCAGTGAGAAAGCTCAGCCCAGGGTGATTGTGTTCTTGTGGGCTCAGTTTGGTGTAAGCCCAGGTTTGTGTAAAGCCTAGTGGAACTGTGGGCTCAGTTAAAGCAGCCCAGTTCACAGTTTGGTTGATTGTGGGTTAGCCCAGTTGTGCAGGCTTGCAATGTGTGCAGACAGCCCAGCAGTCTATGGGTGCTAGCCTAGATGGTCTGGCCCAGCTTGTAATGCTAGCCCAGTAGTGTGTGGACAGCCCAGCAGTGTGGGCTTCGGTTATGCAGAGTGCAAGCCCAGTGGTTGGGCTTGCAGTTGTTGAGCTTAGCTTGGCAGGGTTTATAGCCTAAAGGGAGTTCAGTCAAGTTTGATCAGAGCCAGCAGCTCAGGTGAAAAACAGCACAAGATAATCAAAACTCACACTCAATGACTCTTGATTTCTCAAGACTTAGCACACAGCAATTCTTGAAATTCTTTGAGATTGCACAAGACATGTGCCCGAGCAGTTGACACAAAGATGTAATTTGCTGTTAAAATTTTGCACAGCACAAGAAAACAACAAGTTCACACACAATGACACAGCTCAAGGTGCTTATAGAAATCAACACAGGGAGTCACCAGCTCACAAAAGAACAGCACTGCTCAGTTTAGTAGTGCTCAGCAGCACAAACTCAGTTTAGTCGCACAGGGCAAGCTCAACAGGGTTTATACAAATACAGATTTCAGTTGAGGTTAAAAACTCAAGGTACAGGGCAAATGGAGTTTACAGTCTTTGCAGGTTGAGCTCAAAACTCGGGGCTTATGCACAAGTCACAACAGATGCACTATCACAGGGTACTTGTTACAACATGCTCAGGGTATTCTCAGGTCAAGTACACGGCTTGCAGCTTCAGGGGCTTGCAAGGTAAAGCAATACTGGGCTCAGTCAAGTGCAATACAGATGGCAATACAGATGACAAAATAGTTAACAATTGCTTAGATGCTGAGCAATACAGGGCAAGGCAATACAGGCCAGGTGCACAGGTCAGGTGCACAGGTCAATGGCTCAATGGCTTAGATGCTGAGTCAAGCATGCATAAATTGCTCAATGGCTTAAGCCTGCAGCTTCAGGGGCTTGCAAGTAAGCACAGATGCACCAGAATATGCTCAGGCTAAAAACAAAAACTCAAATACATACAGCTAAGCACAGATGCACATAGTTCTCAAGCCATACAAGGTCGAAACAAGGTGGTTTCACACAGAGCTCACTTTGTATAACACCCGAGCATCAACTATCTCGATTGACCTCACTTGTGTTGCAGCTAACTGTGTTATCAAAGCCCAACCTCACAGCTACAGGGGATGCTTGGCAAGGGGTCTAATGCAACATGTGAGTGAGGTCAGGGGCTAGCATGAGCAGGGTCAGGGGCTAACATGAGCAGGGTCAGGGGCTAACCAGGTGAACTAGCTTATCAGGGGTTTCAATAACTAACCTTGGTATGCTCTGAGGCTCAACAAACTTCAGGCCTTGCTCGTGAGAGCAAAAGACAACAGTCCAACGGCACAAGAGCTCAGGTTCCTTACGAGTTGCAGGGCTTGCTCCGATGCATCCCTTGGATTAGCACAAGAAGACAACTACACAAACTGGGGTTTTCCCTTGGTTTCCTTGGGCTGGTTCTCAGGCTTACACAAAGAAGACAAAGGTACCTGCTAGCTCAGAATGATAGTTCAGTTCTCAAAATTACACTACAGATGAAGCAAGGAGTTATAGTGCTATAATGACAGAGCTAAGCTCTGAGCAAAGCACTCAGAGCACAGGGCTAGGCAACAGAGCTAGGCAACAGAGCTAAGCACGGCTCTAAGATGCAGAATGCAAATCAAAATGTAGAGAGAAAATAAAATAAAATATGACAGTTTAAGCTACAATGCAAAAACTTATACAGCTTATAAGAACTACGATGCAAAACTACAATGCAAGACAAGTTACGGATGCAAGTTATAAGAAAATTAAACTAAGTTACACTACAGGAAGCTAAGTTACAAATGATATGCTAAATTATACTAACAACAGGACTAAAAACAAGAAAACAGTGTCAAAGAAAAACAAAATGAGTATATACAAAGGGTGAAAATCAGTAAAGCAAGCCAATGAACTACGTGGCACGCGCTAAGTCCACTAACGGCGCCAAAAACTTGGTAGGCCCGAAAGATAGATAAATAAATTGGCCTACGGGTTATACCGCAAGTGCACGGCGTCTATTGGAGACGCGGCAAGTACGGGTCGATCCCACAAGGACTAGGGTGTGCTCTTATATGTGATCTAAGGCTTTCTAAGCTGAGTTTCAACTGATATGGTGTAGTGACAAGGTAACAAAAGTGTTTGTGCCGAAACGGCTGAACTGAGATGGTGTGAACCTAAACTAAGGTAAACAAGTGAGATAAAATGATGCTAGGGTTATCAATTTCTACCACTAACTCATGTTATGTGTCAACTTAATTGGAAGCTTCTTGTTTCTATGGCGATACGAGGGTAGTTTGTCAATTCTACCACCTATCTCGTGGTGTTTCTCCATGTGATTCTTCAATGTGACAATAAGGAACTAACCCCTGAGTACTAGTTGTCTAATTAAGTACAACTAGTCAAGGGTATTAGCATTTGTTTCTAAAGTTTGAGCCGAGGTATAACAATACAAATTGCAACCTAATCTCACAATGGATGCAAGGCATCCATTGTGAGAGTAAAGTACTTGTAATACCAAAATTGAAAGTATCCGATAAAATTAAGCATGCAAGAACACTTCAACTGAATTTAAACACAACATTGAATTAGGGTTTCATTGAAACCCTAACACACTAAATTAGAACATCAATTAAAGCAAAATAAAGCTAAATTAAACTAGAGTGACTGCTCTGGCTAATCCAGGCGTAACTAATTTCACTCTCTACTCCTCTATTTATACATACAACTCCTCCAAATACCCAAACCCTAAATTCGATTAAAAATAGAAAATAAATGACAATTAAAGCAAACCCATACTCTGAATTGCTGCCCTTCTTCTGCGGCTCTCGAAACGCCATGCATGGTTGTTGGCTAACCTAACCCTAGTTCTTATCTTCTCTAAGTTAGCTTCTGGGTTGCGTGTCAAGAGAGAGAAAGTAAGAGCTAGAGAGGTAGGTGGTGCGGCTGCTATTGTGGTGATGATGGTGACAGAAGAGATAAAGGAGTTGGTGGTGGTGAGGGCTCTGCAAAACGTCGTGGAAGAAGGAGGTGGAGGTATGGTGTGGGTAGGGTTTTGCAGAGAGGCGTGGGAGAGGAAAGAGAAGGTGGAAGTGAAATGAGTTAGGTCGAGTGGGGGTATAGGGGTATGGGTGTTTCGTTGTGAGGCACGAACAGCGGGGGATGATGAGAACGCTGCACCGAGCGTTGGATGAATAGGAGCGAAATCTGAACGGCTGATAGAGGTAAGCGGTTTTTGGAGCGGTCAGTGTTGCACTGGAGCATCAAGAGATGATGTATAGTGATGGAGCGACCAGTTGGATGTAGCCGAGGAGATCTCAATGGCTCGAGTGAGCGGGCTCGGATCCGGGTCATGGGTAGCTCTAGCCCATGTCTTGAGATGAGTTGCTACTTGTTGGGTTGCAACCTGCGCGCGGGCTTTGGCTATCTACTCCATAGATGCTCGACTTCAATTCTTCGCTCTTTGGGCTCCTCGATTCTCCGAGCTTTATTTATTACCTAAAAACACAAAATTAATTAATACAAATATTTATTCTTGAAAACAAGGAAAATACAGAATATGGGATAATATCTGATTTATAAGCGCAAAAGATGAGTAAAATGCCAATAAAAAGATGTATAAATATGCACTATTTGGCACTCATCAGTGCACAAATTTCACTTTTTGAGCCAATTTCTCCGCACAAGTGTATTTCTCCAAAAACACCTACAATGACACAAAAAGCCATAATAAATACAAAATCGAGCACTAACAAAATATACAATTGAGATTAAATTAGACACAAAAATGTGTCTATCGGTTTTGTGTGATTAGCATAGCTAGGGCTAATGCAGAGTGCGTTTTGGCATGGCGCGGCTAGCTTGGGCTAGGTGTGGCCGGCATGATTTTCCATTGGCACCTGAGGTGCGGCTAGATTGGGCTAGGTGTGGTCGGCATGATTTGCCATTGGCACGGAGGTGCGGCTAGCATGGTTGGCATGCTTTGGCGCGTTTGGTGTGGTTGGCATGATTTGCCATTGGCACGGAGGTGCGGCTAGCATGGTTGGCATGCTTTGGCGCGTTTGGTGTGGCTGACATGATTTTCCATTGCCACGGAGGTGCGGCTAGTTTGGGCTAGGTGTGGCTGGCATGATTTGCCATTGGCACGGAGGTGCGGCTAGCATGGTTGGCATGCTTTGGCGCGTTTGTGGGCCGGGCATAGCTAGGGCCAAGGCAGAGTGCGTTTGGCATGGCGCGGCTAGCTTGGGCTAGGTGTGGCTGGCATGATTTGCCATTGGCACGGAGGGGAATTAGGGTTTTGTTCATTGTAACCCTAATTTGAAAAAATACCCCCTATTAATTACTGACTACATGCACTAAATGTTCTAATAAATGTTTCATCGGTGACATTAGGTTATTTGAGGTTTTACGATTTTACCCTTTGTTTAAAATCCACCATCAACATTAAGTCCCCCGCTAGCTCGGAACAGAGCTTTGTTGTGAGGTAAGCATAAGATGGTGACAAACTATCAACAAGAAATCGTAAAGAGAATTGAAGAGGCTTGTCCGACCTTTTATAAACAGGATTTGGAATCCTTGCCTCCGGCGCTTTGCGCAACGGGAGGGTCGGCACAATTGGGAAGTCAGCGTCATTGAGAGGTAGGAAGCTGGGTAGCATTGAGAAGTCTACACGAGTTGGGAAACTGAGCATGCTAGCTGGCGGGACTGGCGCAAAATGGGAAGCTTATCGTGCTAGCCGGGTGTGACTTGGGCGGCGTTGGGAAGTTGGGCGCAATTGGTGGGACCGGTGCAACTTGGGCGACGTTGGGAAGTTGGGCGCAATTGGTGGGACCGGTGCAACTTGGGCGACGTTGGGAAGTTGGGCGCAATTGGTGGGACCGGTTCAACTTGGGCGACGTTGGGAAGTTGGGCGCAATTGGTGGGACCGGTGCAACTTGGGCGACGTTGGGAAGTTGGGCGCAATTGGTGGGACCGGTGCTACTTGGGCAACGTCGGGAAGTTGGGCGCCCTTGTGGGCTCGTTCCTTATATGCACGATTTTTGGTATAGGGAAATCCTTCCCTATTTCAGAATCTCCACGCCCATATATATAAAATCCCTTTCTCTCATCTTTGTTCTTTCATCTTTTCATACTAGCGGCAGAGTCATAAAGAAAACCGATTTCCTGTGTATGTCTTCCAAGACTTCTCTTGTTTCCTTTTCATGTAGGTGCAAACCCTAAAAGTAGGCGTTTTTATAATCCTTGCAATGATATTGCGCATATGATTTCTTGGTGTGCTTCTTGTAGAAAATATTGTATATATGCACCCAAGGGAAATACCGTATATATGATTCGAACCCGTAGAAAAACGCTCCATATATAATTTTGAACCCGAAGAAGGATACCATAGACACATTCGAGCCCGTAGAAAATACTGCGTATATAGTCTTGAACCCGAAGAAGGATACTCGACGCACTTGAGCCCGTATAAAATATCACGTATATAATTTTTTGAACCTCAAAGAAGATACTTGCGTGTGCATTTTCGAACCCGTAGAGAATGTTGTATATGTGCTTCATATGACTTCGAACCCATAGGAAATATTGCATATATGAATTTCGACTTGAAGAAAATATCACGCGAGCAGTTTTTAACCCGTAAAAATGCTCCATATATAATTTTGAACCCGAAGAAGGATAACATAGACGCATTCGAGCCCGTAGAAAATACTGCGTATATAATTTTGAACCCTGAAGAAAATAGTGCGTGTGCAGTTTTGAACCCGTAGAGAATACACCCTCTCTTTTTTTTATTGGGTGCGGTTACCTGAACAAAATTTCGCCTCATCGAAGGATGTTCATAGTTCCAAACCAAACACGGATGATGAATTCTTTGCTAGACCCCTCGCCCCTGCTCGGAAGAATCACCCAGATCGACTCCTAGGCTCACTTCGGTTTACAAAGGTGACTTGAAAATCAGCGATAACATCGAGGGTTTCGTACTCAATTTTGTTAACCTAGTGGTGAAGATGAAAAGAAAACACGTTCGTTCGCCTGAGAACACCATACGGTTCTGTCTTCATAAAGGGGTATATTCTTCTTCCAACATTGATTTTAGGATGTGTCAAAGCCCATTGCGTTCTTTTGATAGATGGGTTGAGTTCATGGTGAGTAGGGAGCACGTAAATACCAACTTGACTCGAGCGCAGATTATTGATGTTGTTAGAGCTTCAGTAAATCTCCAGATTAGGAAGGATATCCCGGGCTTGGTTGCTTTCATCTCCAGATGGTGTTCGGACACCCATACGATCATATATAGATGGGGTGAAATAACTTTCTCCTTGGAGAGTGTGGCTCTCTTTCTGAATCTTCCGGTAAGCGGGAATCTTAATATCCGATTGTCTGAAGGTGAGGAGAAGATGCGGGAAGGCCTTGCCACTAAGTTGGGAGATTACACTCGAAAAGACTCCACTGCGAAGTCGAAGGATTCTGTCCGGAAAGAGGATGAAAGGTGCTTTTACATCTGGTGGATATCTCAATGGTTTCCGGACGAGCTAGAACCTAAACAGAAAAGCAGCGATCTTCATGTTGCAGCATTTTTGGCTCTCTGGTTGTCTAGAGACATTTTTGATGATGGTTCTGGCAAGAAGGAAATAAGACCAGAGTTGCTAGTGATTGCTGTGAAGTTAGCAAAAGGTGAAGTTCTTCCCATTGGCAAGCTTTTCCTTGGTTCCCCGTATGTGCATCCGGATCACCTAGTTGCGAACATGCGAGTTTCAAATGGTTTCATGAAAGTGGATTCATATGTGCATGTTGCTTTTCTGCAAGCTTGGCTATGGGAGCACTTTGAGAAGTATGCTCCGAAACCGTTGCCTTCGATTCCCGCGAGTTGGGGCGGCTTTCGAATTCTTCGATGGGTGAACAAGCGTCCAAGAGTTGGCATGAGCCTGGTTAGTCTTCTCGATAAGTCGCATGAAATCAGTTTTCGCCCATGGGAGCCGGTCCCGTAGGTCGGTGACTCAAATTGACACCTTTGCTTCGCTCCGATCATGTCTTTATCTTCCGACGGCAACTTGAGTGTTGGTGAAAACTTGTTTATTCAAAGCCGCATGTCCGGCTATATGCCGTCTTTCTTCATGGGATCTTTCCGAATAGCCGCTTACAACATTGACCGTGTTTGCTCACATGCATGGGTTTCGATCAAGGGGTGCCTCTTGCTTACCAAACGGTGGTTCCTAAGGATTCATTGCATGCCGCCCTCAACGCCGAAGGCTGCCCTTGAGCCGGGTATCCGCCTTCCCTTCTTTCAGACGGAAGAGTAACTTCGACGACTTTTTTGGCTATAATGAGTTCGGTACGATGAGTTCACTATGATCCAAGATTTTGTAAATAACGTGGTGGCGAATGTTCGTTGTAAACCTTCCCCAAAGAGTTTTGAAGAAGTATCCAATGTTGAGAGATCCCAGCGAAAGTTGCCTGGCAACTCTGAAAGTCCCAGTGCAAAGGAACAGAGAACGAAGAATCGTGGCCGGCGGGTTCCGGCGCTTTCAAAAGATCCGTCCGCAACTCTCGTGTCTTTCAGTTCTTCCAATAACCAGGTATGTGTCGCCTCCTTGTTGGTTTGTCTCAAAACACGTGAATTTCTGCTGAAACATGTGTCTTGTTTCTTCCAGGGCTTCAGTAGTGTTAATGCTTTCGCTGCCCTGCACGCGTCAGAGACGGCAATTTCTTCAAGAATTCCAAATGACACCGAGCCTACTCATATCGGTGATGAGTCGAGAAAAAAGAAAGTTCGACAAGTGAGAGTGATTCCTCCGGCAAAGACTGGTTCTTTTTGGGAAGTGGTTCTAAGAGTTTCACGCTTCTTTTCTTTCTTCTTCCGTTTCTTCTTTTGAAAAATTTCTAACTCAAGTTCGCAGGAGGAATCCGGTTGAGGACGATTGGGGTGGAGCCACACGAAAACTTGCCTTTGGTGGCCACCGCGACTTGGAGATGGGATTTAGCCAATTGTCGGGCACGAGATGTGGTTCAAACGGTGGATGATTCTCTGATGGTTGCTGCCGTAGACATGGAAGAAGACCCTTTGCGAGTCGTGAGGCCAGTTGCAGGCGCCATTTTTGATCCCCCATACTTGGTTCCTTATCCAGGTCATGTGCTGGTTGGCGGTTTCAACGTGCTGGCTAAGTATGAGGCGTTGTACACCAGAATCTGGGAGAAGTACGGACATATGGCACAACCAAGAAGGTCACTAGTCGATTTGCGCTGGTTAAGCGTGTGGAAGAGGCTTTATCTTCCATCGAGGATATGCGTGAGGTGACTGGTCACACCGTTTCGAAGACGTTATTGCCGATCGGGAGCACCATCGCGACGTGTGCGTATAAAAGGAGTTCAACGCTTCGTGGTTTGTCGAAGGCCTTGCACGAGATCCGTGTTCGAAAGATGCAAAGAATCGAAAGCCTTTCCGCAAAGGAGATTGCACGACAGGAGGTAGAACTCGAAAAGCTTTCCAAGATGTTAACTATGAAGAGAGCGGCTCTTGAAGACGCAAAGTTGACTTTCTCCAAGAAAAGCAGACCTCTGTTGGATGATTTTCCTTGAATGTTTCTCTGTTAAACTTTCATTTAGGTTCTTTTTTTTTTTTTGAAAAACATACTGGATGTCTGGTTCAAATTTCGATCGGTTTTGATAGACAGCTGGTAGCTTTTGAGGATATTGGATTATTTCTGGGATGAATGGTTTTTATAATATAACTCTGATTATGTTTTGTGAAAGGAATATTGCTTTTGTGAAAGTGTGTGCTAGCAATAGGCACAAGACGCAGTAGTATGACGGTTTTATTAAGAACCTAAAAACAGATCGTATATCTTGCCCGGTCTAAATTTACTCACTCCATAGGTTTTTGCGATCACGCCCCTCTCCATGTAAAAGGCGGCTTTGCTGGGAGCATCGCCAGTAAGTCCCCAATCGCTGGTAGCATCGCGAGTCCCCTGTTTTCTGGTGTAGTTTTTACAACTGGTAACCGGGTTGTCTGGCAGTTGAGTCGGATTGAGTCGCCTTCCCCTACCATCTTGACATCTGGGTCGAAGAACGAGATCGACAGTCGACATTGTAGCCGATAGATCAATCCTCCCGCCCGTGGTCGCCAATTGTTTATGGGTAAAAATCGTTTCCGCCGATTTCAAGAAATTGGTAGGTGAGTGAGAAACTGGTTTAAACCCTAAACAAATGTGCCGCACGTGAGCACTTTCTAGATTCGAGAGATCAATCATGCACAAGTCCGGCCTAAACCAAGAAATGGCCGTTCCGGACTTGCTTGATTCTGAAAGTGGAGGAGAAGGGTTGATTTGGGGAGGGAAGCAAAGAAATGTGTTGAGACCAGAATAATTCCGGGAGATTAGTGTCTCAACTTGTATCAGAAAGTGAAAGCTTCGGAAGATTGCAAGAGATGAAAGCTTTTTGGAGAGCATGCAAAGTTGCCTTTTCCGAGAGTGTTGTATTTTCTCCCGACCGAGACTTGTTGTCTCGGTGGAAATAGGTAAGACCTATTTATACAAGTCGAGGCCGAAACGTGGCCTCATGAAGGAAGAGAGTAAAGGGTGAAATAATGGGAGGAGGTGGTAACCGCAAGGTGTTTATGGGTGAAAACGTTTTCACCATTATTTCCTCATTTATTTGACCGCTTTATTCCTATTCACGCATTCTTAATGTGAGCGTAGTGTACGCCGCATGTCAGGACCGCCAAACCAAAACCCTAGAAAGCATCCCCCAGTTTGTGTTGATGTCTCGAGTGTTGGGTCACGACCTGGTAGGAAAAGCTACCAGCGAGCGTGTTGGCATGTGCCAATGGCATGCATGGCCAATTTGGGTCGCGTCCTGGTAAGAAAAGCTATCAGTGAGCGTGTTGGCATGCGTGGCCAATTTGGGTCGCGCCCTGGTAGGAAAATCTACCAGCGAGCGTGTTGGCATGTGCCAATGGCATGCGTGGCCAATTTGGGTCGCGTCCTGGTAGGAAAAGCTACCAGCGAGCGTGTTGGCATGTGCCAATGGCATGCATGGCCAATTTGGGTCGCGCTCTGGTAGGAAAAGCTACCAACGAGCGTGTTGGAATGTGCCAATGGCATGCGTGGCCAATTTGGGTCGCGTCCTGGTAGGAAAAGCTACAAGCGAGCGGGTTGGCATGTGCCAATGGCATGCGTGGCCAATTTGGGTCGCGCCCTGTAGGAAAAGCTACCAGCGAGCGTGTTGGCATGTGCCAATGGCATGCGTGGCCAATTTGGTCGCGCCCTGGTAGGAAAAGCTACCCGGCGGCGTGTTGGCATGTGCCAATGGCATGCGTGGCCAATTTGTCCTAGGTTGCATGGTTTGCAAGCCTAGGTGCGGGCGCTACTTTGGCATGGCGCGGCTAGGGCCAAGGTAAGGGTGTTTGGCTTGGCGTGGCGTGACCAGCGTAGCTAGGGCCAAGGCAGAGTGCGTTTGGCATGGCGCGGCTAGCTCGGGCTAAGTGTGGATGGCATGATTTGCCATTGGCACGGAGGTGCGGCTAGCTTGGGCTAGGTGTGGCTGGCATGATTTGCCATTGGCACGGAGGTGCGGCTAGCATGGTTGGCATGCTTTGGCGCGTTTGGTGTGATTAGCATAGCTAGGGCCAAGGCAGAGTGCGTTTTGGCATGGCGCGGCTAGCTTGGGCTAGGTGTGGCTGGCATGATTTGCCATTGGCACGGAGGTGCGGCTAGCTTGGGCTAGGTGTGGCTGACATGATTTGCCATTGGCACGGAGGTGCGGCTAGCATGGTTGGCATGCTTTGGCGCGTTTGGTGTGGCTGGCATGATTTGCCATTGGCACGGAGGTGCGGCTAGCTTGGGCTAGGTGTGGCTGGCATGATTTGACATTGGCACGGAGGTGCGGCTAGCATGGTTGGCATGCTTTGGCGCGTTTGGTGTGGCTGGCATAGCTAGGGACAATGCAGAGTGCGTTTGGCATGGCGCGGATAGCTTGGGCTAGGTGTGGCTGGCATGATTTTCCATTGGCACAGAGGGGAATTAGGGTTTTGTTCATTGTAACCCTAATTTGAAAAAATACCCCCTATTAATTACTGACCACATGCATTAAATGTTCTAATAAATGTGTCATCGGTGACATTAGGTTATTTGAGGTTTTACGATTTTACCCTTTGTTTAAAATCTACCATCAACACACGTCGATTAAGATTATTGTGAGGTGATTGATAATACTAGGCTGTTCTTCGGGAATATAAGTCCGGGTTATCAATTAGTTCCCATTCACCTTGATTTACAAAAGACGGAACAAAACTCGTAGGTATTTCTGTGGGAGACAGATTTATCTATTTCCATAGACTTTTCTGTGTGATACAAATTTGTTTATTAAAGTCTTCGACTTTGGGTCGTATCAACTCTTAGTTGTGGGTGATATCAGCTAAGGGAATCAAGTGCGTAGTATCCTACTGGGATCAGAGACGTAAAGAGCAGAACTGTACCTTGGATCAGTGTGAGATTGATTGGGGTTCAACAACAGTCCAGACCGAAGTTAGTTTGTAGTAGGCTAGTGTTTGTAGCGGCTTAATACATTGTGTGTTCAATCTGGACTAGGTCTCAGGGTTTTTCTGCATTTGCGGTTTCCTCGTTAACAAAATTTTGGTGTCTGTGTTATTTCTATTCTGTATTATATTTTGTTATATAATTGAAATATCACAGAGTTGTGTGTTAGATCAATCAATTAGAATATCCAACCTTTGGTTGTTGATTTACATTGATTGACACTTGGATATTGGTCTTTGGTACCATCCAAGTTATCTCTCTTGTATTTAATCATAATCGCAGATTTCTATTTGCTTGAGTAAGAATTAAATCGAGAGATCGAGATATCATAACTCTTTGATATACTGTTAAGATTGAGTTTAGTTGATTCTCTTAAAAGTATATTGGAGTTAGTCCATCAGATTTCTAAGCGAAATATTGGTTGTGGTTGTTGTACCCCGTTTTTCAACCCTCTTCATAACTGATAGAAGCAAATCCTAGGAGAACATGTTCTCCCATATCACACGTAATTTCCAAAGATGACGAAAACCAGACACGAGATATCCCACTCTCTGTTTCATCGTGAACCAATTAAACCTGTATTTTTCTTCAAAACCAAACCTCTATAGTACATTTCTAATCCAAACATGCCCGAATATAACTGGATCCATGAAGAAATCCGAGAACAACTTCCATAGGAAATAACAAAGACCCGAGAAAAGTCTTCACATTTGTTTTATCCAAACTCGCTATATTTTTGAATCCACTTGCCTTACCAATCCTGTTTGGCTTAACAGGCCCAAACCAACCTAACTCGGCGAGAAATTCCGAGTAAATCTCGATCAGAATCAATCGAGGGTAGTTCTCTGACGTGAGCTTCATTTCCCGCCAAAATCAGTTTAAATGATGAAGATGGGTTGCCCCCTAACCAGAGTAGGGGTTCCCATAGCCATGGGGTGTAACTAGCTCATCTGGGGTGAAAATAGTAATGGAGTGCCCCTTATCAACTGAGAGTCCGAATAGTAGGTGTCCTCCGAGTGCCTTTATCAACTTTTCGAGCCGATTTCTCCAAAAACGTTTATTGCCCAAAAATACCTACAAACACATAAAACACCATAATAAATCCAAAACGAGTGCCAACAATATATAATATTGAGATCAAATTAGACACAAAAATGTGTCTATCAGTCCACATGTTCATTTTTTCCTTTATATAATTGATCACGTCTTGATTATCCCCTTTTAGAATGACATGAAGCGTACAATTATGAGTTGCATATTTCATTATTTCCCGAGTTGTTAAGCTCTTGACCATAATCGTCGATGCAACCATTACCGTGATACTGCTGTTGTGCCAAAGGTGCATGTGCGATCTCTGTCCAAAAACCCCAATCTTACACTTAACTCATCCTTTTTGTATGAAGCGTCAAAGTTGATCTTAATTAGTGAGAGGCGA
Source organism: Papaver armeniacum (assembly GCA_023531295.1). Classification (NCBI taxonomy): domain Eukaryota; kingdom Viridiplantae; phylum Streptophyta; class Magnoliopsida; order Ranunculales; family Papaveraceae; genus Papaver; species Papaver armeniacum. The sequence continues at coordinate 303,718 of JAJJWW010015058.1, read as the reverse complement.
TCCAACTTTCATTTTCATTCTTCTTGCCAAGTTTAGAGTTGCCCTTATTTTTCTGAGTTCAGTATGCTTCTTTTGATAGAGCTGAAACTGGACAGAAGCTTCTTTGGTATATGTTTTTTGATAAAGCTGAAGAAGGTACGGTTTTTGATTTCAATCTTTTCAAATATCAGATTTTTCTCCATAACCTCTTCATACAAAATACCAGTAATTTGGTTGGACTTCCCCATATATTCGCAAGTATCCACAAATAACACCTTCAGAGATGTAGTCATCCTCTACATACTGCCATCCAAAGAAGTACCAGAAAGTTCTACTCCAAACAAAGTGTTAGATACTCAAGTAGTACGTGGTGGTGATGAAAACATTGGCTTGGATACAACTCCTGTACGTATGTTTAGTCATTTGCCAACTGACATAATGACTCCAGGTGGTGGTATGAACATGGAAGTAATTAGGCAATCAACTCTGTATACCCCAATTGCCTCCACCCCCCAATTTCCTCAAGCTCATCAAAGATTTCAACCATTCCAAAGAACCATTGCAAAGAAACTCCTCAAGAATATCAACAACACATATTTCAAGATTTTTATTGTGTTCCCATGCGCCCTGAACCCATTACTTATCAAGGTTATGATGATTCTGATGAGACTCAAGCACCAAGTAAGTCTCAAACCGACTCGCTAAGTGATATGTTGAACACCACTCTTGATCCAGAAAACACGGGCAATTGGATCTTTGGTCAAGGAGGAAATGGACAAGGTGACGAGTAATTTAAATGTAAGCAATTTAGTTTAAATGCAATCTTTTTTTTAAATTTTTTTTTAATGGAAACTATCTTTTAAATGGCTCAAGCAGTTAACTTCACCAAAATAGTTTGTAATTGGAGATGCTAAAAATATTATCTCCTTTCTAAATAAAAGTTTTAACCAGATTAATGTCTAGTTCCACTAGTTTGGAAGATTGTTTATCTTTTTCAAGTTCTTTCATTTATGTCAAATTTAAGCATATTAGCCGTGACTTAAATGGATTAGCGGAGACAAAGTCGCTAAATTGCAGTAGAAGGAATGATGTAACAGAGAATGGGGAAACACCCCTCCTCATTTCTTCCTAGAAACCTTGTATTCCTCTTAATTTTAATATATTATTTTTCCTAGCAAAAAAAAAAAAAACTAGGATGGAGGGAGTATTCAAATAGAAACTAGTTTTACATTTCATTAAAAATGAACCTTGATTGCATAACACAATACTTAAAATTTGAATCCCGCACATGAACATTGTAAAGTTCATAACATTCCTCATGGCTAAACCATCTTCCGTTATCTTCGCAAGGATTATCCCCTTTATCAACCACATAATTTTACGTTACTTTCTAACATTGTTATTGATGAAACAATAACGATTTTGAAGACACTAACTGTTCTTCTTGAATTTACGTGACTTAACATCGTAAACCTTTGAAACACAAGTGTCCCATAGGTTAAAAGTCTCTAAATCGAAATCTTTATCGCTTGCAACTGAAACCCAACATCGAATTAGAGAAACATCTTCCTCGGGAGTAAAATCCACTTCGGTTATGCGAGCACTAGGCATGTTGTAATGAATTTGAAGTTGGGTTGGTATGAGTTGAAATTAGGTATTTATAGGGGAAAATTGGTAGCCGTTGGATGAAGATCTGATAAGCGATGATCAGACCGGCGGGCGACAACTTGACTAGTGTTGACGCTTTAATGACCAACTAGCGTGATTATGACCATCGAGTGATGGACACTCTATTGCTCGCTGGAAACTCCATCATGCATGCCTTTATGTTATTTCTGACATTTAGGCATATGAGTTTAGCAGTTTGGCATACCCATAGTGGGTGCATATATGGCAAAATCGTTGGATTAAGAGGTTCCATTTGCCTTGGATAGATTAAAACGATCCCATCTTTAATTTACACTCCACATACACCTTGACTATAAACTCGCAGTTCAGCAGTGTTTACCGTCTGGTTTTGTCTGGTTTTTTCTTGCCTTTTTTTCTCGATTGAGCTTCGAACCAAAAGAACAGCATTCTCTCTCTCTGCGATTCCACCGAAACCGAGAAAAGAAAAGATGAGTTCTCCATGTGAGAAACTCGACGGAGATACCACCCCTAAAGAAGTTAACGAAGAAATTCAAACCACCACTACCACCGCCGCCGCCACCACCACCAATGATTGCAGTACCTTCTTAAATACTTTTTATGGGCCTGAAGTATGTCTTCTGTCTCCAGTCTCCAACCCTGTGGTTTTATCTATTTCACTCTTTTAGGGTTTTTTTTTTTTTTGTTTTTTTTTTGTTCTTTCGATTTCTATTTGAGCTTAATATTAGTGTATTTTTGTAGGCAAAAGCAGATGTGGAATTTAAAACGACTGGGGCTAACTCAACTTTGAATCTTGAAGTAAGGTTTTCAATTTACAGAACTTTTTTGTTTTGTTTTTTTGTTTTGTTGTTGTTGTTGAAGTAATTTAGGTTTCAAAATCATCTAATTTGGAGCTTCATGCCTTGAAACAGGATGTTCAAGGGCTTGTAACTTGGGTACTTTCTGAAGGTACCATGCCTTCTTGGATCTTTATTAAGGTAAATAAGGTTCCTTTATAACACTTGCAAAGCTTAATCTTAGATTAACACAAATGTAGCCTTCATACACATGCGCATGTAAACAATAATTGAATTTTTATGGATATCTATAAACAAGGTAATCTTGAGTCCTGTACCAAGTAGTCTCGGTTTTTCAAGCATTGGAATGGACTGATTGTTGATTCAAAGCCTTTTGGGTGTAGCATTTTGTTATTGCCTTATTGGGGTCTGTAACTTGGACTCCTGACTGGTTTATTAGACTAATTCTATTGGTTTTGCTATCCAAGTTGTGTCGTGAGTTTCAAAGTGTGAATCCTCAACTGCACGTTTTTGGCTAAAAGTATATTTTGTCGCTAGGTTTGAGTAGTACACACTATGGATTTGCACTCCTACACTTCATTTGTCGGACTATACAACTCCTTTTTAAAGGTCAAATGACCTTAGTCTGTTATTCTCAGGCCTTTTTGAGATTAAGGAAATACCGTGCTTCTCATTTATACTAAACTTGTATTTTCATGAAATGCAGAACAAGCCCCTCATACCCAAAGTGGTTCTGCTGTATGTTCCAGGTCTTGATGCAGCGTTGTTCATGTCAAAGTCCAGGCTTTTGGCCGGGCTCAAAGAAATCTGTCGGAATCCCAGACCTGTTTTAGCTCTGAGGTATTCTAAATACTTATGTCTACGTAGTTGGTCTATAATGGGTCTCTGTAATCGTAGCATATATATTATTGTTGAGCATGTGATTCATATAAATGCTTCTTTCTTTTTTATGGCTTATTATGCTCGAATTCTAGTTCTTACTGTTTATGGTTTGGGGTTTGTGTTCTGTGTTAGTTGTGTATCAGATGGGATGCAAACGATAGATGCGTTATTAACAGCCAAGTTAAAGAGAAAGCGGGAGCCATGTACTCTAGATATCAAGGAGTCTGATCAGGCAGAAGAACCAGGTTTTTATCTTGTACACTTGTTTCATCCACTTTCGTAGAATAAAGGATGCATCTCGAATTTAGTAGGCATAGGCTGGACTTCTGCCCTCTATGAGTTACAGACTTCTTCTATTCATCTTATATGGCGATTCTGTGGGAAGTGAATTTACATTTTAGATTTATATTAAACTTGGCAAGAGTACAGATTCCATAACATGGCTCAAGTTACATTGTATTTTGCATTTCCTATTTTACATTGTATAGATTGATACCCTCGCTTATCTCAAGGGGCAAAGGATGCAATTTTTGACCATCATTTTACTGCACCCCTGGTGCCCTGTTGACACGAATGTGCAATTACTAGGCGAATGGACAGTTTTCCCTTTCAGTTAAGGTTGATATTTCCTCAATAGAGCCTTGATTTATTTATTATTGGAGGTTCATCGATGGTGGAGTGTGTTGTTTTTCCTACTCGGTTGTTTTGTAATCATGTTTTACTCATCCTATTAGTATCTGAATTCAGGCGGATAACTTTCCCCTTTAATGATTATATATGGCCATATTGTGGTTGCAGATCAAAGTTCAAGTTCAGTCAGTCTGTCCAGAAAAAATAGCTTAAAAGATATACCATTTCCTATTTCTTATTATACGCTTACACCAAGAGAGTTGGAGGACAATGGATACTGTAACACTCAGCCAGGTAACTTGAAGTTCCGATGAATGAGGTTGACTTGTTTTCCTTGTTTGATTGTTTACCAGAATCTAGGTATTTATTTCTCCTTTGATCATGCAGACTTTGTCTCAACTGTTCCAGCTCCTTTAGGATCTTCTCCTCATGAAATACTTGCACTCGACTGTGAGATGGTAAGGCTAAGGAAGTCATTTTCTTTTTCAAGTGCTTTAGTTCTTTGAAGTGTGGTAAACCCTGTAGAGAAGATAGTAATGCATTTTTCCATTTGTGAGAAATTGAAAGTACGAATACTAGATGCAAATTCCAGGAAGGGTAGGACGCCAAGTAGAAAGGAAGAAACCTCCTCTATTGTGTTTACGTATCAAACTGTACTTTATTGCACACAAAAATGATATTATAAATTTGGCCGACTCATGATTCTTGTTTACATTAAATTGTCGCAGAAAAGCAGTTTGATATTCAGGAAGTTATACTATAAAAAAGAATTCTCACCCTTGATTTTTTCTCTTCATGGTTTATTTTTTTGCTTTCAGTGTATCACAGCTATGGGATTTGAGCTTACTCGGGCAACTCTTGTGGATATTGAAGGACGGGTACTTCAGCTGAAGCCTTTATTTTGTTTTTAATCCAGATTATTCAGTCTAAGATACTCTGGTATTGTAGGATTAGAATTATATCTATATTCCGTGTATTGAATTTTTAATTTGTGCCATTTTCTTAGGTTCTGTTGGACAAGCTGGTCAAACCTACAAATGAAATCACTGACTATAATACGAGGTATAATCTTGCTCGTCTTTGAATTTAGCTGTATGGATTTAGATTCTTGTTACCAACAGATTTTTGTGATGTCCAAAAAGTTAAACTTGGTTATGATTGATAAGGATCCAAATGGTAGGGAACCAGAACCAAACCAATGATTTTTTGGGAAGGAGAGTGAAAAAGAAAGCAGGACATTAAGCTGACATAATTGGAGAAGCTGTAAAAAGAACTTGAGAAATCTGAGGGAAACATGTTGACCCATATAGGAGACAGTTGCAGTAAGTTCATTTACTTTCTGTTTAATCAGAAATTGCTGTAGGCTTAGTGTCATCAATCTAATGAAAGAAAAGAACATAGTAACATGAAGAGCACACGCTTCAACGTTAAGTGCTTTAGTTTCCCTTAAGTTAATCAAAAATTGTCATGAGAAACAGATCTAGAATAACTTATGATTATTAATTGCTCTGAACATGCGGGGTAGATTAAACTTCGCTTACTCTATGTGCCACCTTGCTATCACTTGTAGATAGCTCAAGTGAAACTATCTTTTTGGTCCATTCTTGAAGATTCAGTGTAGGTAATGTACAGTTAAAGACAATGCCATAAGTCTCCTTTTTCATTCCCCATTTATGTGCTTCCAATGTGATTTCACATATCATTTAAATAATTGACAGATCCCTCACTTTCAAAGATGATAACATCATATCATTTTGTAGGAAAAGAAACAAACAAAGAGAACAACTAGTTCTTGCCTCACTAAAAGTATATTATTCTTTTGCAAAATGCAGATACAGTGGAATCACATGTGAGATGCTAAATGGGGTGACTACGACACTTCAAGATATTCAGGTTATATCCAGCTTCATCTTCATATATCTTCCAAGTTACATACTCGCATTACATTTCTCTTTCTGACATAATGCTTTTATCTCAATAAATAAGTTCATTTTCACGACTTCCGCTGATGATTTACATGGTGTCTTTTCCTTGATTGTTTTCCAGGCGGAATTTCTTAAATTAGTTCATCAAGAGACGGTTCTAGTTGGCCATTCTTTAGAAAATGACCTATTAGCGCTGAAATTAATTCATAAATTAATAATCGATACTGCTGTACTGTACAAGAATCCACGTGGCGGAAATTATAAGTGTGCTCTGCGAGTGCTTGCGAGGAGATTTCTTTGTAGGGTAATCCAGGATTCAGGAAATGGACATGACAGTGCTGAAGATGCAAGAGCTGCACTGGAACTAGCATTTTGAAATTTAGACATGGTAAGCAATATTTCTCTTTCATAAACAGAAATATAATGTTCTCAATGGTAGCCCAAAAGTGTCTTATGCTCACTTTCCTCGATATCAGGGACCTGCAGTTACCGTAGAACAGTAATACCAGCCTAGTTCTTTTACTCTAGCCCATACGATGAGTCACATTCACTGTTACAGCAGTGCCTTACAAGTTGCTTTAGAGCCAACATGTTTTTAACCTTTTTACCAAATGCTAATCTTCAGGACCTGAATTTGGTGCTGCTCCTCGCTTACAAGGAAAAAGCTGCTTACAATCTTGGGTGAAAGTGGCAAAGCTTGCTCCGTTATTGATGATGTTTCCATAGTGAAGCGATATGCTACTGGATCTTCTCATGCATTTCCAGTGTCGTGTGATGATGAAGCTCTTTCAAAGGCCAGAAAGGAGGTTGGTTCTGTTCTGTGAAATTGATATTTGCAGTTTTCAAATGCTATCTTAAATTTAATTAGTTGCAGTATTTTTGGGTTTGTAGGTAATAAATGATAAGGTACACTTTATTTGGAGCCAGTTTTCGGAGTTGAATTCGTTTTACAAGAGACAAGCAGACGATACAGAGAAAGTGAATGTGAAAGTTGCACAAATGATAGCTTCGCTTACATGTCATAAGAAATCCAAGGGTCTTCGATACCCTGTCTCATCTGAGCTGAAGGCCGTCTTAAAGCGCACAGATACTAGGATCCAAAGCCTATATGATGCCTTACCTACAAATTCGATGCTTATCTTATGCACCGGTCATGGAGATACAGCAATTGTCAAAAGGTATGTGCTTTACCATTACAAAAAAAATACAAAGAGATGGTTCCTTGTACACATTAAAGTCTATATAGCCCGATTGACGTGTATGGACCAACTTGAAATTGGTCTACTATGCAGCATGCGATTTTTCAAATTGAGCTTGATCAGAAATGGCCTTGGCCCTTGTAACATCCCCCATGCTCTGTAACATGTCTCCTCTTCCAACTTGTGGAGATTAGTTCACTTGACCATGTTTATCAGAGGGCATATTTCTGACCTTTTCAGACCATCTTAACTTTTAAAGCACTCTGTGGGGTGTACTCTAGTTTAGTGTTATTAATTGTACGAGTTTTACTCTTTGTTGGGACTGATCAATATTTTTTGGTCTTTGTATTTGTACATGGGTTAAAAGAATACGGAAAATGCTCGAAGAGCAGAAGGATGGGCGCGAGAAACTAATAAAAGTCTTGGCAGAACTCCAGGCACAGGCTGACGTTGCTCTCTGTTTTGTCCGTGTCAAGAATTAGATTTCCATGGCGGATAATGCATTTTAACAACTGTATCTATAGCTTCTGGAAGGAGCAGTTTTGATAGTTTAGGGTGAGAGCAATTATTGATAGAGAGAGCTAGGGAGGGTTTCCCTATCAAATGTAATTTATGTTGTATTATTAACACAAATTGATTGACATCAGGCAGTAGTGTGTTTTCCAGTAAACTGTTATGGTTTCTCTGCACCAAATTGTTGTTACACCTTGCTTACGCTGAACTGTGAAACCAACCTTATCCGTACAAATTGATGTAGGCAACCAATAACAAGAGAACAAGGGGCCAGGCGACAAAAACAATGTCTCAATTTTTAACAGTTGGTTCCAACCAACTCTAACTAACCTCGTCTTCTCCGTCCGTGCCTTTAGCAGCGTTTTGGATCTATATCTCTAGTTTACTTCATTTCTTGCCGCTCTGAAAACCATTTTGCTCCAATCTCACCGCACTCTCTTTTAATAAACCAGAAGGGACTCACATTGCTTATGTTACTGAGATCAGCGCTGATTTTCCATTTGACAAGGCTTGCTTAGTTGCGGTGTCTCAACTGGTAATACTTTTTAATTGTTGATTTCGGCGTAATTCAATTGAGATTATGGTTATGGTCCTCCTAATGGAAGTGACGATTGACATTTACAATTAGGGATCCTTAGATTAGATTATTAGTGAGATGAATCCTCAAAATCCATTTTGCTTGATTTTCCCATCTCTCTCCCAAATCAAATGCACAAAAAGAACAAAACAACATTCAATAAGGATCATCACATCGTATAGTTGTTTGTTCCTCATTTTACCATATATTTGTGTTCTTGAATTGTGGGTTTTATTTATTTGATTATTATTACAAGTCTGCTTAGCTGTTAAAATTGGTGTGATTAGGAATGCATATCAAGTGTTTGAGGAAACTCCAAACAGAAATTAGTTTTAGTTCGCTAGATGTTTCCTTGTTGTGTTCAAGAGTGTGTCGCTATTGAATCGTGTTCATCGCTTAAGACTTGGGTTCTGTTAGATTTTATGTCTAAGAATATTTTATGAGTTTATATGCTAGGCAATGTGGTATATTGTAGTTATAAATTAGTCAAGGACAGAACATACCGTAGTTAGAGATTAGCAGGTTAAAAGTAAGTACTGGTTGTGATTTGTACAGGATTTCATTATAATGTTGAGGTTTGCATTTTTATGTTCCTTGTCAGACTATAGTGATTATGGAAGTAAGAACAGTATTTCGATTAGTTGAAATTTACACTATGGTTGAACCTTGTTCCAGGTTGTTCCGTACACCGAGTTACCAATGGCGTCGTCACTACTATCTAGGGTTCCTACAACAACGACAAACACAATCTCATTTTCTTCATCCCTGAATAACAATTTACCATTTCCATACCGTCGATTATCACTAACAAGCCCATTTCCAAGTAAACCCAATCGAAAGATCCCAACAATTCAAGCGAAAATTAGGGAGATCTTCATGCCAGCATTGAGTTCAACAATGACTGAAGGTAAAATTGTATCTTGGATCAAATCCGAAGGAGATGTATTATCAAAAGGTGAAAGTGTTGTTGTTGTCGAATCTGATAAAGCTGATATGGATGTGGAAACTTTTTATGATGGAATTCTTGCTGCTATTGTTGTTGCTGAAGGTGAAGTTGCTCCTGTTGGTGCTGCTATTGGTTTACTTGCTGAAACTGAAGATGATGTTGCTGAAGCCAAATCTAGAGCTTCATCCAAATCATCTTCTACTTCTCCTCCTCCTCCTTCCCCTCCCTCTGATGTTCAACCAACTTCTTCTCCTTCTTCTCCACCAGTAAAACCTAGTTCTTCTTCCCCATCTACTGTTTCAGAAGGTCCAAAGAAGACTGTTTTGACTCCACACGCAAATAAACTTGCTAAGAAACACAAGGTTAATGTGGAATCAATTGTTGGAACTGGACCATTTGGTAGAATTACACCTGCAGATATTGAATCTGCTGCTGGTGTTTCACCTTCTTCCAAGAGTGTTGCTCAAATTAGCAATGTAGCTCCATCTGCTCCCGTTTCTTCCTCTTCTCCTCCTCCTCCTAAAGCTTCACCATCTACTCCTTCTCTTCCTGAAATTCCAGGTTCTACAATTGTTCCGTTTACTACAATGCAGTCTGCAGTTTCCAAAAATATGGTGGAAAGTCTTTCAGTTCCTACTTTCCGTGTTGGTTATCCTATGAAAACTGATGCCTTAGATGCTCTTTATGAAAAGGTAATTTTATATTTCCCACATTTATATTTTGTTTTCTTTTGATTTGACTTTGTTTGTTTTTTGGGTTTGACTTTAGATAAATTTTGATCGATTTCAGGTGAAGCCTAAGGGAGTAACTATGACTGCATTGTTAGCGAAAGCCGCCGCTATGGCTCTTGCTCAACATCCTGTTGTGAATTCTAGTTGCAAAGATGGGAAGAGTTTTACTTATAACTCCAGTATAAATATTGCAGTGGCAGTTGCAATTAATGGTGGGCTCATAACACCTGTGCTTCAGGATGCTGATAAGGTCTGAATTTGAACTTCTCATATCTTTCAGCACATTATTACCATGTTTAGTTCACAATTTTACATCCATGATGCGTTAGGTGTTGGTTGATATTCCAATGGTGCCAAGTTTTGAATTTCTAATCGGAAACTCTTGTTGTTGTTTATAATGTTTTAGTTGGATCTTTATTTGCTATCTCAAAAATGGAAAGAACTAGTAGAGAAAGCTCGTTCTAAACAACTTCAGCCCCATGAATATAATTCAGGTGCTTTTTACTTCCATTTTTTTCTTTTTGCTTTTCAATTACAGTTAAGGGATGGAAGAAGATAATATTGTCAATGCTAATCTGTTGAATATGCAGGGACATTCACACTATCCAATTTGGGCATGTTTGGAGTGGACAGATTCGATGCCATACTTCCTCCAGGCCAAGTGAGTGATGTGCTCTAGTATCTTTTATCTTACTGGTTTCTGTATTTTTCTTATTCTTAGCGAATTGTTTAATCATCTGGTCTGTATATGACGTGTAGGGGGCTATCATGGCTGTAGGGGCTTCCAAGCCTACAGTTGTGACAGATGAAGATGGATATTTCAGTGTGAAGAATCAAATGCTGGTAAGCTTTTCTTTGCCGTTTCTTGTCATTGAGTGTCTATGCAAGAAAAAAAGTAAAGAATTCGTATTATAGTGACCTATGTACTTAGCATGCATATATGATCATGGTCAGTTGTTCAAAGCACATTTCTGTTTCTTATAAAAATTATTGAATAGTGACCGACTGCTCTACATTGTTCTTCACTAAAGCTTCAGAATTCTACAGAGTGCATATAAGAATTCTTTTTATCATAACTCTTAAGTCTCTAACAATGAAATAACCAAGAATAATAGTTGAGTTTAATAGAATTTAACTATTAAGAATTCTTTTAATAGAAGGTGAGAAGAGTTTTATATCTGTTCCCCCGTACTGATCTTCCTCGTAAATTATATTATCACTTTACCTGTTTTACTTTTACGAAAGGAGATAATAGTTGAGTGTGAAGCATCCTTACTGAAACTCTTTTGCTAGTTATTTACTTTCTAGAATGGTGCTATAGTAGTCTTCCTTGAGTTGAAGCCAAAAACTTAATATTTGATGCAGAATTTTATGACCTATTATATTAATTTCGGCGATTGTTTAGTGCTTTGTGTGTTATGCAGATAAAACTTTTTTTTGTTATGTTTCAAGCTCATGCGGTTTCAGCTGTATACTTGTAAATCTTGTTTTCTGCCCATAACCATAAGAGATCCAGACTGAGCTGAAAGCCTGGAATGCTAATGTTTTTTTGTTCCCATCTTTGCCAGGTCAATGTAACAGCTGATCACCGGGTTATTTACGGTGCTGACTTAGCATCCTTCCTGAAGACATTTGCAAAGATTATAGAGAACCCAGAAAGCCTCACATTGTAGACAGAGATTGGCTAAGCTTCATATTGCTATTCGGCGGGTCAACCATTTTTATGGATGGATGAGAGTATCATGATTGAGAGTCGTCTTATATTTGAATTTTTGATAGTTTAGGCCCAGAGCCCAGATAAGTTATTGTTATTATTGGGAGGGTTTCCTTGTCAAATGCAATTCATGTCCGGTATCCTTATGTAACACAATACGTTTGAGCAAACTTAACTAATCATTCAGGCAGTTGCGTGTTCCACTCTGGACTGTGGCTTCTTTTAATGATGGTTTAGTTGTTTTTACGGCCTTGCATACACTTGCGTGGTCGCATGAACTGGTTTCTGTGAATGTGATACTTTGAAAGTGGTGTTGGAACAGAACTGTGAGGTGCCAAGTAATGGATGAAAAGGGGTTAAGGTGTTGCCAGATCCCAGTGACACGATTAGTTCACCATCTAGCTCTCATATCTTAGTCAAATTATTACTCTCTATTTTTTCTTTTTGTTTCTTTCCTCTGAAAAATGTTTTACGGGGAATGTTTGCTCCTTTCCGTCGCTAAAAAGTTAGATTTACTTTGGAAGTTCAAAAAGTAAAAAATCACGTCACTTGTTTGTAAGTGCGACTGCGATGTGGCGTTTTTTTTTTTGACCCTTTAGTTTTCTAGTGATCTCACATATAATGTAACAGTTATCTGCTTAAAAATGAGTTACAATTTCATTTTGCCGGTCACTTCAGTACGTAGTTCGGTTTTCTTCTTGTTCAAAGATGATCCGAATCTGAGAAGGCTGTGAAAGCTGGTCATAAGAACCCAAATTAAACTGTGGCAAGTTGGAAAACAACCACATACAGAAGCAATGTCTTAGATGGGAACACCTCATGTCAGGATCTAAAATTACAATTTGGTGGGTTGCTCATAAATGAAGCTACAATTTGGAATGAACTTGACCTGCACTGCATCTGTCCAACCTTATTGCTATCTACTTACTTAGCAATTAGCTTATATCTAAAATTATCATTGAATGGGTATACAACAAATATTATGAGATCGATAGTGGATTAGATGGCGGTTTTTGTTTCTCACTAATCTTGCTTTCTCATTGATTTGAACATGCAAGTTCATGTACACATTAAAGCTTCGGCAACCACTACTATACTACAACTAGGTGGAGTTAAGTAGGGATTTAAATTTTGAGTCCAATACCATGAGAAAAGGGGCACTGTCAACTTCATTCTTGATAGTTGTGTACCATAAAAAGGAGAGTTGGCTTGATGTTAAATCTATTGTTTGATTCATCACAAATAACAACAACAATTAGATTTTCCCTCAAACAATGTGGTTTGGAGTCTATAGACCCCTTAAAACATTATGTTACGTGCCACGGATTCTGGTTAGACGAGCTCCTCAGACGAGATCATATACGTTTTCTACATCTGTGGTTTCTTGGATGAGCACAGTACAAATGCAAACCCAAAGTGAGTATAAAAGAAGAGTTGCTACTACTTCACAAAAGTTTCATCAGTATATAACCATTTCATTACGTTTCTACATTTCCTGTGTCATGGACAACACTGCTTCAAAATTGGTAAATGACGTCCTTTCTCTTTCTGTAAACTTGACTTTAGTGTTGTACCTGCTACGTCTCAGTCAACAACTATCATATCATACAGGTACGAGCCACATGCATGTTACCTTTCTACTAGGGAAACAACTTAAAATTACAAATTAAAATGGAAGTAAAACAATGCAATAAAACTTGATAAGCTGAATACATCTGTTTAAGTTGGAATATAGCAATACAAAACAACAACAACAAACTAAAAGAAACTATAATATTTTGGTACATCTCTACCTGTGACTAGCCATCCTACAGGTCTCTTCTTTTTCTGAAAATATCTTACAGATCTCTTAATTCCTACAGACAGGAAAAAATCCTCAAAACAATCATATTCAACAACTTCTTCATCAGGCATGAAGGTTTTCAGCGTATGGATGTTCTCCACTTGAGCGTGCAGCTGATAACCCACGTACGGGCAGTAGATATGTTGATAGTCGCATGAGCCTTTTACCACCTTGAGCTGTTTCGTATGCAGATTGTACAATGTAAGATAGAGCCCATCATACCAATACATCAACACCTGATCTGAGCAGGTCAATAGACGCATAGGAGGTGCTGTGGTGGTGATTGCAGCAGCAATACTAATTTCATAAAGAGTGTCCAAGCCGCCACAACGGAAGGATCTGGGTACCAAACATTCCGGGTCCTTAATCTGAAAATGCTTAAAAGTCTCCCACTCGACCCATTCTTGGTTGACCTTGTCCTTCAACAGATACATAACAACGCTACAAACACAACAACGAGGACAAAACAATGACAGGCAACGATGAAGGCAGCTGTTGGTTATCGTAAAGTACTCGAGACGTGCAATACAAGGATATCCCTTAAACTCCAGAAGATGATGATCAACATATATATATTCATTCCCAAAATATTCATCTGTATAGGCTGGGGTCATATCAGCTACAGTTGGCAGTCGAGTGAACTGAATTTTCTCATGGTGGAGGTCAAAGGTGAGCAACATTTCGATGTTAACTCTATTATGATCAATATCATTAGTTGTCCTCCAAAAAAGATCACTCCCACATATGGTGGCTGATCTAGAAGCTTTTCTTGAGATTCTTGTTACCATACGATTACGAAATGGCGACAAACCGGGTGGTGATGAGATTTCAGCAACACGAGTACTTGTCAGTCTCCAGTCATTAGTTCCCAAGGTATAGACAACGCAGAGAAAATCAACATTTCCTTTCGAAGCAAAAATAAGTACAACCTTGTATACTTGTGATATGGTATCAAAACCAAAACCATGACACAACGGGATGTATCCCTGTTTCTCCTTAAGATTTGGATGGTAGATGCAAAGTTCATCACCCCTGGTCGGGTTAACTACAATTATCGCAGACAAAGGATCCTCAACTACTAGTTTAAAGCATGCTAAACCATTACAACAACCTACTAGTTCAGTTGTGGACATGGTGTTTAAATTAAATCCGTTAAACATCCTAAACCTATCATCATCATCTGTTTCCACACGGAAAATGTAAGATTTCTTAACAGTTTCACATACCGGTTGATTAAGGAGATTAAAGAATAAACTTAGTTTGTTTTGATTCTGAACAAAATGAGAAGTAGCGAATCGCGCATCATTATAAATTGAATTGTACCATAACTTACTCACGGAACTGCATACGTATAGAGTTCGAGCCGGTGATATTCTTGTCAGCACATGTTCGAATATCATATCCTCAGGAAGATACGGAAGATCAACATCATCTAGTTTTTTCAATTTTGTTCTTTCTTTCTCGGTCTGCTCATCGTCATCGTTCCCCTTTCTCAAACACGCCATAACTTTGAAAAGAAAATCAATCGAAAGATAAAAACCAAAAAAAAGGCCGTAAAAGAAAGTACAGAAACCCTAGACCTATATGTACATGTATTGAACTCATTCTAATTTAATCACAATTCTTCGTTTCAAAAAAGAAAAAGAAAAAAAGAAGAAGTACAGAAACCCTAGAACTATATGTGTAAACTGGGCCGTGCCAGCACGAGCCCAGCCCACCACAACATGCTAAAATTTGAACCCATCGCAACCCAGCACGTGGCCTAGCCCAGCACAGCATACTACAATAGCTTCTTCTTGGATTGTGCTGCACAACACGCAACATGATAAGCATATGGCACAACACATCATAGCACGTTAAGAAAGGACGTCATAACATCTACAAAACTACTACAAAATATGACACAATGCATTCACAAAAGAGTTTCTATTCTGGCCAATTTTGGCATTTTATCTTCATTATGTTAAATTATTTTTATATCAATCAACAATAATATCTAAATATTTTGAAAATATTTTCTTCCAAAACATAAAATAAACAGAAACTTTAAACAGACCGTCCAAAAAAACCCTTAAAAAACCGTTCTCTCACCGTTTTAACTCGGTGGTGCCCAAAAGTGCCCCTGCTAATTCCCAAAACACGGTGGGACCCGCCCTTATGTGAGAGGGCGATTTTATGTGTTTTTTTTGAGCTGTTTGTGTAGAACCACTGTAAAATAAATGTGGCAGATACAGCACAACACGACACTATACGTTTATTTTTCTGGCACAACACAACACGCATCAGGTGATTTTGTGAGTTGGGCAGTGCTGGACCGGCAGGTTTTACACACTAGATCCATCTCTTGTTTTCTACCCCATAACCGCAAGAGATCTAGACTAGGTGGAATTCCATGTTTTCATACCAGGTCAATATAACAGCTTATTACGAGTCCAATTTTGTGCGCACTAAGGAGTGTGCACAAAACAAAATGTTCCTATTGGTTTATCTTAACAGCCGGTTAACTAATTAATAGAATTCATTTTTTATGTTATATTAATTTAATTTGAATCTTAAAAATTTGATAATAAATAAATTACTCTATTAAAATCAAATTAAAGAGTTTTTAGTTGGTAGCCGAGCAACAAGCTGGGCACCAACCCCTTTTTGAATAGCAACACCCAATCTGTGAAAAATAAAACTACCTAAACCACTACCAGCGTCATGACTAACTAAACAATTCTTCAGACGCTTGAAAAAACATACAATATCTTCACTAACGGGGGTTTACTCAATAAATACTTTTGTAGATTTATATAGATTATAAAAGAGTCATGAAAAATAACAACTTTCATAGAGTTCTACAGAGTTGGAAAGATACTTGCAGAGTTTTGTAGAGTTGGCTTAATTCCTGTAGAGATTTGTAGAGTTCTAAAAAGTTGTGAAAACAAGATTTCTAGAGAATTGTATAACAACCAAACATGACAAATCTAGAGATTTGTAGAGTTTTATAAAATTTATCCTATCAAAAACAATTCTTGAAAAACGTTGATTGCAAATTATATTGAGCACCCATCATAATCTGAAACACTTTAGTCATCAGTGAAAATTTTCACTTCAAAATCAAAAGAGTTTGATCATATCATACGTATGTTGTTTAGGATATATATATATACATTTAGGAAATAATTTAAAAAGAGAGAGATATAGAAATAAATCTAGAGTATACGTGTCAGCGTTTGCATCAACTTGAAATAAAATCAAATAATATCTAAACAAATAAAAGATAATAAATGAAATTTTAAAATTTTGTAAAAGTCTCCCAAAATATTTCATATTTTGCAAGACTTTCTCTAAGGCAAAAATGCACATAAATGTCATTCAAAGTCTTAAAAATTAGTAAGTATGCAAAGTCTTTAAATTTTCTTGTTTATAACGAGTAACACAAACTTTGAACGAGATTTTACAAGTATATAACGAGTAACATATACTTACAAGGAGTTTTATAAAGTATACAACCAGTAATACAATACTTTGGAAATCTATTAAAGTCTCTAGAAATCACAAAAAGTATTTATTGAGTAAATCTCCGTAAGTTCCCCTAAGGTAGTAAAAGTTAGAACACCCAAACCATAACCATGCAAAGCACATTCATTCAAATATTTATATGTTTACGCGAAATTGCTTTAGAAATAGCCTGGCCTGGGACGAAAGCACGAACTCCATCTCCAGTAAAGGGTGAGACACCTCTGACATCCATACATACATCTTGGCCGTTTTCCCAGTTGAGAATGGTAACTTAATATATATAAAATCTAGTAACTAAATATATATCAAATCTAGTAATACCTAAAATATAAGATTCTTCAAAAACTAAAATTCTTAATTTGTTAACAAAAACTGATGATGAATTTGTTAAAAAAAGCTTGATGTTGAAAATTTATCATCATACTACGATAAAACTTCAATAAATTAATAATGTTGAGACTACCAAATTCTATCAATTTAGCGAAGTATTAATTTGTCGGTAAATTAATAAGTTATTAAATTATCGAAACATTCTAAATTTAAGTTCCAAAAATAAAATAAAATATTTATGTTAAACTTAAAGGTTTCCTGTAATAACAAACATATTGATGAGATATTAGTTTCAGTTCAAATTAATGTCTAATAAAGATTTTGGCATAAATAATATAGTACAGTATATTGCATATTATGTGCATAAATTTATACTATATGTTTTGATGTTAAGAGGAATGATTTCCTCATACAATTTGAAAAACGCACTCCTGAACTTCTCAAGGGATTATAAAAAATTAGAGATAAAGTCTATTGTTGCATAAATGCGAACAAAAAACAAGCAACTTTAGAATTTTATTTTAGTAAGGCACCCGTAATGTAATTTATATTTCATTATACATTAACTTGGAATGATTTAAATCGTAAGTTTAATTTATATTTCATTATTTTATTTTACTATGCACTATTATAATGATTATTAATTTATATTTCAATTGGGCCCTATTGGACACTTAAAATTTTTATTATCTTATAAATTTAGCGAGGTTATTAATTTAGTACACGGGCCCGAATCGGGGCTTACAAAAAATATTATTTTAGCGAAGTTATTAATTTATCGCGGATTAATTTATCGAAGTTTTACTGTAGTATTACCGTTGATATCAACAGTAAGTACATCCTCCCATTTGTAATAAGACAACAAAGACTTATACTGATGTATCGACAAGACAATAAGGACTTATTGTTAATCCTCATGGTGTTTATTTTGGAAGCCATGTTCATCCGTATTATTTTGCGAACTCTGAGAACAATCCCTATAATGGGCACGAACTCCGATTCTTTATTTTACTAAATGAAATTCAAAAAATTCAATAACAAATCTATAATAACAATAATTTGGTTTGGCACACTGGCAATATCAATGGTAATTTTAATTTATGATATAGAACGATGATCAACTCATGCTCACAATTTTAACAATACTTGCAGATAAGAAATTATCAAATCTATTAACTAAATTGAAAAAACAAGCTTTGAAATTAAAGAGTTTGAAATGTTGTTCTTCAAAGTGAGTACTATTTCGAAATCTTTCTTCCCTGGCCTTAGCATACTTCTCGATAAGCAGCTGTAAAATAGGTTCAGAATCGCTTTGTAATTTGATACGATGACCGCTAAGCTCCATTGCCCATTGAAATGCTGCTTCAACTCCTTCTTGTTCTAAGAGCTCCCTAGTTCTCCAGCCTGATGAGTTTCCTCTTGCTTCTTTGCAGTTTCCTGCATAATCTATTAGAGTTAGTCCAATAGCCGAGTCACAGACATCAGGGAGCATAGAAATGCCTACGCTGATTCTGTATATAAAAAGACCTGGAAAATGCCAACACTGCAGGGGAGTGATTTTAAGGTCTGTGTCATGAAGGGGATTATAGTATAAGCCTTGGTTTATGTTATAACTCGTACTCAGCATATGGTTCGAAGAATTTAGATATTTCACAATTGTATTAGCAGTTTTCCTGCTGTTTTGTTCTTCCTTTTTAAAAACTTTGTTACACCGAGCTTTCCAGGTGTGCCAACTAATGGTACTGCAAATTTCTGCCCATCCTATGAAATTGCTATCTCTCTCTCTATTGGTAAACCAACTGTTTATCCAATCATGACAGTCATTCGTGTTGTTCTTAACGTAGTTTATCTGGAAATTAAGGTGGTTCCAAACCTGTGAAGCAAAACAACAATCAAGGAAAAGATGTGTAAGGGTTTCATTGTGATTATTACATAGTTGGAAGATGGTATTAATATATGGAAGTTTTGCTGCCACTCGCATACTATTGGGTAGTATCGAGTTGTCAACTTTCCACATGAAAATCTTGACGGAAGGGGAGACTTTCAGTTTCCATATCTTATTACAGTCGCGGTTAACAATTTCACTCTGGTTTAGCTTGTTATACATGGACTTTACTGTGAATTTATTGTCTTTTGGCATAGTCCAAATAGCCTTATCCTTAGTATCATCAGTGGGGATAGGAATCTGTTTTATTATGTTAACAATTTGAGTATCAAAGCATAGTTCCAGTTTTACTATGTCCCAATTTTTCATTCTCGTGATTAAGTCACTGACTAGATTTAGGTTTGTAGTGTCAATGTTTGGTTTGGCAATAGGTGGTTGAAAATTTGGGATCCAAAAATCATTCAAAATATTAATTTTACTTCCTTTCCATACAGACCAGAAGCAATTGGTTTGGATTAGGTTGATCCCACCTTTAATCCCTTTCCATATCCAACTATCTGTTCTTTTAGGATTGGAGTCAAGGTGCATAATATCAATATTAGGGTAGTAGACACCTTTTAGGATCGATCCCCGAAGAGAATCAGGGTCCTCTTTAAGTCTCCAACCCATTTTGGCTAACATGGATTTATTAAAGAGTTCAATGTTTTGAAGGCCTAGCCCTCCATGCTCTAATGGTATGCACATAATGTCCCAGGCTTTGAGATATGTGCCTTTTAGATTTTCAATATTTTTACCCCACCAGAAGTCACACTGGATTTTATTAATTTCTTTATATATTTTCTTTGGGAGTTTAAAACATGTCATTTGGTATATGCTCATAGAAGAGGTGACGTTTTTGATCATAACTGTTTTTCCAGCAGTATTTAGATTCCGCCAACCAAGAAGTCTTTTTTTTTTCATAATTTGGACAATAGGTTCAAAACATTTAATTTTTGACTTGTGAGTAAACAAAGGTGCTCCTAAATATTTGTCTTCTAATGGTATTGAATTTATGTTCAAATTTGTTATGATTTCATTCATAGTGTTAGGATCAGTGTGCGTACTAAAGAACACACCAGATTTGTTTAGGTTTATTAGCTGTCCAGAAGCCTTGCCAAAGTCACCAAACAGTTTCAACAGGTTATTACTAGCCTGTGTTGTAGCTTCACAGAAGACTAGACAGTCGTCTGCGAAGAGGAGGTGAGTCACATAAGGAGCGCTATTAGTTATTTTGTGCCCTTAATCATTTTAAGGTTTTCAGCATGGATAATGGTTCTCGTCAGAGTTTCCATACAAAGGAGGAAGAGATAAGGGGATAATGGATCCCCTTGTCTTAGACCCCTGGATGGTTTGAAGAAACCGCAAGGCGAGCCATTCATGAGAATGGAAAGATTTGTAGTGGATATGAACTGGTATATGAGGTTACACCATGTATCCGAACCCATTTTTTTTCATTTTTTTCATTAATAAGTTACATTCAACTATGTCGAAAGCTTTGGACATGTCTACTTTTAGTCCCATTAGACCTTTGTTTTTTCTCATATTATGAATTAATTCGTGAGCAACAGTTATATTGTCAGAGATCTGCCTTCCCGGAATGAAGGCAGATTGATATGGCAAAATTATACGATTTAATAGAGGTTTCATTCTATTAGCGAGAAGTTTAGAGATTACTTTGTAAGCAGTGTTGCAGAAGGCAATTGGTCTAAATTCAGTTGTCGTGACTGGTTTGGGGACTTTAGGAATGAGAGAAATGAAAGTAGAATTGATTTATTTTAGGATATAACCAGCTCTGAAGAAGGATTTTATCATTTGAGTTAGGTCTGGACCGGTAGTTTCCCAGTTTTTTTTTTAAAATATACATGATCAATTGAAACTAAGAATTATTTTCCGGTAAAGTTAAATATTCTCATTAAAGTAGTTAAAAACCATACATTTCCTTCTCTTCAATCACCATAAATTAGGGATGTTAATTATAATGTATATTTCCCTTTCCATTTTTAAGATTAAAATTTAATTTATATCAAATAAAAACCAATTTTATTAAATAGAAAACGCTAGTTATGAAACAACCAACAAGATAGTTTTATTTCGTGCACACTCTTTAAGGGAATGTGCACAAAATTGGACTCACTTATCACCGGGTTATTTACTGTGCTGATTTAGCTACCATCCTTCCTGAGGACATTTGCAAAGACTATAGAAAACCCAGAAAGTCTCATATTGTAGACAGTAATTTGCCAAGTTTCATATCTGCTATTCGGCGGGTCTACCATTTTCCGGATGTTTCCTGAGAATCATGATCGAGAGTTGTCTTATATATTCTAATTTTGATAGTTTAGGCCCAGATGATTGGCAAGGTTTCCATATCCCTGTCATAAGATATATACCATTGTATAACACAACTGAATGACATTCGAGCAAACTTAACTAATCATTCAAGCAGTTGCGTATTTCACACTGGACTGTGTTTTTTTTTTTTAATGATGGTTTAGTTTTTTTTTTTTTTGAAGCATGAAGATATTATTAAAATTAAGCGACAATTACACGAGGGTAGGTAATACCCAAGGAGTCATCCATTACAATTTGATTGATGCACGGTGGGATTGTATGGTCCCAAAATAAAGTTGTAAGGTTCCCTAATTGGCCGTTGTCTGCTTCCATATTGGCCAGTCCGTCCGCCGCTTGATTGCCCTCCATGTAGTTGTGGTTGACGGAGCAGTGACGGATCTTCCCCATGATTTGTTTGGTTTCAGAGATCATTCCTGAGATGTACCAAGGAGGATCGACGTCTGAGGTTAAGAATCGAAGCAGGTTTTCTGAATCAGTTTCGAATTAAAACTTTGGCCAGCTTTGTTCTTTTGTCGTCCTGGTCGCCATGAGCATTGCCCAAGACTCAGCTGTGAGGACAGTGGTAATTCCTAGTGGTTGTACAACGGCTACTAGGGTGTTGGCATAAGCATCCCTGCAGATGAAACCTGCTCCAGCTATTCCGGGGTGTCCTCGGGCTGCTCCGTCTGTGTTGATCTTGATCCAGTCAAGATTAGGTTTGATCCATCCTATGAAGATTGTAGTAGACGTTCGTTCTCTATTTCTTGGGTTTATGGGAGCTGGTATTCCCGGTAGCACGGGAGGGATAATCTCTTGCGCCCAAGAGAACTCTTGTTGAAGAGATAGAGCCATCTGGGCGATGTTACCCGGATTTGGTTGCCTTTGTCGATAAATATAATCATTTTTTTTTTCTGAATCACACCATTATATTAAAATTGAAAGAAGGTAAAATAAAAGTAATTAAAACAAAAGAAAACAAAAGAAAACAAAAGAAGAAAAAGCTTATTCAAGCAAAACAAAAAATTAGCAAAATCTAAAGTATTCTACTCCAGGCATTTCAATCCTTTTGAGAAAAGCAGGCCTCCCCATATGACATTGTCTTTCCCCTGCTAACAAAAGAGCTCCTCTTTTGGCTGTTGTGTCAGCAGAGAAATTAGCTTCTCTGAAACTATGTTCAAACTTAATTTCTTGCAGTTGTTTAAGAGCCTTCATCCACCTAGCAGCTTTAAGAAACCATGGAACTTGTTGATTTTTAAACTCATTAATGACATATTAAGAATCTGACCTGATGATGATTCTTTGACAGTTCCAACACACTGCAAGTTCAGCTGCACATACAACTGCATATACCTCAGCAATATAATTTGATGCTATACCAAGGCCACCAGTCAGAGTACCCTTAACTTGGCATAAATGATCCCTAACAACAACCCCAAAACCTGCAGCACCAGGATTACCTATAGAAGCACCATCACAACAAAACAGTGTGTATTCACTACTTGGAGGAGACCACTGACATGCTTTTATAGTCTGAAATCTTGAGTTTCTAGGACCCAAATTGAAGAAGGAAATAATTTGCAGATCATAATTTTGATTCCATTTTGTGCCATTCATTCTAAGTCCACCTTCATTAACCAACTTCAATACTCTGCATTTGAAGCTTGGAATACTAGGAGCAATACCTTCAAAGAATTTTTTATTTTTTTGAAACCAGAGTTCTTTAAGGCATGCACAGGCAGCAGTAATCCAAGTTTGCTGAATAATAGGACTTTTATTAGCTGCTCCTCTCCATATGTCATTAAAGCACTTAGGAACTGCAAAATTGGATTGAGAACACAGCCAATTCCATATATGTAAACTGAACTTACAATGCCAGAGAAGATGGTCCATACTGTCCTCAGCCTCCTCACAGACACAACATTTTGAAACCATATCATAACCATAGCTGACCATTTTCACATCATCAATATATATTCCTTGAAGTAGCTTCCAGACATTGCTGGCTATGCTAGGATGCAAAAATTATTCCAAATATGCTTAGACCAATGAACTCGTAGGTTCTCTAACCCTCAACCGATTTGGCAAACCACCAAATTGAGAATAGCCCTTTAAGATTCACCTTCCAAATAAGTTCATCATGATCACCAATATCTGGAAGGCTGAGAGAAGTAATAGCATTTTGAATAACTGCAGGAATGTTCCAGATACCATTAGATAGTAAATCGGACACTTTCATGTGAATATTGTCTTTAACAAATTGGATATAACCAGTTTTTTCAATTAATGGGGTATTCCCAATCCAGGTATCAAACCAAACAGAGACTTGGGTCCCATCACCAATGCACCATTTCAGATCATTCTTCAAGTAGCTGCAAGCCCATCTGAGACCAGGCCAAACAGAAGAAAGTTGCCAGTTATCTCTCCAAACACCATTTTTATTCATGTATTTTGCTTTAAAGAATAAAGCCCAGTCATCATTTGATCTCATAATCCTCCACATCATCTTCATCAAAAGAGATTTATTTATAACTTCAAGCCTCTGAATACCAAGACCACCTTCACTATAAGGAGTGCACACTCTTTTCCAAGCCAAAGTATTGTATTTTCTGATATCTCCCTCACCCGATCAAAGAAAATTTATGATAATCTTTTCACATATTTTAATGATTGAAGCAGGCCACTTGTACACATCCATGTTATACATTGGCATACTACAAAGAACAGATTTAATTAAAACCAATCTATCTTGAAAAGATAACATTCTCCCTTTCCATCCTGCAAGCTTTTTTTGTAACATTTCAACTATTGGCCAAACAGTGGTAGACTTTACTCTTCCAGGAGCTAAAATGACTCCTAGATAATTATCATGGAACTCACTAACTTCCATTTGTAACCATTCCTTAATCATATTTTTCCTTTGACTTGAAGTACCATCAATAAAACACTTACGTTTACTTCTATTAATGAGTTGACCAGAGCAACTTTGATAAGTATCCAGAAGTTTAATAAGGTTATCTATACTCTTTTAGCCCCATTTAAGAAGATAAACACATCATCTGCAAAAAAATAGATGTGTAGGATGAATTCCATTTCTGATTACCATTGGAATTATTTTCTTTTCCTGGACAAAAGTAGATAAAATCCTACTCAAAGCATCCTCCATTAAGACAAAGAGAATTGGAGATAAGGGATCTCCTTGTCTTAATCCTCTACCCACAGAAAAGATGCCACAAGGACCACCATTAACCATAACAGAAACTTTTGCAGATTTGAAGAGAGTGTGTAACCATTCACACCAGGAATCAGTAAAACCAAATTTCTGAAGAACTTGAAACAAAAAATCCCAGCTCACTGAATCATATGCTTGAGAAATGTCCAGTTGAGAGCTACATTACCTCCCCTTCTCTTCTTTTTCATTTCATTGACAAGTTCTGAAGCTAGGAGAATTTGTTCTTGAATGCTTCTACCCTTAACATATGCTGCTTGCTGAGGAGAAATTAGTTTAGCCATTAACCCACTCATTCTGTTGGTGATCAACTTTGTAAAGATTTTAAAGCTTACATTGCTCAAACCAATTGGTCTGAACTGAGATGGAGTTTTAGCACCATCAACTTTAGGAAGCAATACTAAGAAATTTGAATTTAAACCTTTAGGAATGTACCTTCTTCTCCAGCAAAATTGAATAGCATGGATCACATCTTCTTTTATGATATGCCAACAGGCTCTGTAGAAACAACCTGAAAAACCATCTGGTCCAGGTGAGCTATCTGGATCCATACTAAAAATGGTTGCTTTAATTTCCTCCTCTTCAGGGATGGCATCTAGCATTTTTTGATCTTCATCTGTAATAACCTGAGGAATGTGTTTTAACAAGGACTCATCAACTGTGACAGCTTGAAATTTGAATTTTTGTTCATAAAAATTAACCAATTCATCTGCAATTTTGCCCTGATCAGAAATGATTTCACCATTTGCAGTCTTCAATTCACTAATACAATTCTTTGCTTGCCTGATTTTGAGCCTTGTATGAAAGAAGTTGGTGTTAGCAGCTCCCTTTTTAATCCATTTAACTCTCTATTTGCCTTTTAACAATGAGCTAAAATGAACTTCCTGAGAGTTATGTATATTCTGAGCTTCAACTAATTTTGCTAATGCTTCAACATCATAAGGATTATTATCAGAAAATTGCATAGCCTCATTTACTTTAGTTTCAGCATCTTTAATTTTTATATACACATTACCAAAAACATTCCAATTCCACTCCTTAAGAACATTCTTCAATTTTTTAAGCTTACTTTGAAAAACAAAAGCAGGGTCTCCCTCTATCACTTCAGACCAGCAATCTTGAACTACTTTCATAAATGTAGGATGCTCTAGCCATATTTTTTGGAATTTTTGAGGAACATTCTTAGGTTTGGGAATGTGTGCACAACCACCAAGAAGGGGAGCATGATCTGAAGCAACTCTTAAACCAACCTTGTATCCCCAATCATCATATTTTTGTAACCAAAGATTATTGAACAGAGCTCTATCCAAGCAACATAAGATTCTTTTATTACCATATTGACAGTTAGACCAAGAAAATTGTAACCCAGTTTTAGGAGCCTGTAAAAGATCACAATTGTCTAAACAAGAAGTAAAGTCTAACATAGCTCTTCTGTTTGGACTTCTACCCCCAATTTTTTCATCCGGTGAGGCTACAACATTAAAATCACCTAAAATCAGCCAAGGTTTGTTCATAACACTAATTGCTTCCATTTCAGCCCAGAGAATTCTTCTTTGAATATGACCAACATGAGCATGAACACCAGATATTAAATTACCTCCTACTTCTACTGTTATCATTTGACTAGACATTGAGATGACAGTTGGAGTAGATAAAGCTTGATTCCAGAATAACCATAAATTGCCTTTATTATTTGAAACCGAATTATGAATCACCATCTTTTGCATACCAGGCAAATTTAACTTATTACAGAAAGAAGAACTGCATTTTATTTTAGGTTCAGCAACCCAAACTAGAGAGGGAGAAAAATTATTAACTAAAGACCATAATTTATTTTGAGCCATTGGTCTTCCCAGGCCCCTTAAATTCCAAAATATGACTTTCATGGTTTGGATTGGAGGTTTTTAGTACCTCCTTTTCCTGGATTTTTTCTAAAATTATATTTGATAGGATTATGTGTAGAAGTTACCTTAACATCAGCTGCTTCTTTAGGAATTTCAGGTTGATTAGGTGATGAAGAAGAAGATGGTCTTTGAACAACTCTAGACCAAGAAGTAATTGGAACTTGTTGCACTGAGGTAGTACCATTTTTTCCATCAATAAAATTTATCATACTTTTCTCTATTGCATTATCTTTAGCAATTTGTAAAACTTTTTCAGGCTCCAAAGAAACATGTTGAGGTGTGCTTAGTTTTTCTGCATCATTTAAGTCCCCAAGAGGACCAAAAGCTCCACTGGAATTAGCAATGTTTGTATTCTGATGAAGAAGCTCATTAACCAGTATTTGTGTAACTGGAGTCTCACATACATCAAATTTTGCTGGAGTAAGTTTTTTCATCACTGTTGAAGTTGATGGAGTACCTTTATCTTGGCTATTCACTTCTTTTGAAGGATCACAAGAATCAAATCTCTATTTGGCTGTATTGTTACAATTTTTTGGACTACTTGGAGTATGTTGAGCTGTTGTCTCCTGAGACTGTTTAAACCTGCATTCCATATGTAAGTGACCAACAATTTTGCAATTATCACAGAACTTAGGAGGTTTTGTTAGAATCACACTTTGCATAAATCCACCAAATTTGGTCTTAATCCAAAGCTTGTTTGGAATTGTTTTTGCTAAATCAATATTTACCAACACTCTAGCATAGTATCCATTATCATAATTAAGAGTAGCTTTATCAACCTTTATTGGATCACCCAGAGCTCTGCAAATTGTGAAGAGGGTTTTTTCATCCCAATACTCTAAGCTTAGTCCTGGAAGATGAACCCATATCATTGCTGATGATGTTCTATGATTTTCAGGCCTAAAATATGGAATCCAGTTACGAGTCCATAAAACTTGATTGAACACCTCCCATTTACCAGCTTTGATACTCATCTTATCTCTTTCATTATCAAGCTTAATAGTGAAAAAACCTTTTCCCAGAGGAATCATTTTACACTGACCTTCAAGTTTCCATTGATTCTTAAGATTTAAAACAACATCAGAGAATTTCAATTTTTGAAGATCCAATCGACCAATTAGTGAAAATTTCCAAGCATTATAACGTTCTTCTGAATTATTAGTAAGATCTATTGATGGACTTTCTACATGAGAAATCAAATCTACAACCGAAGAACCCATTTCTGAATTCGAATTATTTGCCATTGAAATAAAAGGATACTCCAATTAACTAATAAGAAAAACTAGAGAACTGAAGAGAATCGATGAAGAATTAAAACACCAATCATGAGAATTCACCTGAAAAATCACCTGAATTAAAGAAGTGCTACGCTGAAAACGAAGAAGAACGAAGAAAAATTCACTGAGTTGATCGCCGATCCTCAGAGCACAACTCACCCCGAGTCCCGTCCAAACCTCTTTCAAATATAATCATTTCTAGCTATCCATAAGGACCAGAAAAGGAAACAAAAGGCTGTTTTGACGGAGTGGTGATTTTTCAATTGTAAAATTTGTGTGATTGTCATTTGGGGATTTGGAAAGTTTGGAAGATTTTGGATTGTGGTTGACTGAGTATGGAGTCTTGTGAGGAGAGTGTTCCAGGCGGCCACAACCATTTGACAATGGAGGAGAATCTGGCCAGCAGATTCCGGGCCAGTGCTGCATTGAGGACAAATATCAGTATCAATGAGGTGGATATGGTTTAGAATGGTGAAGGTCGGGAGGCCTTCGTTGATTGATTTCCACAAGAAAAGCTATATTTTTGGAAGACATGGAAGCGTCCATAGAAACTTAGTTGGTGGCAAGGGGTTTTGATGGGAATGATCTGATGAGATGGCTAAGCAGTGATATCCATATGATGTGGTGTACTTTCCAGATTTGGTGTAAGGCCAGATGATTCTATCAGATGAGTTATTATGGTGGAGGTGGATATTCACGATTCTTTGAATTATGTGGGGTGGCAGGAGGTTTAGTTTATCGTGATTCCAGGTGTGAGTGAAAGGATCAATGAGGTCAGCAACTGTCTGGATTGGGTAACAGTTCGCCGGATCCAGAGTGTTATCGAATTGCGGAATCCAGTTTTCTTGAATAAGGGTTGTTAACCCATCTCCGATTTTGTGGAAAAGATGTTGTTTGATTGTGGGAATGAGGGATGCTAATTGCCTCCATTGAGGACTGGTTAAAGATGGGGTAGCTGTAGTTCTCAAAAAGAGAGGTTGCTTCCTAAGATATTTTTTCGCTGCAAAGGCTAGCATAGATTGAGTCTGGTTTCTCGTGGATGTTCCAGACGCGCTTCATGAGTAGTGCTTTATTATGATCGCTGCTTTTTCGAATTCCCAGACCACCTTCTGATTGTGGCCTAGTCAGCTTATCATAGCCTAGTGGTTGAAGCTTCTTAACCGAGGAGTCATGTCCCCAGAAAAAGTTTCTTGTGATACGATCTATTTTCTTATTCACATTGATAGGTAGAAGTTGTGCTTGCATTATGTGATTTGAAGTAGGGGTTAGGGAAGATTTTATGAGAGCTAATCTTCCTGAAGGTGTTAGGCACTTCGTCATCCATCCCTTTGCCCTGCGCGCTAACCGAGTTAGCATAGGTTCATAAATGTGACGAGAGGATATTCCATGTTTGAATTGGATTCCTAGGTAGATCGGTGGTATTGAGGTTGTGGGCATATTGAAAGCTTGATTAAGTTCAAGTAATTGTTGTTGGTTGATCTTTGGATGATGGATGATGGTGGATTTGGAAGTATTAATGTGCTGACCTGCTGATGTGATGTATGCCTGGAATAGTTGCTTGAGTTGATTCTTGCCTTCTTTTTAAGCCTTATATGTGATGAGAAGATCGTCCGCGTACATAAGATGGAGAACTGGTGGAGCTTTTTGTGAGATGCGTAGTCCTTCCACGGATCTTTGGGCCTCAAGGTTTCCTAAGTTTGTTGAGAGTATTTCCTCGCAAACAATAAACACATATGAGGAGAGAGGATCCCCTTGTCTTATTCCTCTAGTTGGAATGATATACCCATGCGGTGTGCCGTTGATGTTGATTGAATATGTGACCGTTGATATACAAAGCATGATGTATTCTATGAAAGTTGTCGGAAAACCTAATTTGGTAAATGCTTTTCTAACAAAACCCCAGTCTAAACTATCATAGGCTTTTTGAATATCCAATTTCAACACTATTTTGGGGTCCTTAGTATTGGTTGAGGTTTTAATATTATGAAAAAGCTCTCCAGCAATTGCTATGTTATCCTGGATAGATCTTTGGGGTATAAAAGCGCTTTGATAAGGGCTTAACAGGAACGGGAGTAATGGCGTATACGGTTCACCATGATTTTTGAAATGATTTTGTAGGTGACATTACATAGTCCTATAGGCCTGAATTGCGACGGTTTGGGTGGGTGGTCTATTTTGGGGATTAAAGTTAGGTTGGTGTGGTTCATAAGTGGATGGATACTAAAGGAATTGAAGAAACTATGCACCATCTCTATTAGTTGGGTATGTGTTGTTTCCCAGAAAACTTTGAAAAACTTACTAGTATATCCGTCCGGACCTGGAGCACGTTCAGATCCAATGGAGAAAAGGGCTTGTTTGATCTCTGTAGGGGTTACTTCTTTCGTCAGCGAGGAGCATTGGATGTGTGTTAACCTTGGTGTTATTGCTGAAAATAGGCTTTCATCGATCACTGTATTTGGAGCCGAATATTGATCGGTGAAGTGATCGATCATTAGTCCAACCATTGCATCTTTTTCAGTAACCCAATTGTTTTGGTGATCTTGAAGTTGCCGAATGTTATTGCAACTTCGATGGATTGTTGCTTTTGTGTGGAAGAAAGTGGTGTTACGATCGCCTGATATGCACCATCTCTATTAGTTGGGTATGTGTTGTTTCCCAGAAAACTTTGAAAAACTTACTAGTATATCCGTCCGGACCTGGAGCACGTTCAGATCCAATGGAGAAAAGGGCTTGTTTGATCTCTGTAGGGGTTACTTCTTTCGTCAGCGAGGCGCATTGGATGGGTGTTAACCTTGGTGTTATTGCTGAAAATAGGCTTTCATCGATCACTGTATTTGGAGCCGTATATTGATCGGTGAAGTGATCGATCATTAGTCCAACCACTGCATCTTTTTCAGTAACCCAATTGTTTTGGTGATCTTGAAGTTGCCGAATGTTATTGCAACTTCAATGGATTGTGGTTTTTGTGTGGAAGAAAGTAGTGTTACGATCGCCTGATTGTAGCCATTCAATTCTTGATCTTTGTCGCCAATATGTTGCATGGCAGTCAAGTAACGTCATATCATGTATTGTTCTCTGAGTTGTTTTTCATGGAGTTGTCAACATGTCAAATCACTGTCAGTACGGGTGGCGCATTGATGTTGAGCCATTTTGATTTGCTCTGTTGATTTCTTGATCATGGTGGGGAGGGGAGGTGGCCGAAAGTTTCCTTGTTTATACGCCTTGCTTACACTTCACAGTCGCTTCACTAGGCACTGGTACGTGATGGTTGTGTTGGTACTGGTCAAGTAGGCCACAAAATTTACACGTTACAATAAAATGTGAGGTTGCCAAGCAATGGATGCACAAGAGGGTAAGGTGTAGCGAGATCTCAGTGACACGATTAGTTCAACATCTTTTTCATGTCACTTAATCAAACAGACGTCCGTTAGGTAGCTCACATCTTAGTCAAATTATTACACTCTCCTTTTTCTTTTTGTCGTGTTTCCTCTTTTGACTGATGGGAGAAAAAAGTTTTACTAGAAGTCCAGCTGTTGAATTTGCTCCAGTTCCATGCATCATAAAAAAAAAAAGATTTATATTCTGCATGTCACTTGGGTTCTCTACTGATTTATAAATGAACCGAGAAGGCTATTCATAAGAACCCAAATAAAAATGTGGCAAGTTGGAAAACAACCACATAGAGGAGCAATGTCTTAGATGGAAACACCTCATTGAAAGACTAGTACAAGCACTACCATTTCATGATACTAATTTTACTAGGGGCTGATACCAGTCCATCGATCCAATGATCACGATCGTCAGGATCTTTTTGTCCTATATGGACTGGTATCAACCTTTAATAGAGCCGGTATCAACCCATATAAATAATGTACATTTGGCGGTTGCTCATAAATGAAGGTACAATTTGGAATGAACTTTTTTTTGACACGAAATTTGGAATGAACTTGATCTACACTATCAACCTAACCTTATTGCTTAGCAATTAGCTTATATCCAAAATTATCATTGAATGGGGTATACAACAAGTATTATGAGATCGATAGTGGATTATATGGTGGTTTTGTTTTGCTCACTGTTCTTGCTTTCCCATTTGAATATTCATTCATGTACACATTTAAAGCTGCGGCAACCAGTACTGCTATACTACCACTAGCACTAGGTGCAGTTAAGTAAGGCTTTAAATTTCGAGTCCAATACCATGAGAAAAAGGGCAGTGTCAACTTCATTCATGAACGTTACGTACCATATCATAAGCTTCAACTACGATATGGATTGCATCCTCTAGAATCGTCAATTTATTGGGAAAAGGAGATATAGTTTGATGTTAAATTGGAACTCTATTATTTGATTTACTAGTTTATCACCCGTGCGATGCACGGGTATGCTTCTTGCTTATGAGATATCAAAAGCTTGTTATGAAAAATATTTAAAAAATGAGTAACTTTTCTTATAAACAACAAATCAATAGCCAAATATCTAAGTTGGTGTGTATGAAAATCAAATGAACCAAAAAAGGCTACAACAAATTTAAGAGACAATGCAATCAAAATGAACTTCTTCTTGACATTTTTAGATATCCTCTTTGTCATCGCCAAATGTAATACATCTTGTCAAGGAAAAAAATGACAAATGAATATTCTCTATCATTGGATTTTATCCTAGCCACTGTTTGATAGGAGTTAATTTCTTGGAATTAGTCATTATTTCCATGGAAATAATGTGTTTTTCCGTCGTTTGATCAAAAATCTATTGTAGAAAAAAGCATGGTCTAAAATATGTTTTAAACTTAATTTAATAGAGAGCTTTTCCTTACCTCCCCTGGAAAACTTATTTCATGGTGTTTTCTTTCTCTATTATAAAACACAGCCTTACTATCAACAATTCTAAGCACCGCCATATCGAACCAAACTTCAAAAGAATTTTTGCAAAGTTATCTTAATAACCTTTTGATTTTTTGAGTGCAATATATAGGCAATACAGGCGTGGACACAATCCAAAATCACGTGAATGATATTAACCAATTGTGTGATCTTTATGGTGGCGATGTTCCTTTACATTGTTAGACCCATTTAATAAACATCCTAGACAATGTCTGCAAGATATAATAAACAGTGTTAAGGTGCTGATCTACAATTGGTGCACAGGTATTGATATTTTTCGTGGGGTGAGTCTAGATATGGTTTTGAATAATTGGGAGGCTGTCATGTACTAATGTCTTAGATTTGGATGTGCTTTGTTTTTTTTTTTCGTTTTCTGGAGTACTATGTATCGGTTTTGCTCAGTTCCATTACTTCCTTGGTGATGAACTGATTTTCTTAATGATATTTTCCCTTTTTGTGTCAAAAAAAAAAAAACATCCTAGAAAAGAAGAACTGTGTAAACTGCTAACATATATAGGATTACAATGAAAGTAATGGGGTTTGATTCGATATACATGTATTTGATAGTTAATGGTCCTATTATAAACCTGGCATTTTTAGGAGGACCTAAATACATTTTAGGGACGATTTTCTTATACCCACCCTTTAAACAAATGGCTACTTAAAAATATAAATTGTGTATATTGTCCTTTTTCTTCATACTAAATAAATCTAAACTTATATCCTTTATTTTTGTAATCATAACATTCCTCTTCTCATTTTTTATTGTACCGACTGGAAAAAAAAATCATCGTTTTGATTTTGCTTAAAACCAAACAAATATTAGGATTAATTATTTAAAATTAACACCCAAAATTCATTAACCTCAAAGTTGAAATTTAGACCATTAAAAAAGAAAACTCGAGTTAGACAAACAAAACGGATAAATGGTAGTAGTTGTGATCCAAAATTAGGATTTGATTGTTTGAAATCAATAAATTGATTGAAACCAAAATTGCAGAATATAATCGGTAGGTAAAATAGATTGTTATCTAACGATTATTTTTGAGTCAAAACATCCAATTTTTCTGTAAATGCAAAGTCAAGTTTTTTGATACTAAAAATTAAAATCATGCTACATGTGTATAAATTTCAAAAAAAAAAAAAAAAAAAAAAAAAAAAGATCTTCTCGTTTATACACGCCGAAGGTAAAACAATCAATCACTATTAAACACAAGGCACAATTAAAATGCATTCTTAAAACAACACATGCCAACCACAGGTATAGGTGATGTCATTTTCAATTACAAAATCCTAATAAAGACCTAAATAATTGATCTCAATGTTTGCCTTTCTTTATTTAGTTAATAAAAGTAAAAATAAAGGAATAAGTTTAAATGAAAATGACAAAAAAAAAAAGAAAAAAAAACAAACACTTCAATCCCAAGTCATCAGTGCGTCCAAACCGGATGCGCGCAGGACGCGCTTGAGTCGGATACGCGTCGTATCAGCGTCCCACATGCGTCCCGTGTCCGAAGCGAGTCGGACGCGGACACAACGCATAAAATGCAGCGTTCGTGCAACCCAAACTGTACGTCATAAAAAATCCAATTTTTTGATTAGCAATATGCTCATCCGTTTAGAATTCAAAATAGATTTCATATTCGAGGAAGAGTAATTTAAAATTAAAAGGAACTGAGGTGTAGTATGTAGTACTCCTAGTAAACGAAATTTCTTAGCTAGTTCTTGTAGATTAAAGATATCTAGTGCATTTGAAATTTGCGATTAAGAGATGTCATCTTTCTCACTAGACTACTAAAGATCGTAATAAGCATAAGTGGTGCCAACTATTTGCGAGATCAAGGGATGTCATTTCTGTTGTAACTAAAACCCTACAACACATGTTTAAGACACTACTGAGTATTGACTTCCACTCATTACAAAAGAACAAAGACATTGAGGAAGCAAGCCTTCTACGTATTTCGTACTTAAATCAGACCAGGACTGCGAGATAATTCAATGCTGCGCGTGATTGTGTTACAGTGAATGTGAGCCTCGATACATAGAACAACTCCAAAAAATGATAATAGTAGGATTCTTCGTTCGGCTCTATTAATCTAAAAAATGATACATAATTGTGTTTTCCGAAGTTTGTACATTTACATTTTTTTTTCCAATGAGTTTCTTACAAAACCAATATGGACCACCGTATTATTGGGCTTCTCTTAAATATAACCCATGTTTTTATTAATCGTAACCCACATAAAAATAAGTAATTAATTCAACCAAACGGGTTCTTGTGATTATTAACATGCCTATAAAATCATACATAATTTTTATATATAGCCCAAAATAATTATCAAATCCCTAAATAAAAAAACTAAAATATAGTTAACCATGTAATTTTCATAATTAGATTTGTGTAATATCTGTGGTATATATAATTGATGATCTTAGACACCCGGTTTATGTAATCATCATTCATCTTAGAATTTTATTATAGAATAATAATGCTTATGGAGTTTTAGAAAATTGATTTTAGGAAAAAAATCAAAACCCTAGTTGATTTCATTTTGTTTTTCGATTGGTATTGTTGTGGAGAAGTTTAAAAGGAATAGTTAGAATATATAACTTTAGTTGATAATCATGATTTGGCAAAATCATATCGTTTCATAGAAAAAGGTAAAAGTTGGGTTTTGTTTTTTTGAGGAAAAGTAAAAAACTACGGTTTAAAATAGGGTGATCGGTAAGAATTAATAGTGAGAGAACGATTAGAATAATTGAAATATAATTTAGTTTGGATCAAAAATAAAAAATAGGGTTCATATTTTAATTTTGTGGAAGAAGTAGGAATATTAGTTAAAAAATTAAGACTCAAAAATATTTTTGGTTTTTCGTTTTAACTTAAACTTTTTGGACTATAGTAGAAGCCTATTATTATATGTGCCATATCCAGCAGCAACCACACCATGGTCCAATTCGCTCCTTCGCATTTTCCAGCAACCACAAAGAGCCTAAGACACTCGTACACACCTTTCATTGGTTGAGGCCATGACAGTTAGGTTGGATACTTAGTGGAAAAATGAAGCATCCCACCTATATAATATAATAGGATGTCAACAAATTAAAATAAGTACCACCATTTCAGTATTCGCAAACTATGCTAAGGGCTCTCTGGGCCCTTTTTTCCCTTCAAAAAAAAAGTATTCGCAAACTACAGAACTTATGAACTGACTGTACTGTATCAATAGATGCTTTGGTTAAGGCGATACTCCCCTTACTGGAAAAAATGAAGCATCCCACCTATAAAGTAATATAGCAACACAGTTGAACCAATCCACAGTTGGTAGTTTTTCAGGAAAATATGCGCACTGACTTTCTGTTGTTGTATGTTGTTCTTCTTTGATGCCATTTCTGCATTTCATAGCATTTCATCAGAAATGAATAACCAAATGAGACAGATTAACAGATTAACCAAATGCTTCATGCTTTCCGAATTTTTTGCTTGAAGCAATCTATCAGGATCCCCACAAAAAAATACTACTAAGCATACCTGCTAAACAGATAACAAACGCAAAGCAGCCTGCAAATTTCTAAGCCACTGAATGCCTGAGAATGAGATGTGTCAAGGGCCGTTTGACATTATCTAGTGCCACATCGGCGTATGCATCAGCTAGATATGCTGCAAGGACCAAGGTGTTGTGATACAAACTTACTGGGAAGGGAAGTGCAGTAAGTGATGAAATGGTCATAGGGAAGCGCATTCTTGTGGTCTATAATAGGAATACTAAATTCTTTTTTTTGATTAAAGAGTGAATTAAATTAAGAAGAAGAATTTAGAGAAGTAAACTACCAACATTAACAGAAAGAAAAGAAAGGAAAACAAAAGAAGAAAATTACATAGGGACAAATTCCCAATTAAAGGAATACTAAATATTTACGGAGCTTCCCTAAAAAAAAAGAAAAAAGAAGAGCTCGATACTTGAAGATTTAATCTGTCTCATTAAATAGGAATACTACTAAATATCATCGACATAGATCTAATACTTCTAGTTCAAAGTGACATTCGAAAATCATGTTCTATTCTTTGTCCACTCTATTAGTTTATTCAATAAATACTACACTAAGACTGAAAGAGATACAGAAGAGTACTGTATCTTTGATTTAAGACTTCAAGTTAGCACACATTACCTAAAAACCCATCTCCATGTTCCTTAGATTCTCAAAAATAACCAAACAACATACATAGTTTAACACTGCGGGTGAATATCTCCATTGAATCAGTAAATAAAGAAAAAGAAAAAAATTGTACATGAACAAAATGTGCATTTTTTTTCATAAAAAAGAAACTAAAATTGTTTTCACCATTATTCGTAATTAATTGATGAGAAAATTAATGGAAAGATTAAAAACTAAAAATTACAAAAGATCCCTCTCCTGGTTTTCGTAGGAAAAAAAGGCAAAAGAGTAACCACAAATATGTTTGGCTATCCATGAAAATATATAATAGGTTTAGCAAAGAACACTTCAATTACAAAAGAAATTACATCGCCGCTAGTGCAATTTCAAAAAAAAATTCATGATCTTCATACAACTAAGAGACAAATTTTTCATTAGCACCTCTAAAAACTAATAAAATTGATTACTCGGCCAACAACAAAAAAACAATTATTGAACATGATCAGAATTGAGATCGAACAAACCTTTATTTTCTGATATAACAATAGGAGTGAAGCAGCGAGAATTTACATAAACGATAATGAGTCTTGTTTATGCATCATTTAGACCTGCTAATCAAAAAAAGTTATGGTTTTCGATGTACAAAAATATTTAGTGAATTTATACCTTGAAATTGTTTTACTTATGCGCCGGTACAACATACAGCTACAACAGGTGCGCGATCGAGGATACCTTCAAAACGAATAACGAAAGTAGATTAGATCAAAAAAAAAAACTATATCCCAAGAATGGATTAGATCAAAAAATCCTAAATCCCAAGAAAAAGAACAAAAGAATCATAAAAATGAGAAGAACGTGTAAATTTCTGGATTTTTCTTCTCCGCATGTGCTTTATATAGAGGTACCAAAGCGACAAAAATTCCATAAAAAACAAATTTGTTTTTTAGAAGTAATATCAATCAGTTTAGAAATGGTATATCATATAAAATTTCTATAGATACGTATTTCTGGATATACAGATTTAATGGTTGCAAATTTTTTTGGGCAGGAAAATATTAAGTATCTTTTCACTCGTCTAATAGAATTTTTTTCCTAAAGGATGAACAATATTCTTGGATAGTCATTTAATTGCCAAAACATTTTCCAAAATATTGTATATGAAAATATCCTAGACATCTAGGAATAAGAATAAGAAAATGCTATACTTACTTAGATTCTATCTTACTCAAAATATGCAACTTGCCCAAATTTCATTTTTCCTGATAAAAAATTGACGAAACCGCTTTCCTAATTTGTGGGTTTGAGTATCCTTTAGCCTAATTTGTATTCCACTTTTTTTTTTTTGGTTCTGTTTCGTATTCCATTCTTTTTTTTTCTTTTTTCCTCTCTGCAAATCTTTTACTCCTTGTGATGTTGTATTATTTTTATCTGTACAGGATCAATAAACCCTTTTGTAATCCCTCGAAAGAAGACTTCTTGATTCATGTGTGACATCCACAAATCGGTATTTTATTTTAATTGTCAGTATAAATTTGTATTTTCTTTTGATACTAACTGAAAGTGTTATTAAAATTATTTTCTTTTACCCTTAGTTTGGAGTTGTATTAGGCAAATTTTATCACAAAAACTGTAAACGGACATTGGACATTGGATTTTTTTTTAATTCATATGATTGATCCAATTTTATGATATTATGATGCAAATTGCGTATTTAATTTTATTTAATCTTATCATGATGTAATTTTATTTTATTTTGGTAATGTTGAAGTTGTTTATATTTGTTTTGTTATGTTTCCTAAATTAATACTCCTCCGTCCCTAATTAGATGAGCTACTTGTAGTTTGCACAAATTTTAAGGCAAGGAGGAAAGTGAAGTATATTTAAGTATTTTTTACAATTATACCCTTATGGGCAATAATTAGTAAAATTTAGGAACGATTTATCTCTTAAACTATACCACGGTTTTTTATAAACTTTATACCGTTGAAAAGCATTTTAAAACACCTACGCAACGAATATAAACATGACTATCAAATTATACATATTTCTTATAGAAAAAATAATCAATTAAAAGGGTAGTTTTAGAAATATCCCCTTGGTTAGTGAAATAGCTCATCTATTTGTGGACAAAACTAAAAACCAAATGGCTCATCTAATTAGGGACGGAGGGAGTAAGATTTAGTAATTTTAGGTAATTATTTCAAAAAATGTGATTGACTAAATAATATTTCGTGGCCCAAAAGATTCTCTTGAAATTCTATTGGTTGAAATTTAGAATGGTGGGGCCAGAATCAACCAGAAGCTCCGATTAACCACGTCGCACGAAAAAACTCTGTTTTTATATAAAGAATTTATTACCATAACAATAACAACTTCTTAGATAGGTTCTCACTCAATCATATGTACGAGTACATAATATATAGACCCTTTAAAAAACACTTGACGTGCCACTTTTATATATATATATATTTTTAATAGCTTGGTACATTGGTCCCTAGACTACTCCTAAATTTCATTCATTAAGGAATTTTAGCAATTACAAGGGTTCGAACTTCGAACCCCAACCTCCACAATGGGAGGGAGCATGAGAACCATCAGACTACTTGATGGTTCTCTATGCCACTTCTTTATTAGTTGGTCAAAACCTAGATCACCTGCGCTGGACATATGTTTGTAACTCAAAACTGCCGAGACATTTGAATGCCCTGAAATTCGGCCTCCGTCTTGGTGAGCACAGTACAAACGCGAACCCGTTCTTAGCGAGAAAGTGAGTGTAAGAGAAGAGTTTTAACATGCATGAGTTGCCACTGATGCTAGTACTTCAACAAAACATTTCATCAGCATGTAACCGTTTCTGACTATTGTTTTCTACTCCATGCATGTTGATGCCAACTTAATTACGTTTCAACCTTTCCCATGTCATGGACAAAACCACTTTCAGATTGGTATAAGACGTCCTTTCTCTCTTTATGTAAACTTGACATAGTCCTAATTGTGACAGTGTGAATGCAACGTTGGTGCTGATCAAAAAAGGTGACCACAACTTTAATGTTGCCCCTGCTACGTCTCAGTCATCATCTAGATAAAACTCGTAAAAACGGAACCTTAGATGTTCCTAAGGATTCACTCACCGCACCGGACATGTATATAATCTCATCCTAAAATTGTCTTTCGTGCAAAGTGGTTCTAACTGCAAGACCGTGACTGTGGTGTGAAGTTTAGCTATGATTGAGACCACCAAAACGTGACATATCACTGTTTAGGCATAACATTGTACTGCTTGAATTAGTAAGATTCTCTGGGTCTGTACGTTTTGAGATACGTAACAAAACTCATAGAATAGGGTTCGGTTTGATGATTATAACGTCTTTTCCAACGGCCCTAAGCTAAAGCTTTCTCTGATGTTAGGGTATCCATCTGGCCATCTATGTCTCCCTCCTCCCTAGAAAGTTCATAGAGGTCCCCCATATTGATTTTCTATCATTGAATATTGCGATATTCCTTAATTATTAGCTTCTCTAAAAGATCTGATATCTTATGAGTTATGACAGTGTTCAAATCTTCAAGATATCTAAAAGTTGATTCCCAGCAGACCCGTGACGCATGGTTCCCAAGGAATAAAGAAATATTTGGACTTGGTGTATAGACAAAATTGAGCGCGTCTGTTTTTTTCTAACTCAACTCACCCGTCTGAATCAGATTTGTTACATCTGATTTTGTATTTAATTCAAATGTTTAAGTGACATGTACGAAATTTATTAATGCTATGACTAGAGTTTTCTCATATACGAAATGTATTAATGCTATGACATGTACGAAAATTTTTTGAGAACCATCAAGTGGCCTGATGGTTCTCATGCTCCCTCCCTTGAAAAAGGTAAGGGTTCAAACCCTGGACC
Organism: Papaver armeniacum; assembly: GCA_023531295.1. Taxonomy (NCBI): domain Eukaryota; kingdom Viridiplantae; phylum Streptophyta; class Magnoliopsida; order Ranunculales; family Papaveraceae; genus Papaver; species Papaver armeniacum. Next base: position 262,896 of record JAJJWW010015058.1, on the reverse strand, counting down.
TTGTAATTGCTAGTAGTATTTAGGGGCCAGAACTAGCCACTGTACTAATCCATAAAAAAAAAAGGGCGATTTATAAAAAGGCCATACTTTTTGTAAATCGTTTACAAATGCATCATACTTTTATAAATGAGTTACAAAGGAGTCATACATGGGGCGACATAACAGAATTTGAAAAAAACGTTGTCAAGTTTTCCCAAAATGCCCTCAAACCTAACTCAACCCATTTTAACCATAGTTAGCTTTGAGTGACGTGGCAAGCCAAACAATCCAGGTGACGTGGCAATCCGGTGACGTGGCGGAAATATGTGGCGATAAATCGACCGTTCCAAACGGTATGATTTTCACTCTTCTTTATATACTGCACACAATCATACTCGCTTTCAATTCTTTGTAACCAACGGACATAACGAGATAACATGTTCAAACCAAAAATGGGTGGAGGTATAAGTGAATGGTGCAACAATTCAAGAGAGGCAAGCAGCAGCAACAGCATAGTTGATGGTTCAAGCAGCATCAATGTAATTTGTTGTTTATGTGAGATTGGAATGCATGATCCTATTGATTGTCCATGGATATATTCAAGGTGTAAAAATGTACCTTGCAGTGGAGTGAGAAAGGCATTTGAAAGCTCAAACCAAGAAAATTATGATGAGAAGTTCTTGAGATGCTCAAGTATGCTCATACTTTGAGTGGTTTGCGATGCCAAAAACCAAAAAGAGCAATGAAAGTGCGGCTCCCAACTCCACATTCCTTCTTTGCTTGTGGTGACAAGAGCCATATGCTCAACAACCTGTCCATGGAAGCAACAACCCTGCAAGAAAAAGAAGTGTAAGGGAACCGTGATGCTTTGTTTACGCAAAATGCACACAACTACAACATTGCTTACCTCAAATGCTCCAAATGTCTTGATTTTCAATGGCTATCTGATGTTGTCTTCAATGCAGCAAAAGACAATGTAAAACATACATCCCTGAAAATGGCAAAATTATGCAAACAAATAGGAGATCTACAAATGTAATGAGCTAACAGTATAAATAAAAAGAAAATTTCATGTTGTCTGAAAGCATCAAAATAATCTAGAGTATTAACATAACTTAGAATATTAACATAGATTAACACCAGAACATAACATAAGTCAGTTCAACAATCCATAACATAAACTAAGAGTTATACTTACGCAAACAGATGCGGAACAAAAGAAGTAGCTAGTTTTAATAACATAAACTGTGTCCATGGAAGTACATAATCAAGAACCAAACTTATTGAGTAGCAGCAGCAGGAACCGTAACCTTTGGCACTGTGAAAGTTTGAGTTAGTGTTTGACTTAACCCACCAACACCTGCAATGCTCTGTGATAGTGTTTGTTGCACCTGTACTGTACTTCCAGATCTGCCTCTACCACCTCTTGAGCCTCTACCTCCTGCATTTGTTGATGATGATGCACCAGCAACAGAAGTATCTGTAGGTTGAGATGATGATGCAGCAGCAACAACAGATATTGGCAGTTCCTCTTCCTCTTGTTGCCTTTTCGCCTCTCCTACCAATCTTAAGCTCATGTGGATCTGGATAAGAAGTAGAGTGAGATCCTCCTTCAACCATAGTTCTTTGCCTCTTAGATTTTGGATTAGATCCAACAGGTGCACCAGCACATGTTCTCCTGTTGTGCCCAATTGTCTTACACCTTATACAACTTCTAACCTTCTTCTCAGTGTGACCTTCATCATAAGCTCTCATTCTTTTCTTACATGGTCTCCCTGGTTTTCTGATATCAATAGGAGGTCTCATAACTAAGCCTTGTGGCTGCACAAAGAAACAAAAGAGAAAGAGAGAAAGAGATAAGGAAATAGGAAATGAAACAGGACAATAAGTAGTGGAAGCAAACCCTAAATAATTAAAGAAATACTTTGTCATAAAGTGAAAGATTCCATAACAGTAAAAATTACATAAAAGGACAAAGCAAAGGATAAAAAAGAGAGTAAATAAGGGCAAAGTTGGTGCTTACCTCATCCCAGTCTTCTCTGCCCAGTAATAAACCCATCTCAGGAGCATAAGTTTCTCTCAAAGCATCAACCAGATAACACTGGTCACAATATCTGCCACCAACAAAAGATAACAATGTTATTAATGACTTGGTTCAACTAGATTGCAACCACATTATAAATGACAAAGTACACAAAATTTTCAAAAAAGGCAAGAAAACTCACTCAGCCCAATTGATCCTCATATCCATCAAAACACATACAGCATGTATGCAAGGGATTCCTCTAAGTTGCCATTTGAATGCAACCAAGCCTTGTCAACAATGTCAACTTGAAACAGAGCATTAGTTTCAATGTTCTTCACCTCATACAACTTGCCAAGTACTGCTCCATTTGGTCTCAGGTGAGCTGTGCATTTCTCCATCTTCTTTATCAACTTCATAACTTCTGGCACCAAGGTTCCAAGCTCCAACTTATCAGCCTCAACTCTTCTCTTGTAAAACATACCCATAATGAGTTGACCATACATCATTCCAAGGGTAAAATTGGTTTGTCTCTCATTGGGCCAGCCATGTTGTTGAAGGACTCACAGAAGTTGTTGTTGGTGTGCTCTGAGGAAGTAGATTGGTCATAGAAGGCCCTAGACCATTGTTGTGGTTTTTCCCTCATCATATATTCTGTTGCTGCTGGAGACAGCTTCACAAGTTCATCCATGTGGGCCTGGTGATTAAAATAAAGATAAAATTATCAACCATACCAAAACAATTCTCAAATAAACAAAAAAAAGAGTAGTGCAAAAGATAATACTAACCTTCCAATGTCTTTCTTTGTAACATAGTGCAACATTGCAAACCAAAGTTATGTAGCTTTGTACCTTTATAATATTTCTTGAAATTTTCGTACATATGCACCGTAGGTGAACACACAACAAGTTTATTTAGTTGGAAAATATAACTAACCAACTAAATTATTCAAATTCAATTTACAAACTAACATTTACCCGAAATGTGATCTTTGGTTATGATCTGGAAACAATTCAGTAATGGTTTCTAACAACCCTTTTTGTCTATCTGAGATAAAAGTCAGCTTTCCCCTAGGATGGTTGATAATATATGGCTTCAACTTTCATAAACAAGTGCCAATTCTCACCAATTTCATTCCTAGTTACCATTATAGCCAAAGGGACAACTCTATTCTCTACATCCGTGAGTCATTGCGACCATCAAACGACCCACCATGCTTTCCGTCAAATGGCAAGCATCAAAACCTATCACATTTCTCGCAACCTTCATGAAAACCTTTGAGTGGTGCTGCAAAGGCAATGGTCATTGACTCAAAGCATCCATCAACACCGCAATAAAACAAGTATTTCCATCAATGTTCATTTTCAGAGTAAAAAATAAGCAAAAATAAAGTGAAAAAAATAAATACAACTTTACATCTATAAACTATGTAAATTTGCAACTCACCTTCCAAATGTGTAGTTTGTCAAAGAACCGGGGTTGGTTTTGTCCACCATATCACAAAAGGCTTGAACAAGTCTGTAAGAATCATCATAACTGCCATTTACTCTTTCAAGTGTCAGAGTTCTAGCTCTCCAAGCCACATGATAAGGAACACTAGTATTATGAGTAGTGTGGAATTGGTCTTGTAAATTGAAAGGACTTGGCATTGGGTCTCCTTCTTCACTTATCATACAAAATCACATATTCTCGCATTTGATGTACTGTTTATGGTTACACCTTCAGTCACACATGTATGCTCCAAGTTCATTTTTCTGAGTATGAAAGTAGGTTCTCCTGTTCTCACACTTGCATAAATAAAAAACTTACAGCCTTGAGACTTGTTATACTTGCAATTAACCTTGATCCTTTCATTGTCATTGGGCCTCAACTTGTACTGAAACTTCTTGTTCACTGCATAAGCCCTTAAGTGCTTCTTAAAGTCTTTCTTGTCCATGAACTCCATCCCCACAAACATTGTACCAACATCCAAAAACTCCTCAGCATCTCCAGTGTCATCATCAAAACCACATGTTCTTTCAGCAGCTTCTACATGTGGCCCCCAAACTTTCTCATACTGACTTACCCAAACTGTTTTCTGCCCCTCATCCTCTACAACTCCTTGGACTGATAAAGTACCATCTTCATCTTCAGAATCACAGCTACTAGAACTATCAAAGACCTTATCGGATCGATGGTATAACAGCTATTTCTTTTCCTTTTGGGTCACACTCTTCACCAACACCACCACTCTTGTCATTGTGGGCTTCATCTACAACATAAAATACATCCACACACATGTTTAAATGCGGACAAGTTATGATGCGGTCAAGTTAAAATGCATACAAGTTCAAATGCATTTAATGAAAAACAGATAGATTGAAATCATACCTGCATTTCCCTTTTCCTTATACAGTTGTGGATGTAAGTAATCAAAAGAGTCTAATCCCCCAAAGTAGTTGTTCACAAACTCAGTGTACACTTCTATACCCATTTCTACATCATCAGCAACTGGACTTCTACAGTCATCAATGGATGACACATATCTTCTTCAGTATTTGTCAGTTGTATGTTTTCATACTCCAACTCAGCATGTCTTGATTCAACTGATATTTCTTCAACTCCATTGTCATCATCATCCACATTAACAAATAGCTTCTTACCATTAACACTACCAAAGTGATCTGCAAAGAATTGACTTCTGCACCAGCCTAGGACTTCTTCTTAGTAGCTCAGGAGATTTACTATATATGTATCTCTTATTAGGTGTTAAAAAAAAGAGATGGGTCAATACCGACTGGTGCTTCACCTCTCTCAATGTGAATTCTTGATGTACTCTGCACCTTCTCAGGTGTTGAAAAAAGACTCTTTGAAACTGACAGACAAGAAGATGAAGGGCATTCATCACTAAGAGGAACTCTCCTGTTGGTAACATTCATGTAAAGATGAATATACCCATCATCTTCAACCACTCCTTTATCCCACATTTCAAAGAATTCATCATTACTACCAATATAGAAAGGGTCTGGGTCACTAAACCATGTCAAATTTACCTTCTTAATAGGTGGTAATCGGTATGCAAAGATGAATCGTATCACTAAAACCTTCCAATCCACCCCGTAATCCACACTTATGTTATCAAAAAACCTAACCTTATTTGTATGTGATTGTTCAACCCTAAAGCTTCTAACTGTATTCTTCACATATTTCCTACACATACACATAATCAAATTCAATACACCAGAAAGTAGTAACTAAAAACATACCCAATTTCACTAATTAGGGTTTACTAAAATTGTCTGTAAAAATTTTCGAAATTCAGAAATTAGGGTTTTGCAAAAAAAAAAAAATCGCCAAATTAGATTCAGTTAATGGAAATTGACAGAATATGGTTGTGATTACCAACCTCATGATCGCCGAGTACATGTCGATGAAATTCTATAAGAAAACCACCGACAAACTACAACCAGTATAATTCTTTGTTTAAAAATCTTCACATCTTACTGCTAAACACCATATACACTACCAGCGTAATGAACTGAGCAACTATTGCGATCGAAACCAGGGATTCACTCAAGTTTTGGAGTGAATCGCCATTTTTGGAGAGCTTTTAGAGAGAGATGGGCGGAGACGAAGAGAATACGAATTTACCCTAACCCTAAACTGTTATAGAATTTCATCTGCTACTTCAATCTCTGTCCGTCCGTATCATCTCGAGATTGCTACGAGAATAAGATGTACGGTGTCGATCTCTTGTACTCGGGTCAAGTGCAAACTCGTAACCCCAGCGAGCCCAATTAACTCGACCTGGGGCCCAGGTGACATAACCACGTCTTTAACGGAAATAGGACCAATCTGTTAATGGTTTGTAGCAGTGTGACCTTTTTGTAAATCGGGTGCTAATACTGGGACCTTTTCTTACATTTCCCAAAAAAAAAATGACAAGAGTTTTCTAGCATGTACTCTAAGAAATGATGATGGATGGTGAAAACTAATGATTAATCAATTTGCAGTGGTCTAATCCGTAAAGTGAAAAAATCAATTTGGAGTTGTATGATCCGTAAAGTGAAAAAAATATGTTGACCACCCTTTTATACTACTCACTCTTGTTTTTGGAAAATAAATATTTTCACTTTTTTATTTTAGCCTAAAAATAGGTCAAATTGAAAAAGTGAAAGTATCTCTTTTCCAGAAACGGAGAGAGTATATTTTAAGTTAATTAAACAGATTATAAATATGTGGGACTATTGTCCTTTCACACGCCCCTCACGTGTAAGGCCAGTCACTGGGCATCACGCGTGGACCTACGTACGAGTTACCAGTCAATCGGTAACAAGTGTACACAGATGAGTGACATGTTAAGTCTGCGGGCATCCAACTCAAAACCAATTGGCAATGAGTGGAGCGGCACTTATATATTATATTTTAAGTTAATTAAGCGGATTATAGACAGTAATATCTACGATCTCAAATTTTACCGGTGAAATTGTTTGAGTAATAACTTGGTGTTGAAGCTCGCCTATATCCTGTAGGAAGTATTCCAACCGGGTGGTACCACTATGCGCCACCGCTTAGTTTGTGTTGTTAATTGGGAAACTTTAATTTGGAAGATTACTTCATCGGTTTCATGTCATTTAGTGAAAGTTGCAGTTTGCAGGCTACATGAATCAGTGAGAATTTAATGTACTTTACAGCTTACAGTATAGACAGGGAGCAGATAAACTAGAAATGAAAGTAGCATGAGGTGTTGTTCCAAGGCTTCACAACATCTGTACTGTTGGACGTCTGGGTTGTACCGGTATCGGCATCCTATCGGCGGGTGCTAAATTGCCGATCCAATCAGCTTGGATCCATACATTAGCCACTCCAGATATGGATGTTGATATCCACGGCCGGAGTGGTTAACTGATGTTTATATTCACGCCCCTGAATAAAAAATTCGGCACCATCCTAATTTCTACCGGATCAATTAAAAAGGAATTTGTTTTTATTACCATAGGTGATGGCTTTTAAGATAAGAAGGTAATAAATTTAATTTAATGCTGCATCTAATACTATTAATCAGCTGCCTTCTTTGCATGAAGACGAACTAACACTTAAAACAAATTTTCATCTCTCTTTCCAAGCATTTTCTCATCTCTCTTTCTTCTCTTACATCTCTCTCTCTCTCTCTAGCTTCTTGGATTGAAGAAAAATGGATGATCTTATACATTTCGTGTTTGGGATTTTTGGTAGGTTTTCTTTAACTTGTTCCATTTTTCATTTTTCATCTTCTTCTTCTCCTCATGACACTGATATATAATTCTTGTTTGGATGAAAAACCAGGAAATATTACTGCTCTCTTCCTTTTCCTTGCTCCCTTGTAAGTACTTTTATGAGAAAATCTAATATTTAACACCATAAAATGAAAGAGTCCTCCTAAGTATATATGATATGATCTGATCTTTGTTGCAGAATAACATTTAAGAGAATTGTAAAGAGCAAATCAACGGAACAGTTCTCCGGCATTCCTTATATTATGACTTTGCTCAACTGCCTTCTCTCTGCTTGGTAATTACTATACATATCTTTTTTTTTTTAGAGTTTTTGTTAGTAGTTAAGGCCGAACTTAATTAAAAGTTTATTTTCATATCCTCTTATTAAAGAAAAAAATTAAAGGTAGATTTCAAGAAAATTTCTTGGAGTCTTTGATGTCTCACCGCAAAGAAATCTACAAGAAAAATTACTATTACGAAAACATTTTTAGTCCCAAAAATTCACAGTACTCATAAACTGAAAGATTTTTCTGTTCATTCACGGACGGGATGATTTTTCTATTAACATGAAACTGATGCCAATCCCACGAACTTTAAGTATTACCAGAAATGTCACGAGTGGTAGACAAATATATCCGATAAGATGGTAAAGTTAGATAAATATATCCGATAAGATGGTAAAGTTATTGAATGTTGATATGTACGGTAAACCTCCGGTAGTAAAAATGAAAGTTCAGACAGAATTCAATTGGCAGTTAATTCATCTCACACAAAGTAGGGTCGTTGCATCTAATTAGGCCCCACAGGTTAGTCTAATATAGTGTAACAACAACTTGACATGAAGAAAGTTGGAGAACGGCTTTCTATTCATAAATTGGGGAGATGGTTTTTCACCCACAAGTGAAAAATGCTTGCCGGGCTCTCACGTTTTGTGGCTCTCATTTCCTCTGGTACTGCAATGAAATTCATAAATACTTAATAAAGTCAGTACTGTTCTAGTGTTCTGGTTGTCTTCTAGTAAATGACTAGTTTATAATAACGTTTTTTTTTTTCTTTCCCATTTTTCTTTTTGATGATGATTAGGTATGGACTTCCCTTTGTGTCACCACATAATATACTGGTATCAACAATTAATGGAACTGGTGCGGCAATCGAGTCGATTTATGTGATCCTGTTCATAATATATGCTAAGCCTCAGAAAGTGAGAGTGAAAATACTGGCACTCTTCACTTTGATTCTCACTGTTTTCGCAATTGTGGTGCTCGTTTCTTTATTTGCTCTTCATGGAAACTCAAGGAAACTCTTTTGTGGCTTTGCTGCTACCATCTTCTCCATTTGCATGTATGCCTCACCCCTATCTATTGTGGTAAGTCAGAATTTACTGCTACGCAACTTTCTATACTAAACAAGTTCGTCATTTTGTTACTCCTTAGCTGAAATAGAACCAGCCATTACGTATATATCTTATTGTTCTAATTCCATTTCTGTTCCAATACTGACAATTTTTCATATGAATTGTGCGTTATATCAGAGACTGGTGATCAAAACAAAGAGTGTGGAATTCATGCCATTCTTCCTGTCATTGTTTGTGTTTCTCTGCGGAACTTCTTGGTTCATCTATGGTCTTCTTGGCCGTGACCCTTTTGTAGCAGTAAGTATAAATGCTGCCTATGTTTTTCTCAAATGCTAGGTGTGTGGTAGATATTACGAGTATATGTATATTTACTAATTGATGTAATTTAACAGGTTCCGAATGGCTTTGGGTGCGGCCTAGGGACACTGCAGTTGATCCTATATGCTATCTACAGAAAGAACAAAGGTGATAGGACTGAACCCAAAACAACTGACACCAAAGATAATTCTGTTGGTATAGAATTTGAGAAGTTCCAACAAGGCAAACAAACGAATTCCACTTATCCCATTGAGCAAAATGGTCAAGTTTAGGATTTCTGATTGTAGTTTATCAGTGGGTAGATCTTACTTTGATGTATACAGAGTGAAAAACATGAACTATTTCTACTATAATGTGGCCGCAAATAGAGTCACCTGAGGATTTCTTAATGTCTTCTATGATCTGAATCAGTATTTCTTTTTTTTCCAAACTGTCTGCTGCTGTTATTTGTGTAATTTGTAAACAAGAAGAATCTCGAGAAAAACACAAATAAATGCAAGATATGATAAGAGCAAATGTACCTCACAAAGAGTATCCTTGCCATTCTCCACATTTCCAACTACAAAATCTGTCAGGATAACAAATAGAAAAAGGGTTGCAAAAGCAATTTCTGACTCAAAATCAGAGCAAGGCAACTCTAAACAATGCACCATGACAAAAAACAAAAACAAGAAATAAGACTAGTCCCATGAAAAATCTGTCATCCAAACCAGGCTGCCATGCACAGTCACCGCCTATCATTTTCTCGTGAAACAGCCAAAACATATACAGAAACTTATGCAGCATACAGGGAGCTCCTCTGTAAAATAAGTGAACCTCTTATTCAGAATGACCAAACTGCTATTTCATGATGTTCCAGACCCCACAGCCAATACCCTGATCATGAGTTCTCAAAATCCTTGCATCACGGAGCTCCATGCTCTTTAGTTGAGCATATGCTAAGAATAATTTCACTGTAACATTAGCTGGTTGCATGCCCACTTGAAGCATTTCGGGAAAATGTGGTAACTGCAATTTTGGCAGTTTGGTTTTAATCATATACAGATATTATAGCATTCCAAACAGTACGTTGCTCTTATCTGTCTTTTCACAAGTAAGCAACAAAGATAAATGTTCTCGAATCTAGAGTTCATGTATAGTAAGTGATGCCTCTAATGTATCCATGGTGAATAGACTTACCTTGCAATTGGTCCTTCCATGGAGATCATATAGTCAGCAAAGTCACAAAACACTCTGATCCTCCAACTTCATAAGGTGAAACAAAATCATGGCCTCCCTCAGTAAGTTACTGTAATGGTAGACAGTTAACAAAGCATTCCAGGAAACCACATACCTTAGTGGCATAATATAAAAATTAAGTGGAGATGCTTGCTTAGTCGATGGATAATAATTTTACTTGCCCATGCACGTCGTCACGAGAAAACATATGAAGCTGAACTCCACTTTCCCATTTGAAGAGAGATATCAGAGGGTAGGGTGTATTTCTTTGATCCAAATTCTGAAGTTCATTATTACTCACTGTTAAGTTGAGAGACATATTCTTGAGAGAGTTTAAAGACATCTGATTCAATTAAGCTAGTTCCTGAAAAACCATCCTCTCCATTATCTTTTATCATTTTTCTCATCCTGGCTACGTCATTCCATCTGTCTGTGGATGCATAAAGATTTGACATCAAAACGTAGAACCCACCACAGTTATGATGGCCCAAAAACAAAATCTGTTTTGCGACGCATTCCGCAAGCTTAACGTCGCGGTAGGTACAGCAACCACTGAGAAGCGCTAACCAGACAACAGAATCAGGTTCAACTTCCATGTTTTTGATAAACGCCACAGCTTCATCCAGAAAACCTGATCGGCTGAGGAGATCAACCATGGATGCGCAATGTTGCACTCCTGGAATTATACCAAATTCCTCCCTCATGATCCGGAAGTATCTTCTCCCTTCTTGAATAAGACATCCATGGCTACAAGAAGATAAAACTCCTAAGAAAGTGATCTCATCAGGTTCTTGGCCTTGGTTTACCATCTCTGAGTAGAGCTGGAGAGCTTCAAACTCAAAACCAGACGTACCGTATCCCATGATCATCGCATTCCAGGTTGCCAAACATGGCTTTTTGATGCACCAAAACAACTTTTCTGCACATCCGATGCTTCCACATTTTGCATACATGTCTAGAAGAGCAGTAAGAACAAAATCTTCCATTTCCAAATGGTGTCTAAGAATGTAGCTATGAATTCCTCTTCCAGTGTGCAACGACTCAATCTGCAAACATCCTGAGAGTAAGCTTAAGATAGTAGTTGGGTCCGGGTTGCATCCATCAATCTTCATCAGGCAAAACAGTTTCACGGCATTATTCCACCTACCAAGTTGCACACAACTAGAAATCATGGAATTCCAACTTATCAATGTCCTTTTCGCAGATCACGAAACAAAGAAAAAGCAGCTTCTACGTTGTCGAGTTTGGTGTACATACTAATGAGCCCATTAACCACCAATGTATCAGTAGTCAATCCACTTTTAATACCATACCCATGAAAACTGATTGCAGGGCCAACACAATTAGGGCTCTTAAAACCATGAAGTATGCTGACCATAACCACTGCATCTGGTTTCAAATCTAATAATCGTATTTCATTAAAGCACTTCACCGCAGAAGCCACATCTCCTTTCTCTGCATAACTAGAGATGATTGGTGTCAGTGAAACCAAGTTTTTCCGAGGCATCAACATATAAAGCAATCCTGCCAATTCTGTTTGTCCACACCTTGAATACATACAAATTAGGGAAGTAATTACGAAGGCATCCATATCAAGACCAGTTTTAATGACATAAGAATGAGTAGAATCCACAGGAGAATTATTAGCTGATAGTAGACTCACAATTGTAACCGAATTGGCGCTAATGCTTTCCTGGAGCATTTGCTTGAATACAAGCATTGCCTCACTGAAGTAACCACTTTGACCGTATGCACAGATCATGGTATTCTAGGAAACTATACATTTGTCAGACATCTTCTGGAACAAAAATCTCGCGGAAACTAAATCTTTGCACTTCCCATACATGTCCGTGAGCGAATTCTGAACCCGAGAATCAACATCAAGACCAACCTTAACTCCTAAACCATGGATAGACTTCCCACAGAATAGTAATCCTGATCGTGCACACGATGGTATAACAGTAACTAAAGTCACCCGACAAGGTTCAAAACCTTGTATCAACATTTCACAAAATAATTCCAACGCATCTGAATCATACCCATTATATGAATATCCACATATTAAAGCATTCCACGAAACCACATCTCTGTTAGGCATATCTTCAAACACTTGATCAGCAAAGGAAACAAACCCATATCTTGCATACAAATTAAGCAAAGCTGTGCCCACAACAACAAATCGATGAAACCCACATTTTAAAAGGTGAGTATGAATCTGTAGTGCTTCAGAATACGACGAACAAGTGTTGGTGAGAAGTAAAGAGAAGGTGAGGTCGTTTGGCTTGATGCTCAACTGCAAAATTTGTTTGAATACAGTGAGAGGAGGAGGAGATTGAGATTTGAGAATGGAATTCCATTGATAGATGCTGCTATGATGCTGGGAAGACGAGAACTTTTGTTGAGTGGAAGGAATGTATCTTCTAATGGATGGTAGTAATCGAAGAAGAGTAGACGAGGAGGATCTGGCATTACAAACTAAATTCATAGTTTTACATTTGGCGGGCCGCATTTATACTTTTGGGAAATGCAAATAAAATTGGTTACAGAAGTCATTTTCTGATGCAATGACTGAACTTGTACCGGCTGATGTAACGCCTGTTACATTACACTTTTTTTTTTCGAAAATGCTCCTTATGCCCCAAAATTATACATCAAAACCATATCCGCTTACGTGTCAAATTTGCATTGGTCCATTCTTTTAAAGGATCCCTGTTTTTCTTGGCGGGGTTGGGTGGGGAAGCAATGAACGGTGGAGATCGCTGCCACATAGGGGTGTATCTATCTATGTAGCAGCTTTGCTTTTTCTTAATGAAGGAAATGAAACTTTTTTTTTGTTTTGTTTTGGTAAGTCAAAATTGTAATAAGGTATATTTATGGTATGATAAGGATATTTGTGAAGCCCATCAAAATAAGAGATATTTATACAATTACCATATCTCCCACCTCTTTAAGACAAACAAGCTTAAATAAAACCTGGCTTGATTGGGGTATACCCAATTTTAAGTGGACATGTGACCTTACTATGGGGAGGCCAAAATGTGGTAAAGTTACTTTAATACCCCTACACTAATTAACCTAAAACTAAACCCTAAACTTAAAAACTAAAAACTGATTAAGCTTCCACTAATTCTTCTTCTCTAAACCCTCTCCTCTTCTCTTTCATTCTTCTTCTCTAAACCCTCTCCTCTTCTATTTCATTCCAAAAACCTAAAATCAACCAAAATTTTCAATTTTGATTTTCTACAGAAAGTGGTTGATTCTAAACGATCCAAAGAAAGAAGAGAGATTCAACTGGTAACATGAAAAGATCCAAATCGGAGGAAAAATGTAAGGAAAGGTTGGAACTAGCAAACCCAAAATCCAATCCTTGAAGGTCTTTGAAAAGAAACCTCTAAAAGGCGAAAAGAAGATTGTAAGTGATTTATAAACTCAAACCCATTATTGTTTTGTTGTATATGATTGTTAGATTAGGTTAGAAATCGAAAATTTTGATTTTCGGATTTGTGGCCTAGTAAGGTCGATAGTTGAACAACACGCCGACCATTTGTATTTTCAAAGCGCCGGCATGTTATCAGGATGAATAACATGCCGACCTTTCATCGAGCCATGGCGACTGTTGGACAATAACCCGGGGCCGGCGAGGTCTAATAACCAACCATGCGGGTTATATTTTGTCGGCGTGGTTTTTGACTTGTACCATGCCGACGTTAGGCATCAGAAACCTTAATTTCCTAAGTTATTAGTCGGCATCTTCCATAAATAGGACAATTCCGGCGGTCTATTCGTCGGCAGGGTAGTTGGATAACACCTTTCCGACTCTACTGTAGTCGGCAGTGTTTAGTTTATCGGCCTTGTTAGGCCCGGTGGAAGAAGATCAACATTGTTGTGTTGTTTGTTTTCATATATCTTATTTGTGCATTGTTTAGGTTCCCGGTGGAAACAAAAGAAGAACTACCTTGTCTTGTTAACAATGCAGAAGAGCTATTTGAATATTTGGACACAATTTATCTCAATTTAGAAGAACCTAAAGATGAAACTGAAGAGAATTGTCCGTTTAGAAAGTTATGTTTGATGGGTAAGGAAACTCCAGAAGAATTTCTAAGGTTTATGAACAGTCCTAGCAATACCCTCAACTATGAAGAATGCACATCATCGGAGGAGGAAAGAAGAGGAGGTTGATCCAAGAACTTTTTCGGGGCATGTGACTTTTGGAGGTGAACCCCTATTACAATGAGGATGGTGACTACATAGGTCCGGTGAAGGGGAAGGGAAAAGCAAAAGCGATGCTTAGGTGAAAAAGCTAGTGATGGGGAGGAAGATAGCAACAATGAGAATGATCCATGAAATTCTTAAAATTTATTATGTTTCACTTGGTTTAGAAACTTAGATTGTGGTTTGAACTCTTTCATTATGTTTTGAACTCTTAGATTGTGGTCTGAGACTTGTTAAACTTATTTTAATTTTCAGTTTTAGTTGCTTTAGAAGTTATTATTTTGTTTATCCAGTTTTAGAGAAAGTACTTGAGGCCGGCATGGTATGAAATCTATACCTTGCCGACCTAAATGTTAGTTGCACCTTTTAGGTACAAAGTACAACCCATTGAATGCTCAACGGCTAGAAATTTCAAAATCAAGATATTAGGTATGTTGTTATTATAAAACAATTCCCAACTTCATCTTCAACCTTGCATAAAGAATGGAAGTTTCACCACCAAATATTTGTAGTCTTTGTACACTAAGTTGTCATTTTGCAAACGATTGTCCCTTTGAAGGAAGCAAATGCACTATTGAAGGTTGTAAGGGATTCTTATTTCTCATGAAAGCTGCAATAGGAGGTGTATATCAGCCGTATGCTTCAAAATGCACTTGTTGTGGGTTTTTCTATTGGATAGATGAGCGTGTAGCTCCGTATGAAGATGAAGTTGCTACAATCAACCTTCTACCATGCACATATCCATGTTGCGACGGTAAGATGAAGCTAATTACATCTCCTAAGAAATTGTGTACCGGAAAAAGATACTATCTGTGTCCCAAATGTGTTAGGGTAAAGTTTTTAACGTTTGTATGCTTTAATTAAGGTTTGTATCCTATATATAGTCGGCATTGTCCTAAAGGCCCTAGACCATTGTTGTGGTTTTTCCCTCATCATATATTCTGTTGCTGCTGGAGACAGCTTCACAAGTTCATCCATGTGGGCCTGGTGATTAAAATAAAGATAAAATTATCAACCATACCAAAACAATTCTCAAATAAACAAAAAAAAAGAGTAGTGCAGCATAATACTAACCTTCCAATGTCTTTCTTTGTAACATAGTGCAGCATTGCAAACCAGGTTATGTAGCTTTGTACCTTTATAATATTTCTTGAAATTTTCATACATATGCCTGTAGGTGAACACACAACAAGTTTATTTAGTTGGAAAATATAACTAACCAACTAAATTATTCAAATTCAATTTACAAACTAACATTTACCTGAAACAGTATCTTTGGTTATGATATGGAAACAATTCAGTAATGGTTTCTAACAACCCTTTTTGTCTATCTGAGATAAAAGTCAGCTTTCCCCTAGGATGGTTGATAATATATGGCTTCAAAGCTTTCATAAACAAGTGCCAATTCTCACCAATTTCATTCCTAGTTACCATTATAGCCAAAGGGACAACTCTATTCTCTACATCCAGAGCTGTTGCAGCCATCAAACAGCCACCATGCTTTCCAGTCAAATGGCAAGCATCAAAACCTATCACATTTCTGCAACCTTCATGAAAACCTTTGAGTGGTGCTGCAAAGGCAATGGTCATTGACTCAAAGCATTCATCAACACTGCAATAAAACAAGTATTTCCATCAATGTTCATTTTCAGAGTAAAAAATAAGCAAAAATAAAGTGAAAAAATAAATACAACTTTACATCTATAAACTATGTAAATTTGCAACTCACCTTCCAAATGTGTAGTTTGTCAAAGAACCGGGGTTGGTTTTGTCCACCATATCACAAAAGGCTTGAACAAGTCTGTAAGAATCATCATAACTGCCATTTACTCTTTCAAGTGTCAGAGTTATAGCTCGCCAAGCCACATGATAAGGAACACTAGTATTATGAGTAGTGTGGAATTGGTCTTGTAAATTGAAAGGACTTGGCATTGGGTCTCCCTTCTTCAGCTTATCATACAAAAACTGTGCTACATATTCTGCATCTGCTGTACTGTTTATGGTTACACCTTCAGTCACACATGTATGCTCCAAGTTCATTTTTCTGAGTATGAAAGTAGGTTCTCCTGTTCTCACACTTGCATAAATAAAAAACTTACAACCTTGAGACTTGTTATACTTGCAATTAACCTTGATCCTTTCATTGTCATTGGGCCTCAACTTGTACTGAAACTTCTTGTTCACTGCATAAGCCCTTAAGTGCTTCTTAAAGTCTTTCTTGTCCATGAACTCCATCCCCACAAACATTGTACCAACATCCAAAAATTCCTCAGCATCTCCAGTGTCATCATCAAAACCACATGTTCTTTCAGCAGCTTCTACATGTGGCCCCCAAACTTTCTCATACTGACTTACCCAAACTCTGTTTCTCCCCTCATCCTCTACAACTCCTTGGGTGGTAAAGTACCATCTTCATCTTCAGAATCACAGCTACTAGAACTATCAGCACTGTCAGTATCAGATGGTATAACAACTATTTCTTTTCCTTTTGGGTCACACTCTTCACCAACACCACCACTCTTGTCATTGTGGGCTTCATCTACAACATAAAATACAGACACACATGTTTAAATGCAGACAAGTTATGATGCAGTCAAGTTAAAATGCATACAAGTTCAAATGCATTTAATGAAAAACAGATAGATTGAAATCATACCTGCATTTCCCTTTTCCTTATACAGTTGTGGATGTAAGTAATCAAAAGAGTCTAATCCCCCAAAGTAGTTGTTCACAAACTCAGTGTACACTTCTATACCCATTTCTACATCATCAGCAACTGGACTTCTACAGTCATCAATGGATGACACATATCTTCTTCAGTATTTGTCAGTTGTATGTTTTCATACTCCAACTCAGCATGTCTTGATTCAACCGATATTTCTTCAACTCCATTGTCATCATCATCCACATTAACAAATAGCTTCTTACCATTAACACTACCAAAGGATCTGCAAAGAATTGACTTCGCACCGACTGAGACTTCTTCTTAGTAGCTCAGGAGATTTACTATATATGTATCTCTTATTAGGTGTTAAAAAAAGAGATGGGTCAATACCGACTGGTGCTTCACCTCTCTCAATGTGAATTCTTGATGTACTCTGCACCTTCTCAGGTGTTGAAAAAGACTCTTTGAAACGACAGGACAAGAAGATGAAGGGCATTCATCACTAAGAGGAACTCTCCTGTTGGTAACATTCATGTAAAGATGAATATACCCATCATCTTCAACCACTCCTTTATCCCACATTTCAAAGAATTCATCATTACTACCAATATAGAAAGGGCCTGGGTCACTAAACCATGTCAAATTTACCTTCTTAATAGGTGGTAACCTGGTATGCGGATGAATGTATCACTAAAACCTTCCAATCCACCTCTAATCCACACTTATGTTATCAAAAAACCTAACCTTATTTGTATGTGATTGTTCAACCCTAAAGCTTCTAACTGTATTCTTCACATATTTCCTACACATACACATAATCAAATTCAATACACCAGAAAGTAGTAACAGATAACATACCCAATTTCACTAATTAGGGTTTACTAAAATTGTCTGTAAAAATTTTCAAATTCAGAAATTAGGGTTTTGCACAAAAAAAAAAAAAAAAAAAAAAAAAAATCGCCAAATTAGATTCAGTTAATGGAAATTGACAAAATATGGTTGTGATTACCAACCTCATGATCGCCGAGTACATGTCGATGAAATTCTATAAGAAAACCACCGACAAACTACAACCAGTATAATTCTTTGTTTAAAAATCTTCACATCTTACTGCTAAACACCATATACACTACCAGCGTAATGAACTGAGCAACTATTGCGATCGAAACCAAGGATTCACTCAAGTTTTAGAGTGAATCGCCATGTTTTCAGAGCTTTTAGAGAGAGATGGGCGGAGACGAAGAGAATACGAGTTTACCCTAACCCTAAACTGTTATAGAATTTCATCTGCTACTTCAATCTCTGTCCGTCCGTATCATCTCGAGATTGCTACGAGAATAAGATGTACGGTGTCAGATCTACTGTACTCGGGTCAAGGGCAAACTCGTAAACTGGCGAGCCCAATTAACTCTGACCCTGCGGGCCCCAGTGACATAACCACGTCTTTAACGGAAATAGGACCAATCTGTTAATGGTTTGTAGCAGTGTGACCTTTTTGTAAATCGGGTGCTAATACTGGGACCTTTTCTTACATTTCCCAAAAAAAAAATGACAAGAGTTTTCTAGCATGTACTCTAAGAAATGATGATGGATGGTGAAAACTAATGATTAATCAATTTGCAGTGGTCTAATCCGTAAAGTGAAAAAATCAATTTGGAGTTGTCTGATCCGTAAAGTGAAAAAAAATATGTTGACCACCCTTTTATACTACTCACTCTGTTTTTGGAAAATAAATATTTTCACTTTTTTATTTTAGCCTAAAAATAGGTCAAATTGAAAAAGTGAAAGTATCTCTTTTCAAAACTGGAGAAAGTATATTTTAAGTTAATTAAATGATTATAAATATGTGGGACTATTGTCCTTTCACACGCCCCTCACGTGTAAGGCCAGTCACTGGGCATCACGCGTGGACCTACGTACGAGTTACCAGTCAATCGGTAACAAGTGTACACAGATGAGTGACATGTTAAGTCTGCGGGCATCCAACTCAAAACCAATTGGCAATGAGTGGAGCGGCACTTATATATTATATTTTAAGTTAATTAAGCGGATTATAGACAGTAATATCTACGATCTCAAATTTTACCGGTGAAATTGTTTGAGTAATAACTTGGTGTTGAAGCTCGCCTATATCCTGTAGGAAGTATTCCAACCGGGTGGTACCACTATGCGCCACCGCTTAGTTTGTGTTGTTAATTGGGAAACTTTAATTTGGAAGATTACTTCATCGGTTTCATGTCATTTAGTGAAAGTTGCAGTTTGCAGGCTACATGAATCAGTGAGAATTTAATGTACTTTACAGCTTACAGTATAGACAGGGAGCAGATAAACTAGAAATGAAAGAAGCATGAGGTGTTGTTCCAAGGCTTCACAACATCTGTACTGTTGGACGTCTGGGTTGTACCGGTATCGGCATCCTATCGGTGGGTGCCAAATTGCCGATCCAATCAGCTTGGATCCATCCATTAATCAGCTGCCTTCTTTGCATTTCAATCTATTAATCAGTCCTTCTTTGCATAATCTCGTCCTAAAACCCTCAACACCTTTTCCATGAAGACGAACTAACACTTGAAACAAATTTTCATCTCTCTTTCCAAACATTTTCTCATCTCTCTTTCTTCTCTTACATCTCTCTCTCTCTGTAGCTTCTTGGATTGAAGAAAAATGGATGATCTTATACATTTCGTGTTTGGGATTTTTGGTAGGTTTTCTTTAACTTGTACCATTTTTCATTCTTCATCTTCTTCTTCTCCTCATGACACTGATATATAATTCTTGTTTGGATGAAAAACCAGGAAATATTACTGCTCTCTTCCTTTTCCTTGCTCCCTTGTAAGTACTTTTATGAGAAAATCTAATATTTAACACCATAAAATGAAAGAGTCCTGAGTATATATGATATGATCTGATCTTTGTTGCAGAATAACATTTAAGAGAATTGTAAAGAGCAAATCAACGGAACAGTTCTCCGGCATTCCTTATATTATGACTTTGCTCAACTGCCTCCTCTCTGCTTGGTAATTACTATACATATCTTTTTTTTTTAGAGTTTTTGTTAGTAGTTAAGGCCGAACTTAATTAAAAGTTTATTTTCGTATCCTCTTATTAAAGAAAAAATTAAAGGTAGATTTCAAGAAAATTTCTTCGAGTCTTCGATGTCTTTACCGCAAAGAAGTCTACAAGAAAAATTACTATTAGTCCCGAAAATTCACAGTACTCATAAACTGAAAGATTCTTCTGTTCATTCACGGACGGGATGATTTTTCCATCCGTGAATGCACAGTTGTAGTGTGCTACTCAAAACTATGCTAATTTCCTCAGTAAATGATTTTTTTTTTTACATAAATTTGAGTAACCAATTAAGGAAATGTTTAACCACGGTAAAGTTATTGCACAATAAACCTCCGGTAATAAAAATGAAAGTTCAGACAGAATTCAATTGGCAGTTAATTCATCTCACACAAAGTAGGGTCGTTGCATCTTAATTAGGTTAGTCTAATATAGTCTAACAACAACTTGACATGAAGAAAGTTGGAGAATGGCTTTCTATTCATAAATTGGGGAGATGGTTTTTCACCCGCAAGTGAAAAATGCTTGCCGGGCTCTCACGTTTTGTGGCTCTCATTTCCTCTGGTACTGCAATGAAATTCATAAATACTAGTTTATAATAACGTTTTTTTTCTTTCTTTCCCATTTTTCTTTTTGATGATGATTAGGTATGGACTTCCCTTTGTGTCACCACATAATATACTGGTATCAACAATTAATGGAACTGGTGCGGCAATCGAGTCGATTTATGTGATCCTGTTCATAATATATGCTAAGCCTCAGAAAGTGAGAGTGAAAATACTGGCACTCTTCACTTTGATTCTCACTGTTTTCGCAATTGTGGTGCTCGTTTCTTTACTTGCTCTTCATGGAAACTCAAGGAAACTCTTTTGTGGCTTTGCTGCTACCATCTTCTCCATTTGCATGTATGCCTCACCCCTATCTATTGTGGTAAGTCAGAATTTACTGCTACGCAACTTTCTATACTAAACAAGTTCGTCATTTTGTTACTCCTTAGCTGAAATAGAACCAGCCATTACGTATATATCTTATTGTTCTAATTCCATTTCTGTTCCAATACTGACAATTTTTCATATGAATTGTGCGTTATATCAGAGACTGGTGATCAAAACAAAGAGTGTGGAATTCATGCCATTCTTCCTGTCATTGTTTGTGTTTCTCTGCGGAACTTCTTGGTTCATCTATGGTCTTCTTGGCCGTGACCCTTTTGTAGCAGTAAGTATAAATGCTGCCTATGTTTTTCTCAAATGCTAGGTGTGTGGTAGATATTACGAGTATATGTATATTTACTAATTGATGTAATTTAACAGGTTCCAAATGGCTTTGGGTGCGGCCTAGGGGCACTGCAGTTGATCCTATATGCTATCTACAGAAAGAACAAAGGTGATAGGACTGAGCCCAAAACAACTGACACCAAAGATAATTCTGTTGGTATAGAATTTGAGAAGTTCCAACAAGGCAAACAAACGAATTCCACTTATCCCATTGAGCAAAATGGTCAAGTTTAGGATTTCTGATTGTAGTTTATCAGTGGGTAGATCTTACTTTGATGTATACAGAGTGAAAAACATGAACTATTTCTACTATAATGTGGCCGCAAATAGAGCCACCTGAGGATTTCTTAATGTCTTCTATGATCTGAATCAGTATTTCTTTTTTTTCCAAACTGTCTGCTGCTGTTATTTGTGTAATTTGTAAACAAGAAGAATCTCGAGAAAAACACAAATAAATGCAAGATATGATAAGAGCAAATGTACCTCACAAAGAGTATCCTTGCCATTCTCCACATTTCCAACTACAAAATCTGTCAGGATAACAAATAGAAAAAGGGTTGCAAAAGCAATTTCTGACTCAAAATCAGAGCAAGGCAACTCTAAACAATGCACCATGACAAAAAAGAAAAACAAGAAATAAGACTAGTCCCATGAAAAATCTGTCATCCAAACCAGGCTGCCATGCACAGTCACCGCCTATCATTTTCTCGTGAAACAGCCAAAACATATACAGAAACTAATGCAGCATACAGGGAGCTCCTCTGTAAAATAAGTGAACCTCTTATTCAGAATGACCAAACTGCTATTTCATGATGTTCTAGACCCCACAGCCAATACCTGATCATGAGTTCTCAAAATCCTTGCATCACGGAGATCCATGCTCTTTAGTTGAGCATATGCTAAGAAGAATAATTTCACTGTAACATTAGCTGGTTGCATGCCCACTCGAAGCATTTCGGGAAAATGTGGTAACTGCAATTTTGGCAGTTTGGTTTTAATCATATACAGATATTATAGCATTCCAAACAGTATGTTGCTCTTATCTGTCTTTTCACAAGTAAGCAACAAAGATAAATGTTCTCGAATCTAGAGTTCATGTATAGTAAGTGATGCCTCTAATGTATCCATGGTGAATAGACTTACCTTGCAATCGGTCCTTCCATGGAGATCATATAGTCAGCAAAGTCACAAAACACTCTGATCCTCCAACTTCATAAGGTGAAACAAGATCATGGCCTCCCTCAGTAAGTTACTGTAATGGTAGCCAGCTAACAAAGCATTCCAGGAAACCACATACCTTAGTGGCATAATATAAAAATTAAGTGGAGATGCTTGCTTAGTCGATGGATAATAATTTTACTTGCCCATGCACGTCGTCTCGAGAAAACATATGAAGCCGAACTCCACTTTCCCATTTGAAGAGAGAGATCAGAGGGTAGGGTGTATTTCTTTGATCCAAATTCTGAAGTTCATTATTACTCACTGTTAAGTTGAGAGACATATTCTTGAGAGAGTTTAAAGACATCTGATTCAATTAAGCTAGTTCCTGAAAAACCATCCTCTCCATTATCTTTTATCATTTTTCTCATCCTGGCTACGTCATTCCATCTGTCTGTTGATGCATAAAGATTTGACATCAAAACGTAGAACCCACCACAGTTATGATGGCCCAAAAACAAAATCTGTTTTGCGACGCATTCCGCAAGCTTAACGTCGCGGTAGGTACAACAACCACTGAGAAGCGCTAACCAGACAACAGAATCAGGTTCAACTTCCATGTTTTTGATAAACGCCACAGCTTCATCCAGAAAACCTGATCGGCTGAGGAGATCAACCATGGATGCGCAATGTTGCACTCCTGGAATTATACCAAATTCCTCCCTCATGATCCGGAAGTATCTTCTCCCTTCTTGAATAAGACATCCATGGCTACAAGAAGATAAAACTCCTAAGAAAGTGATCTCATCAGGTTCTTGGCCTTGGTTTACCATCTCTGAGTAGAGCTGGAGAGCTTCAAACTCAAAACCAGACGTACCGTATCCCATGATCATCGCATTCCAGGTTGCCAAACATGGCTTTTTGATGCACCAAAACAACTTTTCTGCACATCCGATGCTTCCACATTTTGCATACATGTCTAGAAGAGCAGTAAGAACAAAATCTTCCATTTCCAAATGGTGTCTAAGAATGTAGCTATGAATTCCTCTTCCAGTGTGCAACGACCCAATCTGCAAACATCCTGAGAGTAAACTTACGATAGTAGTTGGGTCCGGGTTGCATCCATCAATCTTCATCTGGCAAAACAGTTTCACGGCATTATTCCACCTACCAAGTTGCACACAACTAGAAATCATGGAATTCCAACTTATCAATGTCCTTTCTCGCAGATCACGAAACAAAGAAAAAGCAGCTTCTATGTTGTCGAGTTTGGTGTACATACTAATGAGCCCATTAACCACCAATGTATCAGTAGTCAATCCACTTTTAATACCATACCCATGAAAACTGATTGCAAGGCCAACACAATTAGGGCTCTTAAAACCATGAAGTATGCTGACCATAACCACTGCATCTGGTTTCAAATCAAATAATCGTATTTCATTAAAGCACTTCACCGCAGAAACCACATCTCCTTTCTCTGCATAACTAGAGATGATTGGTGTCAGTGAAACCAAGTTTTTCTGAGGCATCAACATATAAAGCAATCCTGCCAATTCTGTTTGTCCACACCTTGAATACATACAAATTAGGGAAGTAATTACGGAGGCATCCATATCAAGACCAGTTTTAATGACATAAGAATGAGTAGAATCCACTGGAGAATTATTAGCTGATAGTAGACTCACAATTGTAACCGAATTGGCGCTAATGCTTTCCTGGAGCATTTGCTTGAATACAAGCATTGCCTCACTGAAGTAACCACTTTGACCGTATGCACAGATCATGGTATTCCAGGAAACTATACATTTGTCAGACATCTTCTGGAACAAAAATCTCGCGGAAACTAAATCTTTGCACTTCCCATACATGTCCGTGAGCGAATTCTGAACCCGGGAATCAACATCAAGACCAACCTTAACTCCTAAACCATGGATAGACTTCCCACAGAATAGTAATCCTGATCGTGCACACGATGGTATAACAGTAACTAAAGTCACCCGACAAGGTTCAAAACCTTGTATCAACATTTCACAAAATAATTCCAACGCATCTGAATCATACCCATTATATGAATATCCACATATTAAAGCATTCCACGAAACCACATCTCTGTTAGGCATATCTTCAAACACTTGATCAGCAAAGGAAACAAACCCATATCTTGCATACGAATTAAGCAAAGCTGTACCCACCACAACAAATCGATGAAACCCACATTTTAAAAGGTGAGTATGAATCTGTTGTGCTTCAGAATACGACGAACAAGTGTTGGTGAGAAGTAAAGAGAAGGTGAGGTCGTTTGGCTTGATGCTCAACTGCAAAATTTGTTTGAATACAGTGAGAAGAGGAGGAGATTGAGATTTGAGAATGGAATTCCATTGATAGATGCTGCTTTGATGCTGGGAAGACGAGAACTTTTGTTGAGTGGAAGGAATGTATCTTCTAATGGATGGTAGTAATCGAAGAAGAGTAGACGAGGAGGATCTGGCATTACAAACTAAATTCATAGTCTTACATTTGGCGGGCCGCATTTATACTTTTGGGAAATGCAAATAGAATTGGTTACAGAAGTCATTTTCTGATGCAATGACTGAACTTGTACCGGCTGATATAACGCCTGTTACATTACACTTTTTTTCAAAAATGCTACTTATACACCAAAATTATACACCAAAACCATACCCGCTCACCTGTCAAATTTGCATTGGTCAATTCTTTTAAAGGACTCCTATTTTTCTTGGTGGGGTTGGGTGGGGAAATAATGAACGGTAGAGATCGCTGCCACATAGGGGTGTATCTATCTATGTAGCAGCTTCGCTTTTTTTTAATGGAGGAAATGAAACTTTTTTTTTGTTTTGTTTTGTTAAGTCAAAATTGTAATAAGGTATATTTATGGTATGATAAGGATATTTGAAGCCCATCAAAATAAGAAATATTTATACAATTACCATATTTCCCCCTCTTTAAGGCAAACAAGCTTAAATAAAATCTTTACTCATTTTTTGGTTCACCAAACGGAAAATGGTTATCCAAACGGAATAGGGACTAAATGTTTAACAAAATAGGGATTGTTTGAAAAAAAGTTCAAAATAGGGACTGAAAAGCTTAACGGAACAGGGTCTTAAAAATAATAATGCTTGAAATCACTTATTTACAGAAATGCCATTTTTATAAAAACGAAGATAAAAAATTTAAAAGTTCTAATTTTCTAAATGGAACGTCGGATTTTTATGAATTTTATATATTTGGAAAGCTCTTTGAATCTTCTACGAATCATTTTTACTTTTTAATATATTTATAATTTTCCAAAAAAAATAGTTATAACTCAAAGGTAAATTGAAAGAATCTATGTACTTTTTATATGTTGCCTAGATGATTCTCAAATATAATTCACATGATATACTATATAATTAGCGGAAAAATGAACCTATAGATTTTAATTTTGGATACGAAAGATTACCTCTGTTTCACTAAAAATGATACTATCACTTTTTTTTTTTACCTAATAATAGGCCAAATTGAAAAATAAAATAAAAGTACCACTTTTTAGAAGGAAAAATTAAGAAAAATTAATGTTGCCGACGTGCATCGCACGTGCTCACTACTTGTTGTAATAAGGCTACTATTCTTATGCACATGTCAAGCAGCTGATTTTGTCATTTTAGCACCCGCTACGGGTATGCCAAACTGCCAAATACATCTGCTTATGTGCCAAAAATACCATTTGGGCATACACGATAGAGTTTCTAACGAACGATAGAGTGTCCATCGCTATATGGTCAAAACATCGCTTGTTGGTCATTCCAACGATAGTCAAGCTGTCGCTCGCTGGTTTGATCATCACTCATCAGTTCCTCATCCAACGACTACAATTTCCCCACTCTATAAATACCCAATTTCAAACTCACACCAAATTTTTTAAATCTCTCTAGAATTTCCCAATCTCTCAATCTTCTTCAAATCTAAAACATTCACACCTTCTCTACACTTTTTAACTTCTTGTAATATGGATTCACAATCCCAAAGTCAAGGCAACGACAAAGGTAAAAAGGTCAAAGTACGGGGTGCAAAATACAAAATCATAGAAAATGGATGCACATGTCGTAATTATGTTTATTTTACCAAAGATTGTGTCGATGGTGCACAACAACATGGTAATACCATGTGGGATAACATATTTCGTAAATATGAAGAACAAGCCATGAACATCAATGAAACTTTTCCCAATAGGTTTCCAAACACTATAAGTAGAGAATATTTGAGAGACGTCCATCTTGGTCATAGTAACCGACCACTTTGGCATAGTAGCTTAGCCATCTTGGTGATTGTGGATGACAATCCTTATATAAGTTATTATTCTTGCATATTAATTTTTCCAATAGGTTTCCAAACTTTATAAGTATATAATAGTTGAGGGAGACCATCTTGGTCATAATGGCTAGCCACTTTGGCATAGTGCCGAAGTGGCCGGCCACCTTGGAAATGCGACCAACCCTAATGGAGAAAAGGATAATGAAGAATAAAACTCCACCAAACAAATTATTCTTCTCATCAATTTGTAGATAATTTAAATATGGATTCAACGCAAAAAGATTGAGGTCATTCTGAGGTCGTTTGGAGAAGTTATGAACAAAACGGGTTAATCAACCATGATGAGGTTTTTTGTTGGTTATTGGCATGGGCGAGTAGGAAAGTTAGCTGCAATTTGATTTAGTAAATCAATGAAACTTTTTCCAATAGGTTTCCAAACTCTATAAGTAAAGAATATTTGAGGGACGTCCATCTTGGTCATAATGGACGACCACCTTGGTGATTATGGATGACCATCCTTATATTAGTTATTATTCTTGCATATTAATTTTTCCAATAGGTTTCCAAACTCTATAAGTATATAATAATTGAGGAAGACCATCTTGATCATAGTGGCCGGCCACCTTGGGAATGTGACCGACTGTTAGTACCTAAATATTACTTACAGGTAAAACAAATGCACCAATGTGGTACTTTCTTTTTTAGGTTCGAAAATCAAAATCGAACAGTACAAGCCTAAACCACGATGGAGAGGAAGATGGGTTGATCTTAAGGGAGGGAAGCAGAAAAGTTTGAGAAATTGACAATGGTATTGAATTGTGTGTGTTGGGTATTGAAAACTATGAAGAATAACAAAGCTTTTTGGGTATGAAGATTATTCTGTTTTTTAAATAGGCTAAATAACCTATTTATAGTAGTTTTAGAATACGTAATGTCAATCTCATAAGTAGTGGAGATCGTGAGTTTATGGAGAGATGGAGATGACAGGATAATGTGAGATAAATCAGGGAAGTTTCTGGAAATCCCTTTATGTTGCGCCCATTATCTCTCCAACAGTTATAACCGTCACAGTACTTTAACTTTTCACATGGGGTGTTGCCAAGCCGCATGTTGCCGTAGACCACCAGACTAATACCCCATGAAGAATCCCCCCATGTGACGTATTTTGATGTTTCTTAGGTACTTTAGATGAGTTATGGATCTCATCTTATTAGGCTAAATCATAGCCGTTGATATGCCATATGCCTTATATGCATGTTGAATCGTATTTAGTAGAGTTGTTGTGAAACAACTTGGCTATGGACAACCGCGATATTGTAGCGCGCTTGTGGCATGTTGAGGCATAAAAGAATGGTTTGGCGCATTGGTAGCTAATCAAGATGCTATAATTTAGCATAGCATGCTAATGACGTAAAGTGGCACTTGATGCCACAACTAAGATAGAGAGAAATATCCCATGCCATAATCTTTATGTGAGATATTGGAGTACTAAATAATCGCGTGACCTTTGGATGACTTATTTATGGCGATAAAATAACAAATGGCGTAGTGGCCTATAATGGCGCTGCCATGACTTAAAAAGGTAGCACATGTTCGAGGCCATGAATATCGCTCATGCCATGATGGTCGTGAGTGGCACAGAGTCCATGATGGTCGTGAGTGGCACACAGTCCATGATGGTCGTGAATATCGCGCGAGCCATGATGGTCGTGAGTGGCGCGCAGGCCATGATGGTCGTGAATAGCGCACGGGGTTTTGTCATGGCCTTGTCCATTGTTTCCAAGGAAGGTAATAGCGCATGTGACCTTGCCATGGCCTTGGACGTAGCTACCAATGCTGATAATAACGTGTGGGAGCATATGCCGTGGCCTTGGTCATAGCTGCCAAGGCCGATAATAGTGCGCGGGACCCTGCCCTGGCCTTGGACATAGCTGCCAAGGCCTAGAATAGCACACGGGACCATGCCAGGGCCTTGGCTATAGCTGCTAAGGCCGAGAATCACTAGTGGGATCATTCCATGGCCTTTTCCACATTACCAAGGCCAAGAATGGCGCGCGGGACCACGTCATGGCCTTGGAAGCTTTGGCCAAGGCCAATAATAGCATGTGTGACCTTGTCGTAGCCTTGGCCATAGCTGCCAAGGCCGAGATTCACGCGTGATTTAGGCCATGACCTTGGTTGTAGATACCAAGACCGGGAATGATGCGCAACTTATGTTATAATGTTGTAGTGGGTATGCCAAAGACCATACTTCGCCAAGTGTTGATTGGATATGCTATGGATTTGGCCGACTGCTTCGGGACGATTCCAACTAGGCCATTAATCCATTCTTGTCTTAGCTGAAGCGTTATGATCTATAACAGTTGTATTGTGGCCTTGGCTATGTCTAGACAAGATGTTATAGCGTATGCAGTATATGCTATGGGCTTGGCTATGCTTAGCCAATGCGCCGCAATTATTAGGCCATCGATCATGATTTGATCATCATATGGCTCGATCTATGGTTTGAGTCTGTGGCAATATGCCAAACCTAGATTTGAAGTTTAATGCCATTTTCGTACAAATTTGAGTTCGACAGTGTCCCTATAGTATGTTCAAGGAACTCGGTCGTGGGAGTTTGCGACTTGAGACGATACTAATATGACTATGTACTAAATATGATACCCTCAGTAGCATGTTAATTAAAGAATGACGTCAAATCCTATTATGAATACAAATTATGCCATTCATGCAACATAAAAGGTGTATGTATTGGCGCGCCTTAAATAACAAGGTTCTTGCTGGGGAAAGCCCTAAAATTTGGCATGCACAATAGTATTCATAACTTCAAATCCTAATCTATGCTGCTGCTGAGTTTGTTCATACTCACAGAGCACAATAATATCTCCTCTCATCTAATTTCGTGCTTATTTCCAAAGATATCATCATATCATATACAAAACTTAAACAATCATAAATAGTGAAACTCCTAAACACCTAGAGGGGAAAAACACGGTGAATACAAACATCAAATTATTGTACTAATATACAACATTATCCTTATAACGTGTAATGTGAATGGTGTGCTAAAATTATCGCTTATCGGTTAACTAGATAAACTATCAAACATATTCCATGTAATGTGTTTTCTATATGTCTAGGTAGCGAAAATGGCAGTGAGTGTGAACCACACATGTTATAGACGTAGAATGCAGCTAGATACACAGTCAAACATGTTTCACAAACTATCGTCTATAATGCAACTAGATACACAGTCAAGTTGAAAAATGAAGCAGTGTACCATCATTCAAACAAAGCCAAATAGACACGAGAGTAAATAATTGATACTAGAGAACCCAGTTTCATATATAAATAAACTACTGCAAAAGTTGATGACATGCATTATCATATATGTCAAAAGACGGATGTTGTTCTGGCAACAAAATATCGTCAAAATCAAGCTTCCATGTCATGCTTTTCAATTTAAACTAAACAATAGTAAAATATCTTTTACCAGAATTAATTCTACCAACACAACATTCTAAGCAAATTTGAGCAACTTAATCAATCTCCCTTTCTTCTGAATGAGCATCCCTTTGTAAATCTAGCTTTACCTCCGACTTAGTATAGTAATTCTGCCATCAACAAGCCAACAAACATACAAAGATTCAGACATTCATTTTCCAAATTAGCAACATAAGAAACTGAATATAAAGGTTTAAATGTTGAAGCTGTAGAATTTTTAATAACATAAATTATGGAGAAGAAAGATACACCAAAACTCATAAGATCTACATTGCTTAACACTCTGATACACCTTTTCATTGATAAAAATCTTCCTTGAATAGGCTTTACACAAAACAGAAACACCAACTCACTCACACTAACTTCCTCAATTTTATCCACTATTTTACTCAACACTAAACTCCTAAATAATAGGAATTATTCCACTTACACGGTCAACACTGCATTCCCAATTACTCTCCACGTTAACTACACTTCCGTACCCTAATACCATTTCCTTGTCTTATAAGACTTAATCAAATTATCCTAACTAATTTAATTCAAAATAATTATAAATTGTGTTTGAATTATCCCTCTGCATACTTTGCACAAATCTTCATCATTTTCTCCACAACAATATTCCATCATCAAAATCATTTTTTTTTCTTCAAAAATAATTTCTTCATCATAACAATTTTCTTCTTCAATTATATAGAAAACAAACATCAAATAAATAATAAAAAAAAATCCATTTTTTTTAACTCTCACAAAAACAGTTTTTTCTTCGTCATTGCCCGAGGATCAGCTGGCTTAGGTGGGGTGTGTGACACAATAGCACATAGAGAAGTCAGAGAGGGATTGAAACACTCAAAAATATAAAAACTACATTGATAATCTTTCTGCATATTTTACAATAGAAAACTAACCTTTATATAGGCAGTAACTCATCAAAACCCTAGAAATACTCTCATCATCCTACTACTAACAAAATCCTAATTTGTAGGAACTAAGTCACACATTTAAATGTGAGTATTTTCCTAAAGACTAGGACACTTAACAAAAAATTATTCAAATTTCAAAATATTCAAAAATCAAACATATTTATCCTAAATCTAATATTTGAATTATAATTCCAACATAAGCATCTTTGACAGTCAACATCCTGTAAGATTCAAAACAAACATATAAGTATGAAAAAAAAGAGACAAAGATGAAAGTTCGATATTAATTAATGATGGTTACTGGTTAGTAGGTACCTTGAAGAAGGAGTTTAGTTCTGATCAGAAAAGAAAGAAAAAAAACCTAAAAAACATACCTTGCTCAACAATCCTTGGGCATTTCAACAAAAACCTAAGAAATCCTCTTCCCAATAGTTGTCTTGCTTAGAAGAATCTGGTTGTAGTGTTCAAGTTAGATACCCTTCCTTATGTCCCGGCTCCGTGATGGTTTTGGATAAGTGGTCAGGGGTGAGATTTTCCTCCCTTGGTCTTCCTACGTATAACTGCAAGTGCACAGGCCTATTGGAGGCAAGGGCAAGCACAGGTCGATCCCACAGAGAAGTGGTGTGTGCAAGGGTGAACTAATGGCCTACTAACTGATTTCAGGTGATGATGTAACACAAATATGGTTGATTTTGGTGTCGAAACGACGGAGAAGTTGTTGTTGTGACTCTAAACTAAGGCACTAATAATTAAGAGGTGTTGTAACAGATGGTGAGAGGTATTAGGGTGATCAAATCCACCCTCTGATCTTATATCTAAGCAATGCAAATTTTCACTTTGTTCTACTCCACCTTCCTTGAAGACCTTAATTGGATAATTGGTGAATTAAATCTCCTTACCTACCCTAGTATCACCGGTCTTCTTAATAGCACTGATCACGGGCAAATTTAGTTCAATAAGTCACTATTTTCCTAAACAATATACACACTAAGAACAACTTGATAATCTACTTGCTTCATATTAAATCAAAGGGTTTCATTTACACCCTAGTTTAATTGCTTAGAACATTATGCGTAGATAAAAACAAATTTAAATTAAAATTGTAAAACTCAAACCCTAAAACATGCCGTGTTTTTTATCTTACATCAAAACATCAATTTATATCTCACAAATCACTCAAAAACAAAGAATTGACAAACACCCAAACCTCTATCCTCTCAGAATTCGGCTCTGCACCATGCAGGGGTTGTTGTACAAACCCTAGTTTCAATTATCTTTCACTTAGCTTCTAGGGTTAGAGAAGCTATGTAAGAGATAAATAACACTAGGAGCGGCGAAGGTGCAACCGTGGTGGCTCGATGGGCTGTGGCGGGGGATGGAGATGGCTCTGCAACTCGGGTCTCAGTCGGGAGAAGAAGGGGAGGTAAGGGTTTCTCCGAGTTTGGTCAAAGTGAGGGAGAAGAAAGAGAAATAAAATGAGAAATGAGGTGTTGGTCGATGGGTGAAGGGTTTGATGGCTATGGTGTGAAGCGGGTGTAGCGAAGGGTCGATGCGATGGGTGGAGCGACCGTAGGATGCATAGGATGGAGATCTCAACGGCTCATGGTGATGTGCGGTTTTGGTGCTGAGCGGGAGCAGCAATCTTCGATGAGAAGGATGGAGCGAGCATTGGATGAGGATGGATGAAATATTCACGGCTCAGAATGAATCGGGTTCGGATCCGGGTCGTGGCTAGCTCAAGCCCATGTCTTGTAAGTTGGGTTGAACCGATGCGCTACGGGCTTTGGCTTTATGCTCCATAGACGCTTGCCTCCAATTTTCTGCTCTTTTGGCTCCTCCATTTCTCTGAACTTTATTCACTACCTAAAAACACAAAATTAATTAATACAAATATTTATTCTTGAAAACAAAGAAAATACAGAATCTGGGATAATATCTGATTTCTGAGTACAAAAGATGAGTTAAATGCCAATAAATAGATGTAGAAATATGCAATATTTGGCACTCATCACTTGGGCAATAAGTGATTGCAAAATATCTCCTCTCATGTTCTGGTAATGACTCCGGATCTGGAGATTTGACATTCGCCATAAGGTAGTTCCTTACATCCCTAGCATAGTTACAACAAACATCCCCATATTTATTACGCTCTTTGCGATTTTCTCATTTTGCTCTCATAATAAGATTTTAGCATCCTCACGGTCTGTGAAAAAGTCGACCCGATAATGAAAAATCTCTTCAACACAGCACAAAGCAACTCTGACTATGGCTTCGATTTCCTGGAATATGGAATTTGTGGGATCATTCGAAAAACCGCTAAGTGCGAACATCACGGTGAGGTCATTGCTGCTAAAAGATATTCAATATCCTCCTACTACATTAGTTCTGAAAGAAGCATCGCAATCTGCAACTATTACTGATGGATCATGGAACTGATATAGAACATCTCTACATTCCTTTCTAGATTCTTTTTAACTTGTTAGTCAAGTTTAGCTTTACCTGTTTTAGAGTTTCTTTATTTCTTCTTTTAGAGTTTTCCTATTTTTAGACTCTTGATCATGCCTATATAAACATGCTTATTTCGTTCTTGTAGAACACATTATTATTATCATTAAACAAGTTATTAAACTATCTCTTCTCAGCTTAATCTTCTCTCTGCTTTATTAATTCTGTTGATAGTGGTTTTTAGATAAGGGTTAAAATCGTAAAACCTCGCATCTGATGTGACGTCACTCTGCAAGGAAACAGAGCCACGTGTGCTAAGCTCTCCACTGGCATACTTATTGAGCCGCTCAATACACTTACATGAAATTTATCCAGACTGGCGAATGTAGCAACCATCCCAGATGTTCTATGAATTTCGGCGCCTCGTGTATATTCACTTAATATAAGTTCCTCTAAATGCCTTCCATGCTATGTTCTCCGGCTGAACCCTTAATGTTGATATGGCATGACGATTTGTGTTCACTCGCAGCAGAGTAGCACGAATCTCCAAGTATCAAGGATAAGGTCTCTGCATAAGGTATTCGAATCAGAAAAGCATGCTGCTCTATGGCAATGAACTTAAAAGAACTCTGTGTCAACACATAGAACTCAATCAATCGTCCTGACTAACTTACAGAAGTTAGAGTTTCTCCCCTCGCGCAATGTACCAGACCTTGTTTGTCAAAATTAAGACTAAGAAATTAATCCGCCATGGATTAGCAGGTGCAAAACCTCGCCCAGAATAAGAAAACATGGAGCCGCAGCAGCAAAGAGAGGCGTGGCTATGCCTTAGGCCATCTAGCGCCATTAGCCATGCCCCGACCCTATTTTTCTCGACCAATCAGGTTGCTTTAAACTCGCCACATGCACACAAGTTGTGGCTGGGCCCATGCTTACCGGCCCCACTTCTAATCGACCAATCAGAACGCGCCAAAGGCGCCACACTATCATCAGAAGTGTGGTCGTTCCTTGTGTTTGGATGGCCCCCTTTTGTGGCCAATAAAGTTGCTCTAAACTTTCCACCATACGTTAAAGGCCAAACACACCCTGCCGCGCCACATTGCTAAACTGACAAGCCAAAGGCGCCCTACCACAACAACATATTGGTAGGCATGCCAACATGCCACTCTACCGCGACAACTTCGCAACATGCCAACTTCAAAACATGCTACCTCGCAAACATGCCACTTTGTGGCAACCTGCCATAAATAGCCACCCATGACAATTCCTACTCCTATGGCCGTTTCCACACTATGGCCTTGCCATAGTTCCTTTGGCATAGCCATGGCGCCGTTTGGACATGCCAAACCCTATTTGCCACGTCGCAGTCGCATGCCACGTGCACTAATTAGGGTTTCGACATGCCAAACCCTAATTCAGGCAAATTGCTACCAAAGCCAAATAGTATTTCCCGGAGCAACGAGATTGGCGTGAACATGGCCAATGTTGCCACGCCACATGTGGGTCCGACTCCACGGCGCCAAAACCAAGCCTTGGCCACGCCAAGCCCTAATTCTTCCACGGCACCTTGGCCATGCCAAGCCCTAATTCTTCCGCGGCACCTTGGCCACGCCAAGCCCTAATTCTTCCACGACACCTTTGCCACGCCAAGCCCTAATTCTTCCACGGCTTATTTTTCCACGACGAATTCTTCCACGGCGCTAAACCCTAACTTTGGCCACGGAGCCAATTTTTAGCTTTGTCATACCGCAACATCACCGGCATACCGCTATGCCACGGCTACGCCATTGGCATGCCGCTATGCCATGGCTACGCCACTGGCATACCATTAGCATGTGGATGACACCACTTCGCTATACAACAAGATGTGGCCATAATCAATGTCCATCCTTCTTCATGAGATGCAATCACAACCATCCAAGTTCGCTACCGAACTGATGGACTTGTGGCAACTCTTAGGCAACCAACCGCCTAAACCCAACGACCATGGCTACGCCAGGCGCCACTGGCACCATCGTGCCACTAGCATGCAAGAGTCATGCTACAATGCCACTGCGCCATTGTCAGGCGCCAACATAAGGTATCCACAATCAACGGCTACCCTTATTCATAAGATGAGATCTCGGCCATCAAAGTTCGCCACCAAACCGGTAAGCTCGCGACAAGTTTTAGGAGACTAGCCAAAACGAGCCTAGCATCACATCCTATTTACCTGCGGCAAGCCTCTCGATTTTAACTTGCCACATGTTGCAAAGTGCTACATGTTTTCCACGAAAACACTCGAGACATCAAAATATGTCATAAACTAGGGATGCTTATCGTGGTATTGGTCCAGCGGTTTACAGCGTGCGGCGTGCAATGCGCCTGTTACAAGAAAGTGTCATGAAGTGGGATAATTAGTGGTGGTGAAAAGTAACGGTATAAACAATTCATTTACTTCATCATGGAAGCGTAATGACTGGCGGTTACACGAAATCACTTCCCTCATCATGGAAGCATAACGTCTAACAGTTACACGTTTTTTATTCTTCCACCACTCAATCGTTTCCACTTCCTACGAGACTAGGGTACGTTTCACTATGACTTGTATAAATAGGTCTCACCTATTTCCACCAAACAACATGGTTTTTGGTCAGGAGAACAATACAACA
The DNA here is from genome assembly GCA_023531295.1 of Papaver armeniacum. NCBI lineage: Eukaryota > Viridiplantae > Streptophyta > Magnoliopsida > Ranunculales > Papaveraceae > Papaver > Papaver armeniacum. The sequence continues at coordinate 226,558 of JAJJWW010015058.1, read as the reverse complement.
TCCAGAAATTATCTGATAGCTTTTTCATCCATCTAGCCAGTTCAGCTTTCTGATACAAGTCACAAAATGCCCACACTTCCAGAATCAACTATTCTGATCTCAACACTTTCTTCGCTTCCCTCCCTAAGACCAACCATTCTCCTTCACTTTGTGGCCGAAGCAAGCCTGGAACGGCCATTTCGTTTAGGCCAGGATTGTACAGATTGATCTCTCGAATCAAAAGTAATCCCATGCAGTACATTGTTTAGGGTTTACATTCGTTTCTCACCTACACACACCCAAAATTACCAAAATCAACAGAAACGGTTTTCACCCACAAACAATTGGCGACCACGGTGTGAGATTAATCTCTCGGTTACAATATCAATTTCCTAATTCCCGATTTTATCTTTCAACTCCGATCTCAAGATGGTAGAACTCAGGTCAGGATCAGCAACAAACCCTGAGAACACTGGCGCCGAAATTATTCTAGGCGTTAAAGTTTCTCCCAGTGGTGCTAATACTCTACCTGTCAACACCAGCAATATGGAGAATGTTCCTTCAGGTGTTACACCTCCAATCACCAGAGCTAGAGCCTCTGCCGCGGAAAATGCTCCTTCGGGTGTTACACCTTCAATCACCAGAGCTAGAGCCGCTTCCGCCGCTCCCAATATTTCGTCAAGTATGACACCTCCAACCGTCACCAGAGCCGCAACCACTCCGCCGTTAGGACGAGAAACTAGAGGAACCCGAGGAAGCCGACCCTATATTACTATTGCTGATTTGATGGAAAGACATGAGGTTCTCGCTAGAGCTCAGATGGACATGGACTCAACTTAGAATGAGGTACTTATTTTTCTCTAGACACTAACAAAGACGCTACCACAAGAATCGCGCCAGCTAGAACCAATGAGGAACACCTCCGATACCCATGGCGCCAACAACTCAACATGGCGCACCTTTGTAGGTGAAGAAATTCGCCCAGGAACTCCAGCGGAAGGAAATCAACCGTCCAATTTTGTCACACGAGAAGATTTGGAACGACTTCTCCGAAACCGAGACAAAAGCGATTTCATGGATACATCAGCATCAACCCCCGTATCCTCCGTAATTACAAAGAATTCCTCTTCCAAGGGGGTACTCTTCCCCTCAATTCTCTCTGTATGACGACATCGGTAATGCGCGTGAACATGTCTCTCGATTCTTGGAGTCTTTTGGGGAGCATGAATACAATCACGTTCTCCGTTTGAAGGAGTTTTCGAAATCACTTACTGGAAGAGCATACACATGGTACAACAACATTATGCCAGGCAGCATATCCAATTGGTCTGACATGGTTGTGGCTTTTTACATGAAGTACTTCTTTGTATCTGAGCAAATTAACTTCTCAGATCTAGGAAGGATGTTCCAACGAAACAATGAACATCCGAATGATTTCAAAAGATTCAGAATTCAAGCGCTAGATTGTCATGACCCGAACGTGACCGAACAACAATTGGTGGATTCTTGCATCAATGGGATGATTCCCATCTACCGCGCCTTACTAGAGAATCTGTGATTCCAGATATTCTCTGAACTTCATGAAGCTGCAAAACGGTCGGCCACAACAACACCAGCGTTGTTGGAAAGAACCAGTCCAACCAGAACCGAGGACGCACGTGAAACTCGAGGAAATAGACGCCTCGTCAATAAGCAATACAACACTAGTCCCTCATCTGTGAGCGTGGTAGACGAAGGAGGAAAAAGGAAGGCTCTAGAGGTAGAACATCAATCCAAACGCGCAGCGCCAGCGCGACAGGCAGCTCCGTCACGGAAGACCACCGCTAAAGCTCCCATTCGACATCAAGAAGCTGGAGAAAACGTCTTGGATTTCCCGTTCCCAATCAAGGAAGTGATTGAACTCTTGAAAGCATGGATCCAAGACGACCCCATAAGACTACCTCCTACCAGACGCCCAACAACCGAAGCGGAAATGGCAAACCTCAAATATTACCGCTACCACAGATTTTTTCACCACCCGACCAGTGACTGAAATAAGCTAAAGCATATCTTCAAAGAAAAGATAGAAGCAGGGGAGCTTCGACTGGGCAATGAAGGAGTTCACAGAGATACACTTCTAGTCATGAGTTGCATGGTCTCTAGGGACTCTGTACACGAGACTGTGCAATCCATGATGCAGCATGTGTGCGAAATTCTCTATCTCTCCAAGACACAGCGTCAAGATATCTTCACAGCCTTTAACCGTGTTGTATCGGGCAAGCGACTCTTTCCTAATGAAGAAACCACGCCATAACCCCAAACTCTCTCAAGAAGCGGTACTGGAAAATACAACTAGGGACTGCTGACCACGGTTTACCTGAGGGACGCCGAGCTCGACAACACATTAATCGACGCGGCCTCTGACTTCAACATCGTTACCATCAAAACTCTGAGAGCTGTGGGAGTTTCGAAGCAGGAGGCTACCCGTTCCCCAACCATGGTCAAAAACTTAGAAGGGAAGGCGATGGACGCATATGGCTACATCAACCTTGAAATCAAGGTGGGAGACACTCTAACACATGGCAAATTCCACATCGTCAAAGAACTCTCAAATTACGACATGATTCTGGGGCGCGCATGGGTACACAACAACAAAGCGAAGTTAAGAGTATCCCCTCTGCCGATGATGGTACCCGAAAGAATTTCCAACAAGCCGTCCAACTTGGAAGATTACATTTTGCCGTATCAACAACTTACCAATATAACTCAATTTCCTGGAGAAAGCCCGTTGACGTTCATCCGCAGATTCCGAGCACAAATAAGCCTGGTTAAACAACCCTTTCTGCACCCAATCACCTCTCCTCTCGGCCAGGCATGGGGACTCGGTCCGATTATCAACCCGGGCGTCATTAGGAGATGTGAATGGGACGTTGGGCCTTTCAAGCGCTTTGTCAAAAATCTGGAAGCGGTTACAGCCAAAGATGAAGAGCTTAATAATCAAGTGGTTGCGCAACGCCTAAACCCGTTTCAAATTGGAGATGTGGTAGTCAAGACGACCTCGTTTCAAGTTGGAGATATAACAGTGAAGATAGCCGCTCGACCCGATCCGCCTAAAGGAAAGGAAGACGAGCCATACCTGGTGGCGGATGTTATCTTGGGCGGTTACTGCGAACTCATCAATACCGACAAATTGGAAGGTGTGACGATTCACTCGCGATGGCTCAAACCCTTCAATACCTAAAATGTTGTGCTACCTTCACCTCCAGCGTTATCCTTTCAGCATTTCCTTCAGCATTTTTTCTTTTTCACGCAATGATTGTAACTTCTCTAAAATGGTTGCACCGCTTGCATTCATAAGTAGAGTTTTCAATTTCAGTTAAAAGAATATCTTTCCTTAAAAAGTTTCTCAAATCATCTTAAAGGAAAAATACAGAGTAAACCCAAACTGTCACAGAGTCACTACCCGGCGATTGAAAACCAAAGAAACCTAACCACCACAAAAATATCTATCCAAAAGTACTGATGCAAGGAAGATGATCATCAAGCGGCAGAACAGATATCTTTTCAAAAATATCCAACTTCAAATCTCACCTAACGCTCTACTAGTTTTCGGGATGTGTGACAATGATGCTGCTACAAGGGAGAACCAAGAAATAGGTCGGTCGAACCTTTAAACCATTGTTGTTATTTCCCCTGTCTCGCGTTATTATGGGTGATGTCGGCGTTCGGAGGCATTGGTTGTGCAGCAGGCCGGCTAGTACCTGTGGCAAATTCCATCCACACTATTTGTGTACGGCATCTGTCCATCTACTGGGTGGCTAGAAGGGGCGAGCAACTTATTTTCACATAAAGGGTTTTTGGATCTTTTCAGTATGAAGGTTTTATTAATTCATTCAGAGATGTGAAACCATAAAAGCTGAATAACGGAATGTTACTTGGCGAGGCCCTAACTTCGCCATGGAAACAAGAAAGTGAAAGTAAACCTTTGGAATATCAAAAGCGGCTACACGCCGAGAAGAAATAGCAAAAGTGGAAAAACTGGTCGTTAATGGCAGACGCCTGGATCAATAACGCCTTCATCAAAGCTTTTTCAAGCACTTTCCCCAGCACCTTCTCTGGCAGCAAACGTTCCATCCAGACGCCGTTTCGGCAAAGATCGACCTCAACATCCCATCCGTGGCCCTCCTTTCGGCACCTCGCATCCCATCCGGCCGTTTCCACATCCACGTCCGGCGTTTGTTTCAACAATAGTCCCAGCGTATGTTTCCATGGATTCTCCAATGGCCCCAACATATATTGCCTCCGTCTCCTCTTCCGCCTTGACGACATCCTCATCGGTCACTTCAAAGTCCCTGACAACAGTTTTGGCGTCCACTCCAGAAGTTGCTTCAGTTTCGTAAACCGTGTTGACATCTTCCTCAAGAGCTTTTCCAGCAGCTTCTTGAGGATGTCCCGGTTCGTACGCATCAGAGTCAAGGATTACGATACCATCATGAATAGGGTAATTAAACTGGCCCTCACCTAAAAGTTTCATGGACTCAATCTTCCGCCGCTTCAACCGAGTGGCGAATCGTTCAGCCCTAGCACTGGGTTGTAGAGAAGCTTCATTAATCTGAGATCTCCCGACCCGTTGAGATGCTTCATCATGCCTCCACTTTTCCTCCATGTCCACCGAAGCCATGAGAGTCTGAACACACGTCTACACGCTGCATAAATGGGCGAGAGACATACCTTGTATAATCTTGTCAGCTTCACGGAACAAGGAATCAATTGTATCTAATACCTCCTCATGAAAAGAAAACTGTTTTTCGTCGGCTTCAAAATCTCTCTCCGAAGAGTCAGAGTTATGATCATCACAGGAAGATCCCATTATAAATAAAAATAAATTTTTTTACCATGTTTGCATCGGCAATCTACATGATGAAGAAGACAAAATGGGAACTAGGAAAAGAAACACGAGACAATACTTGTGAAGAGGGGGACGCGATTTTATGAAGATCTGTATGAACGAAGGATTCAAGATCACTTCTTATATTCAGCAGATTGATGAAGCCTGAGAAAGAAAATCCTTTTACCAGCCGTGAATTAAGGCTTCAAACGCGTGATACCAGCTGGATTAGATATTTGTTTATACGAGATAATTAGGCTTTGGTATCCAAGTCAGCAGTCGTCCCTATCATTCTTTGGCTTAACCAGCGCCATCCTCTTCGTGTCCCAAGCTAACGCTCCATGGCTTCATCTTCACCACGCCATTGGCCCTCCAAGCTAGTCATGCCATTGGCCCTTCCAAGCTAGCCTCACCATCGGCCCTTCCAATCTAGCCACGTCATCCACCTTTCCGTAGACAGTCAAAGCGGCACTATCTTGGCCGTTCAAAGCAGCTCCATTTCCACCAGCCAAGGAAGCGCCATCTTGGCCATTCAGGAGCCATCTCCATGCATTCCGTAACCTAGCCGGCTAGCAAAATTCACCGTTCCGCGGACCAAGTTGCACTGCCACCTCTGATTAGTAGCTAAAGTCGCAGTGCTGAGGCCAGCAACCCATGGACAAACTAAATTTATGCGAAGCCTCCGATGTAAGGATCACAGATTCTTCGTGCCTCTTGACAAAGGTTAGCCAAATCTTCCTGAAAATCTCTTCATGACTTGTTGTTTCGATTTTATCCTTGTTTGTCACCATCTCATGCTTACCCCGCAACAATGCCACTGTTTCGAGCTAAGCATGGGACTTAATGTTGATGGTGGATTTTAGATTAGGGTTAAAATCGTAAAACCTCGCATCTGATGTGACGTCACTCTGCAAGGAAACAGAGCCACGTGTGCTAAGCTCTCCATTGGCATACTTATTGAGTCACTCAATACACTTACATGAAATTCATCCAGACTGGTGAATGTAGCAAATTTTAAACCTTGCCTTTGCATCCCGAGATGTTATGTGAATTTCTTGTTATTTGAAATAATATTGTTGTCGCCTCACGTATATTCACTTAATATAAGTTCCTCTGAATGCCTTCTATGCTATGTTCTCCGGCTGAACCCTTAATGTTGATATGGCATGACAATTTATGTTCACTCACAGCAGAGTAGCACGAATCTCTAAGTATCAAGGATAAGGTCTCTGCATAAGGTATTCGAATTAGAAAAGCATGCTGCTCTCTAGCAATGAACTTAAAAGAAATATGTGTCAACACATAAAACTCTATCAATCGTCCTTACTAACTTACAGAAGTTAGGGTTACGTGCCTCGCGCAATGTACCAGACATTGCTTGTCAAAATTAAGCCTAAGTAATTAATCCGCCATGGATTAGCAGGTGCAGATGCTCGCCCAGAATAAGAAAACAGGGAGCCGTAGAAGCAAAGAGAGGCGTGGCTATGCCTTAGGCCATCTAGCGCCATTAGCCACGCCCCGAACCTATTTCTCTCGACCAATCAGGTCGCTTTAAACTAGCCACACGCACACAAGTTATGGCTGGGCCCATGCTTGCCGGCCCCACTTCTAATCGACCAATCATAATGCGCCAAAGCCTTCACACTCTCACCAGAAGTGTGGTCGCGCCTTGTGTTTGGCTGGCCCCCTTTTGTGGCCAATCAAGTTTCTCTAAACTTGCCACCATACGTTAAAGGCCAAACACACCCTGCCGCGCCACCTTGCTAAACTGACAAGCCAAACGTGCCCTACCAAAACATGCCACTCTACCGCGGTAGCATGCCAACATACCACTCTACCGCGAAAACTTCGCAACATGCCAACTTCACAACATGCTACCTCGCAAACATGCCACTTCGTGGCAACCTGCCATAAATAGCCACCCACGGCAATTCCTACTCCTATGGTCGTTTCCACACTATGGCCTTGCCATAGTTCCTTTGGCATAGCCATGGCGCCGTTTGCACCAAAGTAGCGCCATGCCGCAGCCGCATGCCACGTGCACTAATTAGGGTTTCTACATGCCAAACCCTAATTCGGGCAAATTGCTACCAAAGCCAAATAACGTGTTTCCCGAATCAATGGGATTGGCGTGGCAACATGGCCAATGTTTCCACGCCACTTGTGGGTCCGACACCACAACGCCAAAACCAAGCCTTGGCCACGCCAAGCCCTAATTCTTCCACGACACCTTGGCCACGCCAAGCCCTAATTCTTCCACGACACCTTGGCCACGCCAAGCCCTAATTCTTCCACGGCTAATTCTTCCACGACGAATTCTTCCACGGCGCCAAACCCTAACTTTGGCCACGGAGCCAATTTTTAGCTTTGGCCATACCGCAACATTACCGGCATACTGCTATGCCACGGCTACGCCATTGGCATGCCGCTATTCCATGGCTACGCCACTGGCATACCATTAGCATGTGGTTGACGCCACTTCGATGTACAACAAGATGTGTCCATAATCAATGGCCATCCTTCTTCATGAGATGCAATCTCAACCATCCAAGTTCGCTACCGAACTGATGGACTTATGGCAACTCTTAGGCGACCAATCGCCTAAACCCAACGACCATGGCTTAGCCAGGCGCCACTTGCACCATCGTGCCACTGGCATGCACAAGTCATGCCGCAATGCCACTGCGCCATTGTTAGGTGCCAACACAAGGTAGCCACAATCAACGACCACCTTTATTCATAAGATGCGATCTCGGCCATCGAAGTTCGCCACCAAACCGGTAAGCTCGCGACAAGTTTTAGGCGACTAGCCGCCTAGCTTCACATGCTATTTACTTATGGCAAGCCTCTCGATTTTAACTTGCCACACGTAGCAAAGTGCTACATGTTTTCCACAAAAAACACTCGAGACATCAAAATATGTCATAAACTGGGGGATGCTCATCAGGGTATGGGTCTGGCGGTTTACAACGTGCGACGTGCAATGCGCCCGTTACAAGAAAGTGTCATGAAGTGGGATAATTAGTGGTGGTGAAAAGTAACGGTGTAAACAATTTATTTCCTTCATCATGGAAGCGTAATGACTGGCGGTTACACGAATTCACTTCTCTCATCATGTGAGCAAAACGTCTAACAGTTACACGTTACTCTTTTCTTCTACCACTCAATCGTTTCCACTTCCTACGAGACCAGGGTACGTTTCACTATGTCTTGTATAAATAGATCTCACCTATTTCTACCAAACAATAGGGTTTTTGGTCAGGAGAACAATACAACATCCAAAAATCATTTGATATCTTTTTTCATCCATCTAGCCAGTTCAACTTTCTGATACAAGTCACAAAATGCCCACACTTCCAGAATAAACTATTCTGGTTTCAACACTTTCTTCGCTTCCCACCCTATGACCAACCATTCTCCTTCACTTTGTGACCGAAGCAAGCCTGGAACGGCCATTTCTTGGTTTAGGCCAGGATTGTACAGATTGATCTCTCGAATCAAAAGTACTCCCGTGCAGTACATTGTTTAGGGTTTAGATTCGTTTCTCACCTACACACACCCAAAATTACCAAAATCAGCAGAAACGGTTTTCACCCACAAACAAATTCATCTCTAATTATCATCTTTATTCTTCCCTTCTCATCATCTGCAATCTTCGTATTTCATTTAACTAGCTGGTTCTTCATTAGTTGGTATCACATCCAACGTTTTAGATTCTTATCTAAAGACAGATCCTTAAACCGCTTCCGCAACTCAAAACCCTAAAACATAATTTCACAAAGTTATTTTAGTTTTCGTTTCAATGGGAGAAAAGACACTTACAAAAGCTGATATTGAAGATCACGAAAGAACTCTTGAAACCTCTTTCAACTTCCATTACAAACCTTGAAACCAAAATTGAGACAAGCATCAAATCTCTAAAAAAGATGTCGAAAAGAAGTTTGAAATACATGAAAAATTTCTAATCAAGTTATTGAAACACACAGGTGTTGATGGTGGATTTTCATTTAAGGCTAAAATTGTAAAAGCCAAAATTATGCGCTAACATCTTGCAAAAGATAAAGCCATTAATGAGTGATGAATACTTCTTCACTTTACTAATTCACCTAGAATGGAGCATGTGGAAACAATCCCAGTATTTTGTGAATTAAATATACGAAATTCATCCAGGTTGGAGCATGTGGCAACAATCCCATATACCCTGTGAATTTACAGCATTATTAATTAATGCATATCCAGCCTTGTATTTCCTGTATTCATTACCGGTGCGGCATGACGACTGAGTGTTGTTCTCAGCAGAGCAACACGAATCTCCAAGCATTAATAATGAAGCATGTACGAAATACCCATACAAGCTACAACTCTCGGTGTGTTATACTAGCCCGATTGATCATATTTGAACCTGGACTGACCATATCAGTCTCAGAAACGATCACGACCATCCAACTTCACCAGCATGATTGGATGGCTTAGATTAAATCCATGACCCCAAGCAGGTATTAGAATATTCACCACCGACCCAACGCGGGCCCCGCATGGTCGGTCTCCCCAAAAGGGTGGCATAGCTTGCCAAACCGTCCAAGCCAAAGCAGTATGGACGAAAAACCCTAAATTAGGGTTTGCGGCACATTACATGTATCGCAAAACAGTCTCAACCGTCCATCTTCGCAGGCATAGATGGAGGGTGTAGATGTAGATTCAAAGGGCCCAGAGCATGTCAACACAAACACCGTGGGCCCGCCTACATACCTGACTGATCGGTCAGGACCAACTATGATTGGTCGTCTTGATTCGTGCGCCACAAATTGGGTATGACACACGGCCGGCAAAACCTAATTAGGGTTTGTGTCGCGATCACGAGCGTCCCTTTTCTCCTGCTCAAATGAATGGTCCGGGAATAGACTAAGCAGGTCTGGTAAGTATCAACACGATCACTGCGGGCCCACCTATCTCCACACCCGATCGGCCAAGACCAAACTTGGATGTACACCTCGATTCGCACGCCCAAGCTAGGCGTGGTCACACTTCCCAACCACAAACTGATCTCGACCGCTCAAATTTGCCGGACAAATTGAGTGGCTTAGATCACGTTTCTATGGGACAATGAAGTACAGACGTGTACGCCATCCCACCGTATGCACGCCCGAATGATCGACCAAGACCGACCAGGCTTGGTCGTCTTGAAACGCGCGCCCGAAGTGGGCATGATGCGTGGCTTTTACGGCACCAGATTTCTGTTACAAATTGATCTCGACCACTCAACTTCGCCGGACAAATTGAGTGGCCCAGATCACACTTTCACAAGACAATGAGGTATGGGCGCCTACACCGTCATGTCGTCTACACACATGCACGATCGGCCCTGCCAAAATTATATCCCAAGCTTGGATTCGACCAAGATGAAGAGTGATGCTTGCGCACCTCTTCAAAAACCCTAATTCCACCAACGATCGCAGATGAGTGTCTCAAAGATCATCTTGTCCGTCCGACTTCACCGGCTTGGTTATACAACCCTGGTCAGGAGTTAATTGGTCAGTGAGGCGTCATGGTGATCACCACCCGTCACTTTACCACACCATGATGCAGTACCTGCATAGAATACACACGGTACTTCACAAGTATCGACTTTCTAAATAACTTAGTTATTTAATCTAGCATTACATGATGCTTTCTGTAGGTCCCACGATCCACACACTCGAGACATCAATCATGTCACAAACTGGGGGATACATATTGGGGTATTGGTCTGGCGGTTTACAGCGTGCAGCGTGCAACGCGCCATCACAAGAACGCGTCAGGAAGTCATGGACGGTTAGAGATGACAGGAAAAGTGGGCAAGACTGGTCGTGTAACACTAACACACAACTCTACTACTCCATCACTCCACTTCATCCACTTCCCACGAGAGACGTGAATAAGGCTCAAATGACTTGTATAAATAGGTTCTCCTCCCTATTTCCAAAAAAAGAACAAGTCCGCACAACGAGGCAAGTGTTGATACCATCGTATTCAAACACCGTAATCGATAGCTTACATCCTGCAAGCCGTTCAGCTTTTCCTCGATACAAGTCATACATAGCCAACACCTTCACAATCTCAACACCTTCTTCGCTTCCCTCCCTAAGATCAACCCCATGTCCTTCACTTTGTGACCGAAACAAGTCTGGAACGGCCATTTCTTGGTTTAGGCCGGATTTGCACATTGATTTCTCGAATCTACAAGCACTCCCGTGTAGTGCATTTGTTTAAGGTTTAGACTCATTTCTCATCCACACATCCCAAATTACCAAAACCGTCAGAGATAGTTTTCACCCATAAACAACAGGATTAGAAGATGGAGTCATGCCAGGTTTGATTGAAAAAGAAGAAGAAAAGAAAATAGAAGAGCAAAAAGATGATGAAACAAAAAAAATTAAGAGGTTCTTTTGTTCAGAATACTTTTATTCCTGACAAAGTTTCACAAATTCTTGAATTCAAAAAGCAGTTTAAGAGCTTTATTAATGATCCTTTTAAAAAGCCCGCAACTTTGAATCTCAACAGTGATGAGGACAGGGACAAGGCAGAAGAAGACCTGGAAAAAAGGTGGATAGAATATAGAAGATTAAAGTCTAGTATAAATCCTTATGGGACTTTACCAGAATATAAATTGAAAGCTGATATACCTAACTTTCATGGTGGTTTACAAATTGAAGATTTGTTGGATTGGTTTTATGAAGTATAAACGTTTTTCTACTTCATGGAAGTACCTGATTCTTCTAAAGTAAAACTGGTAGCGTATAAACTTAAAGGTGGAGCTGCAGCTTGGTAGGAAAGACTCTGTGAAGATCAAAGCAAGTATCTTAAACCTCCTTTACATACTTGGACTAGAATGAAAGACTTTTTAAGAGATAAGTTTTTACCTAGATATTATAGATATCAACTATTTATCAAACTTCAAAATTGTAGACAATGAGCTAGACTTGTTGAAGAGTATGTAGCTGAATTTTACAGTTTAGTTGCACGTAATTAATTCAATGAAATTGAGGAACAACTTGTAGCTAGATTTATCGAAGGTTTGAATCGATCGATTTATGAAGGGATGACTCAATTATTTTACACCATGGTTGAAGCTATATAACAAGCTAGCAAAATAGAATGACGTTTTTTTCGTTCTCAAAGGTTTTCATCTAGATAGAGATCCAAATATCAAGGTAACTTCAAATCTTCTTCTTTATTCAATAATTACAGTGAAAATCCTTATTATCAAGATGATATTTCTAGTTGACAACAGTTTCGAACTACCAACTTTACTTATTCTCCAATACCAAAGAATCATTCACATATTCTTCCTAATCCTGTTGAATTTCAATCCGTACAACAACCTCAGACTGTTACTTCTCATCCAAGTAACAATTCAAATAATCGTCTTACCAGTAAAAACCAAACACCTTTTCCTCCTCAACAAAAAAACCTAAACCCTTATGCCAAATTCGGTGGAGAAAAGTGCAACAAATGCCAATTGCAAGGACATACTTCTTCAGAATGCCGTAGAGCCCATGGGTTAGTGCATCAAGAACCAGAAAATACACATAAGTATAATGGTTTGGTTAATGATGATTTAAATAATTTAGAGAAGTCTGAGGAAGAAGAAGGGGATAATGAATTAGTCGAAGAGTTGTACAGTGAATATTTTATAAGTATGATTCGACCTTTATTACTTTGTCAACCATATTTTTCACAAATAAATAGTATTTTCAGAATAAGGTGCTTAATCAAGGGAGTTACATATGATCTAATAATGGATAGTGGAAGCATGGATAACTACATTTCAGTTGAGGTAGTTTAAAAGCTAGGGTGACCAGGTACTCCACATCCTCATCCTTATTCAGTAGGTTGGGTTAATAGTTCTTCTTATAAAAAAATTACTCACCAATGTCTTATTGAATTTGCTCTCAAGGGTTATGAAGATTCAGTTTTATATGATGTTATTAATATGTCTGCTGCACATTTATTACTTGAAAGGGCTTGGCAGTATGATATGTGTGCATGCAGTTCACAATTTTTTTGAAAATACATATACCTTTTTTCAAGGATAGCAAGAAGAAAGTTTTAGTTCCTTCTAAATCTACAACCATTTATAAAGAACATAGTGATGGAAAGACAATCACATTGGTAGATAGTATTGTGAAACACCTACAAACACATACACTTAATTCTCATGAAAATTCTAAGCCAATGATAGTCATTCCAGAAAGAGTACAACCTTTGATCACTCATTTCCATGGTCTGTTTCCTGATGAACTTCCAAGATCTTTACCTTCATAAAGAGATTTACAACAAAAGATAGACTTCATTCCCGGTGCATCTCTTCCAAATCATGCTCATTACAGATTGATCCCTAAAGAACATGAGATTTTGCAAAGACAAGTAAATGATTTATTGGAGAAAAATTTGATCATATTGAGCAAGAATCCTTGTGCTAGTCCAACATTTGTTGTTGATAATAAGGATGGAAGACGGAGAATGTGTATTGACTGTAGGGATCTAAACAGAGTCACTATTCCCTATAGATTTCCTATACCAAGATTGGATGATTGGATGATTGGATTAATATGCTTGTTGGATTTAAAGTGTTTTATGTTAGAGCACTTCTCGGTCGAACTCGCAAGCGTTGCTATCTTAATCTTGTTTGTCAAGTTTAGTTGTCAAACTATAAGTCTTGATTTCTAGTCTACTTATAGCTAAGTATCGGATTAGGATAGAATGTGTAGTCGAGCTTTAGACTTCACGACGTTCATCGATTGAAGGCGAAGAACTACTAAGGGATCTTGTGGAACTTCATCAACAAAAGGTATGTGGAGACTTGAACTCATCTATCCTCAAAAGTCCATTTCTACTCTATCTCCTATTTGAGACAAAAGTCGTATAGATATATAGACTTCAAATATACACATTTAATATTTCGAGCTGAGTTTAACTCGCTTACATATTTCTCGAAATATGTGTTAGTAAGCTTTCGCTTTAACCAAGTTCATCTTATATTTTTTGACGAAAGTCAAAAGATGATCATGTGAAAATCGCCTGGTAACATCTTATATGATTTGTGTGAGACAGTCATTTGGTGTAGACTCGGAATATTTCGTATTGATCATTTTATCACTTAAAAATTGCTTTGAAGCTAATAGTTTATGTGAGACAACTATTTTCGTCTTCTAAGAATGTTTCAATGATTGAAATGGGAGTTTAGGAAAATTAACCGTTGATTGGATATAGCATAGTATGCGTACTTGTATGCTAACTGTTGCAAGTTATTCCAAGTCCGGGAACCATAGTATGCATACACATATACGTACTGGTTTGATAGTTGAAGTCAGAGAACTTAGTATGCATACCCATATGCTTACCGGCGTAATTTTAAGTCCGGGAATTAAACTGAGTTTGGTCGTGAACGATAGTATGCGTACATGTTTGCATACTAGCGAACCCAGACCAAGTCCGGCTACTTAGGTATGCGTACACGTTTGCATACTTGAGTGGGTTAAGTTCTAAAATCGGTTTGTTCATGAACAAATACATTTATAAAATAAGGAATGCAATCTTTTGCAAACAGTGGCTATAATGTTAATAAATTGATTCGAGTGAATCAAAATCGATTTTGCTTCAATTGTGTCTTGTATACATCTATGAGAATATAAACAATTGAACAACTCAATTTGAGTCATTTGAACTAGTTGTGTTAAGATGAACAAGGTTGATATGAAAGTGTTCATATGGCTAACTTCGGTTAACTATTGTTGAACCAACCAAGTGTACACGTTTAGGCACGGTTGCCCATATCTAAATGAATTCACATTTCATTTATGTATAACAAGCAAAGTTCGATCTAACAGTTGAAATATATTAGCTTGAGTCTAATCAGGTTTTCATCTAATGGTGAATATTGAATGCTTTGTTACCAAGATAACATTGATTGCAAACCCTGACTTGAAGACTATTTAAGGGAGAACTCTAGAAACTGAGAAACCTAATCCCCACACCTCATGTGTGATACTAGTTGCGACTAGAGTCGATTCTCCTTTAACCTAGGTTTTTCCTAAAACCATTATAGATTAACGACTTAAAGACTTCATTGGGATTGTGAAGCCAGACCCAAGTATTTTCTCCGTAGTTGCGTGTTGTGATCTTACTTTGTTCTAGCATATTGAGTACTATCTTATCTAAGATTTGCTCGAGATTTAATCTCCGATAGGTAAGATAAAATTTAGTCACAAAAATCTTCGTCTCATCGTTTGTGATTTCACAATATCTTGTTCCACTACCATACGGTTAAGATTGTTAGATCATAGCTCGGTTGAACCCACCAAGCGTTGGTATGTCAAGTTTGGTTGTCATATTTTAGTGAGCCAAAACTCATTTTAAGAGTCGCTTGATTATGTACTAGAGTCAAATTCGTATAGGTTATCTTGAAAGTATTAGGATATGAGACATTACAAGTATTGCGAAGACTTGAAGAAGTGAAGAAGTAAGGAGCTACAACAACAACATCATCCTTCCACTTGAGGTTAGTGATATTTGACTTGAACTGTTTCATTCCCTAGAGTATCTTTCAAGTCGTGCATATTGAAAACAAAACTGTAAAGCATGAATGACACTCTAGTTATACATAGTATTAAGGAATACAATACGAGGTTTATCGCTTAACCATTAAACTTTGTAGATAAGACATCGACATAATCGTTTGAATGCTATTGTGATTATGTATGGATATAAGGTGAAGATTTTATCCTAGGAAACAATGCCTTACATTTGTTTTAAGGAAGTAAATTCATGAACTTGTTTTGTGAATCAAAAAGGAAATCGCCAGGAATTATTGGTACTGTTATTCATTGCATATCTTGTGAACAACCAATATGTGTGATTAGTATAACCGCTCATGACTTGTTTATGTTCTTGGTAAAACTATTCACAAAGGCCTGACTTTTGTATTAGTATGACTTTTCTTACCCATGTCCTAACACCAACAACAACATGTCAACGAAAGGAAGGGAAAATGAACAACAAAAATGTAATAAATAACAAGGGAAGGAGAAAGGAGGAAAACCAACCTCGGGAATCCACGAGCCTAGCGGAGTATCACAACTTTAGGACGAGACGCGGAGGAACAAGAGGAAGATTCGGAGTCACTAGTGGAACCTGACAAATGAAAAATGAGCACCATTGCAAAACCAACTTAGATTTATATCAAAAAAAAAAAGGTGAGAAGAGGAAGGTAAAGGGAGAGGAATGACAAAAACAAAGATACATATTAAATAAGAAGCTACCTGCAGAATCATTAACGTCTAATGCCACGTGAGATGAGGACCCACCAAAAACTGACCGACAAGACCCAGAAGGGCTCATTGATTGCAAAATGGCACTGGGAGACACCGGAAGTTCACCCCTGCCCCGAACAGTTTCAGACCTAAGAGGGTGAATTGATGATACGTAAAGGCGCGGGATACCCAGCCAGCCCCTGAAGGAGGGTAACCCCCAAATCTGTCAACTGGTCCACAAACGAGGGAGTTGGTCTGCCGCTCACGTCCCTCGGGGATTGCGTTGTGCTCCTCCTATAACTTTGACGTGACTGAAAAGGCGCAGTATTAGCAGAGGAACAAGGGCGCGGAGCAGAAGACTGATTCGCCTCCCGCCTGGCTTTCTTCTTTAAACTACTCTCAGTCCAATCACATCCGGGCATGTTTAAGTATTCCTCCATCACGTAAGAAGGGGATTTCCACCTTAAGCGATTGGAAGGAGGAGCTCCCTGGGGAAGTGATTTCCGCCATCCATCTCAATCAAAATAAAGCGTGGAAACATAATGACATAACAGAAAAAGCACAAAAAATATATATATATATCAAGTACCCTGGCGCCAAGGACTAGTGGACATCTTCACATTTAATCGCGGGGGTTTTCGGTCGAAACGCCCCTTTCTTTGGCTTTGCAGGTTCATGACCATCGGGCGGGGCCCAAGAGGTCACCACAGGATCCGAGCGACCTTTGTTGGCTGGAACGAGACGATGCTCAGCAGCCATGGCATCATCAATCTTGACCCGACCAGACGCATGAAGCTCTCGAAGATCTTGGACAGTCAGATCACGAGGGGGAGAAGACTCGCGCAAAAGAAAGTTCAAAGCTCGACGCCTAAAAAAATCATGATACTCGTGGGCTCTCTCGGTAACCGCCAGGGGCCGCGGGGAGATGGGTTGCTTGAACGAAAAACTGATCCCCCGATCAAACAAACAAGTCGCCACTTTGAAGACATAACGGTTGTATCTGGCGATGATGTCTTCAACGTTAGAACTATCTGGAGGAGGAAACCTAGGAGGAACCCCCTGATCAAACCCAACTTGTCGAGCCACGCGATCATGATTATACAACATAGCAATGAATTTACCGGCATAAAAACTAGGGTGATAACCAGGTAATACAGCCATCACCGAATCAAAGTCCGCTGCCGATAAAGGCTTTGAGGAATCCAACTCAACATCAAAAGGAGCGAGAAAGTCATAATGCGTCGGACCTGAACGATCATCTTGATAAGGAAATGGTTCGAAATTCTTGGCTATATACAAATGCTTGCCTAAATCGCCCTTCGGTATTTTCCCCTTCATGTTCCACAAAGCCATCCCCTTGGCCCTTCGGTATTTTCCCCTTCTCCCAATGTGGTCGCCAAATGTCGAGAGGTGAATTTCAGTTTAGGTTCTACCCGTCCTAGATATTACACATGACCTCACAATTCCAATAATAGTAAGAGAGAGAGTTGTCTTTCCATTGTACCTTGTCATTTCTTTTATAGGCTTTCCTAAAAGCCCCTCTTTTTACTACTTCATGACACATGTCCTAATACCTCTTAATTACCCTTAATGCCATTCTTTAACATAACCTCTTCCTTCTTCATTAATTCCTCCTTTATCCTCCCATCTTTTATGGGTATCTTCTATTTGGGCTTGGGTTTAGTCCCCAAGTCCTACATCTTAACCCAAGTTCACCTCTATTCTTAGGGGCATCTCCAACTCGTTAAGGGGATATTTTTTTCATGTATCAACACTATCTATTGCCTTTCCAGAAGGAAACAAATCTCGAATCTTCATAATTTGCTTCTTTCTACTATCAATGGAGTAAATAGTCTGTCAACTTCTACAGTGAATCTCGTGCCCATAGAAAAACAGAAACCTTATAAAAATGATCTCTATTCTAGAAATCATCACAGGGAACATGTTCATCTCAATGGCATAAACTCTTGTGCCACTAGTAAACATATTCTTCGTGCTTATAAGAATGTGTCTGGTAAATCTAAGTCTAGAAAATGGATTCCTCTCTATTCTGATCCTCTTGAACCAATTGCAAGAGGTCCTAGATTTAGTCCTCAGAGAAAGCCTTTTGATGGTTATGTTAATCACATTGTGTATTACTCTTCTGGGATGAAGGTTAACCGAACAAAGGCGAAGAACACAAAGATCAAACTGTCAAATGATATGTACAACTCCTTTCTCGATGATCATAGTGGGATTAATTTCCACTCTACCACATGACTCCATGTATTCTTTTGCTTGTTTCTAACTTGAGAGGTGCAAGGATAATAATTGAGAAATGCTCAAGTATGTTGTATATTATTTCTGTTTGAGTTTTTTGTGCTGACGGTCCACAAACGTCCGCGTCCTCCTCTTGTGAGTTCTTAGGGTTTTCGTAACAAGAGTTTCCGACTCATGTTTACAAACACATATATACTTCTTCTATATTGTGTTTCTCCTTCCCTAACAAAAAAAAAGGGGGGGGTGGGGGTATACATGGAGAATTCTGCAAAATATCAAGAGATTGTGCATCTTGATATGGAGGTGTTGATGGTGGTTTTTAGATTAGGGCTAAAATCGTAAAACCTTGCATCTGATGTGACGTCACTCTGCAAGGAAACAGAGCCACGTGTTCTAAGCTCTCCACTGGCATACTTATTGAGCCGCTCAATACACTTACATGAAATTTATCCAGACTGGCGAATGTAGGAACCACCCCAGATATTCTGTGAATTTCGGCGCCTCGCGTATATTCACTTAATATAAGTTCCTCTGAATGCCTTCTATGTTATGTTCTCCGGCTGAACCCTTAATTTTGATATAGCATGACGATTTGTGTTCACTCGCAGCAGAGTAGCACGAATCTCCAAGTATCAAGGATAAGGTCTTTGCATAAGGTATTCGAATCAGAAAACCCTACTACTCTCTGGCAATGAACTTAAAAGAACTCTGTGTCAACACATAGAACTTAATAAATCGTCCTGACGAACTTACAGAAGTTAGGGTTTCGCGCCTCGCGTAATGTTAGGGTTTTAATCCATGGATTAGCGCCTCGCCAATAAGAAAATGTGAATGTACCTTTAGATTAGCTTATTTCTTCTCAACCAATCAAAGTCTTGTCAAAATTAAGCCTTAGGGTTTCGCGCCTCAGCTCCATTAGCGTAATGTAAACTCTCCACATGCACACAAGACCTTGCTTGTCAAAATTAAGCCTAAGTAATTAATCCGCCATGGATTAGCAGGTGCAGAACCTCGCCCAGAATAAGAAAACAGGGAGCCGCAGTAGCAAAGAGATGCGTGGCTATGCCTTAGGACAGCTAGCGCCATTAGCCACGCCCCGACCTTATTTCTCTCGACCAATCAGGTCGTTTTAAACTCTCCACATGCACACAAGTTATGACTGGGCCCATGCTTGCCGGCCCCACTTCTAATCGACCAATCAGAATGCGCCAAAGCCGCCACACTCTCACCAGAAGTGTGGTTGCACCTTGTGTTTAGCCGGCCCCCTTTTGTGTCCAATCAAGTTGCTCTAAACTTGCCACATACGTAAAGGCCAAACACACCTGTAGCGCCACCTTGCTAAACCGCTCAAAGCCAAACGCGCCCTACCACAACAACATATTGGTCGGCATGCCAACATGCCACTCTACCGTGGTATCATGCCAACATGCCACTCTACCGCGACAACTTCGCAACATGCCAACTTTAGAACATGCTACCTCGCAAACATGCCACTTCGTGGCAACCTGCCATAAATAGCCACCAACGGCAATTCCTACTCCTATGGCCGTTTCCACACTATGGCCTTGCCATAGTTCCTTTGGCATAGCCATGGCGCCGTTTTCACAAAAGTAGCGCCATGCCGCAGCCGCATGCCACGTGCACTAATTAGGGATTCGACATGCCAAACCCTAATTTGGGAAAATTGATACCAAAGCCAGATAGCGTTTCCCGGAGCAATGGGATTGGCGTGGTAACATGGCCAATGTTACCACGCCACATGTGGGTCCGACTCCACGGCGCCAAAACCAAGCCTTGGCCACGCCAAGCCCTAATTCTTCCACGACACCTTGACCACGCCAAGCCCTAATTCTTCCATGGCGAATTCTTCCACGGCACCTTGGCCACGCCAAGCCCTAATTCTTCCACAACGAATTCTTCCACGGCACCTTGGACACGCCAAGCCCTAATTCTTCCACAGCGAATTCTTCCACGGCACCTTGGCCACACCAAGCCCTAATTATTCCACGACACCTTGTCCACGCCAAGCCCTAATTATTCCACGGCACCTTGGCCATGCCAAGCTCTAATTCTTCCACGGCTAATTCTTCCACGACGAATTCTTCCACGGCGCCAAACCCTAACTTTGGCCACGGAGCCAATTTTTAGCTTTGGCCATACCGCAACATCACCGGCATATCGCTATGCCATGGCTACGCCATTAGCATGCAGTTATGCCATGGATATGCCACTGGCATGCCATTAGCATGTGGCTGACGCCACTTCGCTATACAACAAGATGTGGCCATAATCAATGGTCATCCTTCTTCATGAGATGCAATCTCAGCCATCCAAGTTCGCTACCGAACTGATGGACTTGTGGCAACTCTTAGGCGACCAACCGCCTAAACCCAACGACCATGGCTACGCCAGGCGCCACTTGCACCATCGTGCCACTGGCATGCACTTGTCATGCCGCAATGCCACCGTGCCATTGTCAAGCGCCAATACAAGGTAGCCACAATCAACGGCTACCCTTATTCATAAGATGCTATCTCGACCATCGAAGTTCGCCACCAAACCGGTAAGCTCGCGACAAGTTTTAGGAGACTATCCAAAACGAGCCTAGCATCACATGCTATTTACCTGCGGCAAGCCTATCGATTTTAACTTGCCACACGTAGCAAAGTGCTACATGTTTTCCACGAAAACATTCGAGACATCAAAATATGTCATAAACTGGGGGCTGCTCATCAGGGTATTGGTCTGGCGGTTTACAGCGTGCGGCGTGCAATGCGTCTGTTACAAGAAAGTGTCATGAAGTGGGATAATTAGTGGTGGTGAAAAGTAACGGTGTAAACAATTCATTTCCTTCATCATGGAAGCGTAATGACTGGCGGTTACACGAATTCACTTCCCTCATCATGGAAGCATTACGTCTAACAGTTACACGTTACTCTTTCTTCCACCACTCAATCGTTTCATTTTCCTACGAGACCAGGGTACGTTTCACTATGAATTGTATAAATAGGTCTCACCTATTTCCACCAAACAACAAGTTTTGGTCAGGAGAACAATACAACATCCGAAATCATCGATATCTTTTTCATCCAATAGCCAGTTCAACTTTCCGATACAAGTCACAAAACACCCACACTTCCGAATCAACTATTCTGGTCTCAACACTTTCTTCGCTTCCCTCTGTAAGACCAACCCTTCTCCTTCACTTTGTGACCGAAGCAAGCCTGGTACGGCCATTTCTTGGTTTATGCCAGTATTGTACAGATTGATCTCTCGAATCAAAAGTACTCCCGTGCAGTACATTGCTTAGGGTTTAGATTCGTTTCTCACCTACACACACCCAAAATTACCAAAATCAGCAGAAACGATTTTCGCCCTCAAACATGAGGAAGACAATCAGGAGCATGAGTCAATTCAGGAGCTGGTTCTAAAGAAGATGCTTGAAAGAAAGGATCACAACTCCTGGATAGATGATTCTCACAAGGATTTAACTCGTTTCGAAACGATTCAAAGGTCGAGTTTGCAAATCTTCAATTGCAAATAAACCAACTTCTAGATGGTCGGCCGTAATCCTTGCTAATCAGAATATTCTGATACGGAATCAGAAGAAGCACATCATGGACTGCGTCAAATCTAGATAACTTGCTCGAGTTATTGATCGCAAAGTTAGTGTTCTAACTCACGAACATGGTGTGTCTACGGTCAAGAGAATAAAGGAAATCAGTGATACCTTCTTTGATGGATTCATTGAAAGATATGAGGTTCTCAATGAACTCTGATTCTTCCTTTAGTATATCTAGTAAATCTTCTATTTTCTCGTTTTGTTTAGAAGAATAACTAGAGTTTGGAATAGCCATTATTGTGATTACACTAGAGTTTGATGGATTCATTGATCTACTACCTAATGGGATGCCTAGATACTTCATAGGAAATGTAGCAATTGGATACCAAAAATTAGTGCACTTGCCTCAATATTTTCATCATTACCAACCGTCACAATTGCAGTTTAATTTCTTGAAGTTAACCTTCAACCCAGAAACCATCTCAAAACTCAAAAGAATGCTCTTCAAATTCTGAACTTCCTCCATCCTGTCATCCAAGAAGACAATTAAATCATCTGCAAATTGTAGCTGATGAATAGCACTAGCATCAGCAACAGGTTTAAACCTTGAAATAAGGTTCGTATTAGCAGTTTTTTTTTATCATTACAGAAAGCACTTCCACCACCATTATGAAAAGAAATGGAGATATTGGATCTCCCTGCTTAACACCCTTTTTACTTCTAAATAATGAAGAAGCACTACCATTCACACAGCCGTAGAAAATCTTGTTGTAGTTAAACGCCATTTAATCCAATTTTTCCATACATAGCCAAAACCAAATCTTGTAAGAGTGTAATCCAGACAACACCAACTGATTTTATCAAAAGCTTTCTCCAAATCTACTTTCACCACCAAACCAGCAACATTGTCCCTCTCTCTAGCATCCACTAATTCAGAAGTAATTAGAATTTCATCAGTAATTTGTCTATTATCCACAAAAGCACCTTGGAACTCTGAAATGATAGTAAGCAACACTAACTTCAATCTATCAGCAAAAAACTTTGATATTATTTTATAGACACCACCAATAAGGCTGATAGGTCTAAAGTTATGCATACTAGCTAGTACCCTCAAATTTTGGAATAAGAATTATATTGGTGTAGTTTAATCTCCAGTCTAATCTCCATGTGTGTTGAAATTCTTCCATCACTGCCATGATTTTCTGTTTAATGATATCCCAAGATGCCTTGAAAAACTCCATTGTAAAATCATCAAGACCTGGAGATTTATTGATCCCAAAACTCCAAATAACTTGTTTCACTTCTTCTTCCAAGAAAGGTTTCTCTAGCATAATTCTATGTTGCACACTTAAGGTAGGTAAATCAATGTTATCAAAACTTGGCCTAGAATGAACTTCCTTAGTAAAGAGGTTTTCATAAAAATTCTTGGCTTCTGCATTGATTAAACTCTTACCATGACACATTGCACCACTGATTACTAGAGAATTAATAGAGTTTACCTTATGTCTATACTTTGCATTTTGATAAAAGAATTTTGAGTTTCTTTCACCATCATCTAGCCACTGACCCTTTGATCTTGCAAACCATTTCCTTGCTAGGTTTGGAGAAGTCTTCTTATGGTTAATCCTTGATGTATCTCTAGCTGCATAATCTTCATCACTCAAAGTGTTATTCATTTCCTCCAAGATGTCAAAAACATCTATAAGAGTTTCCATCTTATCTACTTCAATTTGTAAAGACCCAAAAGTTTCTCTTCCCCACTTTTTGATAAAGAATTTCAGCCCTTGCAACTTTTTTCCAAAATGTAGCTTGGACTCCCAGTAAAATTCAGATTAGCCCACCAAATTCTCAACTGAATTAAGAAATCTGGATTTGACAAATAATAATTTTCAAACCTAAAAGGTGGCTTAAAAGTATTACATGCATTACAATTCAGTAGAATTGGTGTATGGTCCGAGATAGGTCTTTTAAGCCTAAATTGCACCCAAGATAAACAATGCTCCTCCCATTCTGCAGAAAACACAAACCTATCCAACCTAACCAGTGTAGGTGGATACTGAGAATTAGTCCATGTATAACAACCACCTGACATTGGAATGTCAATTAGATTGTTTTTGTTAATGAACTTATGAAACTTTTTTCTATTTCTTCTACAACATCCTGTATGATTCCTCTCAGATTGATGAAGAATGGCATTCCATTCACCCCCCTAATTAACTAAAGATCAATAAACTGTATACGGATGTCTTGTAATTCCTGCCAACATTGATCATAATCTGCCGAATCAGTAGCCCCATAAACTGATGTAAAATTCCAAATAAAATTATCGGACAAATTACGAAATTTCAGAGAAACTTAAAAGGCACTAGTGAGCTCATCCTCCATCGCAAGAACATATTTATTCCACATTACACCACCTGAACGGCCTTCAGAAGGAAGATAAATGTAATCACAACATTACCCCATAGAGTTCTAATCAATGCTTTATCAATAACCTCTTTATTTATTCCCTGACATGTATACATGGATACAAGTTAACATGACCCTATTTGAAAAGACTGTCATATCAATACATTTTTGTTTCCATTTGTTTGTTGAGGTTTTGGGAAATAAGATTTTTTGTAAGCAAACTAGAAACTTGGCCCAAAATCCCGGTCAATTAATTTATTGTTGGAAAATCGGTTACAATTTCCTATTGAGTGGAAAATTCGTATAATACCTATTGGAGTTAGGTTTGGGTTTATTAGGTTTAGGCCTATTAAGAACCGGTCCAGTGAGTTGGGGTAGTTTCCTTCTGTTTGGTTTTAGAAGAAACATCCAATCGTGAAAGGAAACATCCTTTCAGACAAAACCCTTGATGGAAACTTGGTCCAAAATCCCGGTCAATTAATTTATTGTTGGAAAATCGGTTACAATTTCCTATTGAGTGGAAAATTCGTATAATACCTATTGGAGTTAGGTTTGGGCCTATTAAGAACCGGTCCAGTGAGTTGGGGTAGTTTCCTTCTGTTTGGTTTTAGAAGAAACATCCAATCGTGAAAGGAAACATCCTTTCAGACAAAACCCTTGATGGTTTGTATCATTCGTCTGTCTCCTAGGATATAATCCTTGCCTCGACTTTGGTTTGTATCATTCTTCTCTGTTCTTATTCTTATTGCAGTTTATACACAAGATTGCCAACATTTATAATGTAACAAGTCCCCGCAGCAAATACAGTTGAGATGGGAATTAGTACAATGCGGCCAAAGTCACCCTCCATGGCAACTATCATATAGCCAACCCTAATTGGTCGTTCAATCACCACCCCAGCCAGCCTCCAGCACGACTAGCATATTGGCTAACTATCATTCAACTTTTGTCTAACTGTCATTTAAAGTGACCCTTAAATACCCTTACATTCATTCATTCAACACTGCAAAGTGGGAATGAATTTCCAACGGTTTAGAATTCATGAAAAGCTTTAAGTTTGGGCGTGGGAGAGAGAAGAGAAGAGATGAGAAGAGGGCATTAAATGAAACCGAACATTTATTTATTTTTCTAAAGTCAAATGCCAACACGCAAAGCCGCAAACGGACTGATTCGAATAGTAGTAGTGTTCATGCATCCCCACTCCCGCACAACACGAACCAATACTGACCAAGTACCCTATCTTTACAAATTGACTGACCGAGTTTTCTTTGTTAAGCTGTCTCAGCCATCTGTATACATGGTGAGAAGGAATTATCCAACACTGTAAAAAAAAAAAAAAAAAAAAAAAAAATCAATGTCATGTGAACATATTTCAGAAGAATGAGAAGCAATGAAATTAATGGCAAAACATAAGTTTACATTTAAGAACACATGATCATGCAAAATATTACAAAATCTCGATTACAATGTGAGAACTACATGTTTGAGTAGTTCAATCTCTCTTCTAGAAGTATAACACTGCATCTCCATGTGAATCTAGGACAAACTGAAACAATATTGACTTCTTAAGCAACCGAGTTGGACAAATTAAACGTATAATACCTTATTGATTGTAGAGTGTCGAGTCACTGTAACACACATTCATTCATATGGGTAGCCCAATTATCTTGAAAGTCAACCACCTTACACGCGTTTGTTGACAACAAGTTCCCACAATCAAACTCCCCAGTCCCCATGCTACCAATAAAAAGAAAAAACTCCCCACCATAAATATGTGTGGATAAAGAAACCTCATCTTACAGGTCAAGTGATTTGAAACAGGATAATTATGTGCCAGTGCCACGCCAAAATTTGAAATGCGGTTCCAAAGCAAGCAAAAATAAGGAATATATATGTTTGCCCTCCAAATATGGGAATAGAAGAAGAAGAAGATCCGGACCACAAACTAGGACCACTACACTCCTTAACTAGTAAAGATTTTGTTATGCCAGAACTATGCCATGTTCTCATTTTTCATTCATCATCAAGTAAAAGGAGTGGAGCAAAAGAATACTAGTATTACAAGTAGTAAATGCCACAACATTTATTGAGATGATGATGGACAAGTGAGGAAATTTCCAAGCATAGTGGCATTTCTATAATTTACCAATCTTTATAGGCATTTTGTTTGTCCCAACTTCTATAAAGCCCCCTTGATCCTTTCTCTAACTTTTCAAACACATTCACTGCAACAACTACACCAGGCAACTACTTCAAGTAGTATTAACAACACAAGAAGAAGAAGAAACAAAATGGCTGGTAAATCTTTGCCTTTCAAATCCCTTTTATCATTTTTTTCAAGAATACTTCTAAGAAGGTTAAGTAAATCACCACATCTTCATAGAAAGGTGAGTATTAACACTACTAGTAGTACACAGGCAAAGTTAAGAAAATATCCTTCACTTAGTCAAAGATCTGTTGATCAAGTTGTATCCAAGAACCAAACTTTGATCTTTGATATGGAAGGATCACTATTGAAATCTTCATCAATGTTTCCTTACTTCATGTTAGTAGCATTTGAAGCTAGTGGTATATTCAGGGCACTGCTTTTGTTATTAATGTACCCTATCATGTGTTTAGTTGATGAAGAAATGAGTCTATCAATCATGGTTATGGTTTGTTTCTTTGGTATTAGAGAAAAAAGCTTTAGAGCTGGTAGAGCTGTTTTACCCAAGTTTTTCTTAGAAGATGTTGGACTTGAAGGGTTTGGTGTTTTGATGAGAGGAGGCAAAAAAGTGGGTGTTAGTGATTTCCCAAGAATAATGGTTGAAAGTTTTCTTAAAGAATATTTGGAGATTGATGTTGTTGTTGGCAGAGAGTTGAAAACTTTCCATGGGTATTATCTTGGTTTAATGCAAGATAAGAAGAAGATATCTAGTGGTCTTGTTTTTGATGAAATCTTTGGTACTCATGAAGATAGATTGATGATGGGCAACAATGTTATTGGCATTGGAAGTTTCAATAAACCTATGGATCATCACTTGTTCTCTCATTGCAAGGTATACATTCATAATCCCCCTAGCTAGCACTCTGCATTTTCTTTCTTTTCAATTCAAACAACAAAATCTAAAAACCATGTTTAGGGTTCAATTTCAAGTCACTCTCTAGATTGATACTATTTGGGGTATTAGCTAGTTCTAAAGCTAGTATTTACTCTTTTTAAGTGATTGGTACTGAACTGTTAATATTAGGTATTGAACTGTTAATATTAGGTGCTGATTTTAAATGCTCTTACCTATAATGTGAAATGTTGGTTTGAATCAGGATATCTACTATGTGAGTGAAGCAGACAAGAGGAGTTGGCAATATCTGACAAGGGACAAATACCCAAAGCCTCTTATTTTCCATGATGGTAGATTGGTTCTCAAACCTACCCCACTTAATTCCTTAGCTGTATTCATGTGGTTCCCATTTGGTATCTGCCTTGCTATAATCAGAGGCATCATTGGTGTTGCATTACCCTATAGGGTTGGAGGTCCTCTTTTAGCCCTTCTTGGTTTGAGACTTAACTTATCAAGATCAAATTCAATGCCATCTTCAACCACCACCAACAATCAAAACCAACAGAAAAATACTCTTCAAAATGGTCAACAGCAGAAGAAGAAAAAAGGTGTTCTTTATGTGTGTAACCACAGAACTTTATTAGACCCACTTTACTTATCAGCAGCATTATGTACACCCATAACTGCTATTACATACAGCTTAAGTAGAGTATCTGAAATTTTGTCACCCATCAAGACAGTGAGATTCACAAGAGACAGGGTTAAAGATGCAAATATGATGGAAAAATTATTAAGTCAAGGTGATCTCATTGTTTGTCCTGAAGGGACTACATGCAGAGAGCCATATCTACTTAGATTCAGTCCTCTATTTGCTGAAATGAGTGATCAAATCGTACCTGTTGCTATGGATGCTCATGTTAGTATGTTCTATGGAACTACTGCTGGTGGTCTGAAATGCTTAGACCCACTTTTCTTCTTGATGAACCCGCATCCATCTTACACTATCCGGTTACTCGACACAGTTGGTGGTGCATCATCCCCGTTATCACTGTCAACCTGCCAGAATCAAAATGCTGAACATGAAGTATCAAGATTTAAAATAGCTAACCATGTTCAGGAGGAACTTGGTAAAGCGTTAGGGTTTGAATGTACTAAACTTACTAGAAAAGATAAGTACTTGATGTTGGCAGGAAATGAAGGAATAGTCAAAAATCAATGACGTTAAATTTTCAGTATATATAAACAATCAATCTTCTTGACTGGAAGGACCCATCGTTTTTAGCCGCCGGATTCGTTTCCCGATTTAGGCCTTCCAATTTTACACTCACTGACTATTATGTGTTCTCCCATGTTGATATACAGAGTCTCAACTCTCAACATATAAATGTAATATTATTATTTTTTGGCTCCATGCATACAATCACTTGCTATTACTGGATTCAATTGCTTGTGTACTCTATCCATATCACTGTTGATTTATGTAATGGCTTGTTGTCCAGTTTTTGAACGAACCTACATTGTAGGCTTAACCAAGTTTGCGCAGTTGCATCTTTCTTATAGACACAGAAAAGAAAACTGAGAGTAGCCTAGTTAACAGACAATTAGCGGGAAAACTGAGAGTAACCCACTTTTAACAATCTACATTGTTAAAAATTTGCTTTGACACACCTCAATCAACTAAAGGCCGGGAAACTAATAGAAAAAAATTGAAAGCCTTAATCCATAATTAATAGTGAACGCCTTAAACCCCACATACCTGTATGGAGGCACCATGAAGAGGCTGAATTACCGGCAAAACCACCACCTATGACACTAACTGAACACGTTCATTGTTTTCCCCCATGTGAACAGCAAGCACCTACAAAACGATAGGATTCAAGTCATATTAATTAGCTTAAGTTTCACTGTATTATTCAGCTTTGATAACCCAGTAGTTTTCAGTTCTTGACCTGCTTTAACTTCCTTTGGGAAGAGAAAAATAACACCTTTGGTCAAACCTTATTGGTTTAGACCTTTTACCACCACAGCTAGTTCATATTCAAATCAATACCCAAAACGATGCTACCAATCTAAATTCAAAAAGTAAGAGCCCAATGTAAGGTATAATGCAAAAAGCTTTTTCACTTATTGTTTTCTTATCTAGCTGTTGTTAATTATGAAGGATATCTATAAAAATACCTATTTGTGCCCATTAATCCCCTGGCATGGAATAGGATATCAGCTCTAAAATCTCTACCACGGCTATCCAGACACTTCAGAAAAGAGATTCTGAATCACTGCCCTTTAGATGGGAATAATGTGTTATATCCAATTCAGCTTGCATTGGAAGTGGATAACTTTCAGTCGCAAACTGAGATTTTAGCGTCTCAGTTTCTTCTTTTTCTTGCTTATGTCTGAATAAAGCTTATACCTTACATTGGGATTTTCTTGGTAATGCATTGATGTGGGGTTTTCTTGGTAATGCATTAATGAAAAATTGTTTCATGAAAGATTGATGAAATCTTCATTTCATCAAAACCCATTGAAAAACTAAAGGTTGAATTGCATGAAAATCCATTCAAACTAAAAATCGACTAACCTGTACGTCCGCTTCTGTTCTCTTGTGTCTTTGATTTAATTAATGTCGTTCAATGTGCGTGTCATGCTGGGTTCTCGGTGCTTCATCTCTTTAGTTAGATTTCTTACATCTGCAATCGGATTTGAGTGTTTAACATTACGAGAGAGTTAAATAAAATAAGTTTCATAGACCATGAAACTAAAGAACTAACCTGTTGTAAATCATGTACTTGAAGATATATTTCAGGCTTTTCAGCTTATTGTCCTAGTACAATTGACATTCATGTCTTCAGTACAGGAGGAGAGGCCTTTCAACTCATAAGAATGTAATGAGTCATTCTTCAATTGATCGCACTGTCGGATCTTTTAATCTTCGAAAAGATGCCCAGCAACGCAAGTCGAGAGACATTGGAGGATACCTCTGACAGCTAATAATTTCCCTAGCCGTGCACATCATCTGGAAACCATATGAATCTGAATTCCATGTCGCCATTAGAAGAGAGGGATCAGGGGGAAGGGGAGTATTTCTTTGATCCAAATTCTGAAGTTCAGTATTACTCACCGTGAAGTCGAGAGACATATTCTTGAGAGAGTTCAAAGACATTCGATTCAATTAAGCTAGTTCCTGAATAACCATCTCCTCCAGTATCTCTTATCAATTTTCTCACCCTGGCTACATCGTTCCATCTGTCTGTGGATGCATAAAGATTCGCCATCAAAACGTAGAACCCACCACAATTATGATGGTCCAGAAACAAAATCTGCTTTTAATGCATTCTGCAAGCCAAACATCGCGGTAGGTGCAGCAACCACTGAGCAGCGCTAACCAGACAACAGAATCAGGTTCAACTTCCATGTTTTTGATAAACGTCACAGCTTCATCCAGAAAACCTAATTGGCTGAGGAGATCAACCATGGATGCGCAATGTTGCACTCTTGGAATTATACCAAACTCCTCCCTCATGATCAGGAAGTATCTTCTCCCTTTGTGAATAAGAAATCCATGGCTACAAGAAAATAGAACTCCTAAGAATGTGATCTCATCAGGTTCTTGGCCTTGTTTTACCATCTCTGAGTAATGCTGGAGAGCTTCAAACTCATAACCACACGTACCATACCCCTTGATCATCGCATTCCAAGTAGCCAAACATGGCTGTCTGATGCACCGAAACAACCTTTCTGCATACCCGATGCTTCCGCATTTTGTGTACATGTCTATAAGACCAGTAAGAACAAAATCTTCCATTTCTAGATGGTGTCTAAGAATGTAGCCATGGATTCCTCTTCCAACATGCTTACAATTGTAGTTGGGTCCAGGTTGCATCTTCATCCGGTAAAACAGTTTCATGGCATCATCCCACCTTCCAAGTTGCACACAACTAGAAATTATTGAATTCCAACTTATCAATGTCCTTTCTTGCAAATCTCGAAACAAAGAGAAAGCGGCTTCCATGTTATCAAGCTTGGTGTACATACTAATGAGCCCATTAACCACCAAAGTATCAGAAGTCAATCCACTTTTAATACCATAGCTACTGCATCTGGTTTCAAATCTACTAATCGTATTTCATTAAAAGCACTTAACCGCAGAAGCCATATCTCCTTTCTCTGCATAACTAGAGATGATTGGTGTTAGTGAAACCAAGTAATCCTGCCAATTCTGTTTTCCCACACCTAGAATACATACAAATTAGGGAAGTAATTACAGAGGAATCCATATCAAGACCAGTTTTAATGACATAAGAATTATTAGCTGACAAAAGGCACACCATTGTAACTGAATTGGCGCTAACGCTTTCCTTGAGCATTTGCTTGAGTACAAGCAAGCATTGCCTCGTCGATGTAACCATTTTGACCGTACACACCGATCATGGTATTCCAGGAAATTATACATTTGTCAGACATCTTCTCAAACAAAAATCTCCCGGAAACTAAGTCATTGCACTTCCCATACATGTATGTGAGGGAATTCTGAACCCGGGAATCAACATCAAGACCAACCTTAACTCCTAAACCATGAATAGATTTCCCACAGAACAGTAATCCTGATCGTGCACACGACGGTATAACAGTAACTAATGTCACCCGACAAGGTTCAAAACCTTGTTGTCACATCTCACAAAATATTTCCCAAGCATCTAAATCATACCCATTGTATGAATATCCACATATTAAAGCATTCCACCACACAACATCACTGTTAGGCATATCTTCAAACACTTGATCAGCAAAGAAAACAAACCCATATCTTGCATACAGATTAAGCAAAGCTGTAACCACAACAAAAAATCGATGAAACCCACATTTCAAAAGATGAGTATGAATCCCCTGTGCTTCAGAATAGGAAGAAGAAGTGTTGGTGAGAAGTAAAGAGAAGGTGAGGTCGTTTGGTTTGATGCTCAACTGCAAAGTTTGTTTGAATGAGAGGAGAAGGAGGAGATTCAGATTTGAGAATGGAATTCCATTGATACTTTGATAGATGCTGGTTTGAAGCTGGGGAGACAACAAATGTTTTCGAGCGGAAGAAATGTTATTATTTGTGGTAGTAATCGAAGAAGAATAGACGACGAATCTGTCTCTACAAATTAACTTCATAGTTTTGGCGGTTGTGGTTGTAACGGCTTGACTTATGCCGCGCGGTGTAACGCCTGTTACGAAACATTACTCTTCTAGGTAACAGCCTAACAGGTAAGAAGAGTGTTGTTTGTACCATATATTTTGGTATATGGGCCCAAGGCCCAATAATTTTGTTCATAATTTTATCCAAGATAAGCATTGAGCTCTTGGGTAAAAAAATAAGGAACGATAATTATAGCCTTGTCAGTAATTATTTTTCTACACCAGAATACTAGGTATAACCTGGAAGTTACAGATTCTCAGGAAAAGGAGGAATTAGTTACTGAGAAGACCAGGATGAACTTGAAAAGCATTTGGTCTAGATACATAATCAAAATGAATCTAGATGGAAACTTGAACTGGATACACTTCCTTCATAACCTATAAATAGAGGTGAAATTCCAACTGGAAAGGTACACATTTCTAATCCTTCTCTCTCCATGAAAACCTGCTTAGAGCTCTTACTCATTGAGGCATCAGAGTGTCTTTGCAGATACCCCCTTCTCCATTCATCAACAATTTTAAGAGAACCAAAGTCATTAGAGAGCTGAGCTGAAATCTCTTCA
Organism: Papaver armeniacum; assembly: GCA_023531295.1. NCBI lineage: Eukaryota > Viridiplantae > Streptophyta > Magnoliopsida > Ranunculales > Papaveraceae > Papaver > Papaver armeniacum. Next base: position 193,412 of record JAJJWW010015058.1, on the reverse strand, counting down.
TCATCAAAGAACGCATCTCGAGGAATATTGTGAATCACTGACGGTCTAAAATTCATTCATCAGGTATAAATCTTAATTCATCTAACGATTAAGATTATATATTTCAATACAAATCTCGAGGAGTGTTGTGGGAATATATTTGCTACAACATCTATTGGCGCCCACCATGGGGCAGAGAAGGAATTTTCAGAAATATAAATCAAGATCCATTGCTACATCACAAGCAACTTAGAGCGATGTGAACGGCAATGCTGATGCGAGAATGCGACACTATCGGAGCGATGTTTATCACCCACTTCCATAAGATGTTAAAACCTTACCTACAACAACATCATCAGGATGTCCCTCTATGAAAACTTATCCCCATGGAGGTAGGTAGAGGAAATCGCTAGGTACGTATTGCAACTCTCCCGTTAAGTGAAGGTAACAATTTGAACAATCCACAAGAGATTTAGATCATCATAAACCAAACATACTAAACTCGCATCCAAGCTCCCTTGTCAATAGAGGCTTTCTTGTAGCCTCGCGTGTTGTGCAAGTGGATCGGACGAAGTAACACCAACAGATCTGAGTCTGCATGAAATATTTCAAGAGGTAAAACTGACTATTGAAGGCCTCACTGGATAACATACCGCAAACAAGTAATATAAGTATTATTCTACACCACCATGCATGATCTTCACATGAGGGTTGGCGAGCACGACGGGTACGCAGTCATCATGATATGACACATGAATCATTAGAAAGGCAAGCTCCTGAATCAAGTAATGTATCAAAGAAAAATGATTGCTAGAAAAGGCATCACGTCATCGTAGAATCTGAACGACAATAGGTATCTAGCAATTGGATGAACAACAGGTGCGAGCGAGAGAAATACCTTGACGAGCAGAGTCGAGGGGAATACCTCGACAAGCCAAATGAGTATTACGAGAAGAAAAAAATGGAAACTTTCGCCTTCAAATAAGAGAAAATTTCCATGGATGTTGTTTATGGCAGTAGTCACCAATGTATCTCGTTGTGGATGCATTCTTCCTATGCCAGATAAAATAATAACATGTATGTACCGATGGGCATGTATCGACATGTATGAAAATGGTTATCATCAACAGTATGTGACATGAACATCTACTGTCAACCTCAATTGCAGCACAATCAGCATGTTCAATTCGCACACGTTCTCTTAGCCTAGCCTCGCAAATATCAGTAATCTCAAGTTGCATACTCACACAAAAAAACAAACAGAGGAAAACATCTTCATTATGTCTCTACTTCAGTTTCAGCGTTATTTGATTGCACATTCTACCTTGGTCCATCAATCAAACTCAATATTTTCCCAACGATCTAACTCGTTAGACGTAGCATTCCAACTCGTTGGTTCAGTCAGCAATTTAGCTCATCGATCCAACTAGCGATCCATCTCTTCGATCCAATCAACGATATGTTCTTTTCGATGGATACAAGTTAAAAATTGCACGAGTTTAAAACAAATGGACCTACACACCATTGCGAGTTTTACTCACGATAGTCGAACATCTAGGGGCGTCTGGGGAAGACCATACCTGATAGATAAGCTAGCAAGAGGGAAGTTATATTGACTGAAGAGAAGCAAATTTGAGCCCAAAACTTGGAACTTCGGAAACTTGGAAACAGTTCGCAATTGACTACGAGATGCATAATATTTGCGATGTTGGATCCATTCACGTCTTATAAGGTAAACCTAAACGATTGCTTAATTTGTTTGAAATATTCGTATTTCATAGTCCTACAACAAATACATAATTTACATACAAGTGCACAATTCATAAACAAATGCATGATGCACACACTTCGATACTATCCAGAGTCGTTTAGTAATAACGCTCGCATAGCTATGATCGAACATAAACTTCAGACATACTAGCCATAGTTTTTAAACAATGACTCTCGCGCAGCTAGCACCGATCCCAACTTGGCTTTGATTAGAGGAAATATTTCAAAAAATATTCCTTGCAAGGTTTTAGTCAATACTTGCGCAAATTTGCGAGCAAGCTAAACCGGTTTAGCGCAGGCTCAAGAATAGCAAGGACCTTGTTCCATAGGCAATGGAACCCCATCTCAGGGCAGTGAGAACCAAACCAACTTGGCTTTGATTAGAGGAAATATTTCAAAAATATTCCTTGCACGGTCTTAGTCAATACTTGCGCAAATTTGCGAGCAAGTTAAACCTAAACCCGTAAGCGTAGGCTCAAAAATAGCAAGGACCTTGTTCCATGGGCAATGGAACCCCATTCTCAGGGCAATGAGAGTTCATTATATGAGGAAAACAAATATATTTTATAATAAAGTTTTGTTGGCCGATCTGGAGCTAGAGCTAAAGAGAAAAATAATAAGGAATATAAAATTGCATATATAGTAAAGACACTTAGATGGAGTTAAAAGAAATGCATGAAGAAACTTTGTTGGAGAAGGAGCGAAAATGAAAAAAAAATGTATATTTGCAAAAAGAAGCTTTACTGGAGCGGAAGCGAAAGGAGGTAAAAAATCAAAATCGATTTGCGAACTATCTTTGATGGAGTCAAAATTATTATATGCATGAAGAAGCTTTCTTGGAGATGAAATGTGGAGGAAAAAAAGGGTAAAAAATCACTTGCATGAAGAAGCATACTTGGGGCTGGAGCAAAAGAGGAAAAATAAAATAAAAAATATTTGCATGAAGAGGCTTTGTTGTACATGGAGGAGAGTAGCGGGGGGGAAAACGTAAGGAGGGACGGTGTAAAATAAATAAATAAATAAAATTGAAAAAGCGGGGGTACAACAACCACACCCAATATTTCGATTAGCAATCTGTATAGACTAACTCTAATATACTTTTAAGAGAATCAACTAGCCTCAATCTTACTAACAGTATATCAAAGAGTTATATAATCTCGATCTCTCGATTTAATTCTTACTCAAGCAAATAGAAATCTGCGAGTCTAATTAAATACAAGAGAGATAACTTGGATGGTACCAAAGACCAATATCCAAGTGTCAATCAATGTAAATCAACAACCAAAGGTTGGATATTCTAATTGATTGAACTTAACGCACAACCTGTGATATTTTAGAAATAACACAGACACCAGCAGTTTTGTTAACGAGGAAACTGCAAATGCAGAAAAACCCCGGGACCTAGTCCAGATTGAACACGCACTATATTAAGCCGCTATAGACAGTAGCCTACTACAAACTAACTTCGGTCTGGACTGTAGTTGAACCCCAATCAATCTCACACTGATCCAAGGTACAGTTGCGCTCCTTACGTCTCCGATCCCAGCAGGATACTACGCACTTGATTCCCTTAGGTGATCTCACCCACAACTAAGAGTTGCTACGACACAAAGTCGAAGACTTTAATAAACAAATTTGTATCACACAGAAAAGTCTACGGTAATAGATAAATCTGTCTCCCACCGAAATACCTACGAGTTTTGTTCCGTCTTTTGATAAATCAAGGTGAACAAGAACCAATTGATAACCCGACTTATATTCCCAAAGAACAACCTAGTATTATCAATCACCTCACAATAATCTTAATCGACGTGGCGAAAGAAGATATTGTGGAATCACAAACGATGAGACGAAGGTGTTTGTGATTACTTTTATATCTTGCTTATCGTAGATATCAATCTCAAGCCAATCGTTACGATTTTACTCAATACGATAGAAATAGCAAGATCAGATCACATAACTACAAGAAAGTAGTATCAGTTTGGCTTCACAATCCCAATGAAGTCTTCAAGTCGTTAACCTACAGGGTCTCGGTAGAAACCTAAGGTTAAAGGAGAATCGAATCTAGCTTATACAACTAGTATCACACATGAGGTGTGGGGATTAGGTTTCCCAGTTGCTAGAGTTCTCCTTTATATAGTCTTTCAAATCAAGGTTTGCAATCAATGTTAGCTTAGTAACAAGGCATTCAATATTCACCGTTAGATGAAAACCTGATTAGATTCAAGCCAATATCTTTCAACCGTTATATCGAAAACTTAGCTTGTTAAACACAAATGAAATGCACTTTTTAGGTTTGTGTAACCATACCTAAACATGTACATTTGTTGGTTCAACAATATTTAACCAAATGGTTAGCCATATGAGCACTTTCATATTAACCATATTCTTCTTCACCATAACTAGTTCAAATGACTCAAATGAACTAGTTAGAGAGTTGTTTAATTGCTTAGATCTCATATAAGTATACAAGACACAATCGAAGCAAAAACGATTTGATTCACTCGAATCGATTCATGAGCTTTATAGACACGGTTTGCAAACTTGCATTTCTTAGTTAATATAAGTATAAGTTCACGAATAATCGTTTTTAGAATATAACCAACCTCAGTACGCGGACTTAAGTACCCAGAATAAGTTTGTAACAAGTTTACAAACTCCAGCAGATTTTCTCGGGAAGAGAACCTCCGACAAAGACTGGGTTCGACTCTTGTTCCTAGTTTCTGAGCAGCAAAGTAAGCATACTTTGGTTCAAGGAATAAGGACTTATACATGTATGTGTTTCCACACAATGCTTATATCCAACAATGGTTATATAATCTAAACTCTCATTTCAATCATTGAAATATTCTTAGAGGATGTTATATAGTTGTTATTCACAAACTATTTTCCGTCAAAGCCATTTCCAAGTAATTGAAACATAACATGACTTTTGTCACTAGGTAAAGATGAACTTGGCCAAAGCGAAAGCTTACCAACACATATTTCGAGAAATAGATAAGCGAGATAAACTCGGCTCGAAATAGCAAATGTGTATAATCAAAGTCTATATAGCAAAACGACTTTTTTCTCAAGATAGGAGATAGAGTAGATAGACTTTTGAGTGATAGATAAGTTCAAGTCTCCACATACCTTTTAGTCGATGAAGTTCCACCAGTTCCTTGAGTAGTTCTTCGTCTTGTATGATGATCGCCATGGAGTTCTTGAGCTCAACTACACTTTCTATCCTATTCCGAGACTTTAGCTATAGTAGACTAGAAATCAAGACTTATAGTTTTGATCACTAACATTGACAAACATGCTTGAGATAGCAACACATGCGAGTTCGACCGAGCAGTGCTCTAACAATCTCCCCCTTTGTCAATTTTAGTGACAAAACTATCAATACATATGGAATACAAAAATAGATAAATAAACTTTTGTAGCTCTTCTTCCACATGCCTAATCTTCAACATTACTCGAAATCTTCGTCACTTCCAAGTACTCCAATGATCCCAAAGGTTGTAAGTTTAGCATCATCGTTGTTGAAAATCCGTAGCTATAACAATGAGAAAACAAGAATTCTCAATCATTGTTATACAGTGTCATAGTATTATTACACAACATCAAAGTTCAATTGTATCATAACTTCGACAACAATATTATGGTGATATGTATCACTCCCCCTTAGTCAATACTCCATCTCACATGGAAACCACTCCCCCTTACATAATGATTCGAAAACATATGTATTTGTAGTGTGAACTACACATTAATTCTCCCCCTTTTTGTCAATAAAATTGGTAAAGGTACGAAAATGGGATCCTAATGAAAATTTCCATAGAGACATTTCATGACCAAAAGTAAGCACATATCAACTTTTTTAGATGCAATCATATAGCCGAAGCTAAATGCTTTCATCAAGGAGTTTTTAAAGATACAAGATAACCCCTAAAATATTCCACAGCCGCACTCCCCACAAATATTTGGCAATTAAGCACAGGTTCAATTAAGAATTCTCCCCCATAAAATGTCATTCCCGAAAGAACAACAAGAACGACCTTACTTTCACAAGAAAAGAAGGATTTCTTTGGACATAACAAATCATATACGAATATGAATTTGAATCCAAATAATACTCAATTAAATTAACCACAAGAAAACTCATGATTAATCTAATCGGAAATGCTCAACATAAGAGAACTTACGGAGCCGAACAGTATATTCATAAAATATGGATCAGGGAAGATCAATATTGTGGAATAAACAAGGATTCATTCTATTTTCCATCAATATTTGCACAATGACATATAATAGACTTAATCCTTGTAAACAAAAGTTTTATCCTTTCTTCCATCAAATAATGACATAAAAGGCTTTAACTTTTGTAATGTCAAAAGTTCATTCTATCTTCCATCAATACATTCATACCGACATAATAGAGATAACTTTTGAACAAGTATGGGACAGTCACAGGTTCACGAACTTAAACAAGATATCCCATAACAATTTGCGATATATAAAATCATAAAGATTAAAATTGCAAAAAATCATCTTCCAAATAACTTCGAATTTAAATAAATAAATCTAAAAACATTGAAGATGAAAATCATTGGACATAGCTATGTGTACTCACAATAATGGCTATTCCAAACTCTAATAATCCTTCTCAAAAACAAGAATAAATTCTCATAAGAAGTTTCCTAGGTATCAAGACAAACTCATAATGCACATATAAGATGATTTGTCCTTAAAGGGTAGAATAAATCTTTTTCGCCCGGATTTACACCAAGAATAGCTACCAAAGGCGTATAAAAAGATTTTCTTAACAAGGAAGAACATACAAAGTCATTAACGACCATGCACCATAGTTCACAAAGGATGATTGTGAACATTAAAGAATCCCATAGAAATGCGTACTACTGCCCATTCTTGAAATTCCTTCTTTGTGATTCACCAACAACATTCTTATAAAAGCTACAAATTATCTTAGAAGAGTAGTACTCCAAGAATCCAAGTGCCCAAGTCCAAGAGAAGTGGAACAAGTGCGACGAAATGGAGCAAAACACTCAAAAACAAGAGACAAGACAAATACCAATCTTAACTCATCCAAATTCAAGGTTTCTCATCTCCGTTTTGAAGATAATTCAAAGAGGAAGAGAATGCAAAAAGAATGAGGTCAATCCGAGTTTGGACGAAGAAGATACGGCCAAAACAAGTTTACCGAATATCGAGGTCTACAAGCAAGTATGCATACGGGTAACGAATTTTCATGACCTGGAGCAGTATGCAAATGGGTATGCATACTTGTATGCATACTTAAACCCATGGATTTTGATTTTAAATGATGTTATGCATACGTGGTAGGTGTACCATGAAGTCCAAACATCCTGAACTATTATTTTCAAACCTAAACGTTTAAGAACCTTAAACACATATCAAGTTAGGTAGAAATAAACAATAAGCAAGGTACATAGATCATCATAAAACTTGCTCAAGTTTAGAGACATACCATTTTAGAAGAATCCTATCTAATTCTATAGCGTCACCAAACATTCAAAATCATACCCAACTTAATATGTGTGCCCCAGTTCTTGTGCTTCCCTCATTGTATACATAACATGGCATTTCTGGGTGAGGATACACTTTCAACACAATCAAGATGTGTTGAGGTGAACAATGCCTTGCTCACCATGGCACCAAGAAAAAGTTTCTTTCCAGCAACTCTTACATCTTTTAGTGTTTAGAAACACCCAAGGAACTATTTTTATAAGTCTATCAGAGAACTTCAAGAGAACCCAAAAAGATTTGTGTTTCTGATTTCTTGTTTTCCAACTTATAAAAACCAGTTTTTGCAGATAGTTTTTAGTACTGCGAAGGGAAACTATTTTGATAAAAAGAGACATCCTAGCTTCTTCATAAAAGAAGACAATACTACTATCTTGATAGGAAGTATCAGGAATTGAGCAATGAATCGATTCATGTTTTGAAGTGATATACTCAGATGACTGAGATTTAAACTCCTCTTGTAATTCATTTAGTTTGTTACAATTAAATGAATTACGCAGAGGAGGAGCATTGCTCTCACTAATTAGTAAATCAATGTCTACTTCAACATGAATATTATTCCTCATAACTTGATTTAGCTTGTCAAGAGATTTTAGTTCTTTCTGTAGGTATAACTCAACATCAAGGGATAAGCTTTCAAGTTTCTTTTCAAGCCCTGAAAAAACTTCAAGGGATTTTAAACCTGGTGGAGGTTTAGATAGGATTTCTTTTACAGATTTTATTAAATCAGTCATGGAAGAGAATTCTGTAATCCCTGGATCTGGTGGTGCATTTATTGAGATAACATTATTGTCCATATCAGATCGCTACAAACACAGACTTATGAGGTCTTTAATGTGTTTGCCTGCTCTGATACCAATTGAAAAAGCGGGGGTGCAACAACCAAACCCAATATTTCGATTAGCAATCTGTATGGACTAACTCTAATATACTTTTAAGAGAATCAACTAGACTCAATCTTACTAACAGTATATCAAAGAGTTATATTATCTCGATCTCTCGATTTAATTCTTACTCAAGCAAATAGAAATCAACCATAAATATTCTTGAATTAAATACATGAGAGATAACTTGGATGGTACCAAAGACCAATATCCAAGTGTCAATCAATGTAAATCAACAACCAAAGGTTGGATATTCTAATTGATTGAACTTAAGGCACAACCTGTGATATTTCAATTATATAACAAAATATAATGCGGAATAGAAATAACACAAACACCAGAAGTTTTGTTAACGAGGAAATCGCAAATGCATAAAAATCCGGGACCTAGTCCAGATTGAACACACATTGTATTAAGCCGCTACGACACTAGCCTACTACAAACTAACTTCGGTCTGGACTGTAGTTGAACCCCAATCAATCTCACACTGATCCAAGGTACAGTTGCGCTCCTTACGTCTCCGATCCCAGCAGGATACTACGCACTTGATTCCCTTAGATGATCTCACCCACAACTAAGAGTTGTTACGACCCAAAGTCAAAGACTTTAATAAACAAATTTGTATCACACATAAAAGTCTACGGTAATAGATAATTCTGTCTCCCACAGAAATACCTATGAGTTTTGTTCCGTCTTTTGATAAATCAAGGTGAACAGGAACCAATTGATAACTCAGACTAATATTCCCGAAGAACAGCCTAGTATTATCAATCACCTCACAATAATCTTAATCGACGCGTCTAAAGAAGATATTGTGGAATCACAAACGATGAGACGAAGGTGTTTGTGATTACTTTTATATCTTGCCTATCGGAGATATCAATCTCAATCCAATCCTTATGATTGTACTCAATACGATAGAAACAGCAAGATCAGATCACGCAACTACAAGAAAGTAGTATCGGTCTGGCATCACAATCCCAATGAAGTCTTCAAGTCGTTAACCTACAGGGTCTTGGTAGAAACCTAAGGTTAAAGGAGAATCGACTCTATCTTATACAACTAGTATCACACAGGATGTGTGGGGATTAGGTTTCCCGGTTGCTAGAGTTCTCCCTTATATAGTCTTTCAAATCAGGGTTTGCAATCAATGTTAGCTTAGTAACAAAGCATTCAATATTCACCGTTAGATGAAAATCTGATTAGATTCAAGACAATATCTATCAACCATTAGATCGAAAACTTAGCTTGTTACACACAAATGAAATGCACGTTTTAGGTTTGTATAACCATACCCAAACATGTACATTTGTTGGTTCAACAATAGTTAACCAAATGGTTAGCCATGTGAGCACTTTCATATTAACCATATTCTTCTTCACCATAACTAGTTCAAATGACTCAAATGAACTAGTTAGAGAGTTGTTCAACTGCTTAGATCTCATAGAAGTATTCAAGACACAATCGAAGCAAAAACGATTTGATTCACTCGAATCGATTCATGAACTTTATAGCCACGGTTTGCAAACTTGCATTCCTTAGTTAATATAAGTATAAGTTCACGAATAATCATTTTTAGAATATAACTAACCTAAGTACGCGGACTAGGTACACGAACTTAAGTACCCGGAATAAGTTTGTAACAAGTTTACAAATTCCAGCAGATTTTCTCGGGAAGAGAACCTCCGACAGTACGCAGACTGGGTTCGCGGACTCTTGTTCTGGTTTCCTGAGCAGCAAAGTAAGCATACTTTGGTTCAAGGAATAAGGACTTATACATGTATGCGTTTCCACACAAAGCTTATATCCAACAATGGTTATATAACCTAAACTCTCATTTCAATCATTAAAACATTCTTAGAGGACGTTATATAGTTGTTATTCACAAACTATTTTTCGTCAAAGCCATTTCCAAGTAATTGAAACATAACATGACTTTCGTCACTAGGTAAAGATGAACTTGGCCAAAGCGAAAGCTTACCAACACATATTTTGAGAAATAGATAAGCGAGATAAACTCGGATCGAAATAGAAAATGTGTATAATCAAAGTCTATATAGTAAAATGACTTTTGTCTCAAGATAGGAGATACAATAGATAGACTTTTGAGTGATAGATAAGTTCAAGTCTCCACATACCTTTTAGTCGATGAAGTTCCACCAGTTCCTTGAGTAGTTCTTCGTCTTGTATGATGATCGCCATGGATTTCTTGAGCTCAACTACACTTTTTATCCTAGTCCGAGACTTTAGCTATAGTAGACTAGAAATCAAGACTTATAGTTTTGATCACTAACATTGACAAACATGCTTGAGATAGCAATGCATGCGAGTTCGACCGAGCAGTGCTCTAACAAAAATATAAATATATATGGAAGGAGGAAAAAAAAGAAGAAACCAACGGCTATATAATATGAAGATCTCAAAGGAATGAGTGTCATATTTTACCTCATGCTCTCATGGTTAGGTTTTGAGATATAGTGAAGCATCACTCGAAGAACATCACATATCAAGCTCTCAATGCATGAGTAGTTGTGATATTTTACAACCATCTAAAAGGTGTAGATCATGATTCAGCATCACCATCATTATTGGAACATCAATTGGAGTATATTTATATAACTTCATACAGATCTAAGCACAATGGTTTATACCCCACAGAAGAAATACGCCAGTTTTTTCCGAACTGTGAAATTATACAACAACTACAATACGAGCAGAAAGTATTCTGTCGTGATGGCATCTACGGTCTCAAATCACAAGTGAAGACTTAAGTCTTGCACTCATCGCAAGCATAAAATATCACCAAGTTTTGCTCCAGTGCAACGAAGAACTCTTATCTCAAAAACGAGATACATTATCCAAGAAATGTGCCAACATTTATAGCAGTGAGTACCATACCTGCCACAAAGGAGAAAAAAAGGTTGTTGCGCTGCAAGCAAGAAGACATGTTACAACAACAAACACATAACTTGAAACTCGTGATATAATCATCATTCATCGTTCATATTCGACTACGGAAAACTCTAGTCCCGCAACACCAAGTGCAACCTTATTCGCAAGAAGACTACCATGTCACTTCAACAAGTAGATTGGGGGAGTCTGATTAAAAGGCCGAAGCATTTGAACTAAGGGACTCTTCTTAATCCATCAACAAGTTGAGGATTAAGAGGGGGCGATGTTTGTACCATATAGTTTGGATTATGGGCCCAAGTGCCCCAGACCAATAATTTTATCCAAGATAAGCATTGGGCTCTTGGGTAAAAAAATATGGAAGGATAATTATAGCCCTATCAGCAATTATGCTTCTACACCAGAATACCAAGTATAACCTGGAATTTACGGATCCTCAGAAAAAAAAAGGAAACAGTTACTGAGAAGACCAGGTATAACCTAGAAGTTACATATCCTCAGAAAAAGGAGGAATCGGTTACTGAGAAGAGGAAAGCATTTGGTCTATATACATAGTCAAAGTATCTAGATGGAAACTGAACTGGATACAATTCCTCCATAACCTATAAATATAGGTGAAATTCCAACTGGAAAGGTGCACATTTTTAATACTTCTCTCTCCATAAAAACCTGTTTAGAGCTCTTACTCATTGAGCCATCGGAGTATCTTTGCAGGTACGTACCCCCCTTCTTCATTCATCAACAATTCTAAGAGAGCCAAAGTCATTGGAGAGCTGAGACGAAATCTCTTCATCATTAAAGAACGCATCTCGAGGAATATTATGAAGCACTGACGGTCTACAATTCATTCATCAGGTATAAATCTTAATTCATCTAACGATTAAGATTATATATTTCAATACAAATCTCGAGGAGTGTTGTGGGAACATATTTGCTACAACAAGTGTAAGAAAAGGCAATGTTGTACTAAATACACTAACAAATAGGTTTTATATATGAATTAACGTTTTTTTCCATATAACTCTTTCCTCTAAATCCTTTTATCAAGAACGATTTCACGAAAACTTTCAAGGCTTGAATCATTTGGAGCTCGCATAATATTAAATCCATGTTATTATTGAGGATCAATGGTTAGTGTCTTGTAATTTACATCATAATGGGTATACCTTCTTTTTCGTGGACACTAGAATATCCTACATGATCGAAGAATAAAAATCTAACATATCTTTTGTGGTGTATAATTTTTTTTTTTTTTTTTTTTTTTGTTGTAAAGAATATTTTTTTATTAATTGATGTCTCATTAATAAATGTTTATATAATTATGTTAATTAATATTAATACATTTCATTAAATTTCTTATGAAATTATTTCATATAAATTTGAAAGTACGGTGTATAATTTGTTGCTATCAGTTACTATTGATACAATGCTTCACGCGCAATGGAAGAAAAAGGAAAAAAATGCCCCCTTCCTCTTGAGATCCTAGCTCCACCACTAATTTGATTTTCTCTAAAAATATATATAAAAAAAATTGATTTCGAGTTATTTCAAAGTGACACCTTACTTGAATGTTGGTAAGGTGTTTGGATGCGCTTTAAAAAATAATTTTCCAAAAAACCAAAGTTTAATTTAAGATCACGATTTAAAAGAAAAAAAAAACTTTTGATGAAGAAAATTATTTTTTCTGATAATTTATGAGTTTGACATTCTGTTTCTAGAAAAAACAATAGTGTTAGCGGGATTCAAATACTCTACCAAGAAAGTTCTTTTTCGTCTTGAAGCAGTTCATTTTGAGGGGCTATTCAAACAAGGAATAACAAACCTCTCAAAACTCGAGAACTGTACACCGGATATGAGATATGAGATCCATTAATAGATCAAAAACCATGGTGGAAACGTCTACTCTTCCAATCAGGGTTACCTTGATATTTATGTGACCCTTTCCATCTATTTTAATTGTTTTCAAGGATTTAAATTTATAAATTGGTCTAGGTTTTGCAAATTATGTGACATGTTATGACTACCTTAATTTTTGTGGCTCCATTCAAAGCATTGTTTGGTTGGCCTCGGGCCAACATTACTATTGGTCGTCCTTTAGAAAAAAGATAATAAAGTTATAGGATGTTGTTACATATGCATGATAATTAATCTATGTTAGTTAAAATGAAGTTTCGAAGTTAATTTATCTCACACAACATAGGTTAATCCAACTAAGTTCCACATGATAGTCAAGTAACAATAACTTGACATGAAGCAAGTTTGAGAATTTGTTTCTATTAAAAATTTGGGAGGTTGTATTATTTTACCGTAAGTGAAAAATTGAAATTATTTTCCTAGTTCTCAACGTAATGTGGATCTCCTTTGAAAAATTGGAGGGTTGTATTATTTTACCATAAGTGAAAAATTGAAATTACTTTCCTAGATATCAGTGGAATGTGGCTCTCCTTTTCTCTATTAGCTGAAGCTAAGATTTAGAAATTAATAAATATTCGAGACAGAATTCTAAATATTCTTACAATAACATCGGTACTGTTCTGGAAGCTTGCATCTCCTTCTTAGACCAATAATATCTTCTGTCCATTTCAATAATTTTACCATCTCCAGTCTTTTAGCAAATGACTAGGTCATATAAATAAAACAACGAAATCAAACCCATTTTCAGCGTTTACAAACTAACATCAAAACTATAAACAACATTCGATAGATATTCGAACCGAAAAAATCCAAATTATTGAAACCTAATTATAACAAGTTCACAAAATAAAGATCATGAAATGTACCTATAACGTGATCCAATTTCAGATATCTTTTCCCCTTTCAAACATGAGGATCAATGTAAGGTGTAAACAGAAACAATGTGTAGGTTAATCCGAAGTGTTAACTTCTTATGTTACTTCTTTCGATTAGTCTTATAGATGCCTCGGTATGAGTCACTGATCAGATTGATATATCTTACAACCCGGGAGTGGTAGTTTATTTCAAACATGAATATGAAGTGTGAATTACATCAATCTGAAGTGTAGATAAATTGAAACAATGTAAGATAATAAGAAGTGGTGACGGTTGAGTTGAAGGAGGTGTATGAGAGTGGTGGTGGAGAGGAGGATGAAAAAAAATGGTTTCATAAATTAAAATGAGAGATTATAAAACTCACCAAAATCCTATCAAGATGCAAGAAATTTTTTAAAAACATGAAAGATTGTTTAAATCCCAAAAGAGAGTAAAACTTGTTATTCTTGCAAACGTATCCTTCTTGCCTTTATGTTATCATGAAGGCCCAGTCCATAAGATGAAAACATAGAGGGTCATTTGGTCAAGAAAAAGAGACAACCAACTAAAATCTTGGGACACCAAAATACCAATATGCTTTATATTATATAGATATGATATACAAAAGAACAAGAATTATGGAGGTAAACAAAGAATAAAAAATTGAAAATGGTGGAAGAGGTTTTCAAAGAGGTGTGAGAGGTGATGAAAAATAAATAATAGAATGCACGAAAACATGATTGGTGAATCATTGATTCAGGGCATAGAGTATCCAAAGTTTTATGATAAACCATTGGAATATCAATAAGACCATAACGAACTTGTTTTGAGGAGGAATCTACCCTTGTATATCTCGGAGAAAGATCCTATTTGATATGATAAATAGTGGGTCTTCTTGGGCCACCTTTTTGGGATTTCTAGGCTTATTATAATAGGTAATCAAGAAAATGGAGATTATGCTGGACTAGTAACTGAGTAGAGTACTTTCGTGCTTGGGTTAGCTGCTTGATTAGCTTCTTCTAGGTAAAGCGTACACAAGTAGATCAATAAGTGATACGTTTCGTAAGTGCAACAAATTACTGGATATATTTCCCCCTAATTAACTACTAATATAGTGGTAGTAAGGATCGTTCCCACATAAAGTTGGGTAATTGATATGTTATTTAGATTAACAAAACTAGAATATAAACAAATACTAAAGGGGGATTAGTTTATTAAATAACTAAAATACAGTAAAAAGACAATAAGAATAAAGAGATGATTAAGAAATCCTCCACAATTACCGAACGTTAATTTGAGTAATATACATATCTATCTTTCGTCAGAATCATTCATCACCAATTGTAGAATAACAACTAGCTCAGTGTTATCCCCAAAACTCCTTTTATCACGTATACCGAATCTCTCCAATATTATATTATATTCAACCTAACCACCAAGTAGTATCTCACTCAAGGTATAATCCAGTCGAACGCTTTAGGCTTTGTGAATTAGGTTGATCCTAGTAGTTGAACTCTTAGCTGAAGGTCCACTTACTGGTGTTATCTTCACTCGCAATTTCTCCACAGAATCCCTTTGCAAGGTCTCGCGATTGATCGGTTGTCAGCCGAGCAAAAATAATTCCACTTTCTCACTCTACTAAATATAAATGAAGTACGTGATAAGAAAGAGTTCGTTCCCTCATAGAGGCTTTTGTTGTTATAGAATTTCAGTTTCTTAGTAACCAAGGGGGAATTTTTGTTTTATCTAAGGAATAAAATAGAGCAAAGCAAATAAAATAATTTGAATAATCAATAAAGAGAAGATATTGGTCACTGGATAATATCATTCACAAACATGTATTATCATCAATGATTAGAATTGGTAATTTAATCTCTCATTTATTAAAATTCCTAGGATACCTTGATCGCAAGAATATCCCGCTAATTCCCCGATTTCATCACAACCACATTAAAAGATGCATATGTGAATTCTTCCTAGAAAGCAACCTAAAGTGTAAAAGCATAATCAAGTTTAACTCCCTAAAAGCAATAAGTTCTATGGAATAAGACTAATCAATGCAAACGAACGTGTAAAAGCACTAATCCGTTTTAACAAAAGTTATGATTCACTTGTGACTAGTAGGATATATCACTACAAGCACTACCCACAATTATGCTACTTAGAATCATGGATAAACAACTTTTTCGTATTGAAAACCCTAATATAGCTCTAGAAATGAATGCAAATCGGATTGATTCCGGACTCAACCTAACAAGTATTCAAATCATATGACTATATTAACAATGAATCATAAACAATAAATTATTGAGACAAAACTAATTCATTGAATCATATATCATGTTGTGAAATCCACTTTATCCCATAACCAATAATAGTTGTTTAGCTACTCATAGCTTTTGAGTTCATCATAATCAATAATAAAAAATGAAGAAGATGAAACATAAAAATAAAAGCAAACCCTAGTGGAATCGCCGCTCTCCTCCAAAGCTCCCAATAGAAAAATTCGTGATCCAAGAAAAATAGAAACTTTCTCCTTTTATAGCTTTTCATCTTTCCAAAATTAGGTCTTCAAAGCCCAAAGTCCAAATGATCCAATAGTAAGATGTCCACCAAGCCCACACAAGAGAAATACCCATGTAAGAATTCTGCCAAAAATTTGTAGCCTGAAATCGGTGTCACTGCACGAAGTTGGCTTAATCCGGCAAGAAAAGTATCTCAGGTGACCGGCAAAGTCCGCCCGGTCGCCGGTCATAGTCAGTCAACTCGGTCAAGGCTTAGCCGAGTCAGGTATGAGTCAGATCAGCTAACTCATATGAGTGGTTGAGTTGGTATTGGCCAAGGCCAAAGCTATGTTGCACAATCATTGTGCTTCTAGCCATGATGGCCCTGTATGTTGCATCCCTGACTGACAGCAGCAATGCAACTCCTTTCACTTCGCAACAACCACCAACTTCAGTTCAAGTCAGTATCAAGATTATTCTCTATATTGCTCCAGTTCAGCTGAATCATTTCCTGCAACAGCAACCAACATTGCATACCACCTGAACCACCAACTCATAACATAACAACACCACCTCTGCCTTCATACAGACGAAGTTTGTAAACCAATTCTAACAGCAGACTCTGGTACCCACTGCTCTACGCTGCAGCACCAACATAAGTTCTCAGAAACTCCCACAATCGCAGAAATCCACCACTTCAACCTCCAACTGAACTCCACCGTGCTCAACACAACCAAACCCTGTAGAAACCCATTTCTTCCCTGAGCTTCACTGTTCCAACTCTATACTCAATTGCAACCAGAACCAACCACCAAAAGTACCATCTCCCTAACCATCTTCTCTGCATCAACAGTTAACATCCACCAACCCTCGACAGTAGCATCACCGACTGACTGATGCATTAACATCAACAGCTGATCAATTTTAGCCTCCTAAACATACATCTAAGCTGTGAATCTGCTCAAGCATTCTGTAAACCTCTTTTGAGCTTCATCTCATTTGTAATGCATTTCTCAAATCTGAATACAACCAGTGAGTGCATCTCAACCAGTTGAACCCACACTTCATAACACGATCCACACATGTAGCTTCAGATCAAGAATGAACTCGTAATCTTCACAATTCCATTGCAACCACAACTGCTCCATTATCTACAACTCTGCAACCAATTCAATCCCCACTGTAATCTCAGCTCAAAGAATACCACCTGCAATACCCATTCTTCCATGCCTGAAATGTTCAACCACAGACTTGATCTCAATTGCTGCATCTTATTCTGTAGCTTACCAACAGTACCAATCTCATTATAACCAAACTCCCTTCTTGCTGCTTCAAGCTCCAACAGCCATCTCCTGCTACAGTAAACTACAAACTCCAGTACATCTCAGTTACCAACAAACTCAGTTTAAATCCTATCACCAGTTTCAGCTCAAGCCATTTGCAGCTGCAGACAATCACCAGTACCTCCTTTAGCTTCTGCTACCACAATTAACAACCAGTGAACTGAATCTTCTTCTTTCTCCTTTAGCATCACTCAAAAACACCAGAAAACCCCATTTTCAGACCAGATTCAAACCCTAACTTCTCTTATTCTGTTGTAATTTCAAATTCCAGTAAAACCCATCTTCTAATTCATCACCAACAGCTGCAAAAGTAAACCCATCACCAGATTTGAGCAGAAACCCATCGTTGAATTTCATCTCCCATTCAAACACCAGAAAGAGCTTCTCGATATGCAATACTCGAACCCAACCTGAATCAACCTAAACTCCAACTTCAGACAACAGAATCGAGCCTAAAACCCCATGAATTTCTTCTGATAGCTCTGAATTTCACGGATTCAAACCCATCTGTTCACTGTTTCCATCGATGTCAAACCCTCAACAATTTCTTTGCATCAATCAAGAATCGCTCGAACTCAAAACCCATCTCGAATCCTTGCAACATCTCTACATCTATTTCTTTCACCAATTCTCCGACCAATTAATAAGCAGCCGTCTCTCTCTGAATAACTCACTCTTATTTATGAATTTTTGTGACTCTTATACACACAAAGAGTCATTGAGAAGAATGAGAAAAAATTAATTCTCTCTAACAAGAAAAGCATGTAGGAATGGAAGTTGCTATCGGCACCCAGTTGCTGGATAAGGGTAATCCGGAAATATTAGGCTTGTCGGTTCCGACTAACCGACAGCTTAAATTTTTGTTCAACTCAACTGTCAGTTCTGGAAAACTGACAGTACATTCTTAACCTCCTTCTTTTGCAACCTTGCCCGCTCCAAATATCTCTCGCATGTGAATCGACCTTTTTGCTCATTACACTCCAAATAGACGTTTTCTCCTTCTTTCACTCATAGTGACTCCAGTGCACCTAATAAACTCAAAACTAAACATAAGAGATGAAATTCCCAATGATAATAGCAAAGAAAGCATAAACAATAGATAAATATAAAGGTGTTTATGACGCCTATCAAATTCCCCCACACTTAGACTTTGCTAGTCCTCGAGCAAATCAAACAAAACTTATTCTAAAGGATACAAACAACTCACGTGAGGGTTTACTAGAGATATACCCACAAAACCTACTTTTCCAACTTACTAGTCCTCCGTAATGATAGTATACAACGCGCTAAGAATACATAGAGATTCTGCACACAACCACTTAATGAAGGTGGGAATATGCTTACTTACCTCGTTATCCGTTCGACGTGCGCAATTATCACCACTCTCATAGATCCATAGAAACGTCTTCGGTCTTCAATCCTTGTCTTCATCTTCGTCTTCGGTCTTCAAGTCTTGATGATGAAATCTTGAACTTCGTAGAATCTTGATAATGTGATTCTCTCCTCTAATTCCTTGTTGCTTGAAACTTCATTATGGATATTTCTTCTTCCATTGGCTTTATTGAATAAATATAAAACCAAAAACAAACTAAACAAACTAAAATATGATGCAATGATTATTTTTTTATTTTATTTTTTTATATTTTTTTGAGATGCAAGATAAATAAAGTAAATACAAAATGAAAAACAAACAAATATTAAAACTAATGATGAACCTAATGAACTTTTCTCTTGTCTTTTTTTTTTTTTAAGACAAGAGAAAATAAAATACAAATTAAAAAATAAGATAAAATAAAAATACAAGTACAAAGGCCATGGTGTAAGTACTTTACCGCTCGATTCTTCACAACTTGTATGTCTTGATATCATAAACTTCTTGAAATCTCATATCGATAATAATATCCGCTCTTGTACAATAATCTTAAACTTGTAAAAATTCTGCTCCTTGTCTTGTTGCTATACTTGAATCTGAAATCTGCTCATTTCTATAACGTTGCTTGTAAACCTTGAACGTCTTCAACTTTCCTTTGAATTTGTGATGCTCCTCTTGTTGATGATGATGGTGTTTCTATGGATCTGTTGGTGTAGAGAGATAAAAAGTGGATGGTGCTAATCACGAACAAGATTACAAGTGGTATGTAAGTTAGCAATTCGATGTCACCATCATGATTGATAAAATAACACTCAAGAGATCAAAATAGTGCTTTCATTGGTGGGAGGTTGGGTAGCTCACCATTCTACCCGGAGTTTACGTACGGTGACACACACTCTAAAAGCACACAAATTTAGACAGGTACAAAGAAGTGAAGTTCGGTGCCTCTCATGATGTAACATGGGTAGTCTCCACTATAGGGGACCACTACTCTAATACTGAATTCAGCCTGCACCTTATTTTCCACCGGGCATGGTTAAATCCAACTTTAACTCTCATACAATTAAGAAACCCGATCATGTTCTCTGTCATCTCTAAGTTCAGTCACTCTTATGAGAATCTCGATGTAATCTTAGGGACATGTATACTATGTGACTCTAAACTAACCACAAGTTGGAGTTTTTTTTTTATTCACTAATTTACAAAAAAAAAATTGAAAAAGTTTGAAATTTTTACAATGCAAATGCTTAACCACTCCCCCACACTTAAACTTTACATTGTCCTCGATGTAAATTGAGTCATCCAAAGTAAGTCAAGGTGGGAAATCCAAGACAAGAAATACTCATCCTTTGGGTTGCCTCCCATTTAGCGCTTGGTTTAAAGTCGTCAGCCGACTATCTCCTTGCTTTCTATGACTCCTCCAGAGGGAGTACTTCCACAAAGTTAACTCCTTCCACTACTTCGGAAGTGAAATTCTCATAATATGGTTTCAACCGGTGCCCATTAACTTTAAGTTCTTTTCCTATAGCTATGCTATGAATTTCTACTGCACCATGAGAAAACACATTAGTAACAATAAAAGGTCCAATCCAACGTGACCTTAATTTACCCGGAAATAATTGCAAGCGAGAATTAAACAAAAGCACTTTCTGCCCAATGCAAAATTGTTTTCTAGAAATCATAGTATCATGAAAGGCCTTCGTTTTCTCCTTGTAAATGCGTGAGCTTTCAAATGCATCATTGCGAAGATCCTCTAGATCTTGGAGTTGTAACTTCCTTTGCTTTCCAACCCCATCCATCTCCATATTGCATTGATTAATAGCCCAAAACGCCTTATGCTCAATTTCAACGAGTAAATGACAAGGTTTACCATACACAAGCCTAAAGGGAGACATCCCGATAGGTGTCTTGTATGCAGTTCTATAAGCCCACAAAGCATAATTAAGCCGCATGCTCCAATCTTTCCTTGTTGGATTCACCATCTTCTCTAGAATGGATTTCACCTCCTGGTTAAAAACCTCGGCTTGTCCATTTTTTTGGGGATGATAAGGTGTTGCAATCTTGTGCGACACATTGTACTTCTTCAACAAGCTTTGTAAGATCCTGTTTTTGAAGTGAGAACCCCCATCGCTAATTATGGCTCTTGGAATTCCAAACCTTGCAAAGATATTAGCTTGCACAAAATCTGAAACCACTTTAGAATCATTAGTTGGGGTGGCCTTAGCTTTCACCCATTTTGAGACATAATCAACAACAAGTAAGATATAAAAATTCCCATGGGAGTTGACAAAAGGACCCATAAAATCAATACCCCATACATCAAAAACTTCAATAAATTGAATAAAAGTTTCTGGCATTTGATTTCGGGCACCTAGATTGCCTATTCTTTGGCACCTATCACAAGTTGTACAAAATATATATGCATCCTTAAACAAGGTTGGCCAATAGAAACCGCTTTCAAGTACCTTGTGAGCGGTTCTCTTACTCCCAAAATGTCCTCCACAAGCATAGGTGTGACAAAAAGACAAGATAGAATTAAATTCAGATTCGGGAACGCACCTTCGTATTACTTGGTCACTGCAATGTTTCCGTAAGTATGGATCATCCCATATGTATTGGTTTCCTAACTTCTTAAGTTTGTCCCTCTCAGCACGAGACAAGTTCTTTGGGATTTGTTTAGACACCAAGTAATTCACAATGTCAGCATACCATGGTTCTCCGAAGGCAATTGAGAATAGTTGCTCATCCGGGAAACTTTCACGCAATGGGATAGCTTCCTTGTCCACAGCAAGACGGCTCAAGTGATCCGCAACGGTGTTCTCAATTCCTTTCTTGTCCTTGATTTCAATATCAAACTCTTGCAAGAGTAAAATCCATCGTATGAGCCTCGGTTTCGCTTCTTTCTTCATTAGCAAGTACCTAAGTGCTGCATGATCAGAAAAGACAACAACTTTTGTATCAATTAGATAAGAGCGAAACTTTTCCAAAGCAAAAACAATGGCTAACAACTCTTTTTCAGTGGTTGTGTAGTTTTGTTGGGCCTCATTTAACGTTCTAGAAGCATAATAAATAGCATGAGGTATCTTCCCCACACGTTGCCCAAGCACCGCACCAACCGCATAATCACTCGCATAATCACTCGCATAATCACATGAGCTCAAAAGGCTTGCTCCAATCTGGTGGTTTAATGATAGGGGCTGAAATCAAAAGTTCTTTTTTTTTTTTCTAAGTAATAATTTTATTAATAACCAAAAACCAAGAAGGTTACAAAAAATTACAAAGAAACAAACTCAACAAGCAAAAAATAAAACAAAAACTACAAATTAAACTGTCCTAAAGTACTTTTGTTTGTCATTTTCAAGATTTACAAGGAAAAAAGGTTTGCTGGTGTAGATATGTTGTTCTCCTCTCTGCAGATGAGCTCCTCTTTTAGATAAGTCATTTGCTGAGAAGTTCACTTCCCTGTAATTATGAAGAAACTCACATTTGATAACTGAATTGCAGATATACTCCCATCTAGATTTTACAAACCATGGAACTTTTGATTGTTTAAAAGCTGATATAGTCTTTTGAATCGAATCAAGAGAAGAATTCTGAACCCATTGTGAATAACCCATTCACCTGCACATAATATTGCCATTATTTCTGCAAAGAAATTTGTTGCTATTCCCAGGTCTACTTCAATGGCTATCACTACCTCTCCAGTTTCATTTCTAGCTATAATTCCATAACCTGAGCTACCTGGATTCCCCCTTGAAGCTCCATCACAGCATAAGAGTAGTTGGTTCTTGTGAGGCAGCCTGAAGAAAATTTCCTTAACAATACTAGTTTTGACCTTTCTGCATTTCATACCAAATGTTTTTAGAATTTTGCAGGTCATAAGCTGTATTCCACATGAACTTCTTCATTCTAACTCCACCTTCTGAAGTAAACTTCAATATTCTTGTTTTGATGTTGTGCTCATTGAAAACATCATTCTCATAAACACATCTGTTTCTTTGAAACCACAGTTCTTTGAGAGTTGTAAATGCAACATATCTCCAGATTTCACCAACTGCAGGGCTTTTGTGTTTAGCAGAACTAAAGACTTCTTCAAAAGATTTTGGTTTCTTGAAATTGGAAATTCCTCCTAACCATTTCCAAATTACATCACTATTTTTGCATTTCCACAACATATGATCCATAGATTCTTCCTCTGTTTTGCAGAAACAACATCTAGAAGCTAATTGGAATTTTCTGGTTTTTAAATTTTCATCAGTAGGGCAAATGTTTCTAATGATTTTCCAGATATTGCTTGACAAACTAGGGTGTACTGAATGATTCCATACCTGAGATGCCTAGCTCACTTTAGAGTGCTTTGTTCTGATACATTCCACTGCAGAAGAAAAAGAAAATTCTCCCGTAATTGTGCCACTCCATATCCTTTTATCTTCCTCCAAGCTGAGAACAGGGAGTTCATTTGTTGAAATCATTTCTAGTAATTCAGTAGGCATAACCCATTCACCTTCAATTATTAAGTTTTCCACTTTCATATCAGGGAATTGATTTATATATGCATTTTCTGGATATAATTCACACAATGGTTTTTCTTTTATCCATGTGTCATACCAAACTGAAATCTTTGATCCATTACCAACTATCCATCTTGTGAATTTCTCTACATCTTCTGAGACCCATTTCATACCTGGAAGTATAGAAGATTTCTTATAGTATCCAATCCACTCACCCTTCTTATTTAAGAATTTTCCTTGAAATTATCTTGCCCATTCTTCATTGATATTCAGAATTTTCCACCAAAGTTTCATAAAAAGAGATTTATTCATGATCTCCAATCTTCTCAGACCAAGACCTCCTTCTTCAAATTGAGAGCATACCTTGTCCCATTTCAGAACAATAGTTTTCCTTTTTGCAGGGTCACCAGTCCATAGGAAGTTTCTTAGAATTAGTTCACACTCCTTTAATACTCTTTGTGGCCATTTATATACTGACATACAGTAAATGGGAATGCTACAGAGAACATGCTTGACTAATATCAGTCTTTCTTGAAAAGATAATAGCTTACCCATCCAACCAGCTAATTTTTAAATCAAAAGTTCTTTCAAACGATTGAATGCCGCCATATACTTTCATGAAAATTAAAAACCACATCTTTTTGCAATAAGTTGCAAAGTGGTGAGGCTATCTTGGAAAAATCCTTGATAAATCTACGATAAAAACCTGCATGACCAAGAAAAGAGCGTATCTCCCTCACCATAGTGGGAGGGGTTAAAGCACGAATAAGGTCTATCTTAGATTTATCAACTTCCAAGCCTTTAAAAGATATTATATGGCCTAAAACCATGCCATGAGTTACCATAAAATGGCACTTCTCCTAATTCAGCACAAGGTTTATTTCAACACATCGTTCAAGGATTAGAGACAAATTGTTCAAGCAAAGGTCAAATGAATCACCAAAGACACTAAAATCGTCCATGAACACTTCGATTATGTTTTCAACATATTCTGAAAAGATACTTACCATACACCTTTGAAAGGTAGCTGGAGCATTGCATAAGCCAAAAGGCATCCTTCTATAAGCAAAAGTACCAAAGGACAAGTGAAAGTAGTTTTCTCTTGATCCTCATTATCACAATCGATTATAACCTGAATAGCCATCAAGGAAACAATAGTAAGAGTGTCCGGCTAAATATTCAAGCATTTGATCAATAAAAGGCAATGGAAAGTGATCTTTTCTAGTGGTGGCATTAAATTTCCTGTAATTAATACAAACCCTCCAACCGGTTTGCACACGAGTTGGGACTTCTCCACCATTCTCCACCACCTGCTCGATTTCTTTTGGCACTACTTGTACTGGGCTCACCCACTTGCTATCGGATATGGTGTAGATAACACCCAGGTCCAAAAGCTTGAGTATCTCCTTTTTCACAACTTTCATCATGGGAGGGTTCAAATGACGTTGTGCTTCCCTTGTAGGCTTTGCATCATCCTCCAAACGGATGTTGTGCATACAAATGGCAGGGCTTATACCCTTGATATCAGCAATTGTCCATCCTATGGCCGTTTTTTACTTCCTTAGCACCCTTAAAAGTTTTTGCTCCTGTAAATCACTAAGCTCGTTAGACACAATCACAGGTAAATCTTCCTTGTCACCCAAGTACAAGTACTTTAAGTGATCGGGAAGAGGTTTTAATTCTAACTTTGGAGATTTAACAATGGAAGGTACAAGCTTTTCATCACTACATGGTAAAGAAATAAAAGAGATATTATGAATTTTCGAGCATCCTTGTAGTGAATTAAGATCACCAAGGGCTTCCTTGACTTCATTACCACATTCTACACCATTATCCATGGATATAGTTAACACGGTTTCCAAAGCGTCATCACCATTCAATTCAAACACTTGTTGTGCCAATGTATCCATAACATCAATGGAGAAACAAGAGTGGACATCACTAAGATATCTCATCGTCTCGAAATTGTTGAAACGTATTGTTTCTCCATCAAACTCCATAGTTAGCGTTCCCTTGTCCACATCAATAATGGTTTTCGCCGTTTTCATGAAGGGACGCCCAAGTAGCAATGGAAGAGACGAATCCGGTGAACCTTCATTCATCTCTAGCACGCAAAAGTCAGCTGGAAAGACAAGTTGATTAACCTGCACAAGAACATCCTCAACAATACCCATTGGGTAGACATTAGAGCGATCGGGTAGTTGCAATACAATTACAGCCTTTTTAAGAGGACCTAACTCAAGTGAATTATACATAGATATGCCGGCATAACGTTAACGGATGCACCTAAATCCAACATAGCTTTGTTAAACGTAGTGTTACCAATTGTGACAGGAATGTCAAAGCTACCGGGATCCTTGCATTTCAGTGGGAGTTTGTGTTGTAAGATTTCCGAAGCATTCTCCCCCACACTTAGCACTTCATTACCTTTGAGCCTTTGCTTATTGGTACACAAGTCCTTCAACACCTTTGCATACTTGGGAACTTGCTTGATCGCATCAATGAGTGGTATGTTCACATGAATCTTCTTTAGAACGTCTAAAATCTCCTTTTCTAGTTTCGCCTTCTTAGAACTTGCAAATCTGCGAGGGAAAGGTAAAGGAGGAACATAAGTAGAAACCGGAGTTTTAGAGTTAGTAATAGGTACCTCAGAAGTTTGGGGAGAATCATCATTTTTCTCCTCCAAAACAGGTTCCTTTGGTGTTTCCACCTTTCCCGAATCAGTAACTTTAGGTTGCACAAGTTGTGTACCACTTCTCAACGTAATAGCATTGACACCCTATTTTGGGTTAATAGGTTAAGAATGGAGTTTCTCATTATTTTGTGCCTTCAATTTGTTTATATCAATCGCCATGGAGCCCATTTGTGTCTGCAACTCCTTGATAGCACTCTTAGTTTCCTACTGACTTTCTTTAAACATGGTCGAAATGCCTTGCATCATTGTTTGAAGCTTTGAATCGATATCGGAACCTTGATTTTGCATTGATTGTTGTGCTTGTGGTTGCTGAAATTGTTGTTGTTGCGGTTGAAATCCACTCGAACGGTTGAAAGTAGGTTGTTGGACTGCACCTTGCTTGTTGGCATATCTAAAATTGGGTTGATCTCTCCATCCTGGATTGTAAGTGTTGGAGTAGGGATCATACCGTCTTTGCTGATTTGGAAAGACTGCACTAGATTGCTCCAACTCTTCACCATATGAAGGTAAAATAACTGCAGCCATCTTTTCCATCATTTGCTCCATATTATCCATCCTTTGATCACGGTGTGATGATGAATCCGTAACTTCATGCACTCGCCTAACCATTGGTTCACCTCTAGTGTAAAATTGTTGCGAGTTCGCTGCCATGTTTTCAATCAACTCTCTAGCCTGTGTCACCGTCTTGTTCACTAGTGCACCACAACACGCAGCATCAAGGAGATATCTATCACTTGATTGGAGACCTTCATAAAAGTATTGGATTATCATAGCGTCACTGAATTGGTGGTGTGGATAGCTTGCCACCAATCTCTTGTATCGCTCCCAACATTCATACAAAGATTCTCCTACATTTTGCTTTATCCCACAAATCTCTTTGCGAATTTGAGTAGCCTTCGATGCAGGAAAATACCTCTCTAAGAAAATTTTCTTCAACCCATTCCATGTAGTGACACTTCCGGATGGAAAAAAAGACAACCAATCCTTAGCGCTATCCACCATAGAAAATGGAAAAACTTTCAACATTGCACCATCAGCATCAGTCTCCGCTGGAAGCATGGCCATGACAATGGTATGGAAGTCCATAAGATGCTTGTTTGGGTCTTCATTCATCATGCCATGGAACTTTGGTAACTCTCTAAGCAACCCCGTCTTGATCTCGAATGTTGAGTTTGTTTGAATACACCATCGTTGTGCATCAAGCATATGAGAAGCCAAGTCCTTGAGTGTACGATCACTTATTGCTTCTTCTTCTTCAAATAGTGGTTCTTCTACGAATGGAACCTCTTGTTCTCCTTCTAGTTGTAACTCTTCTTCCACTTCTAACTCTTGATCTTCTGTTGTGTCTTGACTTTGTTGGAGTATTGTGTCTCTTCGAGTAGCTATCCCGCACCTTGGATAGTTCCAATCTTTAGAATCCAGGGATTAGGTACCTAAAAACAGTTCTCGCAAACACGTGAGAAACAAGACAAGAAAATAAAAAGCAAAGATAAAAGCAGAAATGATGAAAAGAAAATAAAAACTTAATAACTAGCCGTATGCCTCCCCGGCAGCGGCGCCAAAAATTTGATCGGTTGTCAACCGAGCAAAAATAATTCCACTTTCTCACTCTACTAAATATAAATGAAGTACGTGATAAGAAAGAGTTTGTTCCCACAGAGAGGCTTTTGTTGTTATACAATTTCAGTTTCTTAGTAACCAAGGGGGAATTTTTGTTTTATCTAAGCAATAAAATAGATCAAAGCAAATAAAACAATTTGAATAATCAATAAAGAGAAGATATTGGTCACGGGATAGTATCATTCACAAATATGTATTATCATCAATGATTAGAATTGGTAATTTAATCTCTCATTTATTAAAAGTCCTAGGATACCTTGATCGCAAGAATTTCCCGCTAATTCCCTGATTTCATCAGAACCACATTAAAAGATGCATATGTGAATTCTTCATAGAAAGCAACTAAAGTGTAAAAGCACAATCAAGTTTAACTCCCTAAAAGCAATAAGTTCCATGGAATAAGACTAATCAATGCAAACGAACGTGTAAAAGCACTAATCCGTTTTAAAAAAAGTTATGATTCACTTGTGACTAGTAGGATATATCACTACAAGCACTACCCACAATTATGCTACTTAGAATCAGGGATAAACAACTTTTTCGTATTGAAAACCCTAATATAACTCTAGAAATGAATGCAAATCGGATTGATTCCGGACTCAACCTAACAAGTATTCAAATCATATGACTGATAGACGCATTTATGTGTCTATTTTAGTCTCAATTCTCTGTAATGTTAGTACTCGATTTTGCGCTTATTTTGGTATTTTATGTCTTTGTAGGTGTTTTTGGAGAAATAAGCTTTTGCGGGAAAATTGGCTCGAAAAGTGGTATTTGCGCTCGTGGGAGAAAATTGCTATCCGGACCCCTCATTTGGATAAGGGGCACATCAATTACTAAGGGGCGACCACTTGCTATTCGCACCCCAGAAATGGATAAGGGGCACTCTTCTTCTCAAATTCAAATGTGAGATTTGGCGGGAACTTTGCTTTGCTTCTGCGGATTTTTCATGAACACATTTGAACGAGATTTCTTGAGACTCAATGGCAGAATTGTGATGGGATGGACATGTTAGAGTATAACAGGGTTGATATGTGTAATTTTATTGATCAAAGTTGGCTGGATCATCGAGATGACGCAAAACAGGGCCATGGACTTTTCACGGGAATTCCAGGCGAGACTAGGGCAAGTTTGTGTCGGATTTCTTCGTGTATTTGGATAGATATGGGCCTGGTTTGATGAAACAGGCCTGGTAAGTGGTGAATATTCGAAAACAGAGGAAGATTTCTTCCTCTCTCGGTTAAACAGGGTAGTAACAAGTTATGGGATTTTCTGTGTGGATATAAGGGGAAGTTATGTGGGATTTAAGAGAATATATTCTCTGAATATCTTTTGCTAACGAATTGGGAGAGATTCTGGATGGTTGGACAGCTCATAACGCGTAAGAAAAAGGAAAGATAAATCCCGTGCTAGATAAAAAAATCCGATACTTTGGAGAGAAGAAAAGAAAGATTTCCGTGAGTTTTAATCGACCTGTTGTCTATATAAAGGGTGTACGAGTTCTAGGAAGAGGATGGAGAGTTTGGGGCCAAAAGGGAGAGGTGCAGAGAGTAGAAATCACGAGTTGCAGTGCAACTTCTGCTGCTGCTGCTGCTGAAGAACCAGGCGAAGAACATTAAACTGTTAGGAACTGTCGTTCATGAACAGTCATATCTTGTATCCTTAAATGACAATTCTTCTGCGACACGAAAGAGATATTGTTCTTTGTAAACAATTGTAACAGTGACTTTGTAACGGCCGCTGGGTGTTGCAAATTCCCGGTTTATATTAGTTCTCCTCTCTTTAACCATTGTACACACTTTTAGAGCAATATAAAAATCATTTGAGAGTGTCTATCACATGAGGAGCTAAACCCCATTACTGGGACGACGGAGGAAGACGAATTTCATACATGGGTAAAATTATTTAATTCTTTTTTAAGACTTTTTGCATTAATTTTAATTGAAATATGATTTGAATTAATTGGTTGTCATTTAATTTGATGAGGTATGCTTAGCTTAAATGTTTTGATACATCATGCTTAGGATTTACAACCAATCTTTTGAGAATCTATCTTGGCAAAAATAAGAGTCCATGTTTTTGTTGAGCGATAATTGTTAAAAGAATTAATATTTGAACCTTTTGTTACGAGTTTGGCCGAATCCTGAGTCCCAGCACATCTCTTCATCCTGTGACAATATTTGTATATATTTTTATTTTATTTTCTTTTATTAAAACTTAAAATCAATCCCATCAAGTCCGAGTGAACGACAACCCTTATTACTACAACATCATTGAAAATAACCATTAATGACTATATTAACAATGAATCATAAACAATAAATTATTTAGAAAAAACTAATTCATTGAATCATATATCATGTTGTGAAATCCACTTTATCCCAAAACCAATAATAGTTGTTTAGCTACTCATAGCTTTTGAGTTCATCATAATCAATAATAAAAAATGAAGAAGATGAAACATAAAAATAAAAGCAAACCCTAGTGGAATCGCCGCTCTCCTCCAAAGCTCCCAGTAGAAAAATTCGTGATCCAAGAAAAATAGAAACTTTCTCCTTTTATAGCTTTTCATCTTTCCAAAATTAGGTCTTCAAAGCCCAAAGTCCAAATGATCCAATACTAAGATGTCCACCAAGCCCACACAAGAGAAATACCCATATAAAAATTCTGCCAAAAATTTGTAGCCGGAAAACTGGTGTCACCGACGGAAGTTTGTCGGAATCCGGCAAGAAAAGTATCTCAAAACCTAAAAGTCCACCGGTCACCAACATAGTCAGTCAACTCGGTCAAGGATCAGCCGAGTCAGGTATGAGTCAGATCAGCTAACTCATATGAGTGGTTGAGTTGGTATTGGCCAAGGACAAAGCTCTGTTGCACAATCATTGTGCTTCCAGCCATGATGGCCCTGTATGTTGCATTCCTGACTGACAACAGCAATGCAACTCCTTTCACTTCGCAGCAACCACCAACTTCAGTTCAAGTCAGTATCAAGATTATTCTCTACATTGCTCCGTTTCAGTTTGAATCATTTCTAATGCAACAAAGAACCAACATTGCATACCACATGAACTACCAACTCATAACATAACAACACCACCTCTGACTTCATACAACCGAAGTTTGTAAACCAATTCTAACAGCAGACTCTGGTACCCACTGCTCTACGCTGCAGCACCAACATCAGTTCTCAGAAACTCCCACAATCGCAGAAATCTACCAGTTCAACCTCCAACTGAACTCCACCGTGCTCAACACAACCAAACCCTGTAGAAACCCATTTCTTCCCTGAGCTTCATTGTTCCAACTCTATACTCAATTGCAACTAGAACCAACCACCAAAAGTACCATCTCCCTAACCATCTTCTCTACATCAACAGTTAACATCCACCAACCCTCGACAGCAGCATCACCAACTCACTGCTGCATTAACATCAACAGCTGATCAATTTCAGCCTCCTAATCATACATCTAAGCTGTGAATCTGCTCAAGCATTCTGTAAACCTCTTCTGAGCTTCATCTCATTTGTAATCCATTTCTCAAATCTGAATACAACCAGTGAGTGCATCTCAACCAGTTGAACCCGCACTTCATAACACGATCCACACCCGTAGTTTAAGCTCAAGAATGAACTCGTAATCTTCACAATTCCATTGCAACCACAACTACTCCATTCTCTACAGCTCTGCAACCAATTCAATCCCCACTGCAATCTCAGCTCAAACAATACCACCTGCAATACCCATTCTTTCATGCCTATAATGTTCAACCACATACTTGATCTCAATTGCTCCATCTCATTCTGTAGCTTACCAACAGTACCAATCTCATTATAACCAAACTCCTTTCATGCTGCTTCAAGCTCCAACAACCATCTCCTGCTAGAGTAAACTGCAAACTACAGTCCATCTCAGTTACCAACAAACTCAGTTTAAATCCTATCACCAGTTTCAGCTCAAGCCATTTGCAGCTGCAAACAATCACCAGTACCTCCTTTAGCTCCTGCTACCACAATTAACAACCAGTGAACTGCATCTTCTTCTTTCTCCTTTAGCATCACTCAAAAATACCAGAAAACCCCATTTTCAGACCAGATTCAAACCTTAACTTCTCTTATTCTGTTGCAATTTCAAATTCCAGTAAAACCCATCTTTTAATTCATCACCAACAGCTGCAAAAGTAAACCCATCACCAGATTTGAGCAGAAACCCATCGTTGAATTTCATCTCCCATTCAAACACCAGAAAGAGCTTCTCGATCTGCAATACTCGAACCCAACCTGAATCAACCTGAACTCCAACTTCAGACAACATAATCGAGCCTAAAACCCCATGAATTTCTTCTGATAGCTCTGAATTTCACGGATTCGAACCCATCTGTTCACTGTTTCCATCGATGTCAAACCCTCAACAATTTCTTTGCATCAATCTGCAACTGCTCGAACTCAAAACCCATATGAATCCTTGCAACATCTCTACATCGATTTCTTTCACTGATTCTCCGACCAATTAATAAGCAACCGCCTCTCTCTGAATAACTCACTCTTATTTATGATTTTTTGTGACTCTCAGACACACAACAGCCGCCGAGAAGAATGAGAGAAAAATTGATTCTATCTGAACAGTAGAGCATGTAGGAATGGAAGTTGCTATCGGCACCTAGTTGCTGGATAAGGGTAATCCGGAAATATTAGGCTTGTCGGTTCCGACTAACCGACAGCTTAAATATTTGTTCAACTCAACTGTCAGTTCTGGAAAACTGACAGTACATTATTAACCTCCTTCTTTCGCAACCTTGCCCGCTCCAAATATCTCTCGCCTGTGAATCGACCTTTTTGCTCATTACACTCCAAATAGACGTTTTCTCCTTCTTTCGCTCATAGTGACTCCAGTGCACCTAATAAACTCAAAACTAAACATAAGAGATGCAATTCCCAATGATAATAGCAAAGAAAGCATAAACATTTGATAAATATAAAGGTGTTTATGACACCTATCAACGATCTCTACTTGTGTATGCATAATTCAACTATTACTTATCTCCTACCTCAATACTACATTAGAACAATCAGTAGATCAATTTATCTGTGCGCCCAAATCAATTCAAGAATCGCTCATAAACATTAGATACGGTAAAGACAAATGACAAGATGATAAAAACTTCAAACAAACTTGTATAACTATAAAGATTCACATCTTGAACATTGAATTTATCCTTAACCAACAAAAGATTAACTACTCATAGTTACAAAAAAGAATGGGTTCCCCCTAAAGGGATAAACCATAGATTTTGAAGTAAAAGATGTAATATGAGAGGTAGAGATGTGTTTTCCCGATGTTCAAGTCCCTCTTAATGTCTTGGGGTTATCCTTGTATTGTATTCATGATACCTTGGGCTTAGAATCGGACCATGTTTTACGATTTTTAGAAGTCCAAATCGCATCTTTTATAACTGACTACGGTTTTCGTACGGTGGGGTTTCCCAACCGTAGTGCTTTTGAATTTTTCTTCACCATTTTATCCATAATTTCTTCATCAGACAGCCGATTAAGCTCATTCTTTTCGCATGACCTTCGTATCATCATCCTCTACAAGGTGTTGTCTTAAAATTATCAATATCTTCTCATATGAATTTACAGTTGGGTTAGGAGTGATTATCAAACTATAAGTGAGACTGGAATCGTATACGGTTTGGTTGAGAATTAATAGTTCCTAACAGAAACTCTGACTCTGACACTTCTCGGGCCTGAATTCTTCTACGGTTGGGTTGAGATGATTTCCCAACCATAACTCTAATAGAATTGATGATATCTTCCCAGTTCTACGGTCAGGTTTTCAGCATTTTCGAACCGTAGGTCTTCTGGATCTTTAGTCCAAAAGTGTCTTCTAAGCTCCAACTCTTCTTTCTCGTGATAGAATAAATCCTTTTCTCTTCTTAGATCTTACAATCCCAATCCCAATGACTTTGGATGATTCACCTAAAAAAATGGAAAACAAGAGTAATACAAAGACAATGTGCAAGAAATCTAACTAAAATAATTATGTAATTGACACTCGAAATATTATAAATTATGCAATTATCAGTCAGTTATGCTAAGCATCAAGTGTTTCGAGTTAGTAAAGCCAAATCTCAAAAAAAATATTATTAGGGCCTGAAATAGATTTTACTGATTGCCCAAAAAATAAGGATATCTATTACTAGCTATGGAAATAACTCAATAAATGGTCTTCACAAGAGATGTTGCTAGTTACCACTTTAGAATATGAGAAAATTTTGGTTGATGAAAGTTTTGCAGAAGTTTTTTATCATCCAGTAAAGTTTGATGATTATAAGATAGTTGTTGATTGTAATGGCTTGTTTGGAGATATGACATTACAAGTAGGGTATTAAAACAAGATGGAGGGTATGACATCGCTTTGATCACTAATGATTTAATGGTTCTTTACGCAACCGGTGGGGGTTCTTTAAAACTTTACCAATCCCACCTACCATGATATTGAATCCATACATAGAGCAACAATATATAGTGCTTAGGAAATTTATCAAATTCTATGTCGATTTTGACGATGCAAGGCATGTTATCATGAGAAAAAAGCTCCCAACACATAAAGAACGACGTAAAATTTGGGACCTTTTTGTGGTTATGTCACTCAATTAAGGAATTACGGAATTACAAATTTTAAACCTTCAGAGTGGTGGTTACCAACACAGAAGTATTTTTACATCCACTAATGCATGATGGAAGAAAACTTCATCCCAAATCATTTCGCAAAAACCGTTGAGGTTCACAGAGAAAAAGATTTCCGATCTCGTTGCAACTGAGAGTTCTCTCCTCAGCGATACGGCCAACTTTGCCGAAGGAAGATACAAAAGGAATATTATTAGGTATATGGAGGAAATAGGGTGGGATCGTTAGGTTAAATCTTGACAGTGATGGTTTTTTATCAAGGTATATCTTCTAGGTTGTTACGATATTTACGTTTAATTTGAACTTGTGTTTTTATTTTATTTTTGCTTCTTAAAACTTTACATTAGGAAAATTATCATGAATGTAATGTTTTAGTTATAGAAATTTAATTAATCCATGTGGATTATGAATGTGAACTTTAAAGATTTTGTATTTTAGTATCTTTGTGTCATTGTTTAGTTGTAGTGTTTGATTTCTTCCTATTCACAACTGCATAAATTCAATATATATATACATGATATATCAGTTGTCGTTGGAATGAGTAGCTTGGCACAGAAAAATACTATGCTAAATCTATTTATCATAACTAAATCGGTTTTTTTTTTTTATATTACCAAATGTAGTTTTACATTGTTTATATTTCTTTGTTATTAACATTTAAATCATTATAAACTCGATAAAGTATTTATATTATGTTAATGTAACAATATTTAGTATGCACTTATATGTATGGATGAATGTTAACAAATTCTTAAGAAAAAAATACTTTTATGCTTACCTTTTCAAATGTGGGTTTTAACAACTTTGCTTAACTTATCTACAAAATATGGGTTCACTTTTTTTGCTGATCAGTTTTTTGAAGATAGCCTAACAAAGGTGTCGTTTCATGGAATGCGTTAAATATGATCCTCCTTTTAGGATCTCTCAAATCATTTTTTTATGTTAATTGTATTTTTGACGCATGAGACACATTAACAAGATACGACAAATGTTTCAAAATAAGCGTATAAACCAGCTAAATTCAACAATTTCGAGATAAATTCTACATGGACCATGAAGATGCAAGGCATTAAATCATGAGAAAAAATCACCCAACATAAAGAGATAGACTTAAATTTGGGAAAACATGTTGTAATTATGCAAATGAAGTAAGGGGTGACATGTATGAAAATTTAAAATGTGACGAGCAATGGTTACCACCAATAAAGAAGAAGTATTTTTCAATAAGATATTTCCAAAGGGAAGCAAACTTCATCCCTGATCATTTATCCAAGAAAATCCGGGTTCAAGGAGAAGAAGAATACCGATATGGTACTCTTATCCCTCCAAGAGAGATCTATAACCTAAGCAATATAACCAATTTTTCTGAAGTTAGACACAGAAGAAAGACATGATTTCTTAGTTACAATGAGGAAATCGATGGGGATAAATTGTTAGGTGTTTTATCAAGGTATGTTTTAGGTTATTATCATGGAATTCATTTAATTTCAACTTAGATTATTTTTTTCCAGATCAGAACTTTAATTAGGAAGATTAGCTTATATTTATAAGTTTTTTTATTTTTGATTAGAACTTCAAATTAGCAAGACTATATATTATCGGCAATGCTATTCCCCTCACTCTTTAGAGCTCTATTCACCACTCAGATGACGTGGCAGTACAATTGTAATCCAAAACGTGGGAGAGATGAACATACTTAAGCAGACGTGGCAAGCCTATCTTTACTCATTGAATTTAGTTTCTTTAAAAATCTGTTTCCCCTGTCTTGCAAAACTTCTTTCTTCTATGTTATTTTTTTTTGATTCTTCTTTGAGTTCTAAAATTGAAACAACATCAAGGAAACCAAAATTGAAGATTCTTAAACGAATTCTCGGATAATCCTTAATTAGAAATCCCTAAAGTGAATCCTTCACCGCAAGAATCTGTTACTCCATGCAGTGAAATTAGTTGGCTATCGATGGCCTCCTTACTTATTGTTTATACCCACAACTAATTTCTAAGATCTGAACCATATCTTCATATTATAGGGAAAAAAATCGAATAACTCTCTGCATTTGCTTTATACTTCATTTCAATATCTAGATCTATTCTATATCCCTTTCAATTTTTTAGTTTGAAAAATTGTCCAATTATTCAGGATTTCTTAATTTCAAGATTAACACTTTCCACAAGTCTATTAATGAGTTTTCGTAGGTAATGGAAATCATGGTTCGTCTTGCTTTTGAAACTAAGATTCATTTCATGAATTCTAGTTTAGTGTCAATTTTGCGTTTACTTTTTTCTAGTAGATGAACAACCGATCAGAGAAGATTAATAAATTAACCATTAGAACTAAGTTATTCAATTTACAGGGTCTTATTTTACGAAGGGAACTTCATTAATACAGAGATTTTTTTTTGTGAGATTTTGAAATGAAATCGATGATGACCAGAATTCAGATCATTAGAGATGAACAAGGACGACTAAGTATAAAAAATGAACAAAAAGGTGGAGAGAGAAATTTATTGTTGCCGACAATGGAGAGCGAGAAAGTATACATGTCTCTGCTATTCCGAAGTTTTTTGTTTCAGAAATCACGTGGACTTACACGTTTGCTAGCCACGTCAGCCAGTGCGCAGAGTAGAGTGCTGTTTAGAGAGCGAAATAACATTTCCGATATATTATTCATTATGATTACAATCTTTCTAATTAGAAAAATTTAATCCCATATGGATTCAGGATGTGAGCTCTTTGCGATTTTCTCGTTTACTCTGTCTATGGCTTCGATTTCCTGGAATGTGAAATTTGTAGGACCATTATAAAAACCGCTAAGTGTGAACATCACGGTGAGGTCGTTGCTGTTAAAACTTATCACATATCCTCCTCCTGCATTACCTTTGAAAGAAGCATCGCGATATGCAACTATTACCGATGGATCATGGACCTCAGGATGATATACTATCTTTGCTATGTTTTCAACGATGGGGTGTTGATCATCCAGAAGCGGAGGTAACCAACACTGTCGTTTGAGAACACCATTTGCTGGGTGGGTCATTATAAATGTAGTAGATGTTACGAATTTCTTCTTCAGGATAGTCTGCTTCATATTTTACTAAGGTCATTATGAATTAAAATTCAACACCCTTATCTATATGTTTTCTTAATGGATAAAATACCCTTTTAAACCTAATATTAATAATGAGTTAATTAAGAGAATATAGTATATGTTAGTGACAAAACATTATATTTTTGATTTAATATTAGTGTAAGAGAATTAAGATTAAAGATCATTTGAAAGAGAAGAAGGAGAAGAATAGTTTTTGTTAAAACTTAACACATCCTCCTCTGCTCTCATTACATCACAATCGTAAAACCAACATGTCAGGACAATGTGCGACCAGGCGTAACAACTCATCAGCAACGTGAATCTTCTAATCTGATCGTACTCAGCCAACTACTCGATTACACAGGTGCCAACAAGTACCAAAACCATTTTTTTTATATTCATATTCGGAATAAGACCGAGCACCCAGCAGCAGAACCTGGTTTTCCAGTACAAATAGGCTGAGACCAAGAAGTAAACACTTGGAACAATGCTACCAAATAGGGATCCCGCTCTCATGTTAATAAACAGAAATATCATACCTAGGAAAAAACTAAACACAAATTTGATATCATAATTATTTTTCATATGATATGTAATGTTATCAAAATAATTATGATATAGAAGATAATTGTTAAAGATATCAAAATAATTTTTAAACAATGTAACTCTTGGCAATGCTATTACGTGCCTAAAGAGAGAAATAAAGTAGCTGATGAACTTTTAAATTGGCTAGAGTGGATAAAGTTAGTGAAACTTGGGTTGATACTGTTCCTCCTGTGATAATGTCACAATTACAGGAAGATGCAAGTCATGTAACAGTTTCTTAATAGGGTATATTAATTAAATACCCTTAGATTTGGAATCCTTTAAAAATACCCCTATCACATTATAAATATACCCCTCCTCTTATGTATAAACTTTATCCATTTAGAAACAAATTATTTTAGTAATCTATTCCATATGATATTTTTCTTTATTTCAAAAAACAATAATTTTCTATCTCGATCACTCCATCACCGCCTCAAACTCCACCGACGGCAATTCACCACCACCACCACTCCACAACCATCACCACCACCACTTCACAACCATCACCAACATTCCACCATCACAACTCCACAACTCATCGTCACCACCGCCACCGCCATCCCGACCACCATCGCCTCCAAATCCACCGCCGTTGCCGCCAAGTTGATAACAAAATTGAAAATTTAGAAATAAGTTAGGTCCAGATTTTTGTATCAACAACAGAAGTTGATCCAGATTTTTGTATCAACAACCGAAGTTGACACCAAATTTTGATGTCAACAACCAAAGTTGATATCATATCTATTGTCAACAACCAAAGTTGTTACCAAAATTGAAAACTCGGAAATTTGTTAGGTAAAGATTACGTGTCAACAACCCAAGTTGACACCAAAATCTGGTGTCAACAACAAAAGTTGATCACAAAATTTGGTGGCACCACCACCTCCACCGCCGGCATCACCACCACCACCACAAGCATGTGAGATAATAAATAGAATGATTTTCATCTAATTTTTTTTAATATTGAAAAAGTATTTATATGATTCAAAATTAAATGAATTACATTTTAGAAGATGAGGGGTATAATTATTGATGGATAAGGGTATTTGTGCAATCCATGAAAAGGAGGGGTATTAATAAAATTTCCACTTCTTAATATTAATCAATTATCTTTTATGTTTAAAAAAGAAAAAATGATCATCATGAGAGTGGCGTTTGAGTATTTGATGAATAAATGTAAGGGTATTTAAGGGTCACTTTGAATGACAGTCACAGAAAAGTTGGATGATAGTTAGCCAATATACTAATCGTGTTGGAGGCTGGCTGGGGAGGGGATTGAACGACCAATTAGGGTTGGCTATGATAGTTTCCATGGAGGGTGACTTCGTCCGCATTGCATTAATGATGTTTAATGCAAACTTAGGTATTTATAGATCAAGGATGTTTGGACATCAAGGATTTTTCAAAACCGAAAATATTCTCAAGATATATGCAATGAACGGCAAAATTAGGTTTTCATAATTCCAATAAATGCTTGTCCAATATTTACGAAATCTCTCAATAGAAAATCTTTAATTAGTAAATACACATTACTAATTTTTATTCTCTAGAGATATGCATTTAATTATTGTTAATTAAAACCAAAAACCTTAATTAAAATATTCTTAATTTATCTTGGCACAGGATCTCCTTGAGTACTAAGAAATATCTTTGAACAATAAATGATAAGAGTTAATGTACGTGTTCAAAGTATGTTGACATCTTTTCACTGCAAATCCTTATTTCATATCTACATGGATTTGCATTCTTGGAATCGGTTATACCACACTTCCAAACAAGTTTAGAGATGGTTCACCTGTATTCCAAGGCTACTATATGATTGATCAAATACCAAATCACATATATGGGTTCAATCGGTTCTATCAATCACTATGATCGGTTATACCTAATTATGATAATACTTGTGATCGGTCACACCAATTACTAGGATCGGTTACATATTTACATGGTATTGCTTGTGATCGGTCACACCAGTTACCAGGACCGGTTACACCAATTACAGGGATTGGTTACACATACTCATGATCGGTCACACCAATTACTAGGATCGGTCACACCAATTACAAGGATCGGTCATACCATCACATGGTGATTACTTAGGATCGGTTACACTAATTAATAAAAATCAGTCATAACAAATCATAAGTCAGGCATTGTGATTAGTTATACCAAGATACATAACCAAGGTTAAGTTCGGTTCTACCATCTCAC
Source organism: Papaver armeniacum (assembly GCA_023531295.1). Classification (NCBI taxonomy): domain Eukaryota; kingdom Viridiplantae; phylum Streptophyta; class Magnoliopsida; order Ranunculales; family Papaveraceae; genus Papaver; species Papaver armeniacum. Next base: position 152,938 of record JAJJWW010015058.1, on the reverse strand, counting down.
ACATATTGGTCATCTAAAGATTTGCAATGAGTAGCCGGAACAATAAGCCTAATGATTTCCCTTTCGATTCATAAACAAGTTCATGAATGTACTTCCTTTAAATAAATGTAAAACATTGTTTCCTATGATGAAATCTTCACCATAACCCATTAACATGATCATAACAATATGTACAAGATTATGTCGATGTCATATCTACGAAGTTCAAAAGATAAGCGTTATACTTCGTAGTCTAATTCCCTAATACTATGATCATACAATTATGACCATGTCACATCACTAGAGTATTATACAATATGTACAGTATATACAGCTTCGCAGTTACGTTTTCAATATAGCACGACTTGAAAGATACGTTAGGAAAGAAACAGTTCAAGTCAATATTACTAACCTCAAGTGGAAGGATGATGTCGTCGTTGTAGTTCGCCACTTCTTCACATTCTTCAGGTCTTTGGAGTAATACTTGTACGTCTCAACATTCATAGACTTTCTAGTCTAACCTAAACGAAGTTGACTCGATCTAGTATTTAATCAAGCGACTCTAGATGAGTTTTGATACTAAAATATGAAAACCAAACTTGACATACCAACGCTTGGTGAGTTCAACCGAGCTATGCTCTAACAAGGTTTTTTATGTTTTTGGATTTACCAAAAATGGTAAAGATTAGTATTTATATGAGTTAGTTTTAGGAATTAATTTGGGGGTAAATTAGACATTTTGGGAAATTTGGAACCCATTGCCATTTAGTAGAGTGGGAAGGGAAATTTGATAGGCCACATTTTAACCAGGTTATTTTGAGGAAGGATCCATGGACACTATCATACATGATTTGTGCCATTTTCTTCGCAAAACCCAGACGATGATGAATTTAAATCTAATATTTTGATGATACGTTCCTCTCATAAGACTCTACATTCCTAGCAAAAATGAGCATAATTCGAGATACCAAATCTGACCATCTATCGAACTTAATTTCAACCGTTAACTTTATACAACTAATTAAATACAAACCTCTACTATGGTGGCCAAACCCCTCTATACAACTAATTAAATACAAACCTCTACTACGGTGGGGATCGATCCCCTGACTTCCTCCTTATTGAAGTTGATGGGATACCACTGAGCTATGCTCTTGGACCCAAATAATGTACTAGTATTTTTTTAGATAAACCAAGAATTTTATTACTTAAGCAGTTTCAGGCACTGCAAGCCTTTGAAACAAAGATGAAACCCATGGAGAGTAATCCATGTATTCTTGTAGAAGAAGTTTATCCTTCCTAACTCTTTTAGCTACACTATCAGATAAATTATTGAAATCTCTCTTTATATGAGAGATTTTACAAACTTTAAAAGAGGAAATAGCAGATTTAATGTTTCTAATTAAATGGTTATTCTCCCATCTGACTAACATATTATTAGAAAAAATAGACTGCACAACCACTTCCGCGTCTGCTATGAGTTGAACTTCATAGATATTAAGTTTCTTGATCCAAATAAGTGCCTCCAGGATAGCCATGCATTATGCAGCTTCTGAGTCGATCACTCTGTCTGCATACGATCATTTAACTCCATCAAAGGTACTTGCAGAAGACAATAGCACCATGCCAGTGCCAGAAGTTAATGTCAGATGGTCAAAAAAAGCATCTACAAAAACTTTTGTAATATGGTCTAAGGTTACAGATATTTCAGGAGGTATTGGTTGGACATGCATGCTATTCTTGGCTGCAAGAGAGAAATTGTGAAGATGGAGATTAATCCTAGAGACAGTAGAAAGAGGGTTAAGAAGTTTTTGTTGAAAGACATGTTCACATCTTTCCTTCCATATAACCTAACAACCAACCATCAAAGTAATTATCCATATATGATTTTCATCTCTTCTATTTGATTGATTAGGATTGAACCAAGAGATAATCCATTCTTTTATGCTATCACAGTTAAGAGCAACCTAATCCACATTAATACCCAAGTTCCTCCAGACTATTCTTGCATGCTGACATTGTAACAGTAGATGAAAAATGGATTCATCTTGTTGATTACAGATTGTGCAGGTAGTCGCCACAGTATTATTGTATCTTGTAACCTTATCTTTGGTTTGCACAATTTATTTAAGACACTTCCATATAAATAACTTAACCCTGTGAGGTGCTTCTACTTTCCATAGTGATTTCCAAATATTCTTGGGGACTGTGTTGATGGCTTCCTGTTGCATAAAATGACTTTCAACCAACTTATTATATGCACTTTTAACTGTAAATAACCCATCTCTTGTATGTCTCCATCTGATTATGTCTTCCTCCTCTAAATGAACTTGCATAAAAAATTTCCACAACATCAGCAGTGAAGAGAATATGAAGTAAGTTTGTATTCCATTCAGAAGTATTAGGTAGAAGTAGTTCAGAGACAAACTCAAAACCAATATGCATTGGACAAGAAGGAGTTGGCTTAGTCTCCAGATTAATTATCCAGTTATCATACCAGATTCTTGTTTTCCTCCCATTTTTGATTTCCATACATACATTCTGTTGTAGATTTTGAAGTCCAACTTCCACACCCTTCTAGATCCAGCTAGAGCTGTTCTTCTCTTTTTGTATATGTAGAAATTCCTCATCTTTGAAGTACTTGGCTTTCAGGATCTTAACACACGGTAAATCAGGTTGACTACTTATTCTCCATGCAACTTTGGTTAAAAGAGCATGATTAAGTTTTTCAAGATTTCTGAAAGTTAAACCTCCTATTTCTTTTGGGACACATAAACTACTCCATGAAACGGGATTGTTACCTCTATTAGATTTATAACCCCAGAAAAATTTCCTTTGCTGAGTGTCAAGCTTCTTAATTAGCTTCCCTGGGATTTTAAAAGTGTTCATCGGGTACATAGGCACAACATTTAAAACAACTTTTACCATGGTACCTCTCCCTGCTTGACACATAGTACCACCCTGCCAATTAGCTAATCTTCTTTCAAAGGCCAAATTAATGTCTTCAAAGGAATTAACTTTGGATTTACCAATAAGCAGAGGAGAACCCAGATACTTCTCTTTGTTTACCATGTTCTTTAATCCAAGAATGTGACTAAGATCATCACACTTAGAAGGACCCATATTACTACTAAATAAAATGGAAGATTTGTCAATTTATGACTTGACCAGATTGTGAGATGAAATCTTCAATAACTTGAAGCAGATTAGACACACTGAAAACCATTCCATAGCCAAGATAAAAAGATAAGGAGACAATGGATCCCCTTGTATGATACCTCTTGTGGGCTTGAATTCCTCACATGGAGAGACATTAAGTAAGACTGAAAGAGAGGTAGTACTGATGCATTGCTTAACAAGTTGTAGCCATTCATCACAAAAACCAAAACTTTTCATAACCTTCAAAATAAAACACCATTCTAATCTATCAAAAGCTTTTGACATATCAACTTTTAGTGCCAGCCAACCACTATCACTAGGGATGCACAAGACCCACCCATCATACCCAAACCCGCCCGTACCCTCTAAACCCGTGGGTTTTTAATCCGAACCCACCCGTTGTGGGTGCGGGGTTGGTTATGAAAATAAAAACCCGCTGTCTATGGGTGCGAGGTTGGTTTTAGCTAATACCCGCCCGAAAAACCCGCTAAATATACACCATTGATAAAACTAATCGGAAATCCTTGATCCTTGAGGATGCTAGGAGGAGAGACTTGAAGATGATAGAAGAGACATGAGTCACTTACTGTTGGTCTGGAAACTTTTATTTTTTAAGTTTTAATCTGAACTTTAAAGTAGTCGTACTGTTTAAACTTGTTTTTAATGGAAGTACTAGTGTACATAGTACACTAGTACTTGTTTAATCTTAACAATGAAGACTAATGTAGTTATGTTTATGGTTTGTTTTTTTTAAGTTATGAAGAACTTAAGTAATTAGTTTATTTAAACTTTAAAACACGTGTGTGAATGATTATTGAATATAAAGCGGGTTTAAGCGGGTTTAAACCCAAACCCGCCCAACCTGTAGCGGGCGGGTAACAAAACCCTCCCACTGTTTGTGGGTGCGGGGTTGGTTATGAAAATAAAAACCCGCAGTCTGTGGGTGCGAGGTTGGTTTTAGCTAATACCCGCCCAAACACGCCCATGTGCATCCCTAACTATCACCCTCTTTTTTCTTCATAGAATGAATCAATTCATGAGCAATAATTGTGTTATCATTGATAAGTCTTCCAGAAACATAAGATGTTTGATAAGGTGAAATAATTCTGTCCATTAATGGCTTCATTCTAGCAACTAATATTTTAGAAAGAATCTTGTAAGAAGTATTACACAAGCTTATTGGTCTGAATTCAGATGGTGTAGAAGGTTTTTTTGTCTTAGGAATTAAGGATATATAAGTTTTGTTGAGTGCAAGACACATTTGTTTTGAGGTGAAAAATCTTTTAACCATATCACAGACATCCTCTCCAACTATACTCCATTGGGATTTATAGAAACCTACTTGAAAACCCACAGGACCAGGTGCTGACCAGTTTTCCATACTCTTAAGAACTAAGAATATCTCTTCATTGGTTGGAATAGCTACAAGAATTTTGTTTTCTTCTTCAGAGATCAAAGGAGCTAAATGAGTATAAAACTTGTCTTCCAGATGAGGGTTTGTGGTAGTACTGATTTCTTGAAAATTATCTGTAAGAAGTTTGGCCAATTGATCTCTAATATGCAACCAATTACCATTATTGTCTTTAAGAGAATCAATATTGTTTCTAGCTCTTTTCATTTTGGTTAAAGTATGAAAATACTTTGTGTTGTTGTCCATATGTTTATGAAAGTTATCTCTAGATTTCTGCTTATTAAACTCATTCTGGATGTGATGCCATCTTTGAAGTTCTTCATTTACCTGAAAAACCTTGGAAGTATTGTCTTGAGAATGAGGGAGAGCTTGAATGGTTGTTAACTGTTGTTGAAGAGTATCAACTTTGAGATTAATATCACCAAAATGCTTTATATTCCACTTAGAAAGTCTATTCTTGTGAATTGCATCTTTTTAATGAGTATGAATGCAGCTGAGCCTTGAACTTGTTTTCTCCATGCCTTAGCAATCTCAACTGCACATTTCTTGTCATTCAGCCATGTTTGAAAGAAATTAAAAGGCTTCCACAGTTTGGATTGGTTATACTATGTAATGAGCATAATATGGCAGTGATCACTACCCATTTGACTGAGATGTAGGACCTTAGAAGAAGGAAATGTGGAATTCCATGCAGCATTACCAAGAGCCAGATCAATTTTGGATCTTCTTTTACCAGTACCCAAATTATTACTTGTCCATGTATGTTCATGGCCAATGAAACCAAATCTTCCAGACCAATATCATGAAGCATAGAAGTAATTTTCCCATCATTAGAAGAAGAATAAGAAGCACCAGAATTTGACAAGTGAATATTTAAGTCTCCCATTAAACACCATGGACTGTTTACATTCTTCCCAGTTTCTTCTATGAAATCCCATTGAACTTTTTTTCTTATCTCCATTTCCATACCCATACATGCAAGAAAGTAATCATTCTGGTTGACTTGGGTTATCTTAAATAACTAGATGAAACATATTGTTTTCACTGCAAAGAAGTTCACAAGAGAAGACGTTTTTCCACATAATAGTAAGACCTCCAGATAACCCTACAGAAGATATATATCTCACATTTGGGTAGTGAAAAGGGGAAACAAGAGGTTCATCTTAGATTCATTTAATTTAGTTTCACATAAAAATATTATATCCGGATTTTGAGTTCTAATGAGATCTCTAAGATGGTCTCTGGTGCTAGAGCCCTTAAGACCTTGGACATTCCAAGAGATGATTTTCATGTTTTCTAGATTAACAATGACAATGAGATACAAAACTATTTTGCTAGAGATTACGTGAAAACTAAAATCAAATATGCATGAAGAATTAAATGCAGGTGAAAATAATGTATTAGGTTTTCTAATAATGCTTTCTAAAGTCAAAAGGGATTTCCTAATATTAATTAATGTGTATGATAGGAGTAGACTAACACATCCATATCTGAGAATTAAATTTAACCTACAATTATTATTTTTGAAAACAATGCTCAGCAAAGCTAAAGAAAAAGTGATAATAGTAAAAATAAAGGTTTTAAAGAAATTGTTTACCTGATTCCCCTTAGATTCCTGCATAGTTGAATTATCTCCAGTTGAGATCAATTGAGTATTCATGGAGGTTTGAATTGGATTCAGCATACTACTTTGGGAAGATGTCTCAGTTATTGAAGGACTAGTAACAGCTGCTCCACCTACTCTATGTCTCTTGCCTAATTTGCTTTCTTCTTCTGTTGTAATACCTTTTGCTTTGAGTAAAGATTTTAAATTGATAACTTCATCATCCTTTGGAGGAACAAAACTAGTTGACTTGACAAAAATTTTCTGAGTTTTCTTGACTGCTGGAGATTTTGGTGAAGATATTTCAGAGTTCGCTGCCACAATATTAATGGTTTTGCGAATATTATTAATCTTACCCACAAAATAGGGTTTTTCATGAGCCTTCTTCAAGAAAATAGCAGCATCCTTACAAGCATTTTTTGAGTGATTAACAATGTAACACTCTGTGCAGATACTTTTTGGATGTCTCTCGAAGAAAAACTGCTGCCACTTTGTAACTCCAGCATTTGTAGAGCATTTCATACCTCTTCTCATAGGCATAGAGAGATATATATTAACACATAGACTTCTCCCATAACCTGACCTATTTTTGTCACAGAAGAGACATTCATATGCTCTGACAATAAATATTTGAGTTGAATCCAAAATAATTGGAAACCCCAATGCTTTTCAGTATAGATCATTTTTGGAATATAGTCATGAACAACTAGAAGATGTTTGTTGATACCCCATGGTCTTTCTTCAATTACCTTGTTAAGAAGCTCCCATTGATTGAATTTGAAGATGAAAATATTTGGCTCAACTTCAATAATCTTTAAGTTTTCCAAAGTTAAGAATGGCCAAGTGAAAGTTATCCCCTTTTCCAAAGAATCATAACTCATTCTTCCTTCTATGATAACTTTACCAATAGCACTAGCTTCCCAGTTATCTTCTGCTTCATCTTCCTTGTTGTTATTCTTGATAACTTCAATTTCATTGATATCTCCTAGGTCCAGAGTAGCTTTCTTGAATTTGCTGACTAAGTCTAAAACTTGACTTGAGTTGTTTTCCTCCATTTCAGTATTGTACTGACTGAAAAATCCTAAATCGGGGGGTGAGGGTGGTGATCTAGGATAACAGTTTGGTGAACTGATATGAATACTAGTAGGGTTTTGAGGTAGCTGATGAACGAAAATCAAGCTAAGGTATAATTGCATATAATCCTTATGCCTAGTAAAAAGGAAACATAATTCTTTGGTATTTTCCTTATTTTGAGTTGTAGTTGTCGACAATGAGAAAACAGAGCAAAATTAGGAAACCAAATAACTGCAATCCATTGACCACTTTAGTTTTGAATTTTTTTGAATTCCTTGGATGGCGGGATGACGTGCTGTTGAGTTTAGCTGAGTTGAAGCCGATTTGAGACATCTTCCTCAAAGTACTAAGAGCAAAAGCTATGAATCCAATCCTTTCTGAACCTTTAAGCAAAAGGTTGACGAAATACTCAGCAAAAGCTATGATCACAACAACAAAAGAGGCAAAAGCCATTAGAGAAAAATCCATTAGCAGACACACAAAAGAGGAACCATAAAGTAAATTAGGTAGCCATGGAAAAAAATGAAGGGATGTTTAAGAAAAAATTTAAGAAAACTTAGAAAACAAAAACAGAAAGAGTTAACTTATAAGCAAATCATCTAATAAAGGAATACGTAAAGAGACCGAAAGATTAGAGGTGAAACATTCAAATGAAAATAACTAAGTTGAGAAAATGAGTTGAATCGGATAATCGCCTGATCCTCAGGTTTTTTTTTTTTTTTTTTTTTTTTTTTTTTAATTAAATAAATTTATTCATCATCATCAACAGAAAGGAGTTTACAAACATTGGATGGAAGCACAGCAACAAGTGGGCTCCAATCCCTTTTGGATAACAACACCTATCCTATGAAAAAGGAAATCTCCAAATGAGAACATTCTCATCATGGCTAGACATATAATTTCGTAGCCGTTTCAGGAACTCTACAGTATCACTCCCTAACCCACCCAAGGTAGTAAAGGCAAGAACACCAAACCCCAACCTCTGACTTGTACATTTCTCAAGGTACTTGGCCTTTTTCTTTAAAATCGCATTATCAATTGCCCGTCCAAGAACAAAATTACGCTCCCAGTCACCCGTGAAGGGGGAGACACCCGTAACATCCAAGCACATGTCATGACCATTATCCCACCCATACACAAGGATATCCGCAGGGCGCAAGGCTACTCCATTGTCTGAAACACCTTCCTGGCTGAAACACTCATATGATAACAAATGTCCGCATAGGTATCACGGACAAGATCATGCCTTTATGCCCTACCCCTTTTTTATTTTATTTTTATTTAGAGAGAGAAATGTTCCACAAACGTGTGAATATCTTCTCCTAATTGATAATGTACTAGTATAAAGGTTGCTCACGCATCAGCTAGGCACAACAAGAATAAAAAAATCGAAAGTGGGGCAAGGTTTAAAAAGATACAGGAGAGGAGATGAAGAGCTGAGCTTTGAAACAAAGAAATCGGTCTCTCTCAAACTTCCATTTTTGTATCCAACAAAAATATGGAAGAAACCAGAAGCAATGTACATTTTAGTCACTCTTTTTCTGGCTTTAATTGTTTCTTCCATAGACTAAAAAAAAACAAAGATCAGATTCATTGATCAAATTTCTTCAATCAAAATAACTAGTAGTAGGACTACTAAATCTTCCTTTTAGAACACATTTCCAGTGAGGAGCTACGGTCTCAATATCTCAGATTTCAGGTAACGATGGTGATGATAATCATGATGATATCTTTTAACTTCTTCTGTATAACTGAAATTCAAGCTTAATTAAACCCCAATTCCTCCAGCTAACACGATCCTTGTACGTTTTTGGTTTAATGTTTCTATCTTAGGATTTTAGGGCTTTTGATACTAATAACAATTTGATATGGTTGCACTTCGATTCAAGTAAGTTTCTGCGTTCAATTCATCAAACAGGAACAGAATTTCACGATATGGTGGTATTTAGTTAAAGAGTACTATAAGCTGATATCAGGTAGATAGTGAATTAGACTGTCTTGATATTTATTTGTGAGAAATCAAATTCATTGGATTTTATCTAATTAGAAGTTCTATTTATTTATTTTTTTTCAAAATTTCCCTATATTAAGTACCAACAAGGGGTGTTTCAGATCTCTGTGATCCCAAGTCCTAACTATGATTGTAGAGTTATTGCACAAAATACATCAAGTGGTTGGTAATATTTGACCTTATATTGCTTTAGAGGCAGTCATCTTCATTTTCATTATTCAGTCGTTCAAATAGGATGTAAACAACATGTTTTTGCTTTTTGTTTGGTAGAATGTAACAGACATGTAATTTCTTTCATTGCATATCATCTGTATTATTGCCGGATGTTGGTTCAACTCCTATAGATGAAGAATCAGCAGTATGGCCTGTTTTAATATCCGAAGAAAATCTCAATGTCACACTTGGATTTGGGTATTTCGTGAGTTTTCAGTGAAAAGCATGCTATTTGGTTGATATGCTATTTGGTTTTCAATGAAAAGTATGAAAATTGGATTTGGTTTCCAATTTTTTGGTTGATATGCTATTTGGTGGGTTTTCAATGGAAAATATTTTTATCATGGCTGCATAGATTTGCATTTGTTCTATTTTTTTGCAGTATCAAGGATTAAAAAAGGGTGTCTGAGATCTCTGTGAATCCCAACTATGATTAGTTCCATTGTAGAGTTATTGCACATATATGTCAAGTGGTTGATAATGTTTGATCTTATATTGCTTTAGAGGCATCATCTTCTTTTCATTATTCGTTTGTTGAAATTGGATGTATGAACATCTTTGCTTTTTTGTTTGGTAGAATGCAACAGACAAGTATTTTTTTCATTGCACAGCTATATTATCTGTATTCTACTGGATGTTGGTTCAACTTCTGTAGATGAAGAATCAGTAGTATGGTCTGTTCTGATATCCGAAGAAATTCTCAACGCCACATCTTTTCTTGATAACCAGTAGATAGAAACACTTGGATTTGGATATTCAGTGAGTGTGGGGGTTCCAATTTTTTGGTTGATATGTGAAATTTGATATGCTATTTGGTGGGTTTTCAATGGAAAGTATTTTTTATCATAGATTTGCCGTATGTGACTGTCGAAATTATAGACACTCCTATTTTCAGTCCAAATTGCAGCAATAAAACAAGCTCTGTACGGATCATCGTGTCAGTTTCAGAAGTGAATAAGCCATACATTTAGTTCAATCAGTTCACTTTATTAACTAACTTGATACAAATTTTATTTACGTCCAGGGGCTAGATCTGAAATAGAGATGGACGTCACAAATGACTACGAGGAAGAGGACTCTGAATATATTCAGACAATGATAAAAAATGCCATAGAAGAGCGTAACGAAGCCATTCTGAGTCTTGTATGTGGAAAGTGTACGGATAGTATTTCGATGAAAAACTTATTGGTTTCCTGGAGAGACAATGAAGGGAATACCATCTTGCATTTGGCTGCGAAGATAGCACCTCCGGTTATACTCAATTCAATCCCAGGCGGTGCATTTTTTCAGATGCGGCAAGACCTAAAATGGTTTAAGGTGCATACAGTTTTCTTGATTTTAATTTGTGCAATTCCACTAGTATTCGAGGAATAAACGAACTTGAACTCAGTTCATATAGATTTTAGAGGACTATCTCCAATTATAAGATCACTTCTTATCTTTCTTGCTAGAGATTTAGACTATTCTACTATCCCATGTATCACAACTCTAGTATCCGAGCTTCTTGTCTTTAATTCCTGTACGTGCATCTTTCAGTTGTAACATCAGTAATATGCATGTTATATGTTATGCTAGCAGTCGTCACTAATCTGTCCTTGTTTCTTTATCTTCAGAAGGTGGAAAGTATTATACCACGGAAACATAGGCTAATAATAAATAGAAACCAAGAAACTGCTAGAGATATTTTTACGAGGGAACACAAGGGCTTGGTAAAAGAAGCAGAAAAGCATATGCAGAGTACAGCATCATCGCTCATGCTAGCAGCCTTTCTCATTTGTGTTCCGATGTATGCTGCAGTACTACCTCGCGCCTACAATAGCAGCACTAACATATTTGTGATACTTGCACTATACTTGGCTGCCAATCTATCTCTCATATCAGCTACTGCGTTTATTGTGATCAGCCTAACATCTTGTTATGGAGAAGAGAATTTTCTTACCTCATTGCCGCAAATGTTGGTAATAGGTATTGCAACACTTATGTTCTCCCTAGTTATGATGATGGCAGCCTGCACCGCAGAAATTTATAGTCGGGTTAATCAAGTAGGTGGAATAGTATTGGCCTTTGCTTTTATTCCAGTGCTCGTGCTCGCCTTTTCACTGATGAAATTGCTTATAACCGAAATGTTCAGTTCTTATGGGAGATCTGGCCTTACCTCCCGTGATCAGGATAAGCTTCTTCATGTTGCTAGGAAGAATTACTACGAAGTCAGATGTATTTATTAAGGTAGTAAAACGATTTGCTATTTAAGTTGATTTACTCTGTGTGACTTCTATCAAGAGACTCCTTAATTCTCCATGTACTTGTTAAAAAGGATTTTATAACAGACAATTTGGGGTCTTGTGATACATTTTTAATTACAATGAAATTTCTTGGGGTTATATATTGTACAAAGCCATGAGTAGGTTTTCAGGTCACTCAGTGCGGCAGTTAACAGTTTGGGTTAATAGACATTTTTTTGAGTCACAACGAAGATTTAGAATTTAGGAGTCACAATGGCAGATTTCAAGTCACGATACATATTTTAGATTACCGACTAGAAGTGCAGAAATTTGCTATGCGGAGTTTTTCGCTCCAGAGTAAACTGCATGACAAATAAAAGTTGTTGTTCGGAAATGCTATTCCACTCGCTATTCACAGCTCTAATCTGCACTCGGTCCTATGTGGAGAGATGAGATGGAAAAATGCCAAAACCACGTGGCTTCTTTATCTTTATACTGTATTCCTTTTCTTTTTTCTGTTTATCTTCTCTATTAGTCTTTTTTATTTTTCCCATAATAAATCACGAAGATCTCAATCTCAAACATAAAAGCTAGATCAGTCTTAATGTTAACATAGGGAACTCTGGAAAAACTCTATTCGATGGCTAATAGTTACTCAAACAAGATCACACAGAACAATGGATAAAAACAAACTCAGATACTAGAAAGTAGAACCAATAACTACAAAAAAAAAATATCCTCTAAGAAATATTTAACACCAGAGAACAGAGATGGGGAAAATCCAAAATTATAGTGAATTTATGTTTCCTATTTTTGAGTCTAAGAGGAATCTTATCCTTCGGTGAATAGTGTGACTGCCCATCCCCGCCGCCACCACCACCATCATTCTTTCCTCCTCTTCTTCCTTTTTGTTTCAATTCCATTTTATTGTCAATATTAATACCACTGGAACGGGAAGCACCTAAATCTTAAAGCATACTTTTCCTTTAATTTGACTGATGATGAGTTATTACCACTCTATGTCATCATTTTTAACCTCCATTAATGGTGGTAGCAAGAAATGGGTTCATGTCATTTCTTTGATACTTTTCATCTCTGTATTGATTATCTAGTTATCTCATCTAGGTAATAAGCTTTTTTAATTTCTTTCTGTTTTCTAACTCAGTTATTGAAATTGAACATGATTTCTATCCATGGGTCTCTTTAAATCTCGAATTTGTATGAATACTACTTTCATGTGTTTCTTATGATTTTCGGCATTGCTTCTTCATTTTGAATTTGCAGGTTCTTCACAAATTTCAGCACAAAAGTTTTTTGTTTGAGATTTTCAGATCCGGGTCCGGGGAAGAACAAAATAAACAAATAAATAGGGAAGAAGGAGGAAAAAAAATGATCTCTAACTTTCCTTTACAGAGTACAGTTGACACAGTACGCTTTCTCTCTCCCACGTTTTTATCAGTTTCATTGACACGTCATCTTGAGCTGTGAGTAGAGTGGCAATTGGTGAGGGGAATAGCATTTCCGGATGATAAAAATTTATTTCTCGAATTCTTTCAGACCCGTAAGCAAACAAATAGAGAAAAAGGAAGAAAAAAGCACATGATTCGATTTCAATAATGGTACGTTTTCTCTTCAATGGTAGCTAGGGCCTAGGGAGGGACACCTACCTAATTGAAAATTTGAAACTATGGGCAACCCAAAACCAGAAACCATTAAAAAAAAATAAACACTTTCACTTTTAAAGATATTATGTTAGGGTACTCCTGGGGCTATGTACAAAACCAAATTTCCAAATTTCTGTTGAGCCAGGTGGATGGTCAAACGTGGTTTCGCGCTATGGAAAGAAGTGGGCGGTTGACCGTCAAGCACGGGGACGAAGTATTTCCGCTGGCGTTTGAAGGACAATCGCTGGCGTGCATAGGAGAACCGCTGGCGTTTGAATCAAAACCGTCAACGGCTACTTTAAAGCGGTCACCGGACGGCTAGTTTCTACCTCCATAAATACAGCTAGAGTTTGATCTTACAAATTCACAACAATCTTTCATCCGATCAATCTTTTTTAATTTCAATTGCTTTCGATTTTCAACCATGAATCCTGATTTTGGTTCTTCTGAGGTAGATATGGAGATGGATGAAATGTTGTATGAAGAAGAGGAAGAAATGTGTATGGAGTTTTTGCGTCAAATGGATGGCGATGCAATTCAAGATAGAAGAAGGCGAAATTTTATGTTGCAATTACAAATCGGGATCATACCAAAGCCTTTAGATCCATATGAAGTTACGACTAGAAGATGGACTTGGCGAGATCGACATTTTTACCACGACAAGATGATGCATGATTATTTTAATCATGATTGTGTCTATTCCGATGAGGATTTTCAGGACGATTCCGCATGGGCCGCAACTCAAAGGATTATTGTCGAGCTTTGTCAGGTACAACCTCTATTTAATTATCAATATGATGCACAACATGTACGAGGCTTTAGTCCCGAACAAAAGGTCATTGCGGCCCTCTGTATACTATGTTACGGGGTACCAGCGGATTCCACGGATGATTACATCCGTATTGGGAAAAAAACCGCCTTTAGGTATTTCAAATTGTTTTGCGAAACATTAGTCGAGCATTTTGGTCCATCCTTTTTAAGAAAGCCTACTCAAGAAGATGTTCAAACAATATCTCCAAAAAACACCGCGAGGGGTTTTCCAGGAATGCTAGGTAGTCTTGACTGCATGCACTAGATGTGGCATGCGTGTCCGGTTGAATGGAAAGACCAATATAAGGGTCATTATCCAAAACCAACTGTAATTTTGGAAGCTTAAGCTACTTATGATTGTTGGTTTTGACATGCTTTTTTTGGACTCCCAGGTTCAAATAACGATCTCAACGTTTTGTATACGTAACCATTGTTTGAAGATCTTAATAATGGGATCGCGCCGCATTGTAATTTCATCATCAACGGTTATCACTACACTCAAGGTTATTATTTAGCAGACGGAATCTATCAAGAATTGTCAACTATGGTTCAAGCTTATAGTCATGTAGGTTTTGGACCGACGACTTCGAAGGATATAAAGTACTTTAACATCCAACAAATGAAATGCAGAAAGGATGTTGAACGCGCTTTTGGCATACTGAAAAGGAAGTTTGCCATCATAGTTGGGCCGACTTTTTTGATCTTTAAGAAATGAACAAAATTATGTTGACTTGTATCGTTCTGTATAACATGGTCATTGAAGAAACCAGACGTGACCCAACCTGGACTAGTTTTCCAGATGAAGATTTGAGGCCGAATTTTGTGGTGGAGCATAATGTAGATGGTGGATTTTCGACAAAGGCTAAAATCGTAAACCCATACTTATATGTATTCCTGATCCAGCAATCAGATGAATATTGAGGCTCATGTCTCTTATTGAAAGCATGAAAGATCATGCTATGAGAGTCTCCGACTGAGAATACTTGTCTCTCGGGTATATATAGATATGTAGTCTCTCGGTGAGGTAACGGCATATCTCACGAATCTTTGAGCAATTTCGATAATTGCTTCTATATAGAATCGAAAGATTAGACGGCTCCTAGGCGGCTTACCCGCTAGTATAGAGCAATAACGTCTTGGGATGTAACAATGTTTTCCACGACTATATGAAAGAAATATGACGCCTTCAACAAGCTCATATCACTCAATTCCTGAATAATTAACGCTCCTAGACGATCGTACTAGTATAGAGCCATTAATTAATTATTCTCAAAATTAATAGATTCAAATCTTTGGAAAATATTCAATATTTTCATAATATTTTGTTACTTCAATTTATGGTTCTTCCCAGCAGAATCCCATGGGTTAGTAATAAATATTCAACACACGGGCGTCTGAGTTACCTTCGAGTAAGCCTCGACCAAAATGGTGTAAATGTATTCGATAAATAATGCATTAACAAACACCTGAATGAACAAACAAGTATTTCAAAATACGACGAGATGATGAACCTATGCAAATAGGAAAGAAAATAATAAAATAATAGTCAAGGCGCTAGGGGACTGGCTCACCGGCCGGCCAGTCATGCCGTGACCAGTCCCAGTCCCACGCCCAAATTTTATATTTTATTATTTTCCTTGATCTCATGAAAATCCTTTCATTTGAACAAATATCCTTCGTTTGAGGAAACTCCTCAGTTTCATGGTGTTTCCTTCACACTGAGGAAATAATATAAAATTAGGGAAAATATTGTGGGGCCGTGATTATTGGCCCACCGGCCATGCCTTGATCCCGGCCGGCCCCACACCTCATGGTTCCTCATTATTTTATTATTATTTCTCTAATCTCATGAAAACTCCTTAATCTCATGATATTTCCTTGATCCCATGTAAAATAATATAAAATTAGGGAAACCCGTGGGACCGGGCCATAGCCGGCCGGTCATGCCCTAGCTGGCCCCACACGCCCTATTTTTTATTATTATATTTTTATATTTCCTTGATTTTATGAAATTCCTTGATTTCATGATATTTCCTTCAAATTATGAAAATTCTTTCAAAATTATGAAAATCCCTTCAAATCATGAAATAATACATAAAATAAGGAAAACTCACGGGACCGGGCCCTAGCCGGCCAACCATGCTCAAGCCGGTCCACACGCCCTTATTTTATTATTATTAATATTTTTGTTTCCTTCATCTCATGGAAACTCTTTTATTTCAACAAAACTCCTTGGTTTCAACAAACTCTTTGGTTTTATCATATTTCCCTAAAATCATGAATATATTATAAAAAATTAGGGAATACATCGTGGGCCAGGCTCCTTGGCCGGCCAGCCATGCCTTGGCCATAGCCGGTCCCACACTTCATGATTCCCTCATTTTCTATTATTTTCCTTCATCTCATGAAGGTTTTGACTGATTTCAAAAAAACCCCGATTTCTTCATATTTTCTCAAAATGTTGCTCAAACGCACACCAGAAAATATCAAAATTCTCATAATTGAGATACGGACACTTTGGTGACGTGAGCATGTTACCTTGACCGACCAAGGTTGGCTCTTTGGATTACAAGAATCCGGTCCCACGTATTCTCATGATTTGACCTAATTTGCACAATTGCACGTATTAGGTCCAAAACTCTTCCAAACAACGAACTTCATGGAACGATCATCATTTGATCCCCCTGAACACCAGGGGCGGTTTCATGACCCCTTGGTCGGTCCCTCATCTCTTCATAATTAATTGGGTTTTATCACCTAAGGTTTAGCATTATTTTAATAAATGATTAAACCAGCATTTAATCATCCTTTCATCAACAAATTAACTGGTCTTCAGGAGATCTTGATATTTTCTCACGTGGGCATCTGGGCACTACATGGTCGACCCATAATCCCATGTGGCCGGTCCCTCCTTTTCTGTGGTTAATTCTCAATAAACCATCAATAAATCATCAATTGATCGTCCAGATTCAAACGCTAATAATTTTACGTTGATTCCGTGATCAACATTTTATTTATCATACTCGGTTCAATTGCCAGTATTCTGATTTAATATTTTATTTGGTCATGCTACCATAATTCATCAAACGAGCAATATTTGCTCAGATGAGCAATACTTGCTCAAATCAAAGAATATTGGTTCAACTATCAATATTCAACAATTCATCAAATGAGCAATATTTTCTCACGTTAACTTATTCACACATCATATCTCTGTCTCAACAGACATGTTCAATTCATGAGTCTCAGAACATTTCCAAACCACGTTCGACTCAACAATACAAGGACTCATCGTCCCATGAAGTCATGAAGTCAGCAACTGACTAACTAAATACACGTCTGCCTTGTAGACTCCACAATCACACGAGACATCAATCGTGTTACATGGGGGGATATTAACTAGGGTTTTGGTCTGGCGGTCTACGGCACGTGTGTTCATACACACGATGAGAATGTGAGCAAGTCGTGCAATCAGTTGAAGGAGTTAACAAAGTAGTGGATGGAAAATCAACCAAGTCTCCGCACGTTGAGCAACCGGTTTTAACACGATTTCCACTTCCCCATTCTTTGATTTCATCAACTGTCACACTTCATGAGATCATGGTGTTTTCAATTCCAGCAATATAAATAAATCTCGGAATCATGATTGAAACAAGGATAATCTCAGGTCAAACCGACAACACGAGATTAACAATCCAACTCTCAATAGAGCAAATTCAATCATTCAGAATTTATCTTATTTTCAGAATACACAACACACCTACAATCTTCGATCACCATTGATCTCACACATTTCTCAGCTTCCCTCCTACAGATCGACCCATCCTCTCTTGTGACCGAATTTACTCTGGAACGGCCATTGTCTTGGTTTAGGCCGGAGTACTACAGATTGATCTCTCGAATTCAAAGCACTCTCTTCTTGAAGTGCATCTGTGTGAGGTTAAGCATTTCGCTCGTTTCAAGGAGTCTCCTTCGCACGCTCGTCTCCTCAATTCCATAAAAACCAGCAAATCGTTTTGCCCCATATACACATGGGCGTCCGGTAAGAGAATCTAGCTTGCCACTGACAGACTTCAAAACCGGGAAATCTATAGACAACTAAGACAAGATCTAACTAAGCATCTTTGGGTTTTAAAAGGAGCAATAGACGATGCGTGGGAGCGAGACAGAGGCAGATAGATGTTATTTTCAATTTGGTGTTGTTTATTTTAATTAATGTGTTATTTAATTTAAATTTGTTTGTTTTTAACTAAACGACTACACTTAAAATTAAAATTAAGGCAATTATATTAAAAGTAATTTTAACTAAACGATTACATTTTAATTAAACCTAACTAATAAACAAGAATTAAAATCTCATCTCCGTTTTCTTCCGAGGCATCATCTTCGTATTCTTCCACATTCTCATACTGGTCAGTTTGTTGAGGGACTTGTTGTTGTTCGTCTGTATCAATTTCCTTAGTTCATACAGCAAGTTGTCGTGCATTCATTATTCAAGTGTTCAATGATAGTAGCTTGTTTAGCTTACAATCCCTATAGTAGTGTTCTCGAGAAAGGCGACTTTTTCGTTGTTGCTTTATAGCAATGCGCCACGGTCTCTGGCTCTATCTGCTTCTATCTTCAAATCGAATTCCTTATGCTCAGCATAGTTGAACTCGTTTGAACCTCCTTCTAATGCTCATTGGTCTGCGTTTCTCGCTGCTTTTCCAGCTTTCTGGCCCCCTCCTCTTCTTATCTCGACGTTGTTGTTAACGTCTAGATTAGAGTTGTGTTGTTCCTGGCTACTTGGAGACCAGTATATGGAGATCCAGTTCCTTCAGGTGAGGAAACAGGCCCACCATTCTGAAAATCTTGCGAGATTGGACCATGTGGTGATCTTGCAGGCACTTGATTACCTTCCAGCAAGTATGGATTAAACTTATTAAGCACCCTCAAAATGGTCATACAAGTTTCATGTTGGAAACTCGTTTTGTGGGATCTTTGCCAATCTTCCCGGCATCTTCGTTCCACTTCGGGTTCGCTTTCACCACTTTTTTTGTTGCGCCACATTTGAACGATCAAAGCTACATATTCACTAACAAATGCTGAAATTGTGTGAAAACGATGAGACGACTCTTTGGCATCACGTCTATTGATGTTACCGGTTTCTTCACAAATTTTTTGTAAAATATTTTCATTAATTTTTTTTTCTTGATAAATACCATTGATTTCATCTAGTGTATATAATACATAATTCCTACAAATTGACTCGTCTTCATCCATCGTATACTCAGCACCACGAATTCTTGTGTTTCTTGGTTGTGTATCTTTTTGTGTATCTTGTTGTGATTGTTGTTGTGTTTGTTGTTGTGATTGTTGCATTGATCATTAATGTGATCGGTGTGATGAGGATGTCATATTTGTTAGGAATGAAATTTATAGAGATGAGTTTTTTCTGTTAGATTGAGTTGATATGAATAATTGTGCTTGAAATAAAAGAAAATGAGTATTGATATGGTATGCAATTATGAAATTTTTAGGTAGAGATGAAGAAGGTGTGAATTTTAAGTTCGGAGATGAAATGCATTTATATGGAAACAAAAAGGAATAACATCCGTTGGATGTCGAGATTGGAAAGTTGTCGTTGGCAGTTCTGGGAAAAACGCTGGAGGGTTCACCAGAGACGCTGGCGTGTGATGGAAAAACGGGCGAGTTTGAGACACATGCAAACGTTTTTATCTCACACGCCAGCAAGTTTGCCTCAACCGCCCGGCGTCCATCAAGTGCGCGCCTGTTCTTCTGTCTCACTCAACAAACCAACAAATTTGTTGGTTTGTTCATCCGTTTTTCATGTTTGTTGAGTCCATAGTGGGACCAAGATGAACAAATCTTTTATTTGTTCATTCCGTAACAACTGCTCTTAGCATTAACATAATCTTTCTTCTCTTACTCTCCATAAAAGAGAAGGCTATATGTGTCTAAGTTTCATCTTATCAATACATTTGTGGTCGGATAGCTAGAATCAGTCACAATTTCAAACTCTTTACTTAGATCTATATACATTCTAAATATGGTGTTGATTTTTCACTTACAACAACTGGTGTTTCATGTGATGGTTGATGTTGAAACCAATAATGAAAAGCCGATACTTCTCAAAGATCATCTATGTAATTAAGAACCTTATGGCATTTCGCTTAACTTTTATGGTTTAAACTGACTATTTAATTTTTACTCTTCTGGATTGATATTGATGTTGAATTGTGTTTTTGGACAGTTCCAAGACCTTAAAACCAAGTGGAGTGGGCATTTAAATTGTTGTATCAGCAAAGAAATGTTGGGTTATTTAGCAACTACAAAGCTGAGAAGAACAGGAAAAACAACACCAAGTTTAGATGTTTTCTCATTTGGAGTAGTATCTTTGGTAGAAACTGTCTTGGTCATTGGTATGACCGGACTCGGAAAATGCAACAACATATATTTTTAAAACATAACTCGAATCAACCGAAATCGAATAAGATACAAATGGAGTCCCAAATTTCATGGGGATTGTCTAAAAAAAATTATCTGTATGCAAAAGAATTAAAATTAAGATCGATTTGATTTCTAGGACAGACTGTATAGACGACAATACATATTTGGATTAAAAGGGATCCGAACCACAAAATCTGAATTAACAATTTATGAAAGTTTACCAACACTGAAGGGATTACCTATATTAATGTTGATAATTGGTATGAGCTGGACTCGAGGAAATGTTGTCATTGTTGGTATTTTTCCCATCAAATGTTACATTTTACTCTTTTTCTTAAAAGCCGAAAGAGAGGCAGTGGTCCGTGTGTGCATGTATGTGTGTATGTATGTGCACGTGTAAATTTGTGTAGCTAATTAAGTTAAAGTGCATGGAAAAATTCTGAAAGCTTAATCGAATATCGATATGGTTTATTCAACTCTAAGAGACAATTAACCCATCGAATAACTATTTATCCATTGAGAAGCCTCCATGTCTGGCATACAAGTGTGTGAGAGTATGTATCACTGACAGGAAGATCTGTTAGAGCATAGCTCGGTTGAACCCACCAAGCGTTGGTATGTCAAGTTTTGTTGTCATATTTTAGTGAATCAAAACTTATTTAAAGAGTCGCTTGATTACTAGAGTCAACTTCGTATAGGTTAGCTAGAAAGTTACTAGGATATGAGACTTACAAGTATTACGTGAAGACTTGAAGAATGTGAAGAAGTAAAGAGCTACAACGACGACATCATCCTTCCTCTTGAGGTTAGTAATATTTGACTTGAACTATTTCATTCCTAACGTATCTTTCAAGTCGTGCATATTGAAAAAATAACTGCTAAGCTGTGAATGATTATACTCTAGTTAGACATAGTATTAAGGAATTACAATACGAAGTATAACGTCTATCTTTTGAACTTCGTATATAAGACATCGACATAATCGTATGAATGCTATTATGATTATATATGGGTATGGGTGAGGATTTCGTCCTAGGAAACAATGTTTTACATTCGTTTAAAGGAAGTACAATTCATAAACTTGTTTTGTGAATCGAAAGGGAAATCGCTAGGCTTATTGGTATTGTTATTCATTGCAAATCTTTGGATTACCAATATGTGTGTTTAGTATAACCGCTCATAACTTGTTTATGTATCTTGGTAAAACTATTCACAATGCCTAACTTTTGTATTGGTATGACTTTTATTAGTGAAACCGATCTTAAGTAATCACCTGAGATGGTATGATCGATATATTGTAATTGGTATGACCAACTCTAGACATTGGGGAACCGATCCTAGTAAGAGGTGCAACCGATCACAAGCATATGGAACCAATCCTTGTAAAAGGTACAACAAGTCTTAGTAATTGGTAATCGATCCTATGACTTGTGCAACCAATTACAAGTTAAATACAATTTTTATGTGGTAACCGATCCTAGTACCTAGTCAACCAATTTTTTGAAAGCTAGTGTGACATATCCTAGTACCCACATGGAGGTAGAACCGAAACTTGTTTTGGTAGAACCGTGAAACCCATTAATGGTGATTTTATAGGATAATCAATCACATGCATGGTTCTTGGAAGTCAGATGAACCAATTCTAAACTCGTTTGGAAGTGTGGCAAATCGGTTCCAAGATTGTAAATATGAAAAAGGATTTACAAAGTAAAGATGTCGACATACTTTGAACATGTGCAGTATTTCGTATCTTTTATTGTTCAAAGATATTCCTTAATAACTATAGGAGAATCCCGGATCGAAATAAATTGAGAATCATTTAATTAAGGTTTTTAGTTTTATATGCTTTTAATTTCCAGCAATTAAAATGCATATCTTTAGAAAATAAAAATTCGTAGTGTGGATTTACTAATTGGAGATTTTCTACTGAGATTTCGATCAATATTTGGACAGAGCATTTCCAGGAATTATGAAAACCGAATTTGGAAATATATTGCATATCTTGAGAATATTTTTGGTTTTGGAAATTCCTTGGTGTCCAAACTTCCTTGGTCTATGAATATTGAAGTTTGCATTTCGAGCAAACTAATCCTCAGAGCCAGCAAAACTACCTAGTTGTGTTATTACTGGTGGAGCCGTCTATTCGGAGAGGAAAGTACCTTAATTAGGCGAAATCTCTTACGACCGCTCGTTTTAAAGACTTCTTTGGGATTGGGAAGCTCTACGTGTGCTGTTGGTGGGAAACTAGATAATTGCAGTTTATTATTAGTTTTCTATTGATTTGATTGACTAACGGTTGTTGAACTTTGATTGCACCTAGTTTGTTTATGCTTGAGAATCTTCTCTTCTGATATAAGATTCACTCAAACTAGATCGAAGTGTCGACGTGGATGTTTAGACTGTTTGTAGATCTAAAGACGTCTTGTGATAATCTATTGCTAACATAATCTGTTATGTGTGTGATTGATCACAAGAGATACAAGCTGATTGTGTGCAGGTGTTTATTGAAGATCTAAGAATATTTTAAGACAAAGAAGATTTCTTATTTGAGTTCATAATCTTTGGTGTGTACAAAACTTCATCGGTTGGGGATCCAACTATAATCGGTTTATCTTTGTGATAACCTTGATTGATTAGTTGAGTAGATCGGCATCACTACAATTCTTTGTGATTAAAAGTATTGATTGCATAGTTTAGAAAATTACTTTGGTAGTTATTAAAGATTGATCTAAGAACGTGACAAAGGAGTTTATTAGGATAAACGGAAGAGACTTTTGTCAAACTCATATCACGTTGTTTGAAAATAGTTGTTACCGAACAGATTTGTTGTTCCTTTACTGTTTGGAATACGAACCAAAGGAATTGCTCCAAGTGCGTGACTTATTGCAAGTTGGAGGTGCAGGGATACATACGGAACTAGTTGAACTATAGGTTTAGTTGCTTGGTTTCAACTATACGAAGTTGCTTTAGATTTTGTATAGCGGCTTAATCCTGAGAGTATTCAATTCTGGACAAGGTCCCGGGGTTTTTCTGCATTTGCTGTTTCGTCGTTAACAAAATCTTGCTGAGTCTTTTACTTTTCTATTTCCGTAATTATAATTGTTTTTATTATAATTAGAAGTAAAATACACAAACGTTAATTCCTAATTACGTGATAGCAATCCTATTGTGTTTGGTTAAGTCCTAACCTATTATCAAGTAATCATACTTCGTTGTTGTATTGTATCGATCTTGTATCCATAGTCAATCACACAAGTTATCTAGTTGTCGTATTGTCTCGATCTCGTATCCATAGACGATCACACGAAGTCTGAACTGATTAGTTGTATTGTCTCGACTCACCCATACACAATCACTTTCAGAGAAAAGACTTATAGGTGGAAAAGTTTTAGATTGAGGTATATTTGGGTGCCCTCATCTTTTCAAGATCATTTTCAAAATCCTTGCATATTATATAAGCCATCACGGCATCTCTGAGCTCCATGCTCTTTGGTTGAGCACATGCCAAGATCAATGTCACTGTAGCATGGTCTGGTTCCATTCCCAACCGACATATTTCGGGAAAATGTGGTAATTAAAAATTTTCGCAGTTTGGTTTTAATCAATACAAATATTATAGCATTCCAAACAGTAATGTCGCTCTTATCTATGTTTTCAAAAAGTAAGCAACAAAGATAATTGGTCTCGAATTTAGAAACATATATAATAAGTAATGGCGCCTCTAACATCTTTATGTATTGCAACATAAAAAACAAAAACATCAGGACCGCATTTAGGCTCTCTAAGAGCAACTCTAATGGGATGGGAAAATAAGCACACTTTCCCTTCAAGACTGACAAACTAGTAAAATGGATGGACAAATCCTCGGATTCTAGGGTTTGTCCATTGAGTCTCAACTTGAGACGTCGGCTCGAAAAAGCCGAGCACATCGACAAAGATCGGTCGTCCTATAATGATCCGACTTACATAGATATGGGACTCGTCTCACATTGAGACGGATGGGCTTGATGGAATCGACAACAGCTACTCTCATCCAACGGCTCTAATTCCACTCCCTATAAATACAATCATTTTCAACTCCAAAATCACACATCTCCACCATAAATTACACCTTCTACACCCACAAATTTTTTGAGTAATGGCTCAACCGTATATTAATCCCGCGAAGTTTACGATAGATGAAAATTAGCCGCTTTGTCGAAACTATATAGTTTTTTATTCGGCTAGAGGTGCGGAACGACGTCAAAATGGATTAATGAGTATGACTAATATCCATAGAATCTGTATAAACTTCTGCAATGATACCCCGTAACCCCAATAACCACAACGTAATCGGGTTGTTTTGTTGATTTCATCATGATATAAAAGAAGAAATTGGATAATTTATAGCTTTGGTCCGGCTTGTTAATCGTCATCGACTTAGGGGTGAGACAGATGTTGATGTTGTTAGAGCATTGCTCGGTCGAACTCGCATGAAATGCACGATTTTAGGTTTGTGTAACCGTACCCAAACATGTACATTTGTTGGTTCAACAATAGTTAACCAAATGGTTAGCCATATGAGCACTTTCATATCGTGCATTTTGTTAAGAAATATTAGCTTGAATCTAATATTTGGGTATGAGAGTGATCATATGGCAACCATTTTGTTGACTATTGTTGAACCAACAAATGTTAATGTTTGGGTACGGTTCATAAACCCAAAATTGAACATTTCATTTGTGTGTAACAAGCTAAGTTTTCGATCCAACTGTTAAGAAATATTAGCTTGAATCTAATCAGGTTTTCATCTAATGGTGAATATTGAATACTTTGTTACTAAGCCAACATTGATTGCAAACCCTGATTTGAAAGACTATATAAGGGAGAACTCTAGCAACTGGGAAACCTAATCCCCACACTTTACGTGTGATACTAGTTTGCTAAGCTAGAGTCGATTATCCTTTAACCTTTGGTTTTCTTCTTCTAAAACCAGGTTAACGACTTAAAGACTTCATTGGGATTGTGAAGCTGACCGATACTACTTTTCTTGTAGTTGTGTGATCCGATTTTGTTGTTTCTATCGTATTTAGTACAATTGTAATAATTGGCTTGAGATTTATATCTCCGATAGGCAAGATAGAAAAGAAATCACAAACACTTCGTCTCATCGTTTGTGATTCCGCAATATCTTTTTTCGTTGCGTCGATTAAGATTATTATGAGGTGATCAATAATACTAGACTGTTCTTCGGGAATATAAGTCCGGGTTATTGATTGGTTCCTGTTCACCTTGATTTATCAAAATATGGAATAAAACTCATAGGTTTATTCGTGGGAGACGGATTTATCTATTATGTAGACTTTTCTGTGTTATACAGATTTGTTTATTAAAGTATTCAACTTTGGGTCGTAGCAACTCTTAGTTGTGGGTGAGATCAGCTAAGGGAATCAAGTACGTAGCATCTGCCGGGGATCGAGCCGTAGGAGCATAACTGTACCTTGGATCAGTGTGAGATTGATTGGGGTTCAACTACAGTCCGGGCCGAAGTTAATTTGGAGTAGGCTAGAGTCTGTAGCGGCTTAATACAGTGTGTGTTTAATCTGGACTAGGTCCCGGGGTTTTTCTGCATTTGCGGTTTCCTCGTTAACAAAATTCTGGTGTCTGTGTTATTTCTATTCCGCAATATATTTGTTTATATAATTGAAATATCACAAGTTGTGCATTGTTCAATCAATTAGAATATCAGACCTTTTGGGTTGTTGATTTAAATTGATTGACACTTGGATATTGGTCTTTGGTACCATCCAAGTTATCTCTCTTTGATAAAGACTCGCATATTTCTATTTGCTTGAGTAAAAATCAAATCGAGAGATTGAGATATAAACTCTTTGATATACTTTTTATCTAGATTGAGTCTCGACTATGTCTAATTGATTCTCTAGTAAGTATATTGGAGTTTGCCCATACAGATTGCTAAGCGAAATATTGGTTGTGGTTGTTAGACCTTTTTCGAGATGTTGTATTGCTTTTGAAAGGAATCGGATGTTGTATTGCAAGTTCGAAAGGAATGACGAAGGTGGAAAAGAAGAATTTTTCCAAATTATGAAGCTCATTACATTACGCAATCTTAAAGGATTTTTTTAAAGGTAACACATAATGGGATATTAAAAAGTAGTTCAATTTATTTATTCTCAACAATAAAGAAAGACGTTGTTATAAATGTGACATAAAATTTAATACTAATTTCCTTTCATTTCATTAGTTAGTTTTAATTATATAAATAGTCTTAATATCATTTTCAAATTACAAATATTAAATAAAACATAATTATAACTGCTCACTCTGTAGCCTCCCAGTCCCACCACACTTCCCAAAAGTCACGCTCATTAACTCTCATGATCCTCCATTACTCGTGTTAAAAAGAAAATATTTTACGAATATTTTCTTCCTGAGTTGAGACCCTTCACCAGTAGGAGGCCCTCCACTTTAATCTTCAAACCATGGACATGTACCTTGAGCTGGAGAGCCATCGAAGTTTAATTTTCTTCTATAATCTTGATAAGCTTGCGGAGGTTGTTGACTGGCTTGTCCATATGGAGACTGTTGTGTCTATTATTGCACTAGAACAACTTGATGATATGGAGATTTTGGACTAACATGTACATGTGAGTGATACACTACTTCCTGGGAATGTGGGGTCGCTGAATGGTGAGAAAAATATGGATTGAAGTTCAAGGTCTCCCCCATTTGGCACATTTAATGAACATACATACGTCTAGTTTCAATATCTCTTAACTCCATTTGATTCAATTCTTCAATCAATTTGTGCATGTATAAGACTTAGGACGGTCGATACCTTGTGAGGCAATGAGAACTATATTACGCTCTTTGGAAAGATTATAAGTCTCTATCTCCTAACTCAAAACTGGTAAATCAGACCCTACCGATGAATAGGAAGATCTAGTTCGTTGTCTTGAAGGGGTCGATGAAGAAGAAGCTCCTACTAAAGGATAACTGGTCAAAGTTGGAATCATTGGTGGTGGATGTGTTGCAACTGCCAATTTTAGTAATGCTTTACCCAATGCGACAAGATCTATCCTATAGATATTTAAAACTTCTTCACCAATTATCAGCTCTGTAACATTCAACCATTGGTCGTATTGGTCTTCGTTACAAAGGGTGAATTTAGTCTCATATCTTATCCAACCTTTTCTCTTCAACTATACGTATTTTGAGCCATACACGGTAGCTAGACGTGGAGGTTTATGTGGCTATCCAACTCGAACAACTAACTATCTAGCACATCTCTCACTATGCCAATACTGGGAAAATTTGACAGGGGTTGTTAGAGCATTGCTCAGTCGAACTCACAAGTGTTGCTATCTCAAGCTTGTTGTCAAAACTATATCTTGATTTCTAGTCTACAATTAGTTAAGTCTCGGACTAGGATAAAAATGTAGATGAGAAACATAGGACCACGACATTCATCATTGTGTTCTACTGTTTGAAGGCGAAGATCAACCGAAGCTTTTGGAAAACTTCATCAACAAAAGGTAAGTGAAGACTGGACCATCTATATCTCAAGTTATGCTCACTTTCTATCATTTGAGATGATGTCGCATAACTAATTAGACTAGTATGCATAGAAAATAATTTCGAGTCGAGAACTAATTCTAGTTAGCAAATTTCTCGAAATATAATGACTAAGCTTAATGAACATTTTTCCATACTTGATGAATTTTGGTTAAGGACAATTTATTGTTCGGAATCAAGTTTATCATTCGGAAATAGCCTGTAACAGTGATATATGTCATTGATATTATTCAGGAATGTTTCGAATTAATTTAGAGAAATATAGAACTATTATTGATTCGGATACAAGACATCGATATCAGTTTTATTGGGAAAACTGTTATACGTCTGAACCCGTATTACATGTATTCGTACAAGTAGTGGAGTAACTATATACATATCGACTTACAGATTTGTGATACGCATATTCTTATGTATATCATATAAAAATCAGTGTGACTCGAGAACCGGATCGGTATGCATTTCATATGCAAACCATTCTTGAACTGTGCTTACAGAACCGGGGGTGAGTATCCTAAACCGGTACGCAAGCTAAAGCAGTTTTGTGTTCCTGAACTCGGTAGCGTTTCCAAACCGGTACGCAAACTTAGAAAGTTTTATGAACTCCAGAACTTTGGTTTGGTGGAAAGTTTGCAAACTGGTACGCAAACCTAAAAATTTCCGTGAACTCCGGAACTCGGTTTTGGTTATAAGTTTCCAAACCGGTATGCATACTGTGACTGAAACGACTCACGATCGGCAATGGTATTTGTACCTTGTACACCTACTAACCATGTCGATTATATTTTCAGGTGTGTTTAAATTATTTCTTCGAGATAATTAACATTTGATTAATTCTCTATAAATACTTGACTTAATTGATCACATGTTTGAGACTCATAATTAATGTCATATGTGTTCATGAAAAAGAAGGTTAAGCTTTTGTTGATGGTGGTTTTTAGCTTAGGGTTAAAATTGTAAAACCTTGCATCTAATGTGACGTCGCTCTGTAAGAAAACGGTGCCGTGAGTGTCAACCTCTTCACTGGCACATTTATTGAGCAACTCAATATTTTCTCATGAAATTTATCCAGACTGGAGCATGTAGCAACCATCCCGGATGTTCTGTAAATTTTGGAACCTTGCCTATATTCACTTAATATAAGTTCCTTTGAATACTTTCCGTTCTATGTTCCCCGGTTGAACCCTTAATGTTGATATGGCATGACAATTTGTGTTCACTCGCAGCAGAGTAGCACGAATTTCCAAGTATCAAGGATAAGATCTTTGCATAAGGTATTCAATCAGAAAGCATGCTGCTCTCTGGCAATGAACTTAAAAGAAATCTGTGTCAACACATAGAATTCAATCAATTATCCTGACTAATTTGCAAAAGTGAGGGTTTTGCGCCTTGCGCAGTATATCAGACCTTGCTTGTCAAAATTAAGCCTAGAAAAACTAGGTAATTAATCCGACATTGATTAGTAGGTGCCAAATCTTTCCCAGAATCAGAAAACAAGGAGCCGAAGGATAGGAGCAGCAGCAAAAGGAGGCGTGGCCATTCCTTAGACCAACCCGCGCCATTGGCCACGCCCCATCCTAAACCGGACCCATCTCCCTCGACCAATCAGGGTGCTCTAAAGCCGCCACACTCACACCAGAAGTGTAGCCATGTCCATGCTTGGCCGGGCCCCTCCTCCTACCGACCAATCAGGTCACTTTAAAATGCGCCACGAGCACTAGAGGTCATTTTAGTCGACCAACTGCCTAAATCTAGTGGCCATGGCTACGCCAGGCGCCATTTACACCACTGTGCCACTGGCATGCACGAGCCATGCCAACCATGCCACATTGCCACTGGCGTACACCAAAACGCCACTGCGCCATTATCAGGCGCCAACACAAGGTAGCCATAATCAACGGCTACCCTTCCTCATGAGATGCGATCCCAGCCATCGAAGTTCGCCACCGAACTAACAGATTTGTGGCAAGTTTTAGGTGACCAGCCAAGACGAGCCTAATAGCATCACATGCTATTTTCCTACGGCAAGCCTTTTGATTTTAACTTGCCACACGTAGAAAAATGCTACATGTTTTCCACGAAAACACTCGAGACATCAAATATGTCACAAACTGGGGGATACTTGTAGCGATCCTGTGATTTTTCTTTTATTGTTTGAACAGGGCACAATTAGTAATAATTGTGTTGCTATGATTTCATTTTTTTTATTTCTCGGAAAACCAACCATACGGTTGGATAGTTTATGTCGGGTATCAGTTTTATATATTCTTTTTCCCTTAGGAGGCTAGTTAGCTATCATTGTAGGGTTGTTTGGATGGTTCTAGTTTAGCTTGAGAATACATTAGGTGTTCAAATTCCTGTGACTAGGCTTCAAGACTTGTCGACACGTGGTGAATTCTTATTTTGACACACTAGACTACTTTTTACTAGGGGTGCGTTTGGAAAGGAAATAAGTGAGATGACTAAAACTCTTGAATCTATCTGTTGAGTCCTATCTTTTTCTTTCAATATCTGTAACTTAGGAGGTGAGAAATCAAAACTAAGAGTAAAGAGAAAAATCAGAGATCCTACCTTGAAATTTTGGTTTTTGATTCGAGGAAAAGATAGTGAAGTTCGTTAACTCTTGAATTTGTTAATCTCAGTAGGAAATTAAGATAAATCGAATAGGGCATGGGGTTTGTTGGTGTTCCTGACTGAACGTTTAAGGTATCTTTGGCTTTGATTGGCGAACTTCGGGGGTTAAGGTTTGAGTGCGGTTCGAGGTGGGAATTTACATTGGTTTTTTTGTAACCATTGATGACTCTTTACAAAACTGTGTTGATGTGCTTTAACAAATTCATGCATTTAAATCTTTTAAACTTTCCATTGTTTGGAAAGGATCTGAAGTGTGTTTGCTTGACTTGTGACTGTTATGGGAAATGAAAATTTCCATCTGTGGTATATAGGATGTACTCCTTAAAGTTTTCTTATATCTATTTTTAAGCACTATGTCTAGGGAGATACACCGCAGTATTACCTATTCGGTGTGGAATTGGCATCAACATTATAATTCAAAGAAGGGGTTTGTCCATATACATGATTGTGCATTTTCAGTGAATTGAATGTTGTGTTTGTGTTTGAGGAAAGCTTGCATTCTTTTAAATTCAACTTTGATGATTACATTAAAGTAGTGTAAATATCCATTGGGCTTTTTTAGCTCACTCTCTCCATTAACTTTTAGTGGCAGGCAACTTTTATACAAGTGGTGTCGATTTGGGCGAAGGAGAGATTCGCGTTTGGGTCGAGTGAAGGGTCTCGGTTGGTATAGGGAGGTGACTGCCGGTTTCTTTTTGTGGTAGTCCTGTGTATGTAGTTTTTGAAGGTGATGTGTTTAACTTAGACTAACTTTTGTAAATTGTGTATATATACTTATCTATCACAAACACACTGTATCCATATGTTCAGTAAAAGTATGTATGTAAATTATCCCTTTTAAAATCTTCAGTTGAACATGTTTTAAAATGCCTGCTTCTTTTTGAAACTTTATAAGTTGTTCTTCATTTGTAAGGATTAAATCAGTGCGTATGGTCTCGTAACTCAGCAAGGGAAACACTTGTTAACTTTCCTTTTAGATTTTTTTTTTGTTGTTTATTCTTTTCTTTGGTTTAAGCAACCTAGTAATACCCATTCTAGTCAGATTAGTACTTTAAGTTTTGTGTTTGTGCACTAATTAAGGATTTCTGAAAATGGGGCGCTACAGAGTTGGTATCAGAGCCCATTAGTAGGTCTTATATGGGTAGTTGGTAAAAGTTTTTGATTTAAAAGACATCAAGAATAAAAATCATATTGGTTATAGCAGTGGTTAATTGTTGTTGTGTGTCTGTAGTGTGCTTATAATAAGTCTTGTAAAGCTTTAGATATTAAGATTTGTATTCTTATTGCTTGGACAGAAAATGGTAGATAATACCGAAAACTAGAGGTCGGAGGGTGGCTCTGGACAAGAAGTGGAGATTAGTAATATGGAAATTATAATGAAGTCGATAGCAAATATGAGGCAACACCAACAGTTATTAGAAGAAAGGTTGGGAATTTCGTCTCCAAGACACAACTCAGCGGACGCACGTCAGGCTTCAATACAAGGAGATATTACCATGCCGACACGAAACTAGAATCAACCTAGACAGTTACTTCAACATTATTTAAAACTCTCTCCAGAGGTATACGGTGGCAGTCCTCCAGATCCCGAGAAGGCGGAAGAATGGTTGCAAAATGCAGAACATGTTTTGGAACATGTATCCAATGATAGAGGTACTTGGGTTAATTTGGTTACCTTCAAATTTCGAGGATCATCATGGGAGTGGTGGAATGCAGTAATGAAGGTGGAAGGTGGAACAATGACCTGGAATAGGTTTAAGTATTTGTTCTTAAACAAGTATGTACCTGATGCAACAAGAGATAGGAAATTTTATGAGTTCATGGCCTTAACGAAGGGTGGTATGTCCGTTAGAACTTATAATGAAAGATTTACAAGATTATCGCGTTATGGAGTAGAGTTGATAGCCACTGATGAGGCTAATGCGAAGAAATTTATCAGGGGATTGGATCCCGAGATGTGAACACAGCTTTCATGTTTTCAAATCAGGACTTATGAGTATGCTTTGAATCGGTCTCTTGATTATGAAAAAGAGATGGAGGATCAACTTGCAACACGGATTAGAGAAAAGCCACAACATTTTTCAGCAAGACAAGATCCAACAAAACGGCCAATGTTATCAAATCCTAATCAGACAAATTCCAGGCCATCAGTTAGACCTTGGTCAATGGGATCAGCATCAGTACCACCTACAACACGTCCACCTACAGTTAGACCCCAAGGGAGATTTGTATGTTTCCAACAAGTACGTCCGACTGCACCAACAAGTTCTAGTTTGAGTTCTTACATATGTTATACCTGCGGTGAAGTGGGTCATTTTAGAAAGGATTTCCCAAAGAACCCATCAACAGGGTTAACTCAACAAGGAACGGTATATGCAATGGAGCCAGTAGTAACTTCTAATCAGGAAACATCAGAAAAGATTCAAGTGCTTTACACAATGGTAGAACGTGACGGCTCAACGACCGATCATGTGGTTGAAGGTAAAATACTATTATTCAATCATCTTGTTCATGTGTTGATTGACATTGGTTCCATGCAATCGTTTATTAATCTGAACATAGCAACTGAACTGGAGTTAGACATGCCATGTAACAACAAAACGTTAGTGTTAGCTACACCGTTAGGGAGAAAAACCTTTTCTTTTCGAATTTGCAAGAAATGTGTGGTGGTGGTTAATGACCAAGAATTAACTGCAGATTTGATAGTGCTAGAAATGTGTGGTTTTGATGTCATACTAGGTATGGATTGGTTAGCTAAATATCATGCTAGTGTGGATTGTTTTGCTAAAGTAGTTACATTTTTCTTGCCTGGTAAATCTCCGTTTGTGTTTGTGGGTTCCGTAAAGCCAAAGAGTTTGTTTTAGAAACTGAAAAAGGCTGGTGGTGAAAATGGGTTTGGTTTGCTTGCTTGTGTCACTGAGGATACGGTGACAGTAGAGTCAATACTTGTAGTGCGTGATTTTAAGGATGTGGTTCCAGATGTTCTTCCAGGGTTACCACCAAAGAGAGAGATACATTTTAGTATTGATTTATTACCGGGAACTTCTCCAATTTCGAAGAATCCTTACCGTATGGCTCCTTGTGAAAAGAAAGAGTTAAAGTCACAGATAGAAGAGTTACTAAGTTTAGGATTCATTCAACCTAGTTTTTTACCATGGGGTGCTCCTGTTTTGTTTGTGAAAAAGAAGGATAATACGTTTAGGTTATGTGTTGATTACAGGGACTTGAATAAAGTCACTATTCCAAGGATAAATGATTTGTTTGATCAGTTGAAAGATTCCATTTTTTTTCTAAGATAGACCTTAGGACGGGTTATCATCAGATGAGAATCAAGGAAGGAGACATTCCAAAAACTGCTTTTAGGACAACGTTAGGGCACTATGAATATCTTGTTATGCCTTTTGGTTTGTCTAACGCTCCTGCGACATTCATGGATTTGATGCACATGGTACTTTGGCCATATTTGAATAAATGTGTGATTGTGTTTATTGATGATATTCTGATTTATTTGAAAACTCGTGAAGACCATGAATTACATTTGCGGAATGTTCTTTAAACTTTGCGTGAAAATCATCTTTATGCAAAGTTTAGTAAATGTGAGTTTTGGTTGAATGAAGTTAAGTTTCTTAGTTATGTTGTTTCAAGGGAGGGGATTGTAGTAGATCCTTCAAAGATAGATAGTGTTTTGAATTGGAAGCAACCAAGGACAGTTTCATAAATCCGAAGTTTCTTAGGGTTGGCAGGTTACTATCGTCGGTTTGTGCAGGGATTCTCCAAGATTGCATCACCATTGAGTCGATTAACACAGAAAGGGGTTAGATTCGAATGGTCAGCTGAGTGTGAATCTGCTTTTCAAGAATTGAAGAACCGTTTAACTTCATCACCGGTGTTAACAGTACCAACTTCAGGGGCAGTTTTCGATGTGTACACGACGCTTCTACTATCGGTCTTGGGTGTGTGTTAATGCAGAGTAGATGGTTTATCACTTATGCATCCATAAAATTGAAGATTCATGAGAAGAATTATCCTACGCATGATCTAGAGCTGGCGGCTGTTGTGTTTGCTTTGAAGATTTGGAGGCACTATTTATATGGTGAGAAATTCAGGCTATATTATGATCATAAGAGTTTACAGTACTTGTTCTCACAAAAAGATTTGAATATGAGACAAAGACACTAGACTGAGTACATGAAAGACTACGAGTTTACCTTGTTGTATCATCCGGGTAAGGAAAATGTGGTGGCTGACGCCCTTAGTCATAAGAAAGAAGGAATTTTGGCACACATGTTGGTTAAGGAATGGATGTTGTGGATGAAGTCATGGATTATACATTTCGAGAATCGAAAATGGTAGTATTTGTGAAGGATACTTGGCTCAAATGACAGTACAGCCTACTTTGATTCAGAGGATAGCCACGGCTCAAGTTGAAAGTCAAGAATTTGTTAGATACTTAGACATGGCTAATGACGAAGACAACAAGGACTGGAAGCTGCATTCTGATGAGACTCTTCGTTTCAGGGATCGTTTATGGTGCCGAAGAAAACGAGATTAGTACTGAGGAATGAAATATTAGATGAAGCGCATCGATCTCATTACACTATTCATCCAGGGGGCACTAAAATGTACAGAAATCTAAGAAGAAACTTTTGGTGGCCCGGAATGAAGAAAGTTATTGCTGAGTTTGTGAAGAAATGTCTGACCTGTCAACAAGTAAAGGCTAAAAACAAGTTACCAGAGGGTCTTCTTCAACCTATACCTGTTCCAGATTGGAAGTGGGAACATGTTACAATGGATTTTTTTAGCGGGTTGCCTAGAACTAGTGATGGTATGGACTCCATATAGGTTGTAGTGGACAAATTAACGAAGACGGCTCATCTTATACCAGTCAAGACTACATATTCAGTTGACAAGTTATCACAGGTGTATGTTTATGAAGTTGTTCGATTACATGGTGTTCTGTTATCAATCATATCAGATAGGGGTGCTCAATTTACGTCTGATTTTGGAAGGTTATTCAAAAAGCATTTGGTACCAATGTTAATCTTAGCTCGGGTTTTCACCCGCAGTCAGATGGACAGTCAGAACGGGTTATTCGTATACTGGAAGATATGCTTAGGGCATGCGTGCTGGATTTTCAAGGTAGTTGGAAGAGTCATTTGCCATTAGCGGATTTGCTTACAACAATAGTTATCAGGCAAGTATTGGTATGGCACCATTTGAAGCTTTGTATGGACGACCGTGTAGATCACCGATATGTTGGACAAAGGTTGGAGATAGTTTGTTGACTGGGCCAACCATAATTGCAGAGACCACAGAGAATATTAGAATCATTAAGGAACGTCTACGGGCAGCTCAGAGTAGGCAGAAAAGTTATGCAGACCATGGTCGACGTCCTCTGCAGTTTGAGGTTGGGAAGTATGTGTTGTTACGAGTATCGCCAAGAAAGGGTGTTACTAGGTTTGGATTTAAGGGAAAGCTCGCACCACGGTTTATTGGTCCACTTTAGATTGTTGAGAAAATTGGCGAAGTAGCTTACATGATTGCATTACCAACAAGTATGGGTCAGGTACATGATGTTTTTCATGTTTCTATTAATTACGTGGGTACGAATCGGATTCTTCTCATGTGTTGGATTGCGTCTCTACCGTTATAAGGTAATGGTTCTTATAAGGAAGGACCTATGGAAATTATGGACTATAAGGAGAAAATTTTGAGGAAAAAAGTTATTCCTTTGGTGAAGGTGCGATGGATTCATCATCATACCGAAGAAGATACTTGGGAAAAAGAATCGAACATGAGAGCTCAGTATCCCGACTTGTTCACTTGAGGTATGTTAGTAATCTTTTCGAGGACGAAAAGTTTTGTAGGTAGGGTGATTGTAGCGATCCTGTGATTTGTTTTTTTTATTGTTTGATCAGGGCATAATTAGTAATAATTGTGTTGCTATGATTTCATATTTTTTTCTCGAAAAACCAACCATACGGTTGGATAGTTTCTGTCGGGTATCAGTTTTATTTATTCTTTTTCCCTTAGGAGGCTAGTTAGCTATCATTGTAGGGTTGTTTGGATGGTGCTAGTTTAGCTTGAGAATACATTAGGTGTTCAAATTCCTGTGACTAGGCTTCAAGACTTGTCGACACGTGGTGGATTCTTATTTTGACACACTAGACTACTTTGTACTAAGGGTGCGTTTGGCAAGGGAATAAGTGAGATGACTAAAACTCTTGAATCTATCTGTTGAGTCCTATCTTTTTCTTTCAATATCTGTAACTTAGGAGGTGAGAAAGCAAAACTAAGAGTAAAGAGAAAAATCAGAGATGCTACCTTGAAATTCTGGTTTTTGATTCGAGGAAAAGATGGTGAAGTTCGTGAACTCTTGAATTATTTAATCTCAGTAGGAAATTAAGATAAATCGAATAGGGCATGGGGTTTGTTGGTGTTCTTGACTGAACGTTTAAGGTATCTTTGGCTTTTATTGGCGAACTTCAGGGGTTAAGGTTTGAGTGCGGTTCGAGGTGGGAATTTACATTGTTTTTTTTGTAACCATTGATGACTCTTTACAAAACTGTGTTGATGTGCTTTAACAAATTCATGCATTTAAATCTTTTAAACTTTCCATTGTTTGGAAAGGATATGAAGTGTGTTTGCTTTTGTGACTGTTATGAGAAATGAAAATTTCCATATGTGGTATATAGGATGTACTCCTTCACATTTTCTTATATCTATTTTTAAGCACTATGGCTAGGGTGATACACCGTAGTATTACCTATTCGGTGTAGAATTGGCATCAATATTATAATTCAAAGAAGGGGTTTGTCCATATACATGATTGTGCATTTTCGAAATTGAATGTTGTGTTTGTGTTTGAGGAAAGTTGGCATTCTTTTAAATTCAACTTTGATGATTACATTAAAGTAGTGTAAATATCCATTGGGCTTGTTTAGCTCACTCTTTCCATTAACTTTTAGTGGCGTGAAACTTTGATACAAGTGGTGTCGATTTGTGCGAAGGAGAGATTCACGTTTGGGTCGAGTGAAGGGTCTCGGTTGGTATAGGGAGGATCGCCGGTTTCTTTTTGTGGTAGTCCTGTGTGTAGATTTTGAAGGTGATGTGTTTAACTTAGACTAACTTTTGTAAATTGTGTATATATACTTATATATCACAAACACATTGTATCCATATGTTCAGTAAAAGTATGTATATAAATTATCCCTTTTAAAATCTTCAGTTGAACATGTTTTAAAAAGCCTGCTTCTTTTTGAAACTTTATAAGTTGTTCTTCATTTGTAAGGATTAAATCGTCTGCGTATGGTCTCGTAACTCAAGAAGGGAAACACTTGTTAACTTTCCTTTTATATTTTTTGTTGTTGTTTATTCTTTGCTTTGGTTTAAGCAACCTAGTAATACCCAATCTAGTCGATTAGTACTTTAAGTTTTGGGTTTGTGCACTAATTAAGGATTTACTCAAAATGGGGCGCTACAATACTAATCGGTATTGGTCCGGAGGTTTACGCGTGCGGCGTGCAATACGCTCGTTATAGGAAATTGTCATGAAGTAGGACAATTAATGGCGGCAAGAAGTAACAGGTGTAAACGGATCCACTTCCTTCATCATGGAAGCATGGGTTTCTGGTGGTTATACGTTACTCCATTCTTCCACCACTCAATCGTTTCCACTTCCTACGAGACCAGGGTACGTTTCAATATGACTTGTATAAATAAGCTTCAAATATTTCCACCAAACACAAATTTTTGGTCGGCAACAACATAGTATCGAAAATCACCAAGAACTGATAGCTTTTCACTCGCAAGCCGGTTCCACTTTCTGATACAAGTCATAAAACAAGCCACATCTTTAGAATTAACCATTCTGGTCTCAACACTTTCTTCGCTTCCCTCCCTAAGACCAACCCTTTCTCCTTCACTTTGTGACCGAAGCAAGCCTGGAACGGCCATTTCTTGGTTTAGGCCAGGATTGTACAGATTGATCTCGAATCAAAAGTACTCCCGTGCGATGCATTGTTTAGGTTTAGATTCGTTTCTCACCCACACACCCAAAATTACCAAAACCAACAAAATAGTTTTCACCCACAAACAATTGGCGACCACAGTGGGAGATTAATCTCTCGGTTGCAATTCCAATTTTAAAAAAGATGGTCGGTCTTAGAACTGATTCCACAAATCCAAGTTCCGTTCAGAACCTGGCAAATGGCGACATCCCTCCTCCCAACGCTATACCTAATGGTGCAGCCAATGAAGAAATCCTAAGATTGGTCGAGCTGGCACGAGTCCAGGAGATCCATACAAGGAACATGGACCTGATAAAGGAAGCAATAAACAACATACTCAAATTTCTTGTCAGATTAACGTCAGGCTCACCTATTCCAAAAATTCTAGCGCTGGGGACTGACGCCCCTGATGATCGTCCTCAGATCAACAGTTTCACCACCAACTAGAGGCCGGTGGACCAGGAAGCAGCCTCTTTGGTAGAAAGTTTATGTGAACTTCTATACCTTTCAAAGGATGAACGAGCACAGACGTTTGCTGCAATCAAATAGCCCTAGACGCACGTTTGGCTCCTTCACAACCATAGACTTCAAGAATCTCATAGATGGCACAAAAATGTTGAATCCTTGTCTGAGGTCTTTGCCCCGCTGACGAAGACGCAGACAGAGTATGTGGACGTATCCAACGAGAGCGAAAGGGAATGACCAAGACCAAGCATGATCACACTCGCGGCACCGCAAACTCTACCACCAACACCAGCGGCATAGGAAACGTTCCCTTAGGCGTTACATCTCCAATCACCAGAGCCAGAGCCGTTGCCGCCACCCCCAATGTTTCTTCAAGTGTGACGCCCCGGTTGTCACTAGAGCCGCTGCCTCCCCCATCGGACGAGAGACTCGGAGGAGACAGAGAAGCCAACCCCTATTACCATTGCCGATTTGATGGAAAAACAAGAAATCGCTTCAACTCGGGAAAGAGGTACCTACTTTCCTCAAGACACTAACAGAGCGGCTACCACAAGAACCACGCCAACCCCAAATGGATCCAATGAGGAGTACTTTTAATACTCCTGGCGTCAGTACCTCAGCAGGACATACCTTTATAGATGAAGAGGCCCGTTTTTTCTCCTGAACGTCCGTTGGAAAGGAATCAGCAATCTAATTTCATCACACGTGAGGATCAGGAACGAATTCTCCAAAATCGAGGTAAAGGAAATCAGCAATCCTCCTGAGTTCAAAGAGACCCTCTTCCCGTCAGGAGCTGCATGATTTCTGGGGACTCCGTCCACAAAATCGAAAGCAGCTGTTTCCATCCAGGGAAGCCGTTCCCAAACCCCAACCTCTCCTACACGATTGATAGATGAAACTTGGGACTCCTAACCACTGCTCACTCGAAGGATGTTGAGTTTGATAGTACGCTAATTGATGCAGCATCCGACTTCAACATTGTAACCATCAAGACTCTGAGAGTTGCAAGGGAAAATCAAACAGAAGAAACGTATTCTTTCCCATGAAGAGAAAACACGACTTGCCGACCATCACTATTTGAGCCGCTTCAATGTTCCCTCCAGAAGCCGTTTCAACGTTCGCTCCAACGCAGCCGCTTCAACGTTCGCTCAGAGCCGCTTCGATGTCCTCTCCAGAGCCAAAAACCGCTTCAACGACACTCCTCCCCCCGTCAAAGATCGTGATCGCAGCCAGCCAAGGTTCATAGTTTTGGCTACCTTTTGTCTCATCCCGCCAAAGCTCGTGGTCGTGGACAATTTTACTCGCTTACACATCCAAATCAATCCTTTTGCTTCCATGGACGCCCATGCAATTTCCAGCAACCTATTTTGGTTCTCACAACAATGTAGTCTCTTCTTATCACATCTGCTGCCAAGAACTCGTTGTTGTTCGTTTTGTTGATACCAACAGAGCTTTACCATAGAAACAACCACTACAAAGGAGACACGGTCAACCTAAAATTCATAGCCATGAAAAGGTCATCTAATCTTCAAAGGTGTAGCGTAAGGATATCATCACCTCTCTTCCCCAAAGGCGTGTGCAACACTTTTACGAGGCCCACGACGGATCCCAAGCCTACTCGGAGGAAACAACTTCAGTAACCAAAGAGAAGAGCGACTGGGGACTGCTCATCGCGGTCCATACCCTACAGCAATCAAGCATTCATGAGATAACTCCAAAGACGCGGCTGAAATATTTTTCTTGAAGAGACAGAGGGAGCCACGATTAAACTCTCTCACCTGCTACCTCTTCGTTATCCAGAATTTTTCGTCCATGAGATGATTCCCGAATCCCAACATCACATCCGTAAGAGTACAATAAGCTTGTATCAAATCCCATAAGCGTGGATTCAAGGTGATGCAATTAAAGTAGGCTGCTGCTTGGGGACTAAAGCCTCCTTCGAGTTTAGAGATTTGAACGCAGTCACCACCTTACCAAAGAATGCAGTACAAGCACATATTCCACGAGAAAATAGGCTCGGGATAATTACACATGGGGACTACCAACATGGGATGCTTTTCACTCCCCTCAACCATTCTGATTTCAACATCATCACTGTCGAAGTTTTACGAGTCGCAGGAATTCCTCAACATGAAGCCGTAAACGTGCATCAAAGACTCCAAAAAAACGCCATAGAGATACATTCACATATCTAGCCACGCCATTGGGTCTAACAGAAGTATAACTGGGGACTGCTCACCGCATCCCATTCCAAACAATAGTTCAAGATTCAGAAGATGGTTCAAAGGATGTCGCTTGGAATGAAGACCTTGAAGACTTGATAGCAGCACATCGGCAACGGAACGCTCTCAGCTCGTCTACTTCACCCAATGGCTCCAGAAGATTTCGACCATGCAAGCATCCACAACATATCATCATCGCAATCAGAAAGTCCAGGCACCAGATAACCTAAAGTCAAGGATGGACCAACAACGCAACCGCAATCTCCAAGATTAGCCCTGACATGATCATTGCCGAGCATATATTTCATCCATCTATCCCAAGAGTGCAATGAAGTTTGGTAAATTTTGAAATCTACTGGAGAGGTCAGATACTCATTCTTCTGGAGCCAGAACCTTATTACACATTCTGGAGAAGATCGATGGTATTGTTAAGTGGCTACATGCGCAAAATGGAAAATAACACCTACCTTGAGTTCTTATGGCTCGCCTTGCTACTGATTACAAGTGCCTGAGATTGCTTTGTTACTGTTAATGCTCACTCTACCACCGCTAAAAAATAACAAAGAAGAGCTCTGGACACTTTGCAGACAAAAGCACGGGCCGGACGAGCAACAAAAACAGAAGAGGGTCGATACCCTTTTCATACGAACGGAGTTTCTAGAGTTTGAACAGAAGCAAGATTCCTCATTGCTCCATGAACGGGAATATATGACTGGGCGTATCACACTCATGATCCATAGCCGAACAAGCCGTGTGCCAATATCTCAACTCCATGGCCGAACCAACAGCGCGCCAGCACGAGGAATACCAACCGCTCAACCTGCAACGCTCCGTGGTCAGGCCAGCGCCAACGCTCCATGCCACCAGCACTCCATGGTCAAGCCAGCGCCAACGCTTCGAGCGCCAACATCAACAGTTCGTGGTCGAAGTTGCAGCACCATCAGCGCTCCGTGGTCGAAGTTGCAGCACCATCATCACCGCTCCGTGGCCGAAGTAGCAGCGTCATCCACCGTTCCACGGACTGAAGCCAAGTGCCGTTTTTACCATCCCACGGGCTGAAGCCAATTGCCATTTCCACCGTTCCACGAACCGGAGCCATCAACACCATCTCCATCCTCCAGCTCCACGGTCGAGCAAAAGTTTCAACGCCATCTCTACCCGTCCCGTGGTCAAGAAAACGAAGCCGTTTCCACCATTCCATGGACTGAAGCCGTTTCCACCATTCCACGGACTGAAGCCGTTTCCATCATTCCATGGACTAAAGTCGTTTCCACCATTCCATGGACTGAAGCCATTTCCACCACTCCACGGACTGGAGCCAAGCGCCATCTCTGCTGATCCGTAGCCAAAATTCCAGCGTCATCTCCGCTCGTTCTGTAGCTAGGGTTGCAACGCCAGCATTAGCATTCCGCAGCCGAACCTGCATCACCAGCGTTAGCACTCCGTGACCAAAGTGGCAGCGCCAACGCCAGCACCCCGTGGCCAAGCCGGAAATACGCTAAGCCGCCAGCACAAGGTTCATAGACTACTCATACCTCCTACCAAAGGTTAGTCAAATTTTCCTGGCAATCTCTTCATGTGTTGCCCTTTCGATTTTACTCTTGTCTGTCACCATCTCATGCTTACCCCACAACAATGCCATTGTTCCTAGCTAAGCAAGGGACTTAATGTTGATGGTGGTTTTTAGCTTAGGGATAAATTATAAAACCTTGCATATGATATGACGTCACTCTATAAGGATACTGAGCCGTGAGTGTCAACCTCTTCACTGGCACATTTATTGAGCAACTCAATATTTTCTCATAAAATTTATCCAGACTGGCGCATGTAGCAACCATCCCAGATGTTCTGTAAATTTCGGCACCTTGCCTATATTCACTTAATATAAGTTCCTTTGAATACTTTCTGTGCTATGTTCCCCCGCTAAACCCTTAATGTTGATATGGCATGACAATTTGTGTTCACTCGCAGCGGAGTAGCATGAATTTCCAAGTATCAAGGATAAGGTATTCAATCAGAAAGCATGCTGCTCTCTGGAAATGAACTTAAAAGAACTCTGTATCAACACATAGAATTCAATCAATTATCCTGACTAATTTGCAAAAGCTAGGGTTTTGCGCCTTGCGCAGTATATCAGACCTTGCTTGTCGAAATTAAGCCTAGACAAACTAGGTCATTAATCTGCCATGGATTAGCAGGTGCAAAATCTTGCCCAGAATCAGAAAACAAGGAGCCGCGGGATAGGAGAAGCAGCAAAGGGAGGCGTGGCCATGCATTAGGCCAACCAGCGCCATTGGCCACGCCCCATCCTAAACCGGCCCCATCTCCCTCGACCAATAAGGTTGCTCTAAAGCTGCCACACTCACACCAGAAGTGTAGCCATGCCCATGCTTGGCCGGTCCCTCTTCTTCTTATCGACCAATCAGGTCACTAGAGGTGTGGCCGCGCCTTATATTTAGCCTACCCCTTTCTTGACCAATTAAGTCGCTCTAAACTCGCCACCATACATTAAAGGACAAACGCACCCTGCCGCGCCACCATACTAACCGGCAATCCAAACGCGCCCTGCTGCAACAACATATTAATCGACATACCAACATGCCACTCTGCCGCAGTAACATGCCAACATGCCACTTTGCCGCAGTAACATGCCAATGTCCCACAAATGACGCCACTACGTGCTAATCCACTTTCTATTCGCGGCCAATGCCATAACGGACTCCAATTAGGATTTCATGATCGAAACAAAGATTTTTTAGCCGAAAACCTAATTTTTGGTCATAGTCCACAACATGCCACGAACCACTTTAGCCTTGGCCATGCCGCCAAGCCCTAACTTTGGCCACGGCGCCAAATCCTAGTCTTGGCCATGCCGAAAGCACCAAATCCTAGATTTTGAAGGTGATGTGTTTAACTTAGACTAACTTTTGTAAATTGTGTATATATACTTATCTATCACAAACACATTGTATCCATATGTTCGAGTAAAAGTATGTATATAAATTATCCCTTATAAAATCTTGATTGAACATGTTTTAAAAGCCTGCTTCTTTTTGAAACTTTATAAGTTGTTCTTCATTTGTAAGGATTAAATCAAGTGCGTATGGTCTCGTAACTCAAAGAAGGAAACACTTGTTAA
The DNA here is from genome assembly GCA_023531295.1 of Papaver armeniacum. Classification (NCBI taxonomy): domain Eukaryota; kingdom Viridiplantae; phylum Streptophyta; class Magnoliopsida; order Ranunculales; family Papaveraceae; genus Papaver; species Papaver armeniacum. Next base: position 108,298 of record JAJJWW010015058.1, on the reverse strand, counting down.
CTTTCCTTTTATATTTTTTGTTGTTGTTTATTCTTTACTTTGGTTTAAGCAACCTAGTAATACCCAATCTAGTCAGATTAGTACTTTAAGTTTTGGGTTTGTGCACTAATTAAGGATTTCTGAAAATGGGGCGCTACAATACTAATCAGGGTATTGGTCTGGAGGTTTACATCGTGCGGTGTGCAATACGCTCGTTATAGGAAATTGTCATGAAGTAGGACAATTAATGGCGGCAAGAAGTAACAGGTGTAAACGGATCCACTTCCTTCATCATGGAAGCATGGGTTTCTGGTGGTTATAGGTTACTCCATTCTTCCACCACTCAATCGTTTCCACTTCCTACGAGACCAGGGTACGTTTCAATATGACTTGTATAAATAAGCTTCACCTATTTCCACCAAACACAAGTTTTTGGTCTGGCAACAACATAGTATCCGAAATCACCAAGAACTGATAGCTTTCCACTCTGCAAGCCACATCCACTTTCTGATACAAGTCATAAAACAAGTCACATCTTCAGAATTAACCATTCTGGTCTCAACACTTTCTTCGCTTGCCTCCCTAAGACCAACCCTTTCTCCTTCACTTTGTGACCGAAGCAAGCCTGGAACGGTCATTTCTTGGTTTAGGCCAGGATTGTACAGATTGATCTATCGAATCAAAAGTACTCCCGTGCAGTGCATTGTATAGGGTTTAGATTCGTTTTTCATCCACACACCCAAAATTACCAAAACTAGCAGAAACAGTTTTCACCCAAAAACAACTTTTGAGTTCAAACTATCTAGTTTCGGCTAACCATGTTGAACATAGTCTTTGTACACGGTTCGGTTATGGTTTCACCTAACCGCAGTGTATATATTGCTTATGTAACTCAGATTCAAAGATTCATATAATGGTGGATATTGTTTGCTTGGTTCCAAAGCTATCTTAGTTTAAACCTAAAGTAACCTATGGTTTGAATGTCTATAAAAGGGGAACTTCAAGCAACTGGGATTTTTGAATCCCGACACTACTTTTTGGCGTGTCTTAGTTGTATCTAGAGACTTCCTCAACCTAACCCTTTTAGGGTTTAGCGGCTAAAAATACTTCATTAGGATTCGTGAAGCCAGGTCCAGTTATCTTTTCTTGATAACTCGAGTATCCTGATCTTGATTGTTTGTAGAGATTGGTCCATCAATCAATCAAGATAGAAATCATCAAAGTTTTCTTCGTCTTAGACTTTGTTGATTCCACAGGTTTTATACTTGTGAGGTGAGTAATGATTTAGGCTGCACTTCGGGTTGCATATAAGTCTGGATTTTGAGGATAGTTATACTTTGTATCGATTTCCATCACCTTGATCATACGTTTTGATTTTGATCATATGGTTCGATCGTAATAAGGAAATCAATTATATAAACTTAATATGTGGGAGGCAGATTTGGTTTAAAGTCTTCAATTGAGTTGAAGCAACTCTTAGTTGGTGTGACCTCATCTAAGGGAATCAATTACGTGGAGTCCTGCTGGGATTCAAGAGGCGTAAAGAGCGCGACGGTACCTTAATCGGCGGGATACCTTTTAGGGCTCAACTACATTCTAGTCCGAAGTTAATTGGTAGTAGGCTAGTGTCTGTAGCGGCTTAATACAGTTTGGTGTTCAATATGGACTAGGTCCCAGAGTTTTTCTTCCTCATTAACAAAACTTATGGTATCTGTGTTGTTTTTTTCCCGTATTATATTGTTTATCTTTATAATTGAAATGTCACAGGTTATGTGTTGATCAATCATGGTAGATACGTCCGACCTAGTTTGTTGGATACGACTTGATTGATCATTGGATATTGGTCTTTGGTACCGTCCAAGAACTCTCTTTATGATTAGGTTCATAGATTCAACTCTGTAAATGTTCTAATAGCAAGAGAGATGAATATATAACTCTAGATACTTTCCTTTATTGAGTTTAGCTCTCGAAGTTGTGTTGAGTTTGTCCATACATATTACCTACGAAAAAGTTGGTGGTGTATTTTGGTACCCCCGCATTTTCAGGGGCCATTTGAGAAATTTGACAAGGCATGCATGTCGATTCATTTTTTATGGGCCAAGGATATCGAAATAATATAATGTGTTTTCCACTCGCAGGAGAAAAATATCTTGTTGTAATTGGGTTACACGGATAAGTTTTTTATTCTACTTACAGTCCTGAAATAATCTTGCCTTAAGTCTAATTTGACTTGATCAGATCTTTATAATTTGACTTGATCAGATCTTTATTATTAGCTCAAATATATACATATACATGCTAGTATATCTTTTTCTTCAGCTTATGGATGTATTATGCCTTGATCTAGTGTACTTAATGGAACTAGAAGATGCTCGTATATCGGTTGAGCAAGACATGATGCTTAAAAAGTTAACGATTACAAGATTCAAGTTTCCTCTATTCTTTTTATAATTGTGATATGTTCGGACACTATAATTGAATTTGATGAAAACTGTTATCTTTATATCTGTACATGTGGAATCTTCATCAGTACTAGTAAACCAGGAGAAAAAAGAAACATGATATACCGACAAGATAACTACAATTACGTAGTTATCTTCATATGCGAGCGCGTCCACGTTAGCTATTGTTCTTGAGAAACCTAAACTAGTCATCCAAATAACAGCTCGGATGAAAAGTATTTCACGAAGAACTGTTTTTCCACCAGCCTACGATCTTTTTTGTTTCATCTCCTCATATTTTCCTATGTCAATCACATAAATTCTACTTACTTTTTGACATTATTTAACATGCTTTGGTTTGTTTTGTATTACTGAATGTCCATTGTTAGTTTTGATTGATGTAGGAATTTGATGAGTCAAACTTTCCTTCTAGTTACTGGTGTGGAATTAGATGATGACAGGCGGTGATAAATAGCCAAAACCAGTGTTAAGCCTTTTTAAGACTTTATTGTTTCGGATTCTAGTATGCTCTTAGGTATTAGTCTATGCAAGATTGTTTAGGATTTTATCCCTAGCAATGTGGTTTGGGATCTTCTTTCTTGGATGTTATTTGGACAAAGAATATGTATGACATCGAATTTTACAATATATATATATATATCACTTTATGAAGCTAAAAATATTCTTAGTTCGTTAGATCACTCGTATTTACAATTTATGAAAAAAAATAAAAATATACACAAAAGAAAAAGAAAACGCTGACAATTCAATTCCAAAATTAATTGACAAGCAATGCCCGTCAAAAATTATTGACAAGTAGGGCTAGTCGTTTATTATTGATAATTATCGACAGTAGGTGACTATAAATTATGGTTTTTGGCACCTCAAAAAATGACAGGTCGTCCGAGGGGCAAGGTCTGTCAATAAACTTCATTATCGATAGATCTAGTTCGTTGAAAAAGGTGATTTCTGGCGCAGATTTTCTTCTCAAAAGAAAGTAAAACTCGTTATTCTTGTCAACGTATCCTTGTTACCTTACCGTTATTACGATGTCCCAATCCGTAAAATGAAAGCTCAGAGGGGCATTTGGTCAGAAAAAAGAGACGACCAACAGAAATCTTGGGACACCAAAACACCAGTATACTTTATATTATATATCTAGATCTAGATATGATATGATATAAAAAAGAACAATAATGGTGGAGGTAAACAAAGAAAAATTATTTGAAACCGGTGGAAGTGGTTTTCAAAGAGGTATGAGAGGTGTTGAAAAATAAACCACATAAGACATGAAACATGATTGGTGAATCATTGATTCAGGGCAGCGAGTATCCAAAGTTGTATAATAAACCATCGGGATATCAACAAGACCATAAATAACTGGTTCTGAGGAGGACTCGACCGTTGTACATCTTGGAGAAGATCCTACTCTATATAATTAAATATTGGGTCTTCTTGGGTTACCTTGTTGGAATTTATAGGCTTGTAATATTAGGTAATCAAGAAAATGGAAATTCCACTGGACTAGTAACTGGGCAGAGTACTCTCGAGTTTGGTTTAGCTGATGGATAAACTTCTTCAAGGTAAAAGGGTACAGAAGCAGTTCAGTCAGTTATGTTAGAATTTCATTAAGTGGTTCGGGTTAGAAAAGCCAGATTAATCTCATTCAATATAATTAGGGGCTGAAACAAACTTAATTTACTGATTATCCAAAAATCTATATTTATTTATAGTCATAACTCAAGAAATGGTCTTCACAAGAGATGTTGTTGGTTACCGCTTGTATATGAGGAAAACTCGGCTGATGAAAGTTTAGCAGAAGTTGTTTATCATTCAGTAGAGTTTTACGATTGTAAGATAATTGTTGATTGTGGTGGCTTGTATAAAGATATAACAAACAATGAGGGTATTTAGACAATTTGGAGGGTATGGCGTCGCTTTGAGCACTACTGATTCAGTGTATCTATACACAATCGGTGGCGGTCCTTTAAAACTTTACCAATCCCACCTACCATGAGATCGAATCCATACATTGAGGCTTCGTGTCGAATTTTATGTCGAAATTGATGGTGCGAGGTATATGATCACGAGCAAAGGCGCCCAACAAATAAAGAACAACGTAGAATTTTAGACCCTTTTGTGATTGTGTCATTCAAGTAAGGAATTACATATTTACAAATTTTAAATCTTCAGAGTGGTAGTTACTAACAAAAAGTATTTTTATATCAACTATTTCCTAAGGGAAGCAAACTTCATCCCAGATCATTTCTCAAAGACCATTGAGGTTCAAGGATTTTTACCAGTATGGTGCTCTCGTCGTAGACGAAGAGATCTTTACCCTCGGTGAGATGACTAACTTTTTCTGAAGTAAGACAAAAAAGTAATATTATCAGGTAATTAGAGGAAATAGGCGTCGATCGTTAGGTTATTTCTTAACAGTGACAGTGTTTTATCAAGGTATATCTTTTAGGTTGTTATGGGACTTGCGTTTAATTTCAACTTATGTTTTTTTTTTTTTGGTTTCTTTTTTCCTTCTTAGAACTTTAAATTAGGAAGATTATCTATTATGAATGTAATTGTTCTAATCATGGAAATTTAGTTAATGCATGTGGATCCTAGATGTGAACTTAATGGTATTTTAGTATCTTTGTGTTATTGTTTGTTTGCAAGTGTTTGATTTTTGCCTTTTTCACATCTGCATGAATTTCCCAATATCTATATATGTTATATTAGTTGTCGTTGGAATGACTAACTTGGCACGGAAAAATACTTTGCTAAATTTTATTTGTCATAATTAAATCGACTTTCAATATTTGGTATACAATTATGTGTACGGACGAATGTTAACATATTCTTAAGCAAAACATATTCATACTTACCTTTTCAAATGTGGGTTTTATAGATTTGTTGTTATGGGTACAACTTTGCTTAACTTATATACAATTTTTTTTTTCTTTTTTTTGCTGATCAGTTTTTTGAAGATATAGCTCATAAAAAGTCATTCTAAGACTTTTATGATCAAACTAGCTTTTAACTTTTCGACTTAATTAAGTTGAAAAATAACTTCTCTACACATTTCATGCATTTTTTATGGAAGAGTGTCTTACCATTTCAGGCTTATATACTCATCAATGATAAGGTGAATTACGGGCTGACAGCTTGTGCGTCTGATGACCATAACATCTATGCCTAGACCAGAATGGCTATCATGGCATATGGAATTGTAAATCAGGTCCTGCATATATTCAATAGCTTCCTCTTAAAATATCCGGTGAATATCTGTCCAAGGGAAAAAGAAAAAGAAAATGAAAAATTCTTTCTTTAAACGTGTTATGGTTTGTTTGTTTTTTTTTTTTCCTTCTGATCAGAACTTTAAACTATCTTATGTTTATAAGTTTCTTTCTGATCAGAACATTAAATTGGGGAAGTTACCAAACATAGTTTTAAATTGTTTTTATTCCTTTATGATCATTTTTTTAAATCTTGATAAACTCGATAAAGTATTTATGTTATGTAAATGTATTTATTATATGCATTGATCCTAACTTAATTATGAAAATGTATCTCTTGCATCAAAAACAAAATGAATTTAAAAACATAATTTGAGAGATGAAATTATGGCAATCCAAATAGAAAATAAGGAAATAACCCAAATCATTTCTCATTCACAAACTTTGAAACTGCGGAAACAAATCTATGTTCCTATTTAATTTCATCATTGTTAGTTAATAAATCTCAGAAAAAACCAACAATCTTTATAAAGAGACGATTTTCACATTTTCCATCCTAGTAAACATGAAAACCTTCACATTTTATTCGAACGACGACAACAGATGCAGATACAATTAAGGGGTTATGAAGTTGCTGACAATGATGATGATGAACAAGAAAAAAACCATCTTCACTTTGATTACAACAATCTAGTTCATCACCCAACAGATTTTTAATTCAAATGAAGCTTTGATGGAGAGATTGGATTTAGAGTTTTATGGTCAAAATTTATAAGAATTGGATCATGGACTTTTGGTAGAAAAACATTTGGATCATTTTTCAAAACTGCAACTGGGTTTTAGGATCACCTTTAATGCATTCGACGATAAACACCTTTGTTAGGCATATCTTCGAAAAAACTGATCATCAAATTTTTTTTCATATTTTGCGTATAAATTAGGAAAAGTTGTACTTATGACAACAAAGGTATGAAACTCACATTTCAAATGGTAAGTATGAATATTTTTTGTTTCAACATTGGTTAACATCCATCCATACGTGTAAGTGTATACTAAATATGGATAAAGAAATAAGTTTAGAATTACAATATTAACAAGATATGACAAATGCTTAAAATTAATCATATAAACTAGTTGAATTCAGTGATCAGTCACTCCCACAAACCTAAGATATGTTAATTCATTCTTCAGAAGTTTTGAAAGGTAATTGTTTTGTAAGTGAATCTCCGGATACAATTGAGCTTCATCGTTAATGAACAATATTGTTTCTAAATTTCTTAATCCACGTATAGGTACTCAAGATTCATGTGTTTTAGTCATTTTGTATGATATCGTGATTTAATGCTGCGAAGCTAAGACGATAAAACTCAGCAGTGTAAGGACAAACTTAAATCTCTAAGTCGCGAAGTCATTAATATTCAAGCTTAAATGTGGAAGTAGTATAAATGGATTCTTAATTTGGATAGTTCGATCTGTTAACGAAATATGAAAAACCAATCAACACATAACTAAACATTAGTATCTCAAAGTTTTTGATAGCTTTCCCATAATTTGTTTTATATTCATTAGGCATTTAGCTAACATATCAACAACTTGTTAAAGATTCCATTTCCAAATGACATAATGAAGATTAAATTCATAGCTTCTTTCAAATATTTTTTTTTCTTTGTTAAATAAATTGGTATCTCAAAATTCTTCTAGTATTCGTTATATGATAATTGTAATAATACACATGATATGTGATTATCACGTCGTAAGATTTGTTCGTATCCCTTATTTCGAAAACCCTGGAGAAATATACGAAAGACCAAATTCACCACTCAAAATTAGTATGTCTTAACATACGAAACCAAGAGAATAAACTCCTCCATTGTTCTTGAGTCAATGCATGGATCTGTGATGATTTTATCCAAAATAGAAACATTTATATTTAATTTTGTTGAATTTTTATGTACCATTCAGGGAAGGTTAGCTTAATTTCATATGTTATTTCTTATATTTGTAGATTATGTTTTCTTGTTTTTATAAGGCAAAGCCTTCATGATAACACGTGTATATCATTATTTTCACATTTACACAATGAAATTCACATTTGAAAAGACGAGTCTGTTGTGTTTTAGAATATGACGAAGGGGTGTTTGTGAGATCTAAAGAGATGGTGGGACCGCTTTATGCACTATCAAAACTTTTTTGAATATAGTGGGGGGAAGATGGGAAGATTCTGAAGTTTTTTTTCCAGAAGTTTTGAGAATGTATTTTTATTGATAGATGATGCTTTGATCGCAGGGAGACAATAAATTTTATGAATGCAAGAAATGTGTCTTCTAAAAAATAAGATTTAAGGTAGTAATCAACGAAGAAGAATAAATAAGAAGGAGGATTTATTTGTACAAACTAACTTCATAGTTATAGCGGTGGTTCTCACTCAAGCAGATTGGGCACTAAGGTTTCGACCACACAACTTTTCTTAAGGTTCACCAGTAAACAATAATGAAATTATGAAACAACTGGGATACAACTCTCTTTTTTCTCTCTTATCCTCTCTTTCTCTTTCCTATTTTCTTATCTTCACCAACCAAATAATTTTTATCTGTTATCTTTGAATCTTGCTTGATTTGGTTCTTTATGGATCAAATTAAGTAAGATTCATCTGTAACTATTGTAACTAGTTATAAATAGTTTTTTTTTATTGTTGTTTTGCCTTTTCCATGAATAATTGTTTGGTGGTGCACCTCTTTTTAGATCTATTCAAAATCTATAGTTTAGGTCTTACAGATGGTGATTTTTTGGGGTTAATATCTCGATTCTTCATATTTGGATGGTGGTGGCGTGTATGTTTGTGGGGTTGCTGTTTTACTCCTCGGTTGTTTGGTGACTTCAGCTACCGGTGGAGGTGATGACTACTAGTGGTGATACTATTGATTACTTCTGGTGGAAGTGTTAGCTTCTGATGGTGGTGATGATAGCTTCTGGTGTAAGTACACTTATTTATCTCCATCACCACGTGTACTAGCAGAACCCACGTGGAGGCCATGTCATAAAAGGATCGACACGTAGGGGCACCCATGGTGTCTATATGACGTGCCATCTGTCGAGACCAAGGGTTGGAAATGAGGGGACATCCAAGGTAGATGATCTCGCGCAACACTAGAGGGTCACTTTGCCCCATCACGAGAGGAAACGCAATCAACTTGGCTGGGATAGTCCGACCGACACGGACGTGACAAGAGAGGGACCGACATCGACCGCGTGGATCGGACCGCCCCAACCACTAACATTTAATGCTGCCCGAGGGCACGTGTCGGATGACCACCGAAGAAGAGGAGCATTGATCAGCGTAATGAACTTGGGTATTGTAGAATCCGCGGAGTGACAGAGAGGTCCGCGGACCTGGCACAGAGCACAAGAAGATAAGATCTCAACAGCTCTATGACAGTGGTCCCACACAAATTAGCTATATATAGGTATGTCCCTTCCACTAAAAAGGGGATCGATCAGAAATTAGAGGTAAGGGATAGGAGAGAGAATAGTGAGAAGTAAGTAAGCGTTTATGGAGAATCTCTCTATAAACCGCATAAATCATTCCCCCTTTGCTTTTGTAATCGTTTACTTCATAGTGAATAACACTGGATCCGTGGATGTAGGCCTTAGTCTTGAACCACGAAATCTTCGTCTCCTTTATTATTAGCACTTTTATGGTTTTATGCATGTGTTGATGTCTCGATCTATCATTCTAGGGATGATGACGAGATCATGACAAACCCTATGGGTTTGGAATCTATGAGCCATCACCCGCCTAGGCTTATTATACTGTACTCACACTTTAAATGCAAGTATTCAGTTCATATTTAGATTTTTTGTGATCACGCGGACCACACTTGAATTCCGCGTTCACAATTTGGCGCTAGAAACAGGGACTTCGTCCCGGTAAAAAGATTTATCTTTTCCTGTGACTTCACAGCCTCTACCTCAAAAATTTTACTTAAAAACACAAACAAATCCGTTCAAGGACTCGTTTTTCGCACATATTTGTGTCCTTTATACTTTCTACCTGCAGATCTGGATCTTTTACAAACACAAACTAACAGATCTATGTTTTCGAACTCTTTTTATCACATATTTGTGTCCTTTATACTTTCTACCTGCAGATCTGGATCTTTTACAAACACAAACTAACAGATCTATGTTTTCGAACTCTTTTTCGCACGTATTTATGTCTATTGTGTTTTCTACCAACAGATCTGGGCATTGTGCAACCTTTAAACCAACAGATCTGAGTTTTAACTGTTATTTCAAACACAATTGCCGTCCAAAGATTTGGACTTTTTGCAAACGACCATCCATGGACCTTACCCCCTAGTTAAGTCCGCATCCGTCTACGTATTCATATTGCTCGCCAAACTAACAAGCTTGAACTAACAAGTATCCCGTGGACTTTTGTCTCGGTTTACCTCCGTGCCTTTCGTGCGTAATATTACAATGGAAAAGAACAAAGATACCGGAAAACAAAGATGTTTTCGAAAGAGACACCAAGGACTACGCCGGTAATAACCGTGAGCAAACAAAATGGCGCAGGTTCTCAACCAAGGAAAAGACGCAGAACGGAGCGGAAAGCACATTCCTTTCGTACGCGGTATCATCGCAATGGAAGCAAAGAAGACACAAGCAAGAAAAACCGCTCACAACACCGAAGGAACTTCTCAAATGGTCGCCTCCAAAGTGACACCACAACTCGCCCACCAACCTCGAGAAGCGGTAGCAGTAATCCGTAATCAGAGAACCCTCCATACGGGATGCCACATCGATGAACATAATATACCAATACACGCAAGGTCCTACGGAATGATCGAGCCGGGTATACGACTATTAGAGGAAGTCAACACCGCAGCCCCCGAAGGACAAGCTCAGATACATGTAGGAACAAATCAGGAATCAAATCAATCTGCGCAGATATTGGCGCAATTAGAAGAATTAAAAAGGAATCAGCAGATATACGCGGACGCGTGGCCTTACTAGCCCAAGAGAATCGAGAATTTAGAGAGAAGATCCTCCAAAGCGCTGAGCTAGAGAATCAGCAGGACGAAGCCAATTCTCAAGGATACAAAATAGAGATCCGAGGATGATCCACGAAAACGTCCCCGCAGTAGTCGACCGAAGAGTAGCACCCCGAAAGGGTACGCAGAACAATAGAGGGATCGACCCGGACTACCACCCGGAAACCTCGGACTACTATGATGAAGAAGAAGTCACAACTTCACAACCTACAAGGAAGACACGGACTTCCATTCAAGATGAGCAGTGTTTGGCAATGGAGAACCTCCGTGCGGAAATGCTAGCGGAAATCAATCAAATCAAGACCAGGCAAGGAGGCGGAAGACTAGAACAGGTCATGAAGGAAGCCAGCACTACCCCTCTAGCACGGCAGCTGGCTACCGCCACCATTCCACAAAAGTGTCCGGTCCCATCCTTCGAGTGTTACGACGGATCCACGGATCCCGCGGCTCACCTACGGTATTACAACAGGATAATGGCCAGGTGGGATCATGACGAAGCTATATTATGCAGATATTTCCCTTCAAGCCTGAAGGGATCCGCGTTATCTTGGTTCGATAACCTCAAGCCAGGGTGCATCGGTTCATATGATCAACTCACCGAAAGATTCTTGGCCACCTACATGTATAACAAGGTCGTGAACACAGGAATGGACAAACTCTTCTCACTCGCAATCAAATACAAGGAGTCCATTCGAGAATACACGGATAGGTGGCACAAGATATGTCAAGCCATAGGACAAGTGGATCCCGTAGTAAGTATTAATTGTTACAAATGGGGGCTTGATAGGATGAGCCCGTTGTTCGTCGAAATTAACTGCATACCTCTCTCCAACCATAGAAGGAGATCTGAGGATAATCATCGAAAAACATGCTAGATTGGAAGAAATTCAAAGAGAGAACCCAAGAGCACAGGCTCAACGACCCTCACGAACCAACTCCGCGGAACTAGCGAATAAATCCAAATAACATCAAAGGGATCGGAAGGATGACCACAAAAAGGGGTGGAAGAAAGTTTGAAGACCGAGTCTACACGAAGCTCAACGCCGCTACTCACGCATTTTAAAAAGAGATCAAGGATCGCAGGACCTAGACTGGCCCTGGTCCAAAGGAAAACAACCACCGGCCTCGGCAGAATCTAAAGAGTACTGCGATTTCCACTGCTTCTACGGACACCCAACTGAGAAGTGTAAAAATCTCAAGATAGCGATACAAAAACTGATTGATGCAGGAGATCTAAAAAAAATATATAGAAAAGGCTGGAACGGAAGATAGAGCCAAACGCAAAGAAAGCAGTCCGAGCTACCGAGAAGGTAATCGCACATTGAACACTATATCCCGCTCGGAAAGCAAAGAGCCAACCCTAACGGCACAAATAGGGAAACGACCGAGAAAGCAAACTTGAAGATTACTCTGAGCTTTACAGCGCAAATGGAAAGGAAGTGCAAGAACACGAGGAGTGGATGAACGCACCTCTGACCTTTGAAGCCGAGGATATTGAGGATGACATGGAAGATCACAACGACCCATTGATCCTCACATTGCCAATCGCAGGATGCAACATAAAGAAAATCCTTATCGATGGAGGAAGTTCCGTAAATGTCTTGTTTTACGATACATTCAAACGTATGGAGCTTAACGATGAGCAACTCTTGACTTCGCACTACACCATCTACGGGTTCAATGGCACGGCTACGAAGCCTCTGGGGGATATTATCTTGCAGGTGGACGCAGGCCCCATGAAAGTCGACACTCGCTTTAGTGTGGTGAACACGCCTTCGCCATACAACGCCATTATTGGACGAAGATGGGTCCACAAGCTTAAAGGAGTCGCAGCCACCTACCATCAATATCTTAGATTTCCCACTCCCCTAGGAGTAATGGAGATAAAGGGTGATCAAGCTTCCATAAAGGAATGCCACGCGATGCAAATACAACTCAACAATGAAGAAGATGAGAAAAGAAAAACCCGCAAGGCTCGGAACAAGGCGATATCCGAGAGACAAAGCCATCGACGAATATTTGGAAGAGATCTCGGGAAAAGCTTGTCAAAAGGGAACTCAGAGGAAACACGGAAGCCTCAACATCAAAGGATAACCAGGCGACCTCGCAAACAAAGAATCTGAGACTACCAAATAGCAATTAAAGAAAGTCCCCCACCTTGGGAACCAAAGCCCACGTTTACATCCTTGGAGGCGGTGAAGGAAGTTAACATAGGACGGAGAGCGGAACCCCGAGAAAGATCAAGATAGGAACTCTAATGGACTGGAGAACGCGAAGCTTCACTAATAAAACTACTAAAGGAGTACGCGGACATCTTCGCGTGGAAACTATCCGATATGCCGGGAATAGACCCACAGATAGTACAACATGAGCTGCGCATCAAACCTGGCACACCCCCCGTACGACAAAAGATACGAAAGGTGGCCCTGTAATATCATAAAGCAAGAGAAACGGAGCCGCGAAAAGCTGTTGGAGGCCGGTTTATAAAAGAAGTCAAATATCCCACTTGGATCTCTAACATGGTAATAGTACCAAAGAAGAACGGAGGGGTCAGAATCTGCATCGACTTCACCAACCTGAACAAAGCATGTCCCAAGGATAGTTATCCGTTACCCAGCATTGACCAATTAGTCGACGCAGTAGAAGGATACGAAGAGTTATCATTCATGGATGGATACTCCGGGTACAACCAATTATTTTTGGCGAAGAAGATCAAGAAGACATCGCATTTTACACACCCCATGGTCCGTATTGCTACGTAAGGATGCCGTTCGGGCTCCGGAATGCGGGAGCAACGTACCAAAGGATGGTCGATGCTATTTTCAAGCCGTGGATTGGCAAGACCTTAGAGGTCTATGTTGACGATATGCTCGTAAAGAGCAGGTTAAGGAAAGAACACCACCAGGACCTGAGGGATATCTTCGAAGCTATGAGAAAACACAATATGAAGGTAAACCCGGAAAAGTGCACTTTCGGAGTAACCTCAGGAAAATTCCTTGGGTACCTGGTGACAAAAAGAGGCATTGAAGTAGATCCCGCAAAAATCCGAGCCATAGTAGACATGCCGTCTCCAAAGAACCTAAAAGAGGTACAAAAGCTCAATGGATCCCTAGCAGCCCTGGGAAGATTCATTTCAAGATCCTCAGATAGGTGCAAACTCTTTTTCAACATACTAAAAAAAGGGACGAAATTTGAATGGACTTAATGCGAAGAAGCCTTCTTGGGTATCAAACGATTACCTGGCGTAAATCCCCATCCTTCGTAAACCGGACCCTTTGGATGAGGTTCTGGCACTATACATTGCGGCGATGACGATGCAAGGCAGTGCAGTACTCGTCGAACCCACACAAAGGAGGATCAACCGATCTACTATGTCAAGAAGACCCCGAATTCCGCGGAAAGGAACTACACGAGAATCGAATGTACTAATCTTAGCCGTCGTATGGTCTACATTAAAACTAAGGACGTACTTCTTAACACACGACATACGTATCCCATGTCGAGCACCCTTGGAGACCATCCTCAAAGGGGCAGAAAGGTAGGACGCAGCAAAATGGAGCACGTACCTCGACCAGTTCAACATCCACTATGAGCTCCAACATTCCCGTAAATCGCAAGTATTAGCGGACTTTCTAGCAGACCTACCTTTGGACAACGAAGAAGAAGTGCGCATACAAGGATGGAGGTCTGGAGCCCCGCAAAATAGAAAAACTAGAGCCAAATAATATTCTTGAACCAGTGAACCCACGACAATGGGAGGTCTTTGTTGATGGCTCCAAAAATAGAGAGGGCGCGGGGATAGGCATCGTCATCACCACACCCACAGGGGACAGAATTGTACACGCATTCAGATTGGAATTCGAAGGCCATACAAACAACATCGTAGAATATGAAGGTGTGATCCACGCACTCCGTTTGATAATTGAATTAGGGATACAAGAAGTACGGTTGACAAGTGACTCACAACTAATCATACTACAGATAGGCTACGAATACAATGTGTATGACGAAACGCGATGACGTACATGGCGCTCGTACAAACATTGGCTTCCCAAATACCAAAAATCAAATTCCGACATCTGCGTAGGAAGGAGCTTAGACACGCATAGATGCCCCGGCATACATATCATCCATGCTTAAAAATGAGGATGTCAAAGCCATCAAGATAACAAGAGTGTACGAACCATCCATCAAGCTCCAAGAGACATGCGCGGATAACCGACGCAAATCTAAGGAAGAGGATATCTCCGATGATGATGTCGGAGAACACATATTCGGCGACTTCCAGACGATGATATCACGCGACAAGCCGACGAAGATGACGATCACAAATCGAAGCCAGATTGGAGAATCGAAATCCATTCTTTCTTAAAAGAGGGGAAACTCCCCGGGATATCAAGCGAGGCTAGAAAATACAATCCGGAGAGCGGATGTACGAATTAAGGGACCAAACCTTATACGTAAAAATCATTCCCTCGGGCCACTTCGCCGCCGCCTATCCCGGTCGTAGGGACATATCATCTTGAAAGATATCCACAGAGGAGACGCGGGAATCACAATGTGGAATGAGATCCCTAGCAGATAAGGCAAAGACGCAGGTTACCTACCGGCCTACCATGATCCAAGATGCAGCTAGAATGGCGAAAAGATGCGAAGAATGTCAAAGGTTTGGTAAACGAATCCACGCCCCAGCCACAAAGTTAAACTCTGTGGACAGTCCGTGGCCCTTCGGGAAATGGGGTATCGACATAGTAGGCCCACTCGTATCAGGGACTGGGAAGAGAAGATTTCTGATAGTGGCAACGGATTATTTCAGCAAGTGGGTAGAAGCAAAGGCACTGGCAAGAATTCGGGATTCGTACGTGTTTACTTTCATTTTTCAAAATATCATCGCAGGTTTGGCATCCCACAGAGATAGTTTCCGACAACGGTAAACAACTCGCAAGGGAAGAATATCGACTTGCTGTTCGACACCTTCAAAATTCGAAAAACAAATCCACCCCCATATATCCACAAAGCAACTACAAGCGAAGCCACAAATAAAACTTTGGCGCTTATCCTTAAAAAAACAACTAGACGAATACAAGGGGCGGTGGTGTGAGCGGTTGATAACGTTCTATGGGCATATAGACGACTCGAAGATCAGCCACCAGGAGAGTCTCCGTTTTTACTCACATACGGAGCGAGCAGTAATCCCTACGGAAATCCTACTTCCAACAACAAAGACAAGCATGGGAAAAGAACCTCACCACGGACATGATGTTGGAAAAGCTTGACGATCTCGAAGAAAGGAGAGAAGCGGACTACAAAGAATGGAAACTACCAACGCAATAGCTAGCCGGAGAATATAACAAAAAAGTGAAACTTAGGAATTTTGTAGAAGGGCAGTATGTGTTGAGAACCATTCCCCAATACCAGCGAGAAAAGAAGTGGGGAAAACTAGCACCAACTTGGGAGGACCCTACGTAATACACGACATCGCAGAAATGGCTCTTACTATCTGCAAGAACCTGAAAGGGGAAATCCTCATGCATCCGTGGAATGCCAAATATCTCAAGCCATACTACCCATAACCCACCACCTGCGTATGCCTTTCAGAAGAAGAAAACGGATTTACGAGTCCGCATGTCTCTATCTCTGACAAAGGAGTAACGCGCCTTAACTTTTTAATCAATACAAGCTTTCATTTTCAAATGACACATCCTACAACATTCTATTCATTACCCATACACACTTCAATTTATTCAAGGTCACAACCTATACCATATGAGACACATGTATATATTACTTACATAATGTACATTGCAAACCATGCCACATCTTAATAAAACATCGATACTATCGTTACCCCGTGGACGTAGGCCTTAGGGATGAACCACGTAAATCATTGTGCAGTTATTATTATTAAGAATTGGCACTATACTAAGAGGGATATCCCGCACAAAGCGTGGATCATACCCACGGCAATATACCGGGCAATACCCCATACAAAGCAATATACCGGGCAATATACCGGGCAATACCCCAATACACGCAACATATCGGAGCATACACATGCAATCTCTCGGAACTCCTCCGTAAGTGTCTATAAGTGTATGACCAGGAGGCGACTTCCCACAGAATGAGATACCCGAGCAATATTACAAGCCACGAACTCAATGGAATATATCCTTGAACGTCGGCCAGACCCCCACCGTTCAGAAATCCTCTGGCCAAGGAATTAGCTGGGCGGGGTGCAAGGTCACAAGACAATTCCGGGGATATCAACCTACGGAATTGCACAAACAATACACTTTCTCAAATTCAAAAATTGATAAACACTACGGAATTACTCATTATGTTTAACTTAATGTGTAAAGCTGATAGATGTAAATTCAACAAAATTCAAAGTCAGATTTAAACACCAAAGTTTGATCTAGTACATGGCAGTTGATTACAAGCCCAACAGGCAAAATAACAAAAACGCCAAAAGGATAAGCAACTGAGATCAATCCCTAGCATACTAGCTACGGTCTACTGAGAAGGAGCGTTATCCGCAGGTTTATCCTTCATTGATGAAGGAACACTACCACCCGAGGAGGGTCCAGAAGAACTTGACGGGAGCGCGGGCAAGGGACGCCGGGTATAATTCTTAGTCAGCCCATGACTCTTCTTGAGATCCAGCTCAATCTCACCGAGAGTCCCGTTAATCTCTTCGCTAGGCGCTTTTGAGCCACGAAGCCTATGGCTCGCTCTTCATTTCAGCTGTTCAGGGAAGCAGAAAGCTGGTCTACCTTTTGATTGGCATGCTTCAACGCTTCCTCCTGAAACAAGGCTAGACCGCGATGATAGTTAACCTGACCCTCCAACTGAACTACTTTAGATTGAGCTTCGGCAAACTTGCCATCCGCAGCTCTAAGCTGTCCTTGGAGTTCTGCGGACAATAAAAGAGAACAGTGTGTTATAACAAATACAACACAAAGCACACTCGATGACAAAGACGTTACCTTCACAATGATCAACCGCGGAATCCCTCGCTTCGCAAAGATAATCATATTCATTGATAACTTATCATAATCTACCCGCAAAAGATTATGAGCATACCGACTCGCGCTTAGGTCATCTCGGAGCACCGAGTCCGAATGACGATATCGATTAACCTCATCGTTCTTCGATTCCAACACTTTATTAAGACCGGTACATAGCCACTTCTAAATTTTTCTCACACTCAACCCGACGGGCCACATCACTCGAGACGCGGATAAAGCACTACTAAGAGCGCAAGAGTCTGCCCTAGCGTCGTCCCTTTCCTTAGCAAGACGTCGCATATATGCCCGCACATCCGAGGGATGGGAGGACCGCGCTCGCTTTAGCTCACTTTCCATAACATTAAGTTTAATTTCTAAAGAGCAAATCTGATCGCGGGCCTTCTCAAGATTATCCTCGTCCATAAAAGAGCCCCGTTGAATAAGTGACGGTCATGGTTGTTTTTATTTTGCGAGATCTACCATGCAAAGCTTTTTCTTACGCCATTCTTCGGCCATCGCGTTATGCACATCCGCTCGGGCATTCCATTTCACTGGACTCACTCTTAAGTCTTTCAACTAACTCGGCAATACGGCCCTTTGACAAACTCTCTCATTCCCGAAGCCACAACAACTCGGGGACTCCACCCACTCAAGACAAGACAATGGGAGGAGGGAAGAAGGAGATAACTCGGAACATATAAGGGACATGTAACTATCAAAGAAGAGGAGATACAAACCCGAAATAGAAGAGGAATTTTTCTCAAAGAACCGCTAACTTGGCCTTAACCGAAGCTAGCTCGGAGCGCAGCGCTTCTCTCCTCTTCCGTCCCGCCGCTCCCTTACGCTGGCAGCTCCTTCAACTCGCTATCTCCTCATCTTTAGCGGAGACCGCCGCCTCGACGCTTGTAAGCGTTCCTTCATAATGCCGAGCTTCCTTCTAGCTTGAGAGACTTAGCTTTGAAGAGCTAAGAAAGATGATGGTTACAATACTCACTCCTCATCATCTACCAATCAAAAAGGGATATTAGTTCACAACACTTTTAAGCAAAATCGGGGATAGAAAGAACCAGACAAACCTCCAATAATCGGCTTTGGGGATAATCTGTCTTTGGTACCCATCAGCAATGGCCATCATGTCAGCAACCGTAGGGGGAGGATCCACCACGAGATCAATCCCACTGGCCACAAGATTCTTTCCCCACCCTCGATCTACCACCTCCTCAGGGGTTAACTCCATCTGCCTACGAGTAAATGAATCTGAACTCTTTTCCCCTTCAATCACCGGGGCAGGATGAGGTACAACAAGCAAATTTTTCTTTCGCAGCCAGGCTGGTAGGCCTCGAAGGGTGTATATATATTGGCCTACGGTGATACCGCAAGTGCACGGTGTCTTCAATGAAGACAGTGGCAAATACGGGTCGATCCACAGAGACGAGGGGTGCTTTCAATGATCTATGGCTATGCTAAACTGAGTTTCCTAGCAAGTAATAAGTGACAGAGTGTAACATAATTGTTGTTTTGCCGATACGGCTGAAGTAGAATGTAGTGATCCTAAGCTAAGGCAAACATCAAGAGTAAATTGTAACAAAAAGGGAGCTCTAGGGTGTCGAATCCACCACCTGACCTCAGCTAAGACCGTTCAATTTTTGATATCGTTTGCCCCTTGTAATGGCAAGTCCGCCATTTCCCAGTCTCAATGAAAGGGTTTATCAACCAAAGCAGTTAACTAATCCCTAGTATTAGTTGTCTTGTCATAGTACAACTAATCACGATCATGTTTACTACTTAGATGATTCAACCTAACTTAAAAATGGGTATTCTAATCACAATTAAAGCATCTCTCCCAAGCACTAGTTGTCTTCTCAGGGCACAACTAGTCTGAGGATTAATAGTATTTCAATGAAGCATGAATTGCACACATATTACACAGAAAGAACTCGACTACAAAGCATACATGGCATGCTTTGTGAAAGTAAAGTGCAAATGTGTTAAGATTATGTATACCCCAAACAATAAAGCACAACAAAAACAGATATCGAACATGAGCAATTCTTAGCAAAGGTTATGGGTTTCATCTCAACCCCAGCGTAATTAAACTAAAACATGATGAAATAACAAAATACACAAAATTAAAACTAAAGTGACTGCTCCGGCTAATCCAAAGTGATTTCTACACAAACCCCTCATTCTATTTATACATGCAGTTCCCAAAATTCCCAAACCCTAATTCATTAAAAATTGAAATTAAATAAATAATAACTCAAACCCATACTCTGATTGTTGTTCCTCTTCTTGTCACATCGTCCCTGGTAGCTTGCTTGTGATGTTGGTGGACAAACCCTAGCTTCTAGTTATCTTTAAATTAGCTTCTAGAGTTGGTAGAGGCTAAGAGAGAGATAACTCGAAGTAGAGAAGGTAAAGCAGGTACTACTTCTGCGTTTGATGATGGCGAGAGTAGGTAGAAGGAGGCAGTAGTGGTGGCTCTGGAGGGTGACAGGAGAGGTGGTGAGTTGGTGGTCTGTCAGGGAGAGGGAGGTGAAGGAGAGGGGCAGGCTCTCTCTCGCAACCGTCGGGTAAGGGAAGAGAAGGAAATGAGTTAGGGTTTTGGTTAATGGGAATATATGGGTGTTATGGTGTGAAGCATGAACAGTGGGAATGATGAAACTGCCTAGCGAGCGTAGGATGGAGATAAGCGAGATCTGAACCGCTCAGGAAGTAAGCCCAGTTTTGGCGTGATCTGGTGTAGCACGGAGCAAACGATCTTCGATGCTCGTGGAAGCAGCGACCGTTGGATGAGGGAGAAAGAAATCTCAACGTCTCAGAAGAGACGGGCTCGGACCGGGTCACGGGTCGGGTCTAGCTCAAGCCCATGTCTTGTAGATGAATTGCTACTTGTTGGGTTGCAACCGCGCGCCGCGGCTTCGCTTCGCTCCTTGGGCACTTGACTCCAATTCTTCGCTCTTTGGCTCCCCAGATTCTCCGAGCTTTATTTATTACCTAAAAACACAAAATTAATTAATACAAATATTTATTCTTAAAACAAGGAAAATACAGAATGTGGGATAATATCTGATTTATAAGCGCAAAAGATGAGTAAAATGCCAATAAAAAGGTGTATAAATATGCACTATTTGGCACTCATCAAATACCCCCAAACCTGAATTTTACTTGTCCTCAAGTGAAACATAAAATAAGAAATCCTAACTATACCCCTGTCGCAGTCTCTCGAATGCATTTAGCGTATGCACTAAGCCTTTAAACCGCTAGGTGTCCCTAGTGGACGAGTTGTAGTCTCGTGAGGGTTTACCAGAGGTGTACCCACAAAACCTTCTCCAACTTCGTAGTGTAAAAGAGTCTCAAGCCTCCAAGAAGCTATGAGGACATAGAGTTTCGCATGCTAGTAACATGAAGTTAGAACTACCAAAGAACGCATTCTCATCCTTAAGTGCCGAGCGAGAAGTAACCATACCATATGAAAGAATTCTCGGATTCGATTGTGATCATAAGTCTCAACTTCTCGCCTCACCATTAGGGTTTTTATGATAATTGCACTCAAAAAGATCGCTTTTTAGTCTCTCATGTGTGCGAGCAGGAATAAAGAGAAATCTGCACATGTTGTAGGTAAGAAGGATAACCTTCCCAAATAAAATCTGGAGACTCCACGAAGTGTGACAAAAGAATCTTTTTCTGATGATCTCTAAGAAAGGAAATCAACCATTAGCAAGGGGTGGGAGTACTCACTCACTTCTCACCCGATCGGCAATTAATATCACTCTCTCATAAGAACCATAGAAACGTCTTCATTCTTCGGTCTTCGGTCTTCAAATGTTGATGATGAACTTCTAAACTTCACAAAATTTGACAATTTTTAACTTTTCTACTCAATTTTCTTGTTGTTTGGATTTTTCTTTTTCAATTCTCTTTACCATGGTGGTAGCAAAAATAAACTACAATATTTTTTGATTTTTTTTTTTTTTTTTTTTTTTACAAAAGTGAAAATAAAAAAAACAAATAATGAAACAACTAACTCCATGGACAAAGGACTTTATCACTCAATTTTTCCACAACTTGTATTGTCTTGATTTTATAAATTTTATTAATTCTCATCCTATTTTCTTTTCGTTTTCTTTGTTGCACAAAAACCTTGGACTATATCAATTTTTCTTTCAATATTCTGATGCTGCTCCGTTTGCTGACGATGATGTGTTTCTATGGGTCTTGCTGATTGAGAGAGAGAATGATGCTAACTACAAATCGGTATTTAGAAGGAGTTTTCATCTTTAGACGTCACCCTCATGATTGACAAAAAACTAGCACTCAAGAGATCAAAAGTAGTGTAAATTGGTGCGAAGTTGGGTAGCTCACCATTCCTACCCGGAATTTACGTGCAGTGACACACACTCTAACAACTTTTCTAGAAAGTTGCAAAAATTGAAGGTTGGTGCCTCACTTGATGTAAATTGGGTAGTCTCCACTATGGGTGATCACAATTCTACTACCGAATATCTAAACAAAGACCTAATTAAGCCCTCCCAGATGGTTAAATCCAACTTTAACGCTCTAATCAACTAAGGAACCCGATTGCGTTCTCCGACTTTCCAATTTCTGTTATTTCGGTCAGATTCTCTATGTAAGAATAGCTAGAAGCATGCTAGTGACTCTAAAATCTCTAAAAGTTGGAGGTTTTTATTTGCAAAAAGTTTGAATTTTTAGAATTTTTAGAATTTTTTTTTTTTTTTTTTGAAAATAAAAGATTAAAAAGAATAAAAACTCTATATGCAAATGCACCCCAAACCTAAATCAAACATTGTCCTCAATGTGTCTACATATAGAAAAAATTTAAACAGTCACATACCGAGAGAACTATGCTGATAAGATAAAAAGGGAAGAGATTACCGGATGTCGGCAGGAGCAAGGTTGAGCTTCATTCGTCTAGGCTAGAATCCAATATTCTCAACGGAGATCATATCGGATTAGCATAATATATGTGCAAGAAGACTCAACCGAATCAAGAAAAGAAAAATTTAACAAGTCCTACTGGATATATACAATGAAAATGCACCATAAACTAACAATCTAAAGAGTTGAGGATCAACCCAATAGAAAATATATACAAACATCAGCAGTCTTACACAAATATAACATGAAAGTGCAAGTAAGACTGTAGATGTGAAGGAGTTTCCCCCAAACCTAAACTTGTGAACGGGTGTGTTTGGGAGCACAAAATCTTGCAAATTTAAAGGTATATCATGCAAAAGGTCTAACTCAAAATGAGTTTTGCTAAGAACAGGCAGACATACACATTCCAACTGTGGCTCCTTAAGAGTGTTATACTTTGATGCAAAATAGTCCAAGAGGACTTGGGAAGCACAAAGCTCTAGGCCTAAGTTAGGCATTTTTAGAAAAGTTGGTTTTGCAATTTTGTGACAAACTACACCTAGGTTGGGTGAAGGAGTTTCAATTTGTGACTCAGGAGAGAGGTTAGGTACATCTAGGTTGTTTTCATTTTTAAAATCATTTGTACCATCACACACTTTCCTAAAGTCAAAAGAGGGTAAATCATGTTCATTTTCACAGACAATTGCACAGTTCCACATCATCATCACATATATGAATATTAGAAGAAGCATCATTCATAGGGTTCACAGAAGAGACACCTAATGTCTCGAACCTAAAGATTCTACTACATTTTCAAAATACGCATGCTCTTCATATTCATCATCATCATCATCATAGCAAGAATTCATCTCTCCATTCAAAATTGTAGTATTTTCTCAGGTACTCATCTACCTCTGGATTAGGTTCATATTCAATGTTAGTTGTATGAGTAAGACTAGAAACACTCTTTTCAATCCTATCATTTTGTAATTCAATCAAAGAAGAATCATTTTGAGTTTTTCTATTGAAGGAGAGTCTTCACTAGTGGGTATGCATTCCTCATATGGATATTCATTGTATGGTTGTGCATGAGGTTCACTAGAGAAGGGGAAATTCAGACATGTTGCTATATGGATGGTCATGCATTGCATTCATTTCAAGCCTAGACTTTAGCTCCATGAGTGTATCCATTGTTGATTGCAAACTAGGAGTTGGGGAGTATAAAATTGTTCATCTCCCCACCGTGATGAATGATGCATGTGTGCAAAGTTGATTATGGTCCCAATAGTCACTTCTAGACACTTCGTACATTGGATTATCATGGTTTTCCCTAGACTGCCTAAAAGCATGCGTAATATAACAAGACTCAGCAGGTGGTCTAAGCCACCACATAAGGTGCAAGCATGCATTTCATATGGCCTAGAAAAACTAGATTCGACAGATTGCTTTTCTAAAGCAGATTGCCTATCAAAAGCAGATAGTCGAGCTTCTAATTGATCTAAAAGTGATGACTGGGTATGAGAAAAATGTTCATTTTCAACCTGTGGTGGATGATGTATGTGATCATAATGATTAGGTATGTGAGTTCGGGGCCCTGAGAAGGCCCATAAAATTCCCTAAAGTCACTATGGTATGTGGGGTGTTCATCCTGTGAAAGATGCCCGTAAGCAAGCTCTCTAAGGGATTTATTTGTTCCATCCCCAGATGCAGACCAAAATCCTGACATGATTTAGCACTCAAATTGAACTCAAAGCCTAATTGTAGTAGACTCAGTTTGGTTTTGGTGGGAAAATTTGGTTTAAATGGGCTGATTTGGTTTATTGGGTTTTTGGTTGGTTGGGAACGTCCATTTGGTTTGTTGTGGGCTAGTTGTTTGGTTTTTGAGGGAAGCTTTGGTTTGTGTGGGAAGCCCAGTTTGTTGCAAAGTGTATAGCCCAGAAGTGGATTGAGCCCATTGATTGGGCTTGGTTTGGCAGCCGGAGTTGGGTTCAGTTATGCACAAAATTTTAACGTATGTGGGCTCAGTTTGGTATAAGCCCAAGTGGTTGTTTTAGACAGCTCAGCAGCTGTGTGCACAGCCCAACAGATGTGGGCTTAGTTTATCTTAAGCCCAGCAGCAGAGGTTATGTGGGCTCAGCCTTGGGGTCAGTCAGCCCAGGTATGTGGGTTGATGTACAGTGCACAGCCCAGCAGTGAGGAACTGCACAGCCCAGCAATTGGGCTTCAGTTGAAAGTGCACAGCCCAGCAGCTTGGTTTAAGTGGGTTGATTTATTTTACAGCCCATGTTTGCTCTGGCTCATTGCACAAAGTTGTGTGCAAGTCGTGCTATGTGTGCAATCGATGCACTGGTCTTGTGCGCAAAGCAAGGCAAAAATGGTGCACA
Source organism: Papaver armeniacum (assembly GCA_023531295.1). Classification (NCBI taxonomy): domain Eukaryota; kingdom Viridiplantae; phylum Streptophyta; class Magnoliopsida; order Ranunculales; family Papaveraceae; genus Papaver; species Papaver armeniacum. The sequence goes on along the minus strand of JAJJWW010015058.1, from coordinate 83,325 downwards.
GCACAGCCTAGGGTGTACACAGCACAACAAACAAAAACAACAATTTGCACAGGCCTAAGTGCAAATCTTAGCACAGCTTGGCAACCAAAATGACCTAATGACTTCTAGCACACAGGGGGTAAAGACAAGCAGCTCAAAGACACTGGTGGCTACACAAAGACAGGGAAGCACAAAATTTCAAAGATGTGATCATGGCTCACAGATTCAACAAGTCAATCATGCTATTCAAGGTCTCACTAGTCAAAAGTATGCAAAGATTCAGGGCAGGTACAACAAGCAAGTAGATGATCAGTTTGAGCACTTTACCACAAGCCTAACATAGTTTTATCATGCAATCAAAGCTCAGTTTTCACTCAAGCTCACAGCCTTGTGGCACCGCAGCTAAGGTCAATGCAAGGCAAGGTTTCACAAGACACACAAGGCACAAAAGGCGAGAATTGGTGGCTCAGGTGAGGTTTGCAGCCAACTTGGCTGTCTGAGTTACAAATCACCCTCAACAGCTTCAGGGGCTGAGGGGTTTGGCACAACTTGGCTCAGGGTAACACAAGGATAAAACAACTTCAGCTAACATGCATGTTATCCAAGAAATGGGAGCACTCAAATGAATACCGTGGGTTGCGAAAATAACTGGTTTTGCAAGCTCAAGTTTTCATACAGGCATGGTATGTTACACACAAACACTAGCGAGACTTCAGATGTTGAGCATAACAGGGTCTTACACAAGGGTGTATGCTAGTTTAACCTAGTTCACAGTGTCATGCATGGAGTCACTTACCCGAATTGTGCTCGGAGCTTTGTGACTCGGGCCCCGCGCTTTTCTTGGCCTCCTAGGTTTTGCTCAGCAGTGCAAAGAACACAATGGCACAACTACACAGCACTTGCATTTTGCTCAATAGCTCATAGGTACCTGTAAGCTCAACACCAAAGTTTAGTAGCTGGATTGAACCCAATGGGACAGACTAAGCCAGGTAAGATGTTAAGTGTGATGGTGAGTGCAATGACCACTATCTTACAGCTCTTTTACTTCAATGGATGTGCACAGATGACAAGAGCACATAACTGATGCTAACTACAAACTAAATGAGCTAAAGCTACACTAACAAAGAATGCAGATGAGCAAAAATGATGCAGAATAAAGTTACAAGATGATGCAAGGTTAACAAAGAAGTTACAAGTTACACTAAAATGGAAATAATACAATATGAATATGTACAGGGAGAAAATTAGTAAAGCTTAGCCGAAAAATCACAGGGCACACGCCAAGTCCCCGGCAACGGCGCCAAAAACTTGGTAGGCCTCGAAGGGTGTATATATATTGGCCTACGGTGATACCGCAAGTGCACGGTGTCTTCAATGAAGACAGTGGCAAATACGGGTTGATCCACAAAGACGAGGGGTGCTTTCAATGATCTATGGCTATGCTAAACTGAGTTTCCTAGCAAGTAATAAGTGACAGAGTGTAACATAATTGTTGTTTTGCCGATACGGCTTGAAGTAGAATGTAGTGATCCTAAGCTAAGGCAAACAAAGAAGAGTAAATTGTAACAAAAAGGAGCTTCAGGGTGTCGAATCCACCACCTGACCTCAGCTAAGACCGTTCAATTTTTGATAATGTTTTCGTCCCTTGTAATGGCAAGTCTGCCATTTCCAGGGTCTCAATGAAAGGGTTATTATCAACCAAAGCAGTTAACTAATCCCTAGTATTAGTTGTCGTGTCATAGTACAACTAATCACAGATCATGTTTACTACTTAGATGATTCAACCTAACTTAAAATGGGTATTCTAATCACAATTAAAGCATCTCTCCCAAGCACTAGTTGTCTTCTCAGGGCACAACTAGTCTGAGGATTAATAGTATTTCAATGAAGCATGAATTGCACACATATTACAGAAAGAACTGACTACAAAGCATACATGGCATGCTTTGTGAAAGTAAAGTGCAAATGTGTTAAGATTATGTATACCCCAAACAATAAAGCACAACAAAAAAATGATATCAGAACATGAGCAATTCTTAGCAAAGGTTATGGGTTTCATCTGAACCCTAGTAGAATTAAACTAAAACATGATGAAATAACAAAATACACAAAATTAAAACTAAAGTGACTTATCCGGCTAATCCAGCGTGATTTCTACACAAACCCCTCATTCTATTTATACATGCAGTTCCCCAAAATTCCCAAACCCTAATTCATTAAAAATTGAAATTAAATAAATAATAACTCAAACCCATACTCTGATTGCTGTTCCTCTTCTTGTCACATCGTCCCTGGTAGCTTGCTTGTTGTAGGATCATAATATCGTAACAGACAGGGCTCGCGGGATTAATCAACGACAATGTCGCGAGGAGTCGCAGGAAGCTAAAATAAACGACGCAATGAATAACGATGTGCAAAACATAAAAAAGACGTGAGACCGGGCGAGGGATAAGAAGTGTCGCGAGAGCGAATGTTTGTGCATCTCGACACTTCAAGCGGGACATTCCCGAAAATAAAGGGTAGCTTAGCTGTCATCCACTATGTATCACCCTATATAAAGGGTTGAGTGAGTCTGTGAGAGGGAGATCTTTTTGGGAATTGTTGGGCAAGTCATTAGGAGAGAGAAAGTTTAAGAGAGTTTTACTGGCTAAGTGTAATTCTACTTTTCCTGTGTAGACAATTCATGAAATTAATCAATAAACATTCTCAATTATACAACTTTCAATGAACTAATTAAGCAAAATCGAGTAAGGGGTGTAGTGTGGGAAAACCTGCAACTACATATGCGCTAGAAACAGGGAGGAGCAGGAATTGACGCAGCAATCGAAAGGAATTTGGATTAATAGAGAAAAGATTTGGAGTGATACTCAAGAATTCAGTGAAAAAGAAAAATGGCTAGAAGAAGAAATGTACAAAGGCAACCAACGATTGTAAGAAGAAGTGGGAGACTTGCTGGAGAAAGGAGGAATGAAACAGGAGAATCGTCAAGGATGAATATGAGAAATGATGGAGAAGATCAAAATCAACCACTGGATTTCCCAAAAGAGCAAATGCGGCTGTGGATTATGATAGAGTAAGTGTGCATACTTGGAGATCTGATTCTGAAGATGAGAGAGAAGGGGAGCAAGGGACGAATGGAGAAACCAATCCAGGAAACGAAGAAATCACAGCATTAGAAAGATTGAGACAAACAATACACGAAGAGAGACGGCTAGAGGCAGAAGAACGAGCAAACTTGACAAGACAATCATGAGTTGAGGATGGAAAATATGAGATTGCAAAATAGAAGATCAAGAAGTAGTGCGAGATCAAGCTCGAGATCGATTAGGGGAAGAAAGAGGGAGAGTTCTACCAACAAAGTACCGAGGAAGGAAACCAACAGAAACACAAAATCCAAGCATAGAGCATGACGAGAGAAGAGGAGAAATGGAAGATCGTTATATTCTTCAGCCCAAAATTTTCAAAACGAGCGGAATAGGGAAAATCAAGGAAACATGCAACTCCAAGGGCCGAATGACCCAGTGGAGGGAAGAATAATCTTGCACGGAGAGAAGAATTGAGAAGAAACCGAGAGATCGAGGATGATATTGAGAGACACTACATTGAACAAGCGCGACTAGCTCGCGAGAGAGAGAAAGGATAAGAGCGAAATGGAAAATCAAGAGATGGAAGAAGCAATCCTAAGAAATAACCATGACAACCGCGAAAGAAGAAGGGAACAAAATCGTACCAATAGAAATATCAACGAAGAATATGAGAGGTGCAGATGATGAGAGCCGAGAGGCAGCCAAGAAGAGAGAACAACCGATATAATGGCGTGCGGATTGACGAAAGAGACGAGGAAGAGCGTCGCGGGGAAAGAAGAGGAGAAAATAACGAGCAAGAAGATCAAAATAGGCAGGAGCGAAGAAGAGAGAAGCAGAGCTAAAAAGACCAAGAGAAACAAACTCGAGGCAAATGAACAAATCTTAAGAGAACTGGGCTGAGATGAGAGGATTACCGAATAATAGAAGGGAAGGAGGAAGGAGACAACGGATTTGCCATCGCAGAAGCTGCGAAGAATCCTTTCACGCTAGAAGTACAAATGGGAGGAATACCTCCTAAGTGTAATCTACTGCATTAACCAACATCTTTGATGGAACAACCTGTGCGATACAACATATCAAGGCTTATATGAGATGCATGTTGCAATGGGAGAATCATGACGCTATACTATGCAAATATTTTGCGTCAAGCCTAATAGGAGAAGCACTAAAATGGTTTGAAGGACTGCCAAGAAATACAATCACATCATTCAACCATTTACAAGCCACATTCCTAGGAGCATACATAAGTAACAACTCTTCGCGACTGTATTGAAGATGTATTCTGGTTGAAACAAAGAGTTGGCGAGAGTTTAAGGCAAATTGACAATAAGATGGAGGACCATGTGTACGAAATGGCGGGACGTGTTGAGGAAAGATACCTCATCCTATCATTTGTGAATGCTCTCTTCACGACCAATTTGTTATATATTCAAATTTTTAGAATCAAAAATACAATCACGATGGCGAATCATAGAATTACGGGAAGAATATATTGCCTTAGAAGAAAGACGTAATGAAATGAATTCTTATCCAAATCGCGAACACAAGCTCTAACGCTGCGAATGCAAGCTTGCTGCCTCAATTCATAAACACAGTGGCGAGCACTTCGCAAGGACAGCAGGCAAGGAAAGCTGATGAGGGACAACAGAAGATAGTAGCCATGGGAAGCCACGATCAAGAAGAGTTTGAGCGAGAAAGGAACTATTACAACCGTAATGAAGAATAATAAGATTCGAGGTCGGATCATGTGCAAGAAACTTATGGTGGACGAAGGCAAAATAACCGTGGAGGCGGAGAAAACCACGTAACAGTATGGGAACAAAGATTAAGATGCCTCCACTGAATGCTAGTGTGGAAAAGATCTGGGAAGCTATACTTGTGATGGAAAATGTACCAGCACCTTGGAACGTGGGAATGGAACCACCGCCAGGCGATAGAAGTCATGAGTTTTGTTCTTACCATCGCTTCCATGGGCATCACACAAACGATTGTAGAAACATAAAGAGAATTATTCTCAGGATGATTGATCAGGGGAAGCTGAACCACTTTCTAAAGGGAGAAGAAACGGGCCAGACATTACCACCACCACCAGAGATGCATAGAACAGTGTCAGCGAAGGGAAAGGAATCATTTGTGATAGAAATTGGGACAAAGGCTAAGAATTTGAATTGCAACTCTATCGTCTAACTCTATCGCACCATTGAAGATTTTCATGACAATGTGCTCGAAGAGAGTCTTTGCGAGAGATGCTAATGATAAAGAAATAATGAGTCTCATGAGAACGACGCAGTTAGAGAAGTGGCAGCCTGAAGACTATTTCTTTCTCTGCGAGATGAAGTACCAAAAGGAAGAGAAAACATGATAGCCGTTGGTTGTGAAACTAGAGATTAACCCAAAACCAGTTGATGGAGAAGATGATGAGGCAGAAGCTTGCTGGGCGATCAACCGAATCTTAATCGATACTGGAGTTCGGTGAATATTCTTTTTTACCATACTTATAAGACGATGGGAGGAAAGGATGAGGATTTGATCCCCTCAACATACAAGATATATGGCTTTAATGGCACTTTTCAAACAAACCAAAGGGAGAAGTTCACATGAGAATACCTCTACAAGGGTTATCAATCGAAATTTTATTCTCGTGTGGTTGACGTGGAATCCTCGTATAATGCACTGATTGGGAGGCCATGGCTTCATGAAATCTTGGGGATCGCATCGACGTACCACCAATGTATAAAATTTCCACATCCGAACGGGCATTGGTATCATCCAGGGAGATTGGAAGGAGTCGCAACAATGTCATGAGGTCGATATAGAAAGCTACGAAGAAAGAAATGCCAAAAGAAAGGGTTGGAAGCAACATGAGAAATGAACAGAGAAAAGAAAAACTAATGGTAGATGCTATAGAAGTAAGGACTCGAACATATCCTGCGAGGAGAATGCCAGAGAAAGACAAATGTTATGACAACAAAGAAGCAAAAGATACGAGGAACAAAAGGCATAAGAAGTGAGCAATCAATAAAAGCAGGAGGCAAAGTAGCAAACTGAGTAATGATGTGCGAGAATCTCAAACCAAGAGTAAAATGAGAATTCGATTAAGAAAGAAAAGTGAAATACAACAAGTGAAACAAAACTATGCGAATACTTCGCAAACAAATATCAAAAATAATGAAATATGAATGATTGAATGATCTAACAAAAAACAAATGCGCAAAAGAATGGGACGAACCTTTATGGCGTACACCCTAGTTCGCGAATAACATTTCGTAAGAGGCAAATGTAAGACCTAAAGTGCGTCATATAAGGGGGTATCTCTCGCCATGGTTCGGGGGAAGGTTACACCGCCTCCGAAGCCTGAACCATGAAAATTTGGGGCCCATGAAAGCCTATCCTGGAGAGATACCTTGGATTCCCAACTATATATGTAGGTTATACCGGTTGGGCGAGAGGTCTCTTCCAAGGAGTCACATGCACAAGGCGCCGAGGTACACTGTTGAGCTGCAGGCCCGGATGGATGAACCTACCCCGGCCATTCTTGGCAAGTCTTGGCATGCGTTGCACTCGCCCGAAGAAAACTCCACTTAGGGTGCGTCTCGTAACCATAAACCATATAGGTATAAGGGATAAGAGGCTGCAAAAACAATCGGTTGTTGTTAAGACCGGATGGGAGGAGCTAGTCTTGTATGGCCGATGTTTCGCTCCTTGAAGGGGCAACCGGGGAGATGATAAGGGCGACGCTCTCCATTAGGGGGTGTCAAAACAGACGCAAATGTCATAAGGCTATGTTTTCGCAAGAGAACGTAGGCTCGCCATATTTGTGCAATGATCCCGCAGAGGCAATAATACTAACGCGAGGGTAAGGCGAGATCAATGGGTCTTTACACGAAAGTGTACGGACGTCCCGCGATTTCGCCGCACGACGGCAATGTCATGGGGCTTTATGTTCATGAGGATATCTAGGCCTCGTCATATTGTCGCAACTAAAACATCCCGCAGGCAAAAATACTTGGAAAATGATAAGACAAGATCAATGGGTCTTTACATGCAAGTGTAAGGACGTCCCGCGATTTTGTCGCCGTAAAGGTGGCAGGGAGGACCTCTAATTAGGAGGTCTAACTCGGAAGACCACACAAAAATGATAAGGCAGGGTCAATGAGCCATCACATGAAAATGTAAAGGCTAGTCATGACCTTGTCGCAACAAAAAGAGATAGAATTCTCAATTCATGAAAATACCATGCGACTCCGTCGCGATGATCCATTTCAATCAACAATAAGATTATTATCAAATACAAGAAGATAACCAAAATCTTCCATCCGAAGATAAATAACAGAGGCAAGTATGGGAATGGAAAAGATGGAACATTGTTATTCATCTTCCGAACGAAAGAGTTATACATCAATAACGTTAGCCAATTATATTACAAGGAAGAACTACCAAAAAGGGGGAGTGAAGATTGAATTCATGGGGAAAAATCCAAGAAGTTCACTATAACAAAGATACAAACAATATACGATATTACACGCAAAGAAAAAGAAAACAAAAAGAGTTATATCTTTGGTGATTCTTCTTCTTCATCCGATTCCTCGCTTTTATTATTCTCATCGCTAAAATTTTCTTCTTCGCCAGCTTCACTATCGGAAACATCAGAGACAGGTAGATTCTCAGGAACCTTTTCAAGAAGCCAGGGATATGTATGCAGAGGGATGTTCTGGTGCTTACAAACATACTCCATGGCTCCATTGCGAAAACGAACAGCATCATTATTAAAGTTCTCCACTGTTGTTTCAAATTGTTTCTTCAACTTGGAATACTTGTTATTACGAAGGGAGAGACTCTTGGCGAGTTGTTGTTTTTCAGTTTCGAGTTCTTCAATTCTCGCTGGAAAATTCCTGGCGAGCTGTTCTTTTTCAGATTCAAGTTCTCTAATTCTAACTTGAAGCCTCTTCTCAGATTCTGCAAATAAGAAACAACAAGTTAATAATTTACAAGCAATACCACAGAAGTAAGAAGCAGTAAGGTATAATAAGTAACCTTCTCTATCAGATATCATATCTTTAATCAAGGAAGTATGCTCGGCATGAAGACTAACATCAACACCTAGGTTATTCCTGTCATTATCTAAAACTTTCGCAGCCCAGGCGAATTCATCATCACTATTAATAACAAGAAGAGAACGAACTTGTTCTTCTCACGTTTAAGCATAGTATTTTGATGAAGGAGTTCATCTCGTTCAATTTGCACACCAAGAAGAGATTTGTGGAATTCTCACTAATGCCTGTGCACCTCTGTTAGTAATACGATCGTTCTCATCTATGAGGTCACTAATTTTCTTCCTTAAAGTCTTGATTTTCTTCTCGGAATCAAGGTACATTCGTTTAAAGCGGTTAGTTAAATTTAAATTAGATCTGTGTTCGATCTTTAAAAGCTGATGTTTGGACTGAAGATCCTTTAATGAAAGGAGGTTAGTTTTATCTGAGGAACTACTCAGAGATTGATTGAGGTGTGCGAGAAGAAGGTCATTATCCATGGGTTCAGGAAACGTATGGAGAAGAATAGCCTCATCGGAGAGATTATATACATCTGCGAAGGTAATAAATTAGGTAGTAGTATGCGACCGATAAGATAGAAATAATAAAAGGAAGTGAAATCTTATACCATAAAGTTGCTGATTAGCGTTCTGAAGAGAGGACACCCTATCCCTTTGGGAGTCAAGCTCGGTGTTTAATTTTGAATTCTCTCGTCTTTATCGCGAGATGACGCAGCTTCCGTCTCTAATTCTCGAATCTTCTTACTCAACTCATGAAGTTCTTCTTTTCAAGATTGTTGCGTCTTCTCTCGAGATCTGAGGCAACTACAAAAGAAGTTCTTCCAACCTATGAAAGAAAACAGAAAAACTGTCAGTACATATATATTTAAAAATTTAAAATTAACAGGGAAATGAGACGGCATACATACCAAAGACCCAAGGGCGTTCAAGAAGTCAGGAGACACGATTCTAGAGGCTCCATTGAAAGAATCATTGCCTTCTAATAAAGTAGCGTTACACACGTTTGCGAGAGTACCGCAAAGGGAAGTTAGGGAGCATCTCCCATTCCTTGGAAAGAGTCCGAGAAGATGCTAGATAATCGATCCATAGGAGAGCCGCCAACGGAATCTCCTTAGCAAGAGAGAGATTCGAATCATGGTTATCCTCATCAGAAGATTCGGAGCTTGAGTTAAGACGAGAAGAAGATTGAACCTTTCGCTTCTTAGTTAATGGAGCAGAAGATTTACCCTTGCGAATGATAGTTTTGCCTTTACCTTTAGTCTTCGCGGCTAAAGCTTCTTCAACTCCAACCTTCGCATACGGTTAAAGATAAGAAACAGAGGCAACAATATTGTTTCAGATAACAAAGGAAGTGTTTCTTACTTCACTCGTAAGCGATCGAAGTATGGTCAGAGTACTCTCCAATGGATTATCCTTGTACTTTCTTCTCAATTTGGCGATCCAAAATTATACAAACTCAACATATATAAAAAGAAAGTTGCAGAGGCAAGATTTAAAATGGGAAACATACCTCATTTGCTTTATCAGGCCATTTGAATTCCCAAGGATGATACCCTGCGAGATTCGCAGGAAGAACATGTGGGCCCGCGATATAAGGACCATTTAAAAACAAGGGTACAACCCACCATTTCTCATCTTTGGAGTGGCGAGGAGTAGTATTATTGCCCGGGTGCCAATCAATATCCTGCATGAGCAATTTATCCTCAGGGACATTATCCTTCTTTTTCAGGCGAATGCCCCAGCGAGACTTCGCATTAACCATCTTTATCACTGAATAGTTTTCAAAAAAGTTCTCTACAGTGTACTTCTCAGCAGCTATTTCCAAGTCTTTGAAATCGGGGTGTCTAACAGTAGCAGGGTATAAAGATCCTTTGCCAGCACCACGATTCGCGAATTCAAGCATTAGGCGAATGCAATCGCCACTCAATTGATAAACAGCCCGAGAGAATTTTTCATGGGCCAAGATTTCATAAAATAGAGGCAACTCTGGATCGTATAAGGGAATGGGAAGTCCCGCGAGAAGCTGACCTAGCGAGACTATAATCCTTTGATCATCACATTGATGATCAGAAAATAATTTTAAAAAGAATGGATGAAGATTCTTGATCGGAATGGTTGATAGAGAAAAAACCCTTCTCGAGTAACTTCTGTTGAACTTCTTCAAAAGAAGCTTTGTATGCACGATTGATGAAAGCCATTTATCAGTATGGGAATGGATGGAAGATTGGGGATTAAGAACAGCGCTAGAAAGGACGAAGAAAAGATTTGCAGTAGCAGGAGCGCAAATTGCGGAAGAAGAGAGTCAAAGAAAAATTGCAGAGAGAAACTAAAGGATGAAAAGAAGAGAAAAAGAAAACTATATATAGGGAAAAAGACCCTCGAGAAAAACGAGGTCATTTAATGCGCGAAGAGACACGAACGGTCAAGAATAAGCGGTTGAAAGAGACGTGTCAAGAAAAGACATTAATAAATCAAAATCCGTGTAAAAGTACAAAATCGAAACAAATAAAAATAAGCAATCGCAGTAAATCAAAAGAATCACTTTCGTGATACTCCTCCCTTCGCAGAGGAAATATGAGGAGAGATAGAGACGATACTCAGATATAGAAGCTTTGGAACTTCGCAAAAGAATAGAGGGCAAGTACGTACTTTTCAAGTACAGTATTCTTCCGCCGTTCCTCATCAAGCAAAGACCAAAGGTTACTATAACAATGATTTTTCCTCAAAGATTGCTCTTCAAGCAATATTCAAGGAAAAAGAGGCAAGATGTAGGATCATAATATCGTAATGCATGGGCTCAAGGGATTAATCAACGACAATGTCGCGAGGGAGTCGCAGAAGCTAAAATAAACGACGAATGAATAACGACAGGCAAAACATAAAAAGACGTGAGACCCAAGCGAGGATAAGAAGTGTCGAGAGCGAATGTTTGTGCATCTCACGACACTTCGCGGGACATTCCCGAAAATAAAGGGTAGCTTAGCATGCCATCCACTATGTATCACCCTATATAAAGGGTTGAGTGAGTCTCAGTGAGAGGGGATCTTTTTGGGAATTGTTGGGCAAGTCATTAGGAGAGAGAAAGTTTAAGAGAGTTTTACCGGCTAAGTGTAATTCTACTTTTCCCGTAGACAATTCATGAAATTAATCAATAAACATTCTCAATTATACAACTTTCAATGAACTAATTAAGCAAAATCGAGTAAGGGGTGTAGTGTGGGAAAACCTGCAACTACACTTGTGATGTTGGTGGACAAACCCTAGCTTCTAGTTATCTTTAAATTAGCTTCTAGAGTTGGTAGAGGCTAAGAGAGAGATAACTCGAAGTAGAGAAGGTAGCAGGTACTACTTGCGCGTTTGATGATGGCAGAGTAGGTAGAAGGAGGTAGTGGTGGCTCTGGAGGTGACAGGAGAGGTGGTGAGTTGGTGGTCTGTCAGGGAGAGGGAGGTGAAGGAGAGGAGCAGAGCTCTCTCTGCAATCCTGTCAGTAAGGGAAGAGAAGGAAATGAGTTAGGGTTTTGGTTAATGGGAATATATAGGTGTTGTGGTGTGAAGCATGAACAATGGGAATGATGAGACTCGGCCTAGCGAAAGTAGGATGGAGATAAGCGAGATCTGAACGGCTCAGTGGAAGTAAGCGGTTTGGCGTGATCTGGTGTAGCACGGGAGCAAATGCGATCTTCGATGCACGTGGAAGCAAATGACCGTTGGATGAGGGAGAAAGAAATCTCAACGTCCTCAAGAGACGGGCTCGGATCCGGTCACTTGTCGGGTCTAGCTCAAGCCCATGTCTTGTAGATGAATTGCTACTTGTTGGGTTTGCAACCAAGCGCGCGCGGCTTCGGCTCGTCCTTGGGCACTTGACTCCAATTCTTCGCTCTTTGGCTCTCGATTCTCCGAGCTTTATTTATTACCTAAAAACACAAAATTAATTAATACAAATATTTATTCTTAAAAACAAGGAAAATACAGAATGTGGGATAATATCTGATTTATAAGCGCAAAAGATGAGTAAAATGCCAATAAAAAGGTGTATAAATATGCACTATTTGGCACTCATCACAGGCCAAAACAGCATCATCGCCATCCGCAACCAAGGACCGCGTGAAATCATCTGAGGACTTCCCACCGAGCAAAGCACCATTAGTACTTATCACCAAGGCCTTACCAAAGAATGGAGGAAGTGCCAACACAACTCTCCTGCCTGCACAAACCAAAACCCCAACATCAGATCCGCTGGGCAGACCAACTCCACAAATATCCTTAAGAACACCCACCATCACCACAATGAAGCAGAAGTGAAGTCCGAAACAAGCCCCATAACTCGCCATGTCGAATGATTGCTCCTCGTATAAAACCCTACCAAAAGAAAACTCATCACAAGCATCCCCATCCTTGTCACCACCGCCAAGAACAATTCCCTTACCTTTGTCTATAACATCCCCACTGGACTTAGTAGCCCCCTCGGCCTGATATCCACCACCACTACCAATAGACGGATTATCACCTCCACCACCACCAGTGGTCTGAGCACCATCACCTCCACCACCATCAGTGGCCTGACCACCATCATCTCCACCCCCACCTGTGGTCGGACCACCATCATCTTCACCACCATCGGTGGCCCGACCACCATCACCTTCACCACCACCAAAGTGGTCCGAGCACCATCACCTCCACCACCATCAAAGGGCCTCGACCACCATCATCTCCACCCCCACCAAAGCCGACGGGACCACCATCATCTTCACCACCATCATGGCCTCGACCACCATCACCTTCACCACCACCAGTGGCCCGACCACCATCCCCATCACCTTCTTGAACAAAGTGAGAAGTCTCACCCGCTCTTCCCTATCGAAACATCCTCATCACCATCCACGGGACTATTAACATCCTCGAAGTGTGAAGAGCCCTCGGTGGGAGAATTCGACGATTGTTTGGGATTAAGTCTCTTATTTCTACGCACCTACAACACACAATGATCAACATTGGCATCTCCTTTCCTCGGCATAATCAACATTATTAAAGAAAACGAAGGGCATGTATACGTAGAAAACAAACAACAAACCTTAGTAACATCAATATTCTCGTTTGGGAGAAGGTTAGCATCGAGAGATATCCTCGTCTTCCGCGACATCAACATCGCGATTATAAGCAAAGTCCATACCTTCAAAGCTCATCTTCCAGGGGCAATAATGGGCATAACGAGCGGAGAAGCTTCACGATGAGGACTGTTATCGTAGGTCACCAACCATGGGGTCCAGTGGACCCAACCATAGGCCCACGGACCAACAACTTCAAGATGCGATGGCAGACCACTCATAATCGTGATCACGCTTAATCCTCTCATCACGGAATATGAAGACCGTCGCACTGTGAACCCTAGCCATCTTGGAATCACTCACCTCGCTCAAAAGGCGACTTCCCCTTTTCAAGCAATGTTCCAGACTCACGCACCACGGCTTACGAGTATTCCCGTTAACGTAATCTCCGGGCTGATCTGTTGAAATTCTCAGAGTATACCACCCTTTCTCCTCCTCTAGTTTAGGGGCATAGCAAGTCATCATCGTCCGCCCTTGCTACGAAGATAAAGATTCTGGAGATGACGAAGATAGTTCCTCGTCAACCGCCGCACCCCACGATTATGGCTTTTCTTGGCGTGCATTGCGCTAGACAAGACCCGATAGTAGAAATCATCACCGTTCTATATAAGGGCAACATCAAACCAGCCTCGAAAGCACCTACTATTCGTCAAGAAATGAAAGGCATCATACCGATAATTGGGTAACCATCTCATAAGTTATATCTTTATCGTGGCATAAAACGCACTGGAAGTCTTTAGACCGTGCTTCACTCAAAGCTTCAAGATCAATATGCCCGAAAGTAAACTTCTTATTACCCAAAGGTAAAGGTCTTAAAAGTAACAGCAGAGTCATCCTCGAAAGCATCTCTAGTAGTATCTTCCGCAGAATCCGCTGCCTTCTTCTTAGGAGGAACTACATCTCCCGAGGATTCTATTTCCATGATAGGTGTAGAATACACCGTATTTACTATATAGAGTTTATGCTTTCTTTGCTATTTTTCGTGTGAATTATGTATCTTATGTTTGCTTTTGAGTTATCAAAAGTAAATGAGTCGCACGGAGGGAAAGAAGAAGAAATTGTCCAATTTGAGCAAAAGGGCTAAATTGTCATCTCACTAGCGAGCTTATATGGAGAAGATGAGGACAATGGCGAAAGAACTGAGTCATCCCGAGCTCGTATGAAGAAGTTATGAGCAAAATGAGAATCGAAACTTAAAGGGCAAGATGGTCATTTTAGCGGTGAATGCCGTTGGCACCTCAATTCTAAGGGGCCGCCATCAAGTTAGCCCGTATCACCGTGACTGGACATTGATAACCTACCTCATTTAATCTAACCCAGATCGAGAGAGAGTTCTTTCTTCCCAATCATTCTCTCATTCAATTTTTCACCCGAGACCGAGAAGAAATTTGTCGCCATCGAGAAAGTAAAATCGATGATTGATGAAGCTCAAGGGAAGTGATAAATCAATTCGTGCAATTGAGGAGATGGGTATGTTGTTTGATAAATCGAGAGTATGGAAGAAACAGATCGAAATCGATGATGATTTCATGTCAGGGTTTGAGAGAAATGAAGGTCTCTGTGATTTGGCAGGAGATTGAGTCTTAGAGATGGAGCTGGGAGTGTGTCGATCACCGAGATGAAATCAATGAGGATGCCGCGTACCGTTGAGAAAGACCGGTGTGATCTAAAATCGGGAATGGAGTTGTTAATTGGAAAAGGCTCTCGAGAATGAGTTTCGTGGATTTGGGAGAGCTCTAATTTGGTGTTATGAAGCTACCGGTGGATCTTAGATTGTATGTAGGTGTGGATTGCAAAGATGAACTTAGAATGATTCTCAACTTGTTGCTTTATTGAGGTCAAGAGGAATTGAGTATGAAGAATGAATCTAGTATTGTTGGGCCGAGTTGTGACTGTCCGGGATTGTCGATTTGATGTGGTTATCGCGAAGAAGTCGATAAGGAAGAAGGAGAAGAGAATGATGATGCCGAATGGCCAGTGGTTTGAATTTGTCGGCAACTTGGGTGTTAAGATGTGGCCTGTGTTGGTGATTTGAGCCGACAGAAGAGCTAGTAAAGTGCAAGTGCGAGAGATTGCAGGGCTTGAGAATTGCATTGTTGGAGCAAGGAGGATAGCGAAATCAGTTTAAATTCAAATCGAGAAGAGGTAAGGGACTCAACAGTCGCTATGTCGTGGCAAGTCGGGTGATGGCATGGAAAGAGTGGGGAATGCTCAATGACTTGTTGTTCTTTGGAATTGTGAGTGACAAATCGAGCAACTCAGGTGGACTGAGTGATGAAGTGCAAAGTGCACTTGGTTGTGTTAATGCTGGGTTTGACCTGAGTTGAGATGCGATTCTTTGTGTGAAATTCGATGGGTCTCGTGGTACCGTGATTCAATGATGCAATGATGGATTGATAGCCAGATGGAGTTGTGCTCTTGTCAATGCAGCTGATGCACTAAATTGCAAATGCATCAAGTGTGGTGGAGTGGTAGGCTGAATCGAAAAAAGCCGCAGCCAAGAGACTTGAGCTGAAACATGAATGTCTTGTCGTGGGGATCTTTGCCATTGTGATCGTAGAACCAGCGTGGAGAGGCAAGTAAAATGGAGCAATGATTGCCGAGATAGTGTGCTTACAATGAATGGAATTGCGTGGATTGTGGCTCGTGGTGAGACCGATGCCGTTGAAGCCGCAGTGAGGACTTGTGGAGTCGCGGCTGTGTAGTGGAAATGGTGATTGTGATGGTTTAATGTCTTGCTGTGGAGTGAGATGTTTTGCAGTTGAAGGCAAAGGAAAAGGCCAAAGGGCTCGGTGGCATTGCAGTTGTAGAAACCGAGCGTATGTGGACCGAGCTTGAGCTATGAGATGGTGGAGTTCTTTGATGGAGTGTTTGAGGCAACAGAGAAGATAGAATAGAATCGGGTGGTGCAATTCAGGGAAGGCAGCCATGCATTAATGACAAGTCTGGGAGCCGAGATAGTGGTCGAGTTTGAAGGCCGAGTTATGATGAAAAGCTTGGAAGTGGTGGTGTTGGCTAAATGGTTGATCTAATGTTCTCGTGAGTGTGTAGTTGAGTAGCCATAATGGGTGGCAGGGGATGGTGAAGCACTATGATTGTGTCACAGAAGCAAAATGGCCCGCGCAAGATCGGGCCCGATGAGTCACCCAGCTTAGCTCATCAAGACACCGACCACTGTGTCCGACACAGGACCCGGACCGGTCCGACTCACACCGACTTCCCAACTCTGGCCCGACCCGATCCAACCCGGGTTTGACCCGACCGTTTTGACTCGTTGACCCTATGGACCAAAGCGGACTTTGCCTGGGCACCAGCCGATTTCCTGCGACTTTCCTACGATTTCCGGCCACAATACCAACCCGGCGACGATTTTTGGGTCGTATTTTCTACATGGGTCTCTCTTCCTTGTGGGCTTGGTGGACTTACATCTAATGGACTTTGAAGACAAAACCTAGTTTTGGAAGGAGAGAAAGGCTATAAAAAGAGGAATTCTACAACTTTTGGGATCTTACCTCATATCTTTTCCTTGGAACTTTGCAGAGCCGTTTTGGGTTACACAACTAGGGTTTGCTTTTGTTCATCTTCTTCTTTATTCCTTTGATATTTTGTGATGAACCCATAGCTATGAGTAGCTAAATTCTCTATTATTGGTTAAGGATGTAGTCCGATTTCTAAAACTTGTGTTTGCTTTATGTATTAGTTTTCTCTCTTGTTTATCGTTCAATTCTTTCATGTGGTTTCTATGATCACATGATTGAAGTATTGTGATAGGATTATGGTGTTTGATTAGTTAAGTGGCCAATTAATTGAACTCGTATCTTAGTCCATAGCTATTTTAGGTTTTTCATCAAGCGATAACCTTGAATACAAAGTAGCATGATATGTTTACGGTTTGTAGTGATACACTCGTAATCATATGTAGAGTTTGACCATTGTCCGAATTGTTTTTGCGCAACGATGACAATTGCATTGATTAGCCTATTTCGGAAACTTAATGCTCCTAGAATTGAACTTGATTAGCGCAAGGCGTTAGGTTATTCTTTAGTAGAATTCACATACGCAATTCTAATGTGTGTGTTGATGAACTTGAGAAATTAATAGATTATCTTGCTTTCTTGATTCTCTAGGCTTTTGATAACACAAGAGATTAAATCGTAATTAAGTCATATATGCAAACACATGTCTAAGATTGAAGATGAATTCCTTGACCAATATCTCTCCATTGATTATTCTCTACAATTTACTTTGCTTTTAATTTACTTTTACTTGCTTAGATACAACAAACATACACCGGGTTTTTCTAGAAACTCAAAGTTTATAACAACCAACGCCTCTCTCGTGGATACTAACTCTTTCTTATCGAATACTATATTTATATTTAGTGGATCGAGAAAGTGAAATTATATTTGTCTACCGACAACCGATCAAATTTTGCGCCCTTCGTCGGTTGGTTGTAGAGAATTACCAAAGTTCCATGGCATGGTGAATGAAGATCCAAACAAACATCTTATGGACTTCCACACTATTGTCACTGCCATGCTTCCGCCGGATGTTGCGGCGGATGGTGCAATGTTGAAGGTTTTCTCTGCTTTCTCTTTAATGGATAAATAACTAAGGATTGGTTATTCTATTTACCTCCTTTGAGTGTTACAACATGGAATGGGTTGAAGAAACTCTTTTTTAGAGATATTTTCCCCGCATCAAAGGCTACTCAAATTCGCAGAGATTTGTGGGATGAAGCAAAATGTGAGAATCTCTATATGAATGTTGGGAACGATATAAGAGATTGGTGGCAAGCTGCCCTCACCACCAATTTAGTGATGCTATGATCATTCAATATTTCTATGAAGGACTCCAATCAAGTGATAGGAATCTCCTCGACGCTCAAGGGTGGTGGTGCACTAGTTAACAAGACTAAGTGGCACAAGCTAGAGAGTTGATTGAAAATATGGCAAATAACTCACAACAATTTCGAGTCGTGGTTCAGATGTGCTTCTAAGAAGGGTTAGTGAAGTGAGCGAGGTTGAAGAGCTTCACAACAAATGGGTAACATGAACGCAATGCTTCAACAAGTCAGCGCTGTTATACCAAGTTCCTCTCAATCTTATGAGGACGAGCAAGCTAATGCGATCTTTCCAAATCAACAAAGACGCATGATCCCTACTCCAACACTTACAATCCGGGATGGAGAGATCACCCCAATTTTAGCTATGCTAATAAGCAAGGAGCGGCTCAACAATCTAGTTTCAACAACCCAAATGGATTTCAACCTCAACAACAACAATTCCAACCGAGGCAACAATTTCAACAACAACAACAACCTCAAACTATGGGGTCTAATATGGAGGAGTTCACAAATCCTTTATGCAAAGAATCGGAGAGTTCTTGTTAAGGAGTTGCAAACTCAAGTTGGTTCTATGGCTATGGAGTTGAATCATTTGAAGGCACAAAATGGTGGGAAACTCCTTCTCAACCTATCAACCCAAAAGAGGGTGTTAATGCAATTACATTGAGAAGCGGTACACAACTTGCAACCCGAAGTTGCCGATTCGGCAAGGTGGAAACACCAAAGGAACCTGTTTTGGAGGAGAAAACCGAGGATTCTCCCCAAACTTCCGAGGTACCTATTTCTAACTCTAAAACTCCTGTTTACTTATGTTCCTCCTCTTCCTTTTCCTCGCAGATTTGCAAGCTCTAAGAAGGCTAACTAGAAAAGGAGATTTTAGACGTTCTCAAAAAGATCCATGTGAACATACCACCATAGATGCAATCAAGCAAGTTCCAAAGTATGCAAAGGTGTTGAAGGACTTGTGTACCAATAAGCAAAGGCTCAAAGGTAATGAAGTGCTTAGTGTGGGGAGAATGCTTCAAGAATCTTACAACATAAGCTCCACTTAAGTGCAAGGACCCGTAGCTTCGATATTCCCGTCACAATTGGTAACAAAACATTTAACAAAGCTATGTTGGACTTAGGTGCTTCCGTTAATGTCATGCCCGCGTCTATGTACAATTCACTTGATCTTGGTCCTCTTAAAAGGTCCGGAATTGTGTTGCAATTAGCCGATCGTTTCTAATGTCTACCCGATGGGTATTGTTGAGGATGTTCTTGTGCAAGTTAATCAACTTGTATTTCCAGCGGACTTTGCGTGTTAGAGATGGATGAAGGTGCACCGGACTCGTCTCTTCCATTGCTACTTGGGCGCCCCTTCATGAAAACTACGAAAACCATAATTGACGTGGACAAGGGAACGCTAACTATGGAGTTTGATGGAGAAATAATACGTTTCAACATTTTCGAGACGATGAGATATCCTAGCGATGTCCACTCTTGTTTCTCCATTGATATGATGGACACATTGGCGCAACAAATGTTTGAGTTGAATTGTGTTGATGCTTTGGAAACCGTGCTCACTACTCCTATTGACAACCATGGTTATGCGTATAGTGATGAGATGAAAGAAACCATTGGTTCTCTTAACTCATTACCGGAAAAATCAGCAACTAAGAATATTTCATATGCTTCTTTACCTTGCAATAATGAAAACTTGTGCCATCTATTGTTAAACCTCCAAGTTTAGAATTGAAACCTCTTCCAAGTCACTTAAAGTACTTGTACTTGGGTGACAACGAAGAATTACCCGTGATTGTTTCTAACGAGCTTAATGAATTACGTGAGCAAAAACTTCTACTTTAGTGCAAGGAAGTACAAGACGGCCATGATGGACAATCGCCGATATCAAGGGTATAAGCCCGCCGTTTGTATGCATAAGATTCGTGTGGAGGATGATTCAAAGCCTACAAGGGAAGCGCAACGCCGTTTGAATCCTCCCATGATGGACGTGGTGAAAAAGGAGATACTCAAGCTTTTGGACGTGGTGTTATCTACCCCATATCCGATAGCAAGGGCAAGCCCTACAAGTGGTACCAAAGAAATCCTGGAGTAACTGTGGTGGAGAATGATAAGAATGAACTTGTCCCAACTCGTGTGCAAACCGGTTGGAGGGTTTGTATTGATTACAGGAAATTGAATGCCACCACTAGAAAAGATCACTTTCCTTTACCTTTTATATTGATCAAATGCTTGAACGCTTAGGTGACACTCATACTATTGCTTTCTTGATGGCTATTCAGTTATAATCAGATTGTGATAGACCGAGGATCAAGAGAAAACCACTTTCACTTGTCCTTTCTGTACTTTTTGCTTATAGAAGGATGCCTTTTGGCTTATGCAATGCTCCCGGCTACCTTTCAAAGGTGTATGGTAAAGTATCTTTTCTAATATGTTGAAAACATAATCGAAGTGTTCATGGATGACTTTAGTGTCTTTGGTGATTCATTTGACCTTTGCTTGAACAATTTGTCTCTAATCCTTGAACGATGTGTTGAAACAAATCTTGTGCTAAATTGGGAGAAGTGCCATTTCATGGTAACTCATGGCATAGTTTTAGGCCATATAATATCTTCTAAAGGTTTGAAGTCGATAAATCTAAGATAGACCTTATTCGGCTCTAACCCCTCCCACTACGGTGAGGGAGATTCGTTCTTTTCTTGGTCATGCAGGTTTCTATCATTAGATTCATCAAGGACTTTTCAAAGATAGCATCACCACTTTGTAATCTATTGCAAAAGATGTGGTTTTTAACTTTGATGAGAAATGTATGGCGGCATTCAATCGCTTGAAAGAACTTTTGATTTCAGCCCCTATCATTAAACCACCGGATTGGAGTAAGCCGTTTGAACTCATGTGTGATGCTAGTGACTATGCGGTTGGTGCGGTGCTTGGGCAGCGTGTGGGGAAGCTTCTCATGCCATTTATTATGCTTCTAGAACGTTAAATGAGGCTCAACAAAACTACACAACCACCGAAAAAGAGTTTTTAGCCATTGTTTTTGCTTTAGAAAAGTTTCGCTCTTATCTAATCGGTACAAAAGTTGTTGTCTTTTCTTCCGATCATGCAAAGACTTAGATACTTGCTTACAAAGAAAGAGGCGAAACCGAGGCTCATACGATGGATATTACTCTTGCAAGAGTTTGATATTGAAATCAAAGACAAGAAAGGAATTGAGAACACTGTTGCGATCATTTGAGCCGACTTGTCATGGACAAGGAGACTATCCCTGCGTGAAAGTTTCCCGACGAGCAACTATTCTCCATTGCCTTTGGAGAACCATGGTACGCTGATATTGTTAATTACTTAGTGTCTAAACAAATCCCAAAGAACTTGTCTCGTGCTGAGAGGGACAAACTTAAGAAGATAGCAAACCAATACATATGGGATGATCCATACTTATGGAAGCATTGTAGTGACCAAGTAATACGTAGGTGTGTTCCCGAAATTGAATTTAACTCTATCTTGTCTTTTTGCCACTCATATGCTTGTGGAGGACATTTTGGGAGTAAAAGAACCGCTCTTAAGGTATTAGAATGTGGTTTTTTTGGCCAACTTTGTTTAAGGATGCACATGCCTTTTGTATCACATGTGATAGGTGTCAAAGAACCGGCAATCTAGGTGCTCGAAATCAAATGCCGCAAACTATTATACAATTTGTGGAGGTCTTTGATGTTTGGGGAATAGATTTTATGGGCCCTTTGTCAATTCTAATGGGAATTATTATATTTTGTTGGCTGTGGGATTATGTTTCGAAATGGGTGGAAGCTAAGGCCGCCCTAACTAATGATTCTAAAGTTGTTTCGATTTTGTGCAAGCTAATATATTTGCTAGGTTTGGAATTCCAAGGGCTATAATTAGCGATGGTGGCTCACACTTCAAAAAGCTTTTGCAAAGCTTGCTAAGGAAGTACAATGTGTCGCATAGATTGCAACTCCCTACCATCCGCAAACAAATGGACAAGCCGAAGTTTCCAACCGAGAGGTGAAATCCATTCTTGAAAAGACGGTGAATCCCACGAGGAAGGATTGGAGCATGCGACTCAACGATGCTTTGTGGGCGATAGAACCGCATATAAAACACCTATTGGGATGTCTCCTTTAGGTTTGTTTATGGTAAACCTTGTCACTTACCCGTGGAAATTGAGCATAAGGCGTTTTGGGCTATTAAGCAATGCAATATGGAGTTGGATGGGGCGGAAAGCAAAGAAAGTTACAACTTCAAGAGCTAGAGGAGATTCGCAATGATGCATTTGAAAGCTCACGATTTACAAGGAAAAGAAGACGAAAGCTTTTCATGATAATATGATTTCTAAGAAACAATTTGCATAGGCGTAGTGCTTTTGTTTAATTCTCGCTTGCAATTATTTCCTGGTAAATTAAGGTCACGCTTGGATTGGACCTTTTATTGTGACTAATGTGTTTTCTCATGGTGCAAAGGGAAATTCGTAGTTTAGCTAGGCTACGGAATGAACTTAAAGTGAATGGGCACCGCTGAAACCATATTATGAGAACTTTCTTCTAAATCGTGGAAGGAGTTAACCTTGTGGAAGTGCTCCTCCGGAGGAGTCTTAGCAAACAAGGAGTACGTCGGCCGCCGACTTTAAAACAAGCGCTAAGTGGGAGGCAACCCACCGGTTTTGTACCTTTATCCTTATCTTTTTACTTTTATGCATTTGCTTTTATCTTTATTTTCTTTGTTTTTTCGTATTATTTGCAATTTCCCACCTTGAACTTTCTTTTGACGATTCAATTTTACATTGAGGACAATGTAAAGTTTAAGTGTGGGGGGAGCATTTATATGTTTTAGTTTGTTTTATGCCTTTAAAAAAAAAAAAACAACAAAAAAAAAAAAAAAATCAGAAAAATAGAAAAAAATCATGCTTTTGAACTCCGAAATCTAGAACTTGTGCCTTTAGGATGACACCATTAGTGGATGGAACCATTTTGAATGCAGGAGTTGAGGAACCAATTAACTAAAAGGGACGAATATAGCTCGTAAATCACAAATTACATGATAGTTGTTACCATATCTCTAATATCACTATATCACATTCTATTTTTATTTTTCCATATTTATCTATTGTTCTCTAAGTGCTTTGGTGGGTCACTAAAAATCGACGTGTTATTACTGCTAGGATGAAATAGAGTGGTTGAGTTACTAGAAAAAAAAAAAAAAAAAATTGAAAAAAAAAAAAAAAAAAAATGAAAAATATATGAACAAAAAAAAAAAAAAAAAAAAAAAAAAGAGACCACCAATTAGACCAAAAATGGAATAAAAAGACACTGGGAATAGCAGTATGTGTGAAACGTAGTCCCCGTCTCCGTCGCCTAAACAAGGCGTGGAATGCAGGGATCCAAGGCAACTATCATGTACTTGCCGACAAGAAGCATGCGCTGATCCAAAAAAGATCTAATCATGCCGTTTAAAAAATATTGGATCCAGCTTGATCCAATCTAAAAAAAAAAAAAAAAATATAATTATTATTGTGTTGAATAAAGTCACTGGTTCCCTTGTATATGCCAAGGAGTTGATGTAGCATTCAAAGACTAAGTAGCTCAATCCAATAGGATTAGGTTCATCTTAGCAAAGGACCTTCTGTATGTATATGGGAAACATCGAACACTTGTGAATATTCGCCAACATCTACATCTTTATCCATCTTCTTAATCTTTTCATTGTGATTGTGGTTTGTTAGTTTCCGAGTATTGTGGCTTGTTCAACTATCTAATTAGAGTTTATTTACTAATAATTGAATTGAATTTGCAAGGTACCTCCTCCTCGTAGTCAATTTGGATTCATTCATTGATTTGTCACGAATGCATTTTAGTTTGAAATTTAGGTTTTGTAGGTATATCTCTTGTAAACCTTCACGAGACTATAACTCGTCCACTAGGGACACCTAGTGGTTTAAAGGCTTGTTGTTTATGCTAAAAGTGACCGTAGCCTCATTTACACCTGAGTTGTTGTATTTTTATTATTTTGTTTGATTTGCTCGAGGACAAGCAAAGTCTAAGTGTGGGGGAATCGATAGGTGTAGAATACACCGTATTTACTATATAGAGTTTATGCTTTCTTTGCTATTTTTCGTGTGAATTATGTATCTTATGTTTGCTTTTGAGTTATCAGTGCAATGGAGTCGCATTTGAGGAAAGAAGAAGAAATTGTCCAATTTGAGCAAAAAGGGCGAAATTGTCATCTCACGGGCAGCTATATGTGGAGAAGATGAGGACAATGGCGAAAGAACTGAGTCATCCCGAGCTCGTATGAAGAAGTTGAGCAAAATGAGAATCGGAACTGAAGGGCAAGATGGTCATTTTAGCGGTGAATGCCGTTGGCACCTCAATTCAAGTTAAGGGCCGCCATCGGGTTAGCCCGTATCACCGTGACTGCACATTGGATAACCTACCCTCATTTAATCTAACCCTAGATCGAGAGAGAGAGTTCTTTCTTCCCAATCATTCTCTCATTCAATTTTTCACCTGAGACTGAGAAGAAATTTGCTGCCATCGAGAAAGTAAAACTGATGATTGATGAAGCTCAAGGGAAGTGATAAATCAATTCGTATAAATTGAGGAGATGGGTATGTTGTTTGATAAATCGAGAGTATGGAAGAAACAAGACGAAATCGATGATGATTTCATGTCGTGGTTTGAGAGAAATGAAGGTCTCTGATTTGCCGTCAGAGATCGAGTCTTAGAGATGGAGCTCGGGGAGGTGTCGATCACCGAGATGAAATCAATGAGGATGCCGCTACCGTTGAGAAAGACTGGGTGATCTAAAATCAGAATGGAGTTGTTAATTGGAAAAGGCTCGAGAATGAGTTTCTCGTGGATTTGGGAGAGCTCTAACTTGGTGTTATGAAGCTACCGGTGGATCTTAGATTGTATGTAGGTGTGGATTGCAGTGATGAACTTAGAATGATTCAACTTGTTCTTTGCTGAGGTCAAGAGGAATTGAGTATGAAGAATGAATCTAGTATTATACTTTAGTTGTGACACGTCCGGGATTGTCGATTTGATGTGGTTATCAAGAAAGAAGCCGATAAGGAAGAAGGAGAAGAGAATGATGATCTTAATGGCCGGGGTTTGAATTTGGCTGCAACTTGGGTGTTAAGATGTGGCCGTGTTGGTGATTTGAGCCGACAGAAGAGCTAGTAAAGTGCAAGTGCAGAGATTGCAGGGGCTTGAGAATTGCATTGTTGGAGCAAGGAGGATAGTGAGTCATTGCTTAAATTCAAATCGAGAAGAGGTAAGGGACTCAACAGTCGCTATGTCAGGCAAGTCATGATGGCATGGAAAGAGTGGGAATGCTCAATGATCGTTGTTGGCTGAATTGTGAGTGACAAATCTGAGGAGCAACTCAGGTGGACTGGAGTGATGAAGTGCAGGTGCAGCCTTGGTTGTGTTAATGCTGGGTTTGACCTGAGTTGAGATGCAGTTGCTGTGTGAAATTCAGATGGGGTCTCAGGTGGTACTGTGATTCAATGATGCAATGATGGATTGATAGCCAGTGGAGTTGTGCTCTGTGTCAATGCAGTGATGCACTAAATTGCAAATGCATCAGTTGTGGTGGAGTGGTAGGCCGAATCGAAAAGTCAAAGCCAAGAGACTTGAGCTGGAAACATGAATGTCTTGTCGTGGGGATGTCACCATTGGATCGGTAGAACCAAAGTGGAGAGGCAAGTAAATGGAGCAATGATTGCTCGAGATAGTGTGCTTACAATGAATGGAATCACAGGATTGTGGCTCGTGGTGAGACCGATGTCATTGAAGCCGCATTGAGGACTTGTGGAGTCGCGGGCTTGTAGTGAGTGGTGATTGTGATGGTTTAATGTCTTGCCGGGGAGTGAGATGTTTTGCAAGTGAAGGCAAAGGAAAAGAAGGCCAGTGGCTCAGGGCATTGCAGGTTGCAGAAACTGAGCAGATGTGGACTGAGCTTGAGCTATGAGATGGTGGAGTTGCTGATGGAGTGTTTGAGGCAACAGAGAAGATAGATAGAACTCTGTGGTGCACTTCGTGGAAGGCAGCCATGCATTAATGATGTGTCCGGAGCCGAGATAGTGGTCGAGTTTGAAGGCCGAGTTATGATGAAAAGTCGGAAGTGGTGGTGTTGGCAAATGGTTGATCTAATGTTCTGTGAGTGTGTAGTTGAGTAGCCATAATGGTCGGCTGGGGATGGTGAAGCACTATGATTGTGCTATGAAAGCAAATGGCCTCGTGCAAGATCGGCCTGATGAGTCGGCCGCTAGGGGCCTCATCAAAGACAAAACGACTCAGTCCGACACAGGACCGACTGGGTCCGACTCACACCCCGACTTCCCAACCGGCCTGACCCGATCCAACCCGCTTGACCCGACCGCTTTGACTCCGTCGACCCGGTGATCGGCGGACTTTGCTTGGCCACCTGAGCGATTTCCTGCGACTTTCCTACCGATTTCCCCACAATACTGAATTCCTGCGACGATTTTTGGGTCGTATTTTCTACATGGGTCTCTCTTCCTCAGGGGCTTGGTGGACTTACATCTAATGGACTTTGAAGACAAAACCTAGTTTTGGAAGGAGAGAAAGGCTATAAAAAGAGGAATTCTACAACTTTTGGGATCTTACCTCATATCTTTTTCCTTGGAACTTTGCAGAGCCGTTTTTGGGTTACACAACTAGGGTTTGCTTTTGTTCATCTTCTTCTTTATTCCTTTGATATTTTTGTGATGAACTCCATAGCTATGAGTAGCTAAATTCTCTATTATCAGTTAAGGATGTAGTCCGATTTCTAAAACTTGTGTTTGCTTTATGTATTAGTTTTCCTTGTTTATCGTTCAATTCTCTGCGGTTTCTATGATCACATGATTGAAGTATTGTGATAGGATTATGGTGTTTGATTAGTTAAGTGGCCAATTAATTGAACTCGTATCTTAGTCCATAGCTATTTTAGGGTTTTTCATCAAGCGATAACCTTGAATACAAGTAGCATGATATGTTTACGGTTTGTAGTGATACACTCGTAATCATATGTAGAGTTTGACCATTGTCCGAATTGTTTTGCGCAACGCATGACAATTGCATTGATTAGCCTATTTCTCAAACTTAATGCTCCTAGGAATTGAACTTGATTAGCGCAAGGCGTTAGGTTATTCTTTAGGAAGAATTCACATACGCAGCCCTAATGTGTGTGTTGATGAACTTGAGAAATTAATAGATTATCTTGCTTTCTTGATTCTCTAGGCTTTTGATAACACAAGAGATTAAATCGTAATTCTAGTCATATATGCAAACACATGTCTAAGATTGAAGATGAATTCCTTGACCAATATCTCTCTCCATTGATTATTCTCTACAATTTACTTTGCTTTTAATTTACTTTTACTTGCTTAGATACAAATAAACATACACCGGGTTTTCTAAACCGAAAGTTTATAACAACCAACGCCTCTCTGTGGATACGAACTCTTTCTTATCGAATACTATATTTATATTTAGTGGATCGAGAAAGTGAAATTATATTTGTCGGCTGACAACCGATCATTCCACAGCCTTTCTCTTTGAAGACAGAGTTTTAGTCGACTTACATAAATTAGGCACAGGCGGATTAGTCCGCGGTGGAAGTTTGGTCGAGAGGTCAGTACATCTAAAGGATCAGTGCGCGGAGTCTGTTGTCTCTTCGGAGACCCATTTCTAGGGCGATTCACGGCATATCTAGACCCCCGTGGATGATCACCCCTTTTAAGTGAAGACCTCTGACCAGAGGACGAAGACGTTCGTCCTTCCCGAGGATTACCATGCGTAAGTGAAGGCGGTAAGCTTCATCCCTAACATTGGAATCATTCCGAGGAGATCTCGTGAGGACTCGACGGAGGAGGAGTTTGCAAGGAACCCGCGGATGATCGGACATACCTACGGACACAAACACAAATAAAAGCGCAAGTCAGAGGCGAATAAGATCGAAAAGCAAAAAGTTCTCAAGAACAGCAACAAACGTGAAGAAAACCCTAGACTCCATCTGTAACTACTTAAACTCTCGAACTACTACTCAAAATCCAAAGAAGAAAAATAAGATCGAGGCATAATAAAACATACGACTCAGTGGTATCAATTCTCAAATCCTGGATATACATAAGATTAAACTCACCTCCAAAATCAACATCAACAAAAATCAAGAACTCAACGGGGTTGGACATGGCGATTAAACTAATATAAAAAAAAAAAAACCCATACCTGAACCTCAAAGAATAAAGCAGCAGCAACAACAAAGGCGGCAGCGATGGTAGCAGCGACAGAAAGCAGTAGCAGGAACAACGGCAACGAAGATGACGACAAAGATAACAGCAGCAGCAGTAACAATGGTGTCAGAGGAAGTTAAGAAGGTAAAGAAGACAATGGAACGGAATAAACAGAGAATGTGAATTTAATTCACATTCTCTCATTCTCCCCTCTTAAATAAGAACAAGAAAAACGTCCACTACCCAATGGGCTATGGCCGGGTAGGGAAACGGGCACAATAAATGCAGGTAGCACCTTTTTAGGAGGAGTTATGAGGAGGAGATAAAAACGTACCACACGATTCTTCTTCCCACTAAAGCTAGCGCCTACCACAAGAAGAGGGCAAATTGTAAGTACACTTATTTATCTCCATCACCACGTGTACTAGCAGAACCCACGTGGAGGCCATGTCATAAAAGGATCGACACGTAGGGGCACCCATGGTGTCTATATGACGTGCCATCTGTCGAGACCAAGGGTTGGAAATGAGGGGACATCCAAGGTAGATGATCCCGCGCAACACTAGAGGGTCACTTTGCCCCATCACGAGAGGAAACGCAATCAATAAAGCGGGATAGTCCGACTGACACGGACGTGACAAGAGAGGATCGACATCGATCGGCGTGGACTGGACCGCCCCAACCACTAACATTTAATGCGCCCCGGGAGGGCACGTGGTCGATGACCACCGAAGAAGAGGAGCATTGATCGGCGTAATGAACTTGGGTATTGTAGAATCCATGGAGTGACAGAGAGGTCCGCGGACCTCGGCACAGCACAAGAAGATAAGATCTCAACACTCTATGACAGTGGTCCCACACAAATTAGCTATATATAGGTATGTCCCTTCCACTAAAAAGGGGATCGATCAGAAATTAGAGGTAAGGATAGGAGAGAGAATAAAGGAGAACTAAGTAAGCGTTTATGGAGAATCTCTCTATAAACCGCATAAATCATTCCCCCTTTGCTTTTGTAATCGTTTACTTCATAGTGAATAACATTGGATCCGTGGATGTAGGCCTTAGTGCTGAACCACGTAAATCTTCGTCTCCTTTATTATTAGCACTTTTATGGTTTTATGCATGTGTTGATGTCTCAGATCTATCATTCTAGGGATGATGACGAGATCATGACAAACCCTATGGGTTTGGAATCTATGAGTCATCACCCGCCTAGGCTTATTATACTGTACTCACACTTTAAATGCAAGTATTCAGTTCATATTTAGATTGTTTGTGATCACGCGGACCACACTTGAATTCCGCGTTCACATCTGGAGTTCCTGTTTTGTTGCCCATGGAGGTACTCTTTGGTGGTTCTCTTTACGATCTATCTTGTTGGTTCGACTTCGGCAGGAGCTAGAGTTGCTTGTCTTTGTTGTGTATAGATGACGGCTAGTTTTTCAATCGGCATTTTGGCGTATGTTCGTTGAGTGGGTCACTTGTTTTCATTTGTGTTTGATCTCGGTAGCGTTTGTTTCCGTTGGCCTTTACTAGTTTGTTGTTCTATTTGTAAAAGGTCTGTGTTGCCTCCACTTCTTTCGGGAGTCCGTTCTCAGAGTCGGTTCCTATATCTCGATTCGGCTTCTTTAGTTTTCTGCAATATGGATGCTAGTTGTCCCTTATGATTTGTTCTGGGGATTTCCAATAGTATGGATTTTCAATTGGTATTCAATAGAAGCTTGTCCAATTTATGGGTCGCCGTTACGGCAACTGGTTTACTTTGTTTTTGTTATGGGGTTTCGTAACGTTGCTCTTTAGAGCTTTCGTTTAGTGGAATATCCCCTTTGTTCAAAAAAAAAAAATGAAATTATGAGCTCCGAGAAACTTGATTGAACTGAAAGGTGGAGCACAAATCCTTTAAACAAAACCAACAACCATCTCATGTATTAAGCGTCGACCCAAGTTGATCAGATGGGTGCTAGGGAACCCAATGTAAAGGACTACTTATTACTCAAAAGTGAGAAGAAAAGCTGGTGTTAAGCAAGACTGTAAGGATATCTTCATATAAAAGGAAACTATATATTTAAGAGAAGAACAGGAAAAAGACAAATACAATCAGCAACGTAATATATGAAGTTGCAAGAAGACCAAACATTTCTGACATTCCCTGTCAAAATGAGACAAATGCATAGATCGGAAAATAATACCTTCTTTGCAAAAATGGAGCCCGATCTAGACAATTGCATTCGCCTTTGCAGATATACTCTCTTGTCTAAATCTTGCTCCCATTATACCCGTCTTTAATCAATCATCAGTTCTTCTCCGGCAAGGGAAAGGAAAATGATACTTATTGCTCCCTTCTTGAGCTTGTCTGGTTTACTGTTTAAGAGATGAAAAACAATTAAAGTAAAAATAATATTCAGACAGTATCTATAGAACACAGACACCGCACGGAAGAGTTATAAATTCTGCCTTCAGAGAACTACTTGCACCGAAATATCGTAAATCATAACGAAATGTTTCTTCACAACCAGAACAGAGATTTTTCTAATAGTATAAAAAGTAAACATGTGCAAAATCAATGATGAGTAAATGTATAACGCCATACCTTATCATTGTAGTCAGAATTGATAATAAATGGCATCACTACCCCAAAGATGAATGAACCTGTAAAGAAAACATAAAGCATTCTGATCTTTAATTGCTTGATATCAGTGGGTAGTTTCTAATCACATTGAATTACAATCTGAACTTTCTATTGTGATATACCTTTGGGAGCGTCGCAGCCGAGATTGACATTCTCCTCAGCTTCTTCCATTGTATCTGAATATTAAATGACCAAAACAAAAGTCACTGATGATTTCCCTTCAAAGTAATGATTTGGGTTCAGTTGACATCCAGGAAATGTAAGAAAAATAATTCTTTTATATAATCTCAACTTCGAGCAGTAACTAAGAACTTTAAAAGAAGAAAGAGATGGTAAAAAAAAGTGACAAAATAGGAATTCCTTACAATAGCGTTTGTCACCAGTAAGTTCAACTTACTGGTGCTTCTCTTGCTAATTATAAGTTGTTTCTGTCATTCCCTGTGCAATATCATCAGAGACCTTATTAAGAACATACGTTAAGAATTCCCTGCGATCATAGCAACTCATTTTTACCATTACCAATAAAAGTAAACTACCCCTAATAATCAAAAAAAAAAAAAAAAAAAATCCACCCAACAAATTATCGAACACTTCACGGGCACTCACACATTTCACATACAAACAATGGATTGAATCATAAAAATCAAATAAAGATACTTCAAATTATCACTAAAAAACAAAGTTGCAGCAAAGCATCCCTTTGCAGAATGTAAAACGCATATACAAAGACACCAAAACATCTCACAGAAATCAAAGTAGAGAAAGATATAGAAAGTGAAGGACATTACCCTATGAGATTAATCCTTAAGTGAATACTCAATTGAATGAAAAGCACATACATCTAACCAAGTTTTACAGCTTTCCACGTGATTTCTGTAATCCGTATTGAAAATAAAAACAAAAACCAAATGAAACAAATGTAAATTTATATAAGAATACACCCTAACCAAAACCCTACCTATTAGTGCAAAATAAATTCCAATCCTAAAGACATGAGTTAGAAATCCAAATCCAACAAAAGAAGAAGATATCCTTTGTACAAATCATAATTCCAAACCGTTACCTCACTGTGAATCTAGGTGAAAATGGAAGAGAGCATAAGTGGGAGGGATTATAATCATTAGATTTGGAATTTGAATTTTGAATCTGTTTCTCAAAATTGAGAATGTGCGAATGTACATTTATGCCCCTGGGGTTTTTGAAGTAAAGCATTTGACCAACCTGCCCTCATATTATTTTTATTTTTCATTAAAATGTGGGGATATATCCGCCAAAAGTCCTCAAATGAGGTCTTTGCTTTATAATAGTAAAGATGTCGAGAGAATCCACAAAATGGGTGTAAAATCATCGCCATTTTACCATTCAATTTAGACAAATGCTATCCCACACGACTTTGCGGGATGACTTTTCTTAAAAGCGGTTTCTTTACCGATGGATGATTAAATCAACGATTAGATTCGCATTCAGGAAAGAACGCATCATTTTCAGAAAAGGACCCACCACTTTCAGAAAAGGACCACCACTTCCCCTAAAGGGTTCAAGACTGTTAGATCTGGGTTTTAGCATGATCTAACGGTAAAGAAGCCGCTTGAGCGTGATAGCTTCCCGCTAGGGTCGTGCGGGATAGCACTGCTCTTCAATTTACTTTATATTAAAAGACAAGATTGTACTGTATATTCAAAAAGAACTCCACTAGGAGAATAATGAAAATCCCCCTGAAAATTGTCAAATAAAGTAGCCGTTGTTGCTGACCCAGCTGACGCTTTTTAGCTGTCGGTCGTTGTAATTCTTCTTCTTTCTATGCATTTCTTACTTTATCCAACCTACGTAAGGTGGTGCAATACCCAAGTTGCAAGGTCACTTTTTCTCAAATCCATTGATAATGCTCGTGCATGCATTACCTTGATCATTCCATCCTAACATAGACAGCAGCTCCCAAGATTGAGTTTTGGGATTTGCATCCTACGAGTAAGACTCCCACTATCCTAACAATATTAAATTTATTATTTCAATATCATTGAAGTAAAGCGGTTAAGTTACTGAGCGCTGATATCCGAGACCTGAATTCAAAGATGTTTTAACAAAAATTATGCAAGATTGGTTACAACAATGCGTTTTGATTTACAACCTCCATGTTTAGACTCGAGTTAAACAAAAGCCAACCTACTGATTTATGGTGGTTTTTTGCAGGTAATATATGTGAAATTTTATAATGGCGTTTGTAACAACCATTAATTCTAGCTTGCTTCTTTGCCTTGGAAAATCACGTAACATCGATAGCCCAATAAACGTAAAAATGTCTTGACTCTCAGAAACCTTCGACTTATGACTTTCACCTGAACCGCCGCCGTCTACACGGTTCTGCATTGATAGTAGTGTACCAAAGAAAAAAGAAAACAGTTTATAACCATTAATAATAACAACCATAGATCAACACCACAATCATTAATAGATCCAATCAACATCTCTAGACATCATAGAAATAGACTTTTGACTGTAGTAGTGTCATCATTAAATCCATCATCATATCCAGCTCCAGCTATATTAAAACCCAACACTACTGCTGCACTAGCAGAAAGAAAGAGACAAGATTGTAGACAACCAAGCACCCCTTTTGACATCTTTCCCCCACCATTAAACTAATAAAGAAACAATCTTGTCTTACATTACTAAACTCTAGTACACCCATGAGAATCAGCACCATTATTACAATCAAACGCTCCTTCTTCTTCTTCTTTTGAGACCAACAAGAATCCAACTTTCGATTAACCCTAGAAGAAATTCAAAAGCTTCAAATCAATACAATTTCCTAGATGCTACCATCTCTTTTGGTCTGTTCAATGCTGCAATTCAAAACCCTCCTTTCTTCTTGAAAAAAAAACCCTAATTTCATTATCAATCAATCGTTATCAAGAAAATGTCGAAAAAAACATCGGTCTTGAGTAAGAAACGTCAGGGTTTATTACATCACAGAACATCATGGTGTTGTTCTTTTACTAATCCACCTAAAAGTCCTGAGAATTTATCTTCTTTTCAGCAATCTAAATTGATTCATCAGAAATTTGGGGGTGGTGGTGCTGCTGCTGGCGGTGGTGGTGGGGTTGCGAAGAATTCTTCTTTGGGTAAAAGAATGGATCCTCGGCGGATTTTGTCACCGGGAAGGGTTTCTCCGATTAATTCTGATAATACTTTGACTGAAGAAAATGATGTTAGGGTTGAGACTGTGGAGACTTGTTCTGTAGTTGGATCTCCTTTGCCTGAGAAATCACCGGAGAGAGTTGTAGAAGAGGATGAAGTTGTTGTTGGTGTTGTTTCTAATGAGAAGTATGATGTTAGGTTAAATTTGAAAGGAAGAGATGGGAATAGTTTGGTGTTGGAATTAGATTCCAAGGTCTTGAGTGAAAATAGCTCAGTTTTTGCTAATTTGATTGCTGATTGTCATAAGAATTCTGGGGGTTTGGCGAATTTGTGTAGGATTGAGGTTCATGAGGTTGAGAATTTGAGGGTTTATCATCAGACTATTGAGCTTATGTTTGCTGATGATATTATGAAGAGTTTTGTTCAAATGGGTGTTTCGAAAGCAATTGATGCACTTGAGGTTAGTTTTCGGGATTCATTTCTTGAGTTCAGTTTCCATTCCATATTTATTTGATTATATGATAAATGTTAGCTATTTCGAAGCTTTGCAAATTAATTTGATTCAAATGTTGCACTGCTTAATAATGAACTAGAAATGTTAGTGATTATGAAGAAAATAGGCACACTGTATTTGGCTAGTTCTGCCGAGATGATTTCTGAAGTTGAACCTATGAGAAATGTTGGCTCATTAGGCTTATCCCATCGGGTGAACCCTATTCAGTGGTCCGGTGTGCTTAATAGTCAAAAGCTTATAAAGTAGATGACTGTCAGTTGCAAAGAAACCCAATTATGATGAATAGTGTTTGATCTTGATATGCCTTTTTTTTATGCGTAATTATGGGTGTCATTTGATTTGCTGTCTATCAAAAACTGATATAATGATTCTTTCCAATGTCTGGCCAGGGAAGCTAGATAGCGTAGAGTTTGTGTACCTTTAAGCTAATTCATCAAATATGTGCTTAACTTACATTACTGCTTACAACCGGTTGACCAATCTCTTTGGACTTGGGATCAACAGTAGTCCATGTGCCATTTATTTATAGCAGGCGCTTCTCTTCAATTGTTTCTCTTGATAGCGAAAACATGAAAGAGCATGTAAGCATTGGAAACACCAAATAACATGATGCTGGAACTGTGCATGGATATAAGCCATTAGATTACATGAACAATAAATTAGGATTTGTTTTGTAAGTAATTGGAAAGACAATGTTTTTTATCGTCACTATCCAGAAGCATGAGAAATTGAGAAATTAGATATAAGAGTAGCAGTATTGTACCAGAGAACATTTTATTTGGACTTCATCAGTACCAAGCTTTGAACCATAACAGAAATAATAGTATCTCTCCGTTTTGTTCTTGGGTAGACCTGTATCAATACGATTGTTGGACCAAAGAAAAGGGTATAATAATATTTCTACTCATTTCTGGTTAAGGAGCATAACCAGAAAATAATTGAAAGTTATGGTTCTAGCTTGATGAGATTTGAGGAAGAGATACGAACGAAATAATGCATTCATTCTTTGATCGCAATAGTAAGTTTGTTGCATTGCTGCACTGATCCATGGTCACTACTAAACGGTTTTTTTAGTATCATTCTGCTAAGTAAGCTTTTAACCACGATGCAACATTTTTTTTAAACCTCTGATAAATGTCTACCAGTTGTTACTTCTGAATGTATAGATGATTCAGAAGACTAGGTTCGGTGAGGCATGAGCAAACTTTGTACTCTTGGGATCTGTCATAGTTGGGTAATACACAGGTCAGGTACAGCAGTAAGGCTGTGTATGGCATCCCATGAGAATTTGCATGATACAGAATGTGAAAAATTGCTTAATGCCGGTGTGCATATAGTAGATTTTGAGGGTAATTTGCATTTTAGCATGTAAGAGTTTATAAAGCTGTGGTTTTGGGCACCACTTCATGGTCATGGAAATTTTAACCGCCCTTTTACCTCTTTATTAGTACCTTAACTAGAATGAGCAATCTAATCTGTGAATCTGGGAAATCTGTGTGTGCTATATGTATTTGTTCATCACCTCAGTAATGCAATTATGATGTAGGTCATGCAAATTTTAACCATCCCTTTACCTCTTTATTAGTACTTTAACTTCAATGAGCAATCAAATCTGTTAAAACTGGGAAGTTTGCGTGTGCTTTATGTATTTGTTCATCACCTCAGTTAATCTCATGCATAAAGTACTTGCCTTGATTTGAGTTCCATGAGTGCTGAATATGTGAGTTTTTCATTACTTCTTTAGAATGATTATATTGAATATATCCATTAATTTGGTTAGTTGTTGATCTGCCATTGCTCATTCTCTCATCTGAATAACTAATTGGTTATGTTAATGCCCATTAGGTAGCAGCAGGAATCATGTTTACTAGGGGTGTATTATCATGTTTGAAGTACCTTGAAGCTGTTCCCTGGAGTGAGGATGAAGAGGAGAAGCTGAAGAGCCTCTTTACCAGATATACATTTGACAAAAAAACAACTGAAGATGTATTAGGAAGACTCTATCCAGGAGAAGAGTCCACCAACTCCCAACCTTATATAGCTGTCCAGCTCATTAATTCAGTTACAGGTTGTACCAATTTCAGTTCATCAAGGCGAGAGCTCAAGTCCTCGGTAAAAGGTCTCTTATCGAAGAGCTCAGTTTATGAAAAAGACCTAACTGCTCTCAAAAAGGAGGATCTTTATCAAATTTGTCTGTCTTGTCTGCATTCACTGGTTGAAATTTTTAATGAGGCCGCTGATTCTGTTGTACATGAGGAAGGAGGTTCGTCAAGTAAAGTGGGAACTTCTACACAGCCTTTCATAGAGCGAATCTCAGTGCAAGTTGATAACATCAAGTGGCTATTTGAGATTTTGGGAGAACAACAAATGGCCGAAGAGTTCGTCAATCTTTGGGCAGAACAGGAAGCTTTACTGGAAATGCATAAAATTGTTTCGCCGATGGTCAGGTATGAAGTTAGTCGGATTTCAGCGTCAGTGTTCATTGTGCTTGGGAAAGGTATGCTGCTTTGCCCATAAAAGTCTAGATGTGGTGTTTTCCAGTCGTGGTTTAGGCCAATGTTGTCAGACTATGGTTGGTTACAGAGATGCAAGAAGGGACTAGATGTTAAGGTTTTGGAGGAATCCATGGGACAGGCACTTCTTATGCTACCTATGAAGCATCAACACATGTTCTTCATGGAGTGGTTTGAATCTTATTCTAAGCATGGAGCTGAGTGTCCTAATCTGAGCTCGGCCTTTCAAATTTGGTGGCGACGGTCTTTCTTAAGAGGCTCCAAATCTTCTCATATAGTCGAACTAGAAGCACCAGAATTATCATAGCTACCTCTCCCTCAT
Organism: Papaver armeniacum; assembly: GCA_023531295.1. Classification (NCBI taxonomy): domain Eukaryota; kingdom Viridiplantae; phylum Streptophyta; class Magnoliopsida; order Ranunculales; family Papaveraceae; genus Papaver; species Papaver armeniacum. The sequence goes on along the minus strand of JAJJWW010015058.1, from coordinate 45,882 downwards.
TCTTCTCTCTTGTTTCTCTAGTCTTTGTGATTTGTAATATTGTATAACATAGTATAGTTAGTTTTCTGGTTTCTGTATCTGGCATTATGCTCAATTTTACTGATCTGTGCAGAATTAAAAAAGAAAAAAAAAAAGTTTGTCATCAGATTGAGTTCAGTTAGCATTTGTGAATTGAATAAGTGCCACTTGAACTTTGAGTCAGTTTGATCAAAATGAGCACATGATTTCACAGGGTTTGTTAACCTACATCTGTCTTAGGAGTGTAAATTGTGACCAAAATGAAGGCTGCTGCACTTCCTGGTGAACCAGATTGCTTCTGATAATGAATTGGAGCAAGGGTTTTTCACATGAAAAATACCATGGCTTGCATTGTATTGCAAGTAATTGTCATAGTAAATCTTCTGTATATGCTTCAACATATCAAATCAAAAGAGAATTTAACTACTTTTATTTCAATAGGTTTACTAGATCTCAACTATATTTAACTTTCTGAATGAAGAAGCAGATAGCCAATCAAATAGCCCTACTACAAGCATACAACAACAAGGCTTGAGCTAAGCAGTCCAAGCTGCTATTACCATCCAAGGTTTCCCTGTGTTTCTACTTTAAGTGTTGCTGAGGTTTATTCAAGAGCAAGAAAACATCCTGGTGCTAAATTCCCCAGCTTATTGTTGAAGGGGAAAACTCGATGGATGTTGCCGGATACTTGCTTTCTCATTGACAGCCACTCCACCTGGCCCAATCCACAAACTGCATGCCTGCATAAACATTGTTCGCAAATCGAATGCCAACAGTGAATGCCAACGCTACTGGAGGGACTCGCTTTCCAACAGGGGATGTTTCAACCAGTCGTTCTAGTAAGTTTACAACCTGGTACCGGGTATTGGACGAAACTGCCAGAAACACACCCCAAAGAGCTGCACTTTTGATTAGAGGCGGCACAGGGATATCTTCTTCTGATTTCTTAATGCTCCGTTTCGTAGTCATGATAAAGTTTGCAATGCCTTGCCCAACCAGACCACATCCAAAACCAACAGCTCCATACATAAGACCTTTATAGAAGTATGTTGCAATCCTTTGCTGCACTGAGAACCGACACCCTGGCCTTTCAACCTCGAACACGCTGCTAGGTAAAGCTGCATAAGCATGTTGCATCCGTCCAAATAACCCTTGTGAAGCAGCAGACGCTTGCCCAATGCGGACATAGGGTGCTAGCATACCGACAAGAGCGATATTAACAACAATGCCAACCAATAGATCTGCAACATACAACTCAAATTCTGCCCAAAAGTCTTTGCCCCTCTTTTGAACTTCGGCAAAGGTTGCACAACAAGAATCAATAACTATCTCAGTTCCAACTTTGAATAGAAATGCAGGATCAGCAAGCATTCTGTTCCGGAGCATGGCACACGACCTCATTAGAAAACCCAATAGCCAACCTGAACCCTGCATATCCAAGTAACGAAGAAGAAGAACTTCGCGAATTCCAACAGTTTTTGCAGCCTCTAACATATCTGCAGGAAGACTTGCACCCCTTTTTTCCAATTCCTTGATCACTTCCTCAAACTTCATAATTGGTCCAAACTCCTCTTCTTCTCTATCATTCTCTTCATTCCCACCACCACCACCACCATTTCCTCCTCCCCCACCTCCTCCAGCCTTCCCATTACCATCACCACCATTTCCATTATCAACAACTGGATTCACCTTAACACCCCCAGAATCATCAATCTCCTTCAAAATCTCACCCTCTTTTCCTTCCTCTTTCGAAATCGCAACCACAGGTGATGATGATTCACTAGATTCTGACCCCATATTCTGCTGCAATGAATTCCAAATCCTAAACCCCCCATGTTTCTCATTTCTCTCAATATACCTACCATTCTTACTGGAACTAAATAAAGCAACCTCATTTACTGAATTCCCCAACACCCCATTTCTCAAACTCCCAAATGCCCCAACTTTAACAATCAAATGAGTTGTTTTTCTTTGTTTTACTGAATCAAACTTACCACCAAAACCCCCTGATAATCCAATCCTCTGTGAACAAATCGCCATTTCTTTAAAAGTTTAGTCGTCAAATTAAGTGTGGTTTGAGAATGAAACCAAACCCTAATCTGATCAAATCAAATCAAAAGAAATAAAAATTGAAGAAAGGGTAATCGGCTCACAGTGTTGATTCTCTCCAATGGGGGAGGGTTTTATTCTTCTTCTTTCTTCTTTTTCTGGTTAGGGTTTCTTCAACGGCTTATAAAGATTGTTTGTTTGGACGTCAAATTAATCTTTCACCTCAATGTTAACGTGAGTTAACTAAACCCCCTATTAGATATTTTTTTTGAGATTTTGAAGGACCAATACATGAGACCTACCATAGGACTATAAGCCTTAGCAAGCTCCAATGTCCTATCAAATTTGGGGTTATAGCCTCCAAATTCTCTGGTTTTTTGTAATTTGACAAAAGAAAGACAAGATTGGAGAGACAACTAGCATTAAGATTGCAAATGGGATTAATTAGAATAAGAACATAATCAGATCAGTTTTTGAATCCCAGTTCAGAATCAGCAGAACTGAGTTACTAAGAATTACAGACAGACAGAGGGACAAAATTCTAACAAAACTCAATCTGAATCATCAATCTCGTTGCCATTGAATGTACCCATCTCCTTTTCACATCCATCAGTGCCAAATACTGTAAAACCAAATTTGGAATTCCCATGGTATTTAAAATAAAAGTAATCACCCAATTCCAGAGGGTAATCTTCAACGAATTCATCCCAACCTTCTTGGAACATCAGATCACCTTCATCGTTTGTAACCATTTTCACAAGCCAACATCTACCGGACCGGCGGGAGTTTCTTCTGAGAATGGTCTCAGCTGATACTGCCATCCCATTGAAGAAATTTCTAGGAATTTTCTGTAGACACAACAGAAAAAAACAAGAAATTCACTTTTATGAGAAAAAGGAAACGGAAATTACTAGTAAAAATTAACAGCAGAGAAGGAAATGAGGAAAACTTACGAGTTGGCGAGTGGAATCAGGAGTGATTTTGGCAACAAATGAAGGCCAATCAATTTCTTGATAAACCATTTTGGAAAATGATGAAGAAAGTTTACTCCTTTTCCTGTGAACAAGGGTTGGGATCTGTGAGTTTGTCTTCTAAGAAACAAAGGAAAGAGAAAAGTAATATACAGTCCTGGTGAAGGTACACTGTTACTGTTGGCTGTTGCTTCTCTTGAATGAAGATTTGTCAGAATGGACCAGGAAGTCTAGCCAACTCGATTTGCGGTGGAATGACAAAGGAGTTAGGACTTGATATAAAAAAAACAATTGTGATGCCTTTAAACAACAAAGCACCCGTGGCCTAATGGATAAGGCGTCTGACTTCTAATCAGGCGATTGTGGGTTCGAGTCCCACCGGGTGTGCATATAGAATTCTCTTTTTTTCTGCCGCAAATGGCTTTTAACCAAATGTGAAGTTTTTACCTATTTATTTCCCGGAGTGTTTCCGAAAGCAGACATTTGAATATGAATTTAGGGTTTCAGGGGTTATTGTGACTATACTGTGTGGTTCGTCGCAGCTTCAACCGTTATATTGATGATTATACTAGATTGCCAGCTTGGTAATTGAACTAACATTGCAATACCTTCAGACTTTTTCTATATGAACTGTGAAGTCCCCATATTTGGCACATTGGACTATTGGGTATCCCAGGAGCTAGAATTATCAATTATAGAAAAATCTATCGATTTGCCAGTTATGGTGTCGAGGCAAAAGAGTCTTGACCGCTCAGTAGAGACTTAACCGAATAATCAAGTCTCTATCAATATTGATAGAGTCTTGGTAGGTCGGAGAGTGGTAATTGAATTATTGTCACTACTTTTGATGGTTTATACAAATATCCTTATCACATAATAATTATGTCCCTCTTTATCTATAAGCCCATCAGGGGCCCATCAACAATTTAGGGACTTCCAAATATACCCCACTTTTTAACCTTTATAGTATACCTTATTGACTTCTCCTTCTTCTTATCTTCTTTATTTCTCATCCGGAGAAAAATGATCGAGCTCACCACCATCTTCATCTCCGTCGCCACCATAACGAACGCAACCAACACCAGCACCACAATCATCTCAATCGCCATCATCACCATCTTTAACCTTTCCCACTTCCTGTAACTCGGAAAAATGGGATCTTGATATAATTGAGTTGATATCAAGATCCAGATCGGATCATTTCTAGTATGTTAATAATTGATTCAGGTAGTGAGATATGATGATTTGATTTTTAGGATTTGGGATATGCTCCATGTCAAATGACGAGATGGAGATTTGATTTAGGATTTGGGATCTGTTCATTTGGTTTAGATGGTTCGAATTGGTGTTAAAGCTTCAGAGCAGACAATGGCGGTTGTTGCTATGGATTATAGATGGTGGTTTGATGGTTTTGTTGGTGGATCTGAAACTGCAGTTGGTGGAAGAATGGGTCTGTTGTGCAGATTCACAATTAGATGAATGTTAGGGCAGTGACAAATGTTGCTTTGAATAGTGTTGTAAATCTGTGTGTTGCAGTGGTGTTTGTTGCGGCTGAAATATAGAAAGCAGAAGATGATGTTGATGGATACTGCAATGAAGAAGATGAAGTTGTTGTTGTTTATGAAGCTACGGGTGATGATCAATTGTTGTTGTTTATATGTTTTTACGGGATCAATTGTTGCTGTTGACCCAATTTTTTATGGGATCAACTACGGTTGTTGATCCATCTATTGGATCAACTCCTGTTGTTGACCCAATTTTTTATGGGATCAACTACTGTTGTTGACCAATTTTTTATGGGATCAACTACTGTTGTTGATCCTTCAACTCCTATTGTTGACAATATTTCCTTGGATAAGTATAATCATGCTTGTAGTTTAAATCATGTAAATTTCTTCCAATGTTGAACTTGTGGTGCAATGGTAGCATGATTGACTCCATGTCAGATGATGCGTGTTCGACTCACGCCAAGTTCACTCCATTTACATGGATCAACTTTCATTGTTGATCCCCTAAATTGGATCAAATTCTACTGTTGATCCTTTTTTTTTTGATAAACTACTACTGTTGATCCCCTAATTTGGATCAACTTCTATTGTTGATCCTTTTTTCCTTTTGGATCAACTACTGCTGTTGATCCCCTAATTTGGTGGTGGCGGCGGTGGCGGAGTAGTGGTGGTGGCGGCGATGGCGGCGGTGGGGGACCAGTGGTGGTGGTGCAATGATGGTGGAGTGGTGGTGGCGGTTGGTAGGTGGTGGTCTTTGAAGGTTGGTGATGGAATGGTAGTTGAATGTTGGTGGTGAGGGTATTAATGTAATCTAATTTTAAATGGATAGGGTTATTAAAAAGTAGGGACATATTTATTGTTGTATAAGGATATATTTATTGGGTGTCAAAAGTAGGGACATATAAATAATGTACCCGGTCGGAGATATCTACCTCGGTCAGTGAATATCATCCAACGACTCACAATCAATCTCCAATAATATTCAATCTCACATACGATTCAAGTCAAACCGGCCCTCTCTATATATTTTATAGTTTCCTTTCTTCATTTCGATTTTTTTTTTTAGTTTTATTTTTATTAGTAATATTACAAATCGATTACGCTCTTTCAAGAAATTAGTTGGCACACGGGAGACAAGTTGTGTGCCAATCCACATTCACATAATATATTCTGTTTTAACATGACTAAGTACATAGAGAATCAACGTTTAGCTGAAGAACAAAGGTCAGTAAACCCGAGAGATCGTGAATAAGGAGCTTCAAAAAAAAGTTGTCATTTTACTATGAAGTTCTACGAAGAATTTTTTTAACAACTGGGACAAGCATAAGATGTAAGGACTATAATTAGTTTAATTATAATTGTTGGTTAATTTAACTAAAATGTAATTTTTCATTCCAAATGAAATGTCCTTAAGCGGCTTAGATAATTTTAATGAAATACTATATCAGTTTGGATTCGAATATTAATTCTAATAATTTCCATTTATAAAAAAAAAAAAAACAGTTACATCAAATGGTTGAAATTAAACTGCATCTATAAACAACTGATTTTCCTAACCATTTAAAATTCATCCCGCCATGCTTGGATCAAGAATAATGTTGAACATAGCAGATAACTCATTGGTTTGAATCTCAGTAGAATAAAGTGAATCATTTCCATATATAACCTATAAAAGTAACCCCGAGGGGGATCATGCGTGCGTTGGGGAACACGATAGCGATATGCAATGGGTGAAATGTTGATACATTTGAGACAATTAGGGTACAAAGTGTACATTTCCGAGCTGCTTCAATATTCAATCCACCACCTGGAGTTTGTATAGCTCACCTGTTTCCATGCATGTCAAAGCCTCGATCACCGGGTGCTAGTTAAGGCTCTTGCATAATATATGGATATGAGCGATTACTTCTTTGACATCCACGACCTCTACGACTTATTTGACTTCTAGGAGTTGAACCTCCACCTCCAAAAGCTAAACTTTTAGCACCAAAAGAAGAACCTTTACCACAAAAAGTAGAACCCTAGGACCAAGAGTATAACCTACATGAGCTGAAGAAACCAGAGTAAATATGTCGATCATTATATTATCCCTCAATCGGTTTGTGAATGATGAGCTTCAAAAAGTCGTGTTTCTGTGAATTTTTTTTTCTAAGAATCGGGAAAAACATAAGAATCTTATAACAGATACTGGAATAATGATTGAAGGATGTGGAAATTATGGTTAGTTTTATTTAAATATATTTCAAATGAATAACTTTAAGTTGTTTGGATATTTTAATGAAACGTAAAACCAGATTGGATTTAAGAATTAGTTAGGATAATTTTCATTAAGAAAAAAAGACAATTACATAAAATGGTTGAAATTAAACTACGTTTATCCTTCTTTGATTTCCAGGAGTTGAGCTTTCACCACCAAAAGCTTAACTGTTAGCACAAAAAAGAAGACCCTCCACCACCAAAAGTAGAACCTCTGTTACCAAGAGTGGAATGATAGGTGTCTAAAACACCTAATTTACTATCTAGTAGTTACGCTTTCTTTGCTATTTTTCTTGTGAATTATGTATTTTACGCGTGTTTTTGAGTTATTAGGTACTGGAGTAAAGACAGAGAAAAGAAGCGAAAATCAATCAAATTAAGTCAAAAAGGCGTAATTGTCATTTCACATGCTATTGGGAACCAAACCAAAGGTTAAGGGGCAACTCTATTGGGAGGAGTACTAAATAGAGCCACCAGTGGTTAAGGGGTTGCCGATGGGTGGCCCTTATCCGAAGGTGGGTGTGATGTTAGCACCCTAATCCTCTTTTTACCCTAAATCGAGAGAGGTGTTTCTCTCATTCACCTCATTTTGTTCCACCGAAAATAAGAGAGAAAAGCAGCAGTCGCTGCCATTAAATCCGAGAGACCAGATCGAGTTCTTTGATTAAAAATTGAGAGATTAAGATCGAAAAGTATGGCAGTGAAGATGTGATTGAAGCAAAACGATGGTCTTGGTCACTATAATTGATGGAATCGAGAAAAGCAGATGGGTTGATTCTCTGGTGAAATCGAGAGATTCAGATGAAATTGATGATGGAAATCGATCTGAAATAGAGAAGAAAAGATGAAATTGTAGACGGGTTCGATTGCAGCTGGTGATTTAAGTGTCAAACTTGGGTGAAACAGAAATTAGGGTTTGTCTATGAGAAGAACTGAATCTGGGTGAATAGAATGAACATGAATGGAACTCAGGGAGCTGATCGAGATTGAGAGATGTTCACAGTTTTATGTTGTTGCTGTGAGGAGATATTGCTGCCATGGATGATTGTGAGCTCATATTGCAGGTGGGAATAAAGTGAATCATTGGTGGCGTTGTGCTGCTGTTGCTTGATGGTTGAATGGAAGAATGTTGCAGGGTTTCTAGCGTTCAAGTAGGTGCAGGTGATGTTGTGGAGATTAGAAATGGGTATTTGCTCTGTGTGTGTGTTGATGCTCAAGAAGATGCACTGGTGGTGCAAGTGATGCTGCAGGACTGGATTATGAAGTCAAGGATTGCGGGGTCCTGGTAGGTGATGAACGAAACAGCCTTGAAGATGAGCTGATGCTATTAGTGACATGGCAAGGGCCTTAGTTAAGAGAACGGCGGTGGCGCAGATATCCCTAGATGTAGGTCATGTTGTTGGCAGAGACGAGGTGTTGCTGAGGTCGAGGATCCAGTGAAGAACAATGCAATTGAGGGGTGGATTGACCTTATGGTGGTTAGCCGAGTCTTAGCGAGAATTGCGGTGGCAATGAAGAAATGGAGGTTGCTAATGAGTTGTTGGCTGCAATGGAGCAATGGGATTGGAGTTGCAGTTGTGCAAGAGCATGTGGTGAGCTGAGAGGGCGATATTGCTTTGGGTTCTGGTGGAGTTGCAGTTTTAATGGTGCTGGGAATGGCTTGAACTGGACGGAAGCTGAGTTGTTGCGCAAGTGAAACTCAGGTTGCAGGGTTAGTGATAATAAGCTGCATTAATGGAAAATGGAGATGGTCTTGCAGGAGGTAGTGTTAGTGCAATGAACAAATGCAGATGCAGGTGGTGTCAGGTGGTGGTAATGGTCTTGAGCCAGGAATTGGTAATGAACTTGGAATGGATTGTTAAAGCTGAGAAGCTAGGTTGTGTCTGAAATGCAGTGAATGGCTTGTGGCGACTGAGTTGAGTTCCATGGGATTAATTGCAGCAGCAATGGCTCAAAGCTGAATTGAGGGAGCTTGAACTGAGCTGTAAAGAATTGAGTGGCAAGTGGTTGAAGTTGGCAATGCAAGGAATGAGCTGAGTTTGCTGTTGTGGGCAGTTCTGTGAATAGATGCAGCGTAAATGAATGCTTAGCATTGCAGGTGAAGGTTATGACCCGAGATGGTAGATGCTCGGATGGAGTTGTGCAATTGGAATGGAAATTGCAGATGGTTTGAGTTGTGGCTAAAAGTGAAGAAGGCGATGTTGAATTGAGTGAATGGAAGAGCCAAGATGGCTACAAAGTGTTGCATGCCCAAGATGGCTGCTTAAGGATTTATCAAGCACAATCCTGGTGCAGCACAGATCAGGCTTGTGCAATGGCCTGAGCCAAGACGACTCAGCTCAGTCAGGCTAGTCAGTGACTGACTCACACTCTGACTCGGTGCTGACTGGGTTGACCTTGATTCCATCTGACTCGGTTGAGCTTTGACTGAGCTGACTCGTTGACCCGACCGAGTTGACCCGGTGACCGGGTGGACTTTGCCGGTCACCTGAGATGTTTCCCGGTGACTTTTCCGGCCAAGTTCCAGCCATAATCCCGCTTTTCCTAAGACGAATTTTGGACATAATTTTACATGGGTTTTTTCTCACACATGGGCTTGGTGGACCACTTGAAGATGGGTTTTGAGAAGACCTAATATTGGAAGGAGTATCCTTTATGGAAATAGAGAAACATATAAAAGAGAAGACTTTTACCTAATGTGGGGGATTGAGATCTTTGATCTATCTTTTTGCCTCTACTTTTTTTTCTTGGTTTACACCATGAAGTCTTTTCTCTTTCTTCTTGTTATGAACTCCATGAATATGAGCTAGAGTTTTCTTTTGGTTATGAATTAGTTGGATTTCCAAACATGAATTTTTGTGCAATAAATTAGTTTTCTCTCATATTATCGTTTATGATTCACCATTAATATTGTTACATGATTTGAATGCTTGTTTAGTCGAGTCGCGAATTGATTGAGTTTGCTTTCATCTTTATTGCTAGATTAGAGTTATTATACGCAAAAGTGATAGTTCCTGATTGCAAGTAGCATAAATATGATTATAGTTTGTAGTGATATATTCTTATGATCATATGTGAACCATAACCTTTGTTAAATTGAATTAGTGCTTTTACACGTTCGATTGCTTTGATTGGCCTGATTTCATAGAACCTAACGCATCTAGGGAATTAAACTTGATTAGTGCTTTTACACGTTAGGTTGTTCCTTTAGATAGAATTCATATTCGCATCTTTTAATGTGTTTGTTGATGACAAGAGGAGATTAGCGGGATATTCTTGCGATCAAGGTATTCTAGGGCCTTTGATAAAAGTTGAGATTAAAATATCAATTCTAGTTATTGTGTTGAGAACATGTTTGTGAATGAAAACGAAATCCATGACCAATACTTTCACATCCTTGATTTGATTTGTTTACTTTTAGTGTTTTGCTTTTTGTTTATTTTTATTTACACAATCAGAAAATCCCCGGTGTTATTTATAGGAAACCGAATCAATTTGACAACCAAGACCTCTCTGTGGGAACGATCCTTTCTTGCCCTTGCTTCATTATATATTTTGAGTAGTAAGAAAGTGTAATTTAATTTTGACGCCTACGACAAACATCAAATTTTGGCGCCGTGTCTTGCAGGGAGGCAGCGGTTGTCAATTGTTTTTGGTTTCTTATTTTTGTTTTTAGTTTTATTTTTTTTATTTTTTCTTATTTTCTGGTTTTTAACATAGTTTTGAGAATCTTATTTCAGGTACTTGCTTTTCATGGAAGGAGCATACTATAAGAATGAATACGGTTTTCAACAACCTCAACAATATGACAACTACCAATTCTAGGGGTATAATCAAAACCAATTCATTGGTTATGACCAATATTCCATGGAACCTTATGGTTTTCCTCAACAACCTTATGGCGGGTATGGTAGGCCTTTAAAGATGTTTATATTTATGTGCCTACATGTAATAAACCGCAAGTGCACGGCGTCTATCGGAGACGCGGCAAGTACGAGTCGATCCACAGGGAAATGGGATGCTTATGTGATCAAGGCTTCTTCAACTGAATTTCAACAAGTGCAAGTAATAACAGATGACAATGTGTAACACAGATGTTTTGTGCCGATACGGCTGAATTGTAGTGAAATGAACCTAAACTAAGGTATAAAACAGTGAGGGTAAGGGATTGCTAGGTCTTCAAATTCGCCTCTAACTCCTATTGTGAGTTCAACCGAGTTGAATGTCTTGTTCCTATGGCGACATAAGGAAATGTGTCAATTCCGCCGCTTGTCTACGGAGTTTCACCTAATGATACTTCAAATATCAGCTAAGGTACTAACCACAAGTACTAGTTGTCTAATTAAGCACAACTAGTCGAGGGAATTAGTATTAAAAATAGAAGCAAGAGCTGAAACACTCTCAACTCAAAGATTAACCTAACTACAATGCATACTTGGCATGCACTTGTGAGAGAAAAGGATTGAGGTGTTAAAATTGAAGCTATCTTGTCAATTAAGCACTCAAGAACAATTTAACACAGTTTAAACACAATTCGGAATTAGGGTTTCATTGAAACCCCAACAAACTAAATTAAAACATCAAATGAAATTAAACTACAAATTAAACCTAAACAGGCATGCCAAAAACATTCACAGACGCCTCCTATTTATACATGTGAAAATATCCCAAAATACCAAACCCTAATTTATTATAAAACATAAATTAAGTAAAAATTGCTCTCACCCATACTCCGACCGCTCTCTCTTCTGTCAATTTGGCTCTGAGACGCCATGCATGGTTGTTGGCTAACCCTAGCTCTAGTTTTCTCTAAGTTAGCTTCTAGGGTTGAAAGAAGCTAAGTGAGAGAAAACTAGCTCTAGAGAGGGTGCGGATGTGGTTGATAGAGCCAGTGGTGATGGCGACAGGAGAGGTGGTGAGGTGGTGGTTTGTCAGGGAGAGGGAGGAGATGGAGAAGAAGGTATGGGAGAGCAGAGCTCTGCTCTGTCGGGTGGAGAGGAGAAGAGAAGAAAGAGAAGAAATAAGAGAAAATGGGTAAGGTCGATTAGGGTATAGGTATAGAGAGTTTCGCTGTGAGGCAGGTACATCGAGTGATGATGAGACGGGCCGAGCGAGCGTAGGATGGAGCTGATGGGGATCTGAACGGCCGAGGGAAACTTGGAGTGATCTGGTGTTGAGCGAGCGCATCAAGATGTGATGAGGAAGTCAGAGCGAGCGTAGGATGTGGCGAGTGAAGATCTTAACGGCTCGGGATGAGCGGGTTCGGATCCGGGTCATGGGTAGCTCTAGCCCATGTCTTGTAGATGAGTTGCTACTTGTTGGGTTGCAACTGCATGCGCGGCCTTAGGCTTTCTGCTCCATAGATGCTCGACTCCAATTCTCTGCTCCTTTGGCTCCTCAGATTCTCCAAGCTTTATTTATTACCTAAAAACACAAAATTAATTAATACAAATATTTATTCTTGAAAACAAGGAAAATACAGAATCTGGGATAATATCTGATTTTTAAGCGCAAAAGATGAGTAAAATGCCAATAAAAAGGTGTATAAATATGCAATATTTGGCACTCATCAAATACCCCCAAACCTGAATTTTACTTGTCCTCAAGTGAAATTAAATTAAGAAATCCTAACTATACCCCTGTCGCAGTCTCTCGAATGCATTTAGCGTATGCACTAAGCCTTTAAACCCCTAGGTGTCCCTAGTGGACGAGTTGTAGTCTCGTGAGGGTTTACTACAGTGTACCCACAAAACCTTCTCCAACTTCAGAGTGTAAAAGAGTCTCAAGCCTCCAAGAAGCTATGAGGACATAGAGTTTCTGCATGCTAGTAACATGAAGTTAGAACTACCAAAGAACACATTCTCATCCTTAAGAGTTGAGCGAGAAGTAACCATACCATATGAAAGAATTCGGATTCGATTGTGATCATAAGCCTCGACTTCGCCTCACCATTAAGGTTTTATGATAATTGCACTCAAAAAGATCGCTTTTTAGTCTCTCATGTGTGCAGCAGAATAAAGAGAGAAATCCTCACACACGTTGTAGGTAAGAAGGATAACCTTCCAAATAAAATCGAGACTCCACAAAAGGTGTGGACAAAAAGAATCTTTTTCTGATGATCTCTAAGGAAGGAAATCAACCATTAGCAAGGGTGGGAGTACTCACTTACCTTCTCACCCGATCGGCAATTAATATCACTCTCTCATAGGAACCATAGAAACGTCTTCAATCTTCGGTCTTCGGTCTTCAATTGTTGATGACGAACTTCTGAACTTTACAAAAACTTGAATTTTTTTTTTTTTTTTTAATTATTATTATTATTATTTTTTTAAAGTACATGAAATAATAATAATACAACACACACAATTTTTTTTTTTTTTTAAAAGTATCACAAAAAATAATAAAACTCAATTTTTCACAAACTTCATTAATTCTCATCCTATTTTCTTTTCTTTTCTTTGTTTTGTTGCTTGTAAACCTTGGACTATCTCAACTTTTCTTTCAATATTCTGATGATGCTCCGTTTGTTGACGATGATGTGTTTCTATGGGTCTTGCTGATTGAGAGAGAGAGTGATGCTAACTGTAAATCGATATTTAGAAGGAGTTTTCATCTTTAGATGTCACCCTCATGATTGACAAAAACTAGCACTCAAGAGATCAAAAGTAGAGCTGAAAGTGGTGCGAAGTTGGGTAGCTCACCATTCCTACCCGGAATTGACGTACGGTGACACACACTCTAACAGCTTTTCTAGAAAGTTGCAAAAAATTGAAGGTTGGTGCCTCACTTGATGTAAAATGGGTAGTCTCCACTATGGGTGATCACAATTCTACTACCGAATATCTAAATAGCACCTAATTCGCCCTCCGGTATGGTTAAATCCAACTTTAACGCTCTAATCAACTAAGAAACCCGATTGCGTTTTCTAGTACTTCCAATTTCTGTTATTTCGGTCAGACTCTCTATGTAAACATAGCTAGAAGATGCTAGTGACTCTAAAATCTCTAAAAGTTGGAGGTTTTTACAAAAAGAGTTTTTGAATTTTTTTTTTTTTTTTTTTTTTTTGAATAAAAGATTAACTAAAAGACTAAAAACTCTAAATGCAAATCCACCCCCAAACCTAAATCAAACATTGTCCTCAATGTGTCAACATATAATACAAATTTAAACAGTCACATACCACGAGAACTATGCTGATAGGAGAAAAGGGAAGAGATTACCGGATGTCGGCGGAAGCAAGGTTGGAGCTTCATTAGTCAAGGCTAGAATCCAACATTCTCAGCGGAGATCATATCGGATTAGCACAATATATGCGCAAGAAGACTCAACCGATGCAAGAAAGAAAATTTAACAAATCCTACTGGATTATATACAATGAAAATTTACCATACACTAACAATCTAAAGAGTTGAGGATCAACCTAATAGAAAATATGTACAAACATCAACAGTCTTACACAAATATAATATGAGAGTGCAAGTAAGGCTGCATATGTGAATGAGTTTCCCCCAAACCTAAACTTGTGAACAGGTGTGTTTGAGAGCACAAAATCTTGCAAAATTAAAGGTACATCATGCAAAAGGTCTAACTCAAAATGAGTTTTGCTAATAACAGGCAGACATACACATTCCAACTGTGGCTCCTTAAGAGTGTTATACTTTGATGCAAAATAGTCCAAGAGGACTTGGGAGGCACAAAGCTCTAGGCCTAAATTGGGAACTCTCAGAAAAGTTGGTTTAAGATTTTTGTGACAAACTACACCTAGGTTTGGTGGAGGAGTTTCAATTTGTGACTCAGGAGAGAGATTAGGTACATCTAAGTTATTTTCATGTATAAAATCATTTGCACCATTACACACTTTCCTAAAGTCAGACACGGGTAAATCATGCTCACCAAAGATATAACAATTCATCAATCACCATGTCATAATCATCGTAGCAGGCAACATATTGTGACATGGGCAGGGAATCGAGACACAACAATAATATCATGATCCAAAAGAACATTAGTGTCAACAGAAGAATCATCCTTTCCTAAGTCACAAACAAGTTGTGAAGCATGCTCACATTCACCAAGAATTTCACAAAACCAAGCTCAGAGTTAATATCACATGTATGAATATTAGAAGAGGCATCATTCATAGGGTTCACAGAAGAGACGCCTAACGTCTCTGAACCAAAAGATTCCATCATATTTTCTGCATGCATATGCTCTTCTAACATATCATAATCATCCTCATCATCATAACAAAAATGTATTTCCCTATTCAAAATTGTAGCATTTCTAGTGTACTCATTTTCCTCTAGATTAGGTTCATATTCAGTGTTAGTTGCATGAGTAGGAAGAGAAACACTATTTTCAAGATTTTCTTTATTAGGGACAATAATCATTCTATCATGAACTGCCTTCCATTCTTCTTTTTCTAAATGAATCGGAGTTCATCTTTAAGAACATGTGACATTGTTCAATGGAGGGAGAGTCTTCAATAGTGGGTATGCATGTTTTATATGAATAATCATTAAATGGTTGTGCATGAGGTTCACTAGATAAGGGAGATTCAGACATGTTGCTATATGGATGATCATGCATTGCATTCAGTTCAAGCCTGACATTTTGTTCCATGAGCGTTTCCATTAGTGATTGTAAACAAGGAGTCGGGGGAGTATAAAATTGTTCATCTCCCCACCGTGGTGACTGATCGATACATGTGCTCATGATGGTTAGGGTATGAGTACTCAAGGTCGTGGCCCCGAGAAGGCTCATAATATGCCCTAAAATCATTATGGTCTGTGGGGATTTCATACCGGTGAAGCATGCCCGTAAGCAAGCTCTCTCGATGGATTTGTTTGTATCCCCAGTTGCAGACCAAAATCCTGACATGATTTAACAACTCAAATTGAACTTAAAGCCCAGTTGTAGTGGACTCAGTTTGGTTTATTGGGTTTCATTTGGTTTATTGGGATTTGGTTTGTTTGGGAATGTGGGCTTTGGGCTTGTGCAAATAGCTCATGCACAGAACAAGTTTGTACACAGCCCAGAGAGATACACCCCACAAAAGAAAATGACACCTGATTCTAAGAGTAAGCCCAAGAGGTTGCTTTTTGAAGTTGTAAGCCCAACTGAATAGGTGTATTTCAGCCCAAGAGATGTGGGCTCAGCAGGCAGATGAGCCCAATGTACACTCAAATTGATATGGGCTTAATGCTTTAAGGGTTCAAATTTCAGATGTGGGTTGATTAACAGCCCGTGTAGTGTGGGCTTTGGTTTGTTGCATTTGGATTGTGTAGGCTCAATTTGGTTTGTGTGGGCTTAATTTGTTGTTTGAAGCCCGTGTTTTTGTGAAACCGCACAGCCCAACAGTGTGCACAGCCCAAGATGTGGGCTTCGGTTAGGTCACAAGTTAGCAGCCCAGTTGGTTTGCAAAGCCTAGTTGCTCAATTTAGGGGAAACCTAGTGTATGTGAAATTTGGTCTATTGCACAGCCAAGTGCAACTTGTGCAGGGTTCAGCTTGTGCACAGCACAGCCTTGCACTTCACAGCACAGGGAAAGCAGCTCACACTAACAAATGACAAAGACAGTGGTATGCGCACTAACTTTCTGCGGCTTAGCACAAAGACAATGCAAATTGTGCTCAACTCAGCACTGCTTAGCAGGCTTGTGCAGGGTTCAACTTGTGCACAGCACAGCCTTGCACTTCACAACACAGGGAAAGCAGACTCACAGCTAACAAATGACAGCACAAAGTGGCAGGGCAGGTTTAATATGTGCACAGAGCTACAGCCAAGGCAATACAGACTTGCAGCTTCAGGGGGCTAGCAAGGTTGTAAGTGGCTCAGGCTTGAGTGCACAGTTTGTGCACAGATCAAGAAAGTAACAGACTTTGCACAGTCTCTCGGCTTACCAGGTGAACCAGGCTTGAGCTATGCTCAGCTCAGCAGAATAGCAGTGAGGTATAGGCTATCACAGGTGGACTATCACAGGCTATCACAGCATCACAGGGGAGTTTAGGCTTACCTCATTTCTCGTGGTAATCAATGTTTCCTTTGGGTTGGCTCACTGCTCAGCAACACACTGCTAGCTCAAGAGAAAATTTTAGTTCTCAGGATATGCAAGTTAAAGCACAGAGAGACATAGCACTGCAAATTTCCAAAAAAATCTACACAATGAGATGTAAGATATGCAGAGTGTGATGATATGCCCGAGTGGTGACAAAAAGCCAATGGTTTTGTGACTACAACTAACTCCACTCACAACTTGCAGCCTGGGGGCCTAGCAAGGTGGTAGGTGGCTCGTGAGCTTAGGGCAGATGGTTCTAGCAATGAAGGTTAACATGCAGTGTACACAAGCTGCCAGGTTATCAGCTAAGGTGCAATGAACCAAATGCACTGAACAAAATTCAGTGTGACACACTAAACGAATAAAATGCAATGAGCAATGAGCACTGAATGAGGTAAAATTATGAGCAAGTTTCAAATGCAAGGGTGCTCAAACAGGGTAGTGATACAGATGACGGAAATAGCTTAACCTATGCCAATGATGCAGATATAAACAGAGTTGAGTTAAGTTATACTAATATGCGATTTATGCAAGACTAAGAGAAACTAATGATGGACTATTAAGCCAAAAATTGCAATGCAGAATATAAAATGACTAAGCTAAGTTACTGAGATGCAAGGCTAATACAACTAATAAGAACTACAATGCAAAACTACAATGCACACAAATTACGAGATGCAAGTTACAAAATTTAAACTAAGTTATACTAAAACAAGACGAAAAGCAAAGAATGTAAGTGAATATATACAGAGATGATTGAAAAACAGTGAAGTCAAGCCAAAAATCACAGGGCACACGCCAAGTCCCCGGCAACGGCGCCAAAAACTTGGTAGGCCTTGGGATGTGTATAAATTTAAGCCTACTTGTAATAAACCGCAAGTGCACGGCGTCTATCGGAGATGCGGCAAGTACGAGTCGATCCACAGGGAAATGGGATGCTTATGTGATCAAGGCTTCTTCAACTGAATTTCAACAAGTGCAAGTAATAATGATGACAATGTAACACAGATGTTTTGTGCCGATACGGCTGAATTGTAGTGAAATGAACCTAAACTAAGGTATAAAACAGTGAGGGTAAGGGATTGCTAGGTCTTCAAATTCGCCTCTAACTCCTATTGTGAGTTCAACTGAGTTGAATGTCTTGTTCCTATGGCAGACAAGGGCAATGTGTCAATTCCGCCGCTTGTCTACGGAGTTTCACCAATGATACTTCAAATATCGGCCTAAGGTACTAACCCTAAGTACTAGTTGTCTAATTAAGCACAACTAGTCAATGGAATTAGTATTAAAAATAAAGCAAGAGCTGAAACACTCTCAACTCAGTATTAACCTAACTACAATGCATACTTGGCATGCACTGTGAGAGAAAAGGATTGAGGTGTTAAAATTGAAGCTATCTTGTCAATTAAGCACTCAAGAACAATTTAACACAGTTTAAACACAATTTGGAATTAGGGTTTCATTGAAACCCCAACAAACTAAATTAAAACATCAAATGAAATTAAACTACAAATTAAACCTAAATTGCTAGCATCAAGCTAAGCCCAGGCATGCCAAAAACATTCACAAAGCCTCCTATTTATACATGTGAAAATATCCCAAAATACCAAACCCTAATTTATTATAAAACATAAATTAAAGTAAAAAAATTGCTCTCACCCATACTCAATTCACTCTCTTCTATCAATTTGGCTCCGAGACGCCATGCATGGTTGTTGATTAACCCTAGCTCTAGTTTTCCTAAGTTAGCTTCTGGGTTGAAAGAAGCTAAGTGAGAGAAAACTAGCTCTAGAGAGGGTGCGGATGTGGTTGATAGAGCCGGTGGTGATGGCGACGGGAAGGAGAGGTGGTGAGGTGGTGGTTTGTCGTGAGAGGGAGGAGATGGAGAAGAAGGTATGGGAGAGCAGAGCTCGTCGTTTGGGAGAGAGAGAAGAGAAGAAAGAGAAGAAAGAAGAGAAAATGGGTAAGGTCGATTAGGGTATAGGTATAGAGAGTTTCACTCAGAGGAGGGTACATCGAGTGATGATGAGACGGGCCGAGGCGAGCGTAGGATGGAGCCGATGGGGATCCGAACGGCCGATGGAAACTTGGAGTGATCTGGTGTTGAGCGAGCGCATCAAGATGTGATGAGGAAGTCGGAGCGAGCGTAGGATGTGGCAAGTGAAGATCTTAACGGCTTGGATGAGCGGGTTCGGATCCGGTCATGGGTAGCTCTAGCCCATGTCTTGTAGATGAGTTGCTACTTGTTGGGTTGCAACTGCGCGCGCGCGGCTTAGGCTTTCGCTCCATAGATGCTCGACTCCAATTCTCTCGCTCCTTTGGCTCCTCAGATTCTCCAAGCTTTATTTATTACCTAAAAAAACAAAATTAATTAATACAAATATTTATTCTTGAAAACAAGGAAAATACAGACTCTGGGATAATATCTGATTTTTAAGCGCAAAAGATGAGTAAAATGCCAATAAAAAGGTGTATAAATATGCAATATTTGGCACTCATCGTATGTGTGTGAACAACCACAAGGATGGGAGGATTCTTATGCTCAGTGAACAAAGAGTCTTTAACTTTATAGATCAAGTTTCCAACTTTTTACAAGAGGAATTTCAAAAGCTAAAGAGACTACAAACGAGCAACTCCAAGAACTTCGTGAAGGAATTACTAGCTTGAAAGAGGCATTGATCAATGCAAGGAAGATATGGATAATTCTAATGTGCATATGGTTTGTGATGAATATTTGATTGATGCTAATGTTGAAAAAGGCCAATCCTTGGGCACTTTCGTTGATAATTGTGTAGTTAACTCAACTCTTGATCGTAATAATGATCATTCACCTATTCAAAAGGATGAGTTCGAGATTAGCAACACTAAATTCAGCGAGACCAATCTTATGTTGACTATGATAGTGACGGTGATTATGATACATTGCTTGAAACAACTCATGGTGACATCCCCGAGGAGTGTACAATGGAGTCTTTTTGGGATCAAGATGAAGACGAAGAGGAATATGTCGACACTTGTGTAGATTACTCAAGCATTGATCTTAATAATGATCAAGAGCCTATTCAAAGGGTGGAGCTTGAGGATGATGCATTTTCGAGTGTTCTAAAAAAGTTTCTTATAATAAAATTTGGATCCGCAAAAGAGTATGTGCCTTACAACAAAGAGGAGTGTGTTGAGAATGAGACCGTTATAACCAATATTTTGGAAGACCCAATTGAGCTTGCAAATGATTGTAATGATGATGTTTATGTCGAGACTTTGGTTACGGCAGAAACGGACGAAGAATGGTTGCAAGGTTTGATAGAGGACCATGATATACAAGAGGTGAATAATTCACTTGAGTTTTTCAAGGATGAAGAGGATTCCGTGATACAAGAGATTGTGCAAGGTTTATCTAACCCATTGCCAATTATTTCTTCTCCTCTACCTCTTATTGGTTTGAATGTATGTGCTTCGAGAATATTGTTGAATGACTTTGTTTCTCGTTTTTCGCCATTAGAGATACTTGATTCTCATACTATGCAGGTTTTGGAACAAGAAACCGTGAAGTACCCGACTTCTATATTCTTTATACACTCCCAAGTGTGGACAAGAATAAGTGTGGGGGAAGCTTTTATCGGTTCATAACTTCACTTTTGCTTTATTGTACTAATATTTGTGTGAAGCTAGTGTTTCCAAAATAGGTTCTATGGAAGGATCCTCAACTTTTCAGGTTATTGGTGTATGGGGAATGAATCTTGCACGGATATAGTCGGGCTGACGACTTTAAACCAAGCGCTACATGGGAGGCAACCCATAGGTTTTGTATCTCTTATCTTTTAATTTTTCTTTTCTTGTTTTTATTTTATTTTTGTCGCAAATTATTATATGATTTCCCACCTTGACTTTCTTTGGACGATTCAATTTACATTGAGGACAATGTAAAGTTTAAGTGTGGGGGAGTGGTTAAGCATTTGCGTTGTAAATTTTTCAAAATTTTCAACTTTTGTGTAAATAGTGAAAAAAAAACTCCAACTTGTAGTTAGTTTAGAGTCACATAGTATACATGTCGCTAAGATTACATCGAGAATCTCATAAGAGTGACTGAACTTAGAGATGACAGAGAACATGATCGGGTTTCTTAATTGTATGAGAGTTAAAGTTGATTTAACCATGCCAAAGGGCAAATAAGGTGCGGACTCAATTCTATTAGAGTAGTGGTCCCCTATAGTGGAGACTACCCATGTTACATAATGTGAGGCACCAACCTTCAATTCTTTGTACTGCCTAAATTTGTTCTTTTAGAGTGTGTGTCACCGTACGTAAATTCCGGGGCAGAATGGTGAGCTGTCCAACCTCCCACCATAAAAGCACTATTTTGATCTCTTGAGTGCTATTTTTATCAACCATGTTGGTGACATCGAATTGCTAACTTACATACCACTTGTAATCTTGTTCTCAGGGCTAGCACCATCCACCTTATCTCTCTACACCAACAGGTCCATAGAAACACCATCATCATCAACAAGAGGAGCATCACAAATTTGAAGGAAAGTTGAAGACGTTTAAGGTTTACAAGCAACAAGATGTAATTGAGCATTTCGATTTAAGTAAAGCAACAAAAGTAGGAGCAGAATTTTTATAAGTTGAAGACTATTGTACATGAGTGAAAATTATCAAGGATGAGAGTTCGAGAAGTTTATGATATCAAGACATATAAGTTGTGAAGAATCAAGCGGTAAAGTACTTACACCATGGCCTTTGTACTTACGTTTTTATTTTATTTGTATTTTACTTTCTCTTGTCTTAAAAAAAAAAAAAAAAATTAAAAAAAAAAAAAAAAAAAAAAAAAAAAGAGACAAGAGAAAATTTTTAGGTTTGTTAATAGTTTTAATCATTTTATTTCGTTTTTATTTTGTATTTGTTTTATTTTATTTTTTTTATATTCAAAAAAAAAATGATAAAAAAAAAGAAAAAAAAATATTTTGGGTTTGTATAGTTCGTTTTTAGTTTTGTATTCTTTCAATAAAGCCAATGGAAAGAAGGAATATCTATAATGAAGTTTCAAGCAACAAGAATTAGAGGAAAGAATCACATTGTCAAGATTCTACGAAGTTCAAGAGTTATCATCAAGAGTTGAAGACCGAAGACGAAGATGAAGACACCCGATAAGACCAAGACGTTTCTATGGATGGGCTGAGAGAGTGGTGCTAGCTGCACGCTGAACGGATAACGAGGTAAGTAAGCATATTCCCACCTTCGTTAAGTGGTTGATTTCCTTTCTTAGAGATCGTCAGAAAAATGGGTTTTCAAAAATTAAAAAAAGATGTGGGTTTTCAAAACAATTCGGAGGGTTTTTACCTTCCTACCATTCAACGTGTCACAGGATTCTCTCTTCATTCCTACCTGGACACATATGTGACCCATAAAAATCTATTTATTATTGAGAGCAACTTCATAAAACCCTTTCTTGTGAGGCAGAGTCGAGACTTTCGATCACTCCGAACCCGAATTTTTGTCGAGAAGGGATGGTTATTTCTCTCTCAACTTTTAAGAATGAGATTGTGTTCATTTATGTGTCTAACTTCTTATGACTAGTGTGCAGAATCTCTATGTCTTCTTAGCGCATTGGATGCTATCATTACGGAGAACTAGTAAGTTGGAAATACAGGTTTTGTGGGTATATCTCTAGTAAACCCTCACGAGACTATAACTCCTCCACTAGGGACACCTAGGGGTTTAAAGGCTTGTTTTTTATGCTAAAAGTGACCGTAGCCTCGACTTGACACCTGAGTTGTATGTATTCTTTATAATTGTTTTGTTTGATTTGCTCGAGGACTAGCAAAGTCTAAGTGTGGGGAATCGATAGGTGTCTAAAACACCTAATTTACTATCTAGTAGTTACGCTTTTCTTTGCTATTTTTCTTGTGAATTATGTATTTTACGCGTGTTTTTGAGTTATTAGGTACTGGAGTAGCACGGAGGAAAAGAAGCGGAAATCATTCAAATTAAGTCAAAAAGGCGAATTGTCATTTCACATGCTATTGGGAACCAAACCAAAGGTTAAGGGGCAACTCTATTGGGAGGAGTACTAAATAGAGCCACCGTGGTTAAGGGGTTGCCGATGGGTGGCCCTTATCCGAAGGTGGGTGTGTTGTTAGCACCCTAATCCTCTTTTACCCTAAATCGAGAGAGGTGTTTCTATCATTCACCTCATTTTGTTCCACCCGAAAATAAGAGAGAAAAGCAAATAGCCGCGCCATTAAATCCGAGAGACCAGATCGAGCCGCATTAAAAAATCGAGAGATTAAGATCGAGAAAGTATGGCAAAGAAGATGTGATTGAAGCAAACGATGGTCTTGGTCACTATAATTGATGGAATCGAGAAAAGCAGATGGGTTGATTCTCTGGTAAAATCGAGAGATTCAGATGAAATTGATGATGGAAATCGATCTGAAATAGAGAAGAGAAGATGAAATTGTAGACGGTTCGATTGGTACCGGTGATTTAAGTGTCAAACTTGGGTGAAACAAATTAGGGTTTGTCTATGAGAAGAACTGAATCTGGTGAATAGAATGAACATGAATGGAACTCGTGGAGCTGATCGAGATTGAGAGATGTTCACAGTTTTATGTTGTTGCTGTGAGGAGATGTTGCTGCCATGGATGATTGTGAGCTCATATTGCAGGTGGGAATGAAGTGAAGCATTGGTGGCGTTGTGCTGATGTTGCTTGATGGTTGAATGGAAGAATGTTGCAGGGTTTCTGGCGTTCAAGCAGGTGCAGGTGATGTTATGGAGATTAGAAATGGGTATTTGCTCTGGTGTGTTGATGCTCAAGAAGATGCACCGGTGGTGCAAGTGATGCTTCAGGATAGATTATGAAGTCTGCAGTGATTGCAGTGGTCCTGGTAGGTGATGAACGAAACAGCCTTGAAGATGAGCTGATGCTAATAGTGACAGTGGCAAGGGCCTTAGTTAAGAGAACGGAGGTGGCGCAGATATCCCTAGTCAGAGGTCATGTTGTTGGCAGAGACGAGGTGTTGCTGAGGTCGAGGATCCAGTGAAGAACAGCAATTAAGGGGTGGATTGACCTTATGGTGGTTAGCCGAGTCTTAGGCAGAATTGGCAGTGGCAATGAAGAAATGGAGGTTGCGAATGAGTTGTTGGCTGCAATGGAGCAGCTGGGATTGAGTTGCAACAGTGCAAGAGCATGTGGTGAGTTGAGAGGGCGATATTGCTTTGGGTTCTGGTGGAGTTGCAGTTTTAATGGTGCTGGGAATGGCTTGAACTGGACGGAAGCTGAGTTGTTGCGCAAGTGAAACTCAGGTTGCAGGGTTAGTGATAATAAGCTGCATTAATGGAAAATGGAGATGGTCTTGCAGGAGGTAGTGTTAATACAATGAACAAATGCAGATGCAGGTGGTGGTAATGGTCTTGAGCCAGGAATTGGTAATGAACTTGGAATGGATTGTTAAAGTTGAGAAGCTATGTTGTGTCCAAATGCAATGAATGGCTTGTGGCGACTGAGTTGAGTTCCATGGGATTAATTGCAGCTGCAATGGCTCAAAGCTGAATTGAGGGAGCTTGAACTGAGCTGTAAATAATTGAGTGGCAAGTGGTTGAAGTTGGCAATGCAAGGAATGAGCTGAGTTTGCTGTTGTGGGCAGTTCTGTGAATGGATGCAGCGTAAATGAATGCTTAGCATTGCAGGTGAAGGTTATGACTGAGATGGTAGATGCTCAGATGGAGTTGTGCACTGGAATGGAAATTGCAGACTGGTTTGAGTTGTGGCTAAAAGTGAAGAAGCTGATGTTGAATTGGAGTGAATGGAAGAGCCAAGATGGTCGCAGTGTTGCACAAACCAAGATGGTCGCTTAGGATTTATCAAGCACAATCCTGGTGCAGCACAGATCAGGCTTGTGCAATGGCCTCGAGCCAAGACGACTCACCGCCAAAGCTAGTCGATGACTCGACTCACACTCCGACTCCTGCAATGACTGGGTTGACTCCCGATTCCATCCGACTCTGTTGAGCTTTGACCGAGCCGACTCGTCGACCCGACTCGAGTTGACCTAAGGACCGGTGGACTTTGCTTTGCATTACCTGAGATGTTTCCCGGCGACTTTTCCGGCCAAGTTCAGCCATAATCCCAGTTTTCCGGCGACAAATTTTGGACATAATTTTACATGGGTTTTTTCTCACACATGGGCTTGGTGGACCACTTAAAGATGGGTTTTGAGAAGACCTAATATTGGAAGGAGTATCCTTTATGGAAATAGAGAAACATATAAAAGAGAAGACTTTTACCTAATGTGGGGGATTGAGATCTTTGATCTATCTTTTTGCCTCTACTTTGTTTTCTAGGGTTTACACCATGAAGTCTTTTCTCTTTCTTCTTGTTATGAACTCCATGAATATGAGCTAGAGTTTTCTTTTGGTTATGAATTAGTTGGATTTCCAAACATGAATTTTTGTGCAATAAATTAGTTTTCTCTCATATTATCGTTTATGATTCACCATTAATATTGTTACATGATTTGAATGCTTGTTTAGTCGAGTCGCGAATTGATTGAGTTTGCTTTCATCTTTATTGCTAGATTAGGGTTATTATACGCAAAAGTGATAGTTCCTGATTGCAAGTAGCATAAATATGATTATAGTTTGTAGTGATATATTCTTATGATCATATGTGAACCATAACCTTTGTTAAATTGAATTAGTGCTTTTACACGTTCGATTGCTTTGATTGGCCTGATTTCATAGAACTTAATGCATCTAGGGAATTAAACTTGATTAGTGCTTTTACACGTTAGGTTGTTCTTTTAGATAGAATTCATATTCGCATCTTTTAATGTGTTTGTTGATGACAAGAGGAGATTTGCGGGATATTCTTGCGATCAAGGTATTCTAGGGCCTTTGA
Source organism: Papaver armeniacum (assembly GCA_023531295.1). Classification (NCBI taxonomy): domain Eukaryota; kingdom Viridiplantae; phylum Streptophyta; class Magnoliopsida; order Ranunculales; family Papaveraceae; genus Papaver; species Papaver armeniacum. The sequence continues at coordinate 20,123 of JAJJWW010015058.1, read as the reverse complement.
TAAAAGTTGAGATTAAAATATCAATTCTAGTTATTGTGTTGACAACATGTTTGTGAATGAAAATGAAATCCTTAACCAATGCTTTCACATCTTTGAATTTATTTGTTTACTTTTCTTTATTTGCTTTTATTTTTGTTTGCTTTTATAAAAATCAGAAAAATCCCCCGGTGTTATTTATAGGAAACCGAAACAATTTGACAACCAAGACCTCTATGTGGGAACGATCCTTTCTTGCCCTTGCTTCATTATATATTTTGAGTAGTAAGAAAGTGTAATTTATTTTTGACGCTTACGACAGCGATCATGGAAGCAGAAAAAACTGAAGTAGATTTGTCAAAATTATGTTATCCCCTTAATTGGTTCATCTCTTGAAAGTTGAGTGCGTGTAATATTTGTACTAGATAGTCATACTTGTTTAACCTGTCTTGATATTGCTCTGGTGTAGCTTGTACCCCTCCTTCCTCTCTACATTTTTCATAACAATTATTGTATTTTATTTTGTACTATGGATTTTGTTTTAACAAGGTTGAGTTCACAGAGAACCAACATTGAGCCGAAAAATAAAGATCAATAAACCTAGAGACCGTGTAATAAACTTACCCTTCACCGATAATGTCCCACTTAACCACTGCAATTATTCGACGTATGGTATTTTCGACGGGCATCGCTGCGGTCATCCAGCAACAGCTTCCGAGAGGTCACCCATCCCTGGATTATTCCCGCCCGATAACGCTTAACTGTAAAGTTTCTATCAACACTGGAGCCAATTGTTCCCTCAATGTTAGGAAAGGACAAACCCAGATCTTTGACGTTCGAATCGGTGAGCCCTGCCTGCCGAATCGAGGTATTACAATATCACAACTTTAAATTGCAGCCATTCTCGGCTCCGGAATATGTACAAGACCAGATCTTTGACGTTCCCTGCCACTCATGAGATCAATACCTGACCCAAGCCGTCCACCATACTTTCTCACCCTTGATGGGCTCTGATACGATCCAGAATGACCGACCCTTCACGGTATTGTCCCCACCTAGCCACTACAAATCATCCGGCATTGTGGAATTTTCAACATGCACAACTGCAGTCATCCGAAAATAACTTCCAATGATGTCACCCATCCCTAGATTACTACCCCCTGAGCACGCTTAATTGCAGAGCTTTCTACCAACTTTGGAACCAATTATGATGAAAAGACCTCAGTGTTAGGAAAGAACAAACCACCACCTATCGACGAACCCTCGGGGTATTACAGATTGTGAATAAGGAGCTTCAAAAAAATCGTCTTTCTGTGATAAAATTTTCTAATAATCGGGACAAGCATAAGATTCTTAAGGCGGACACAGAAACAATGAATGCAATATGTAGGAATTATAGTTAGTTAAATATAAATATGAAGATTAGCTATGTTAACTAAAATGTAATTGTCCATTCCAAATGAGATGTCTTTAAGCGGCTTAGATAATTTAATGAAATATAAAATCAGTTTGGATTTGAACACTAATTGTAGAATAATTGTCGCTTAAATAATTTAATGAAATATAAAATCAGTTTGGATTTGAACACTAATTGTAGAATAATTTTCATTAATAAAAAAAGAATGTACCAAAATTTGTATGCGTAGACCTGTTGAATTCTAAATATCCTAAGTTTTGTAACCAATTAATGTAATAGAAACATAAATCTCCTAGGTTCGGACAAATTTCTATTTCTTAACAAATCTGTTGGCCTTGACAACTTTAAAACTTTATAGAACTTGTTCTATACCTTGACTCTTTGCCTTTACAATGTCCCCAAAGGCACAATTAGAAACAACTCAAGTAGCAGAGGGCGAGAGCTAAATTCAATTTGTATATTTTTCCGTGAGGAAGATCCCCTCACACTCTTACTTTTACAGTATCTCACACTTTTAGCGACATTTTTCGTAATAAAACTTATATACGGTAGCGTATTTGAAGCTAATATTTTGGAGATATGTTCGTCTTACAAGGCTCTACATACCAACAAAAAATCAGCGCATACCGAAATACCAAACTTCACCATCTACCAATTTTAATTTTAACGGTTGAAAATTTGTTGATTTTCGACGGTTGACCTTCAAAGTAGTAGATGGCGGAGTTATACATTTCAGAATGCAGTGATTTTTTATAGGCATGTAGATCTTGGTAAGACAAACACATCCCCAAAATATTAGCTTCAAATATGATGACATATATATTGAAGTGTTTTTATCAAAACCCATACCACTAAGTATCATCCCTACCATACCATAACATTTATCAGAATACTTTTTCATCAAATCAGTTTCTCACTCTAAAAGACTTTTTATTAGCTCTCTATCTTAGCTCAACTCTTTGCCCAGATCTAATAGCATATTGTATTTTCCACATGGTATCAAAGCGGAGTGAAGACATTGAATGTATACGGGAACTACATTGATAATAATGTTTTTACTTATTTTTTACTAGAACTAGAAAATTAGCATTTAAATAGGAAACACATTCATACCCCAAAACCCTAAAATACTTTCATTATCCCCACTAATAATAAAAACCTAAATTGTAGTTCCCACATAAAAAAAATGACGTTTATTACTTAGTAAATACTAGGTAAAATATAAATATTTTAATTATTCAAAATTCAAAATAATTGAATCCTAAATTATTACAATTTCAGATATCCTAGGAAATTATCCTAAATAACAGTTTGAATTAGTTCCAACACATCCTCTAGTGGATGATCATTTTATCGTAGTTGATAATTGTGATGGTTCTTTTAGGCATACAACAACACTACTAGGGAATGTTACAAAACACAGAAGATTTAGCATTGCTTTTGGCAGTAACGATTTGACAGTCTTATTCACAATTGATGTGGGTTATGTAAACCCCACCAATTCCGCTTACCATGAAATTGAAGTTATACACAAAGTTGCATTCTGTTGTGCTAAGGAGCTTTAAGAATTTTGATTTGAATTCTACACGGATTGTGATGATGCAAGGCATCCAATTATGAGACAAAAAGCGTCTAACAGATGAAGATCGACTTATTGGGGAAACTTGTTGTAATTATGCAGGGGAAGTAAGGAATAACATATCTTGGGATTTTAGCCATTGCCCAAGGGAAGCCAATTTTATCCAGATCATTTATCCAAGACATTCCAACTTCAAGTAGGAGAAAGATACTGATACAGTAGTAGGGTAAAAAATGATTCTGGAGAAAAGAGTAAAAGTGGGTAGGTTGATGAGAAACGAGTCTATACCCTAAACAAATGTATTGCATAAGAGTACTTTAGATTCGAGAGATCAATCTGTACAATTCTGGCATAAACCAAGAAATGGTCGTTCCAGTCTTGCTTTGGTCACAAAATAAAGGAGAATGGTTGATCTTAGGGAGGGAAGCAGAGAAGGTGTTGAGACCAGAGAGACAGACTCTGTAAGGCGTGGTTGGGTATGACTTATCTCAAAAAATGGAACTTGCATGTAAAAGATAGAAGTTGTAAGTTCTCTGTGTTCTCTGGAAATTTTTGTGTTAGTTGTTCCTTGAATAGATTAAAAATCTATTTATATCAAGTCATAGTCGAAGACCCTGATCGCATAGGAAGTGGGAGTTGTGGAGCAATGAAGTAGTGGAGATGTGTGAAGGTTGTAAAAACCGTGTCCTATTGTGAAGGTAGGACTGGACGGTTGTGTATCCACTTATCCTTTACTCGTTAACTACCCGCTCTTCCCGTCACTATCTCATAATGGGTGTATTGCACCGCATGTTGTAAAACCGCCAAGAACAACCCTAATAAACATCCCCAGATTTGTGACATGTTTGATGTCTCATATATTTTTGTAGAGAGTGGCTCTTAGTCGGATTTGCATGACTAAGGTGTGCATGTTTGTATGGTAAAGTCCACATGATATGGAGCAAGTCGTGTTACTACAAATAATGGGAGGCGTGGTAGTTGCCGAGTGGGTCCACCACCATGACATGTGAGAAGTGGTCTTGAATAGTGAAAGAATGTGTACGTGGTAATTCGCCAACTAACATATGACGTGATCCTTGTACTTAAAATCTACAAGTAGAGATATATTTCGACCAATCACGCGCAATTTAGGCAGCAGATGGTCATAAGCGACAAGTCAAGTCATGAGAATGGGACTTGCCGTGAGTAGTACTCAAAAATAGCATATGGTGCTTTTAGGTTAAATAAATAATTAAATCATTTACAAGATCGATACCCTAAAAATATCGTTTGCAAATAATGCATGTGAAGCATCGTTCTCAAGCAAGCAGCTCAAAATATTTGATGCAGGTAAAGCATCGTTGTATAGAGCCTGCCTGAATTATTCGCAGATTTTATGGTTAAAAAAGTGGTGCGAGCACCCTCTTTGGCTGGCCATTGGTGGTTGCACATGTAGGCTGTGTACGACATGATTATTCCATTAAGAAGAATGATGGGAGGTGGCCATTACAGTACCTCATTGGTAAACTGAAGTTGGATCTAGGCCGGCCAAACCAGCTGGCCAAGTTGGACGGCTGAGATGATTTGCGGCAGTTTTTGGTCGTCGTTGACCTAATTAAGACCCTTATAAACAACTCGACTAGCCTACTTTGGTCGACGATTAGAGCGGAGCATGTAGTCTAGGAGCATCCTGATTGGCTGAAATAATGGAGGGGCTGCAGGTAGCTATCATGGAGCCTGCTCGGTCATGCCAGGAGGGAGCCAAGCTTGTTAAATTGACCGACCAAGTCGTGTGGTCGTGGTCATTCTGTGACTGACTTAGACTGCCTAGATTTGATTCTTTATATAAATAAGCATCTCGACTAGCCTACTTTGGCCAACAATTTAGAGCGGAGCAGTAGGCTAGGAGCGATGTGATTGGTCGAGGCAATATATGGGTGGCCAGTCATCACAACACCATCCTATTTGCCGAGCTTGTAAGATTTCAGGTTGGTTAATTGAGACGGCCAAGTCATACGGTCGTGATCAATTTGCACTTGGGAAGCCAAGATCTATTTTCTTAAGAAATTAAACACTTCGACCAGCCTACTTCCACTAAAAATTTAAAGCGGAGCTTATAGCTTAGGAACAATGTGATTGGCCAATAGGAAATAGGCGTGCTTGGAGGACAATATGGAGCAAGGCCGGTCGGACATGGGGGCGTGAGCTAGTGCAAACCGGCCGACCAAGTAGAGCGGTTGTGCTCCATCCGTGACTCACCTAATCAGTCACAGTTTCCCCTTTGCTTATTTTTTCCAACTTTCTTTAGGATTTTACTCCCACTGACTCCATAATTGGTCAATTCCTAGCTTGCCTAGGTTTAGTCTCGACAATAGGGATCAAAATATTGTGCTTGCTCCATTTTAGGGCAAAAATCTAATTTTTTTGTGAGTTGACACAAAATTAGGTTAAAATTTTGAATTTTGTGAATTGACACAAATTAATCAATTTAAGTGAATTTTGTACATTAACACAAAATTACTAATTTTTACTCTTGCAAGTAGCGCAACTCTGGTCTCATTGGCACAACTTGCGCGATTATGATCAGGTACCTTCATGCATATATTAATTCAGACACTTAGGGAGATTCATGCTACCCAACTAAGAGTGAATCATAAATCATCATGTCATGTCATCACTAAGAGTTCAGCTGGGAACACAGCATAAAATAGATACTCAGCAGGCTCTGCATTAGTGAATAATGCAACTAGGAGCTCAATAAAATTTACAGAATACTTGGGATTATTATTGCAACATGCACCAATATTAATTCTAATAAATTTCGTACATGTGGATACCGAATTACTCAATATAAATCGTATAGTCATATATATATTCTGAATTCGGTCGGGCAAAGTTCATAAATATAATTGTATGCATGTAAGCATAGAGGCATATGCATTCATTGGCTTTTAATGGCTCTACGTCCTTGCTGAATGAAGGCACATAAATATGGAGTTTCACGGTTTTAGCCATGAACTAAAAACCACCATCTATATTAAGTCCCCTGCTTAGCACGTAACAATGACCTTGTTGCGGGGTAAGCACTAGATGGTAACATAAAGTAGACAGATGTTACCAATAGAGCAAGTAGCAATGAATAAGACATGTCCAATGAAGTGTCGAGGCAAGTAGCAATCATCCTTCTAGCACGTTCATGCCGACTGGTCCTAGGTAGAGCAAGCACATAGACGTATGAGATCTCAGTCCGCATTCCAAGCCTATATGCGCGAGTACAAAGGGAATCCTTTCCTTTCCAGGATCTTAGAAACTTGCTGGGTATAAAAGAGAGCACTTGGATCCTTCGCCCGACATCGATCAATACAATAGATGCTCCTTTCTTATTTCGCTTGCTGATAGGTAAGTATCTCGTCTTCCTTTATCATTTTTTTAATAGGTGTAAATCCTAGCTCGAGTTCCTGCAATGGATCGGATATCCACAGTGATTGATTGATTTTTTTTATCCGCCGTGCTAATTGCTGATGTAACTGTAACTCCATGCTTTCTGCAGCGCATGATGGGAAACCCTAGCAATGATCATACTTCTAACTCTTCAGAAAAGAAGTTCGAAGACGATGAACCCATGATGATTGTATTTAAAGAAGTATTGTCTAAAATAGATCGTCCATTTCGTGAAGCTGGATAATCCATACATGATATGCCCCTTGCGCATCTAAGCAACGTTCGATAACGCGTTCATGCTTTCTTGGATTCAGTGAGTATGGAAGAAAAGTGGAGACATGATGAAGCATCTCAACACACGAACGCCAGAGCTGAAAGATTCGGTGCTCGTCAGAAGCGACGACGAGATGAGCATGAGGAGCTTCGGGATAGACATGAATATCCTATTCATGACGGCGTTGTGATTCCGGATACTGATGTAGATGAACCCATTTCCGAGGAAAATTCTCAGGAGGATATCGAAGCGGCTCCTGCAGCAAACTCCGATGAAGGTGGCGCTAGTCCCGATAACTAGATATTTCATTATCATAATTTCCTTAGCAGATGAACATCCTTATTTTCCGCAATTTGTAGATGCTTCTTTGATATTTTAGCAGTCGCTTCACACAGCTGGAGCCGAAACTTCTTTGAATAATAATTCTTTAATCATATTTCTTTATGATAATTCTTATGTTTCCGATTGAACGAGTGGATGAAAACTCTCATGATTAAGGAATCCAAATTTATGAAAAATATCATAATACTTCGTCATCAAAAATTTCAAACATAAAACCTTTTAATAGAATTACTGTAGAATTCCCATACGAACTCATATTCTGGTGATCCACCACATCATTCTGAAGGGAAAAGAATTTCCTATCTGCTTACGCGGAAGGATCCTGGTTTTGGATTCGTTTAGGAGGTTAGAATGACCAAACAGTAAGATCTCGGGAAGAATTCAGAAGGATTTCTGTGAGTTTTCAGCTGTAATCACGCTCTCCTTTTGGGCTGTAACTTTTGACTCGCCCACCCAATTGATATGAAATTTTGACATGCTATACTAGACATCCATAAGAAACTTTTGACATATAGCTCACGTCCAGATTACTTACCAGTTGCTCCATGTTCGTATTATCATAGAGGGAAATGTAGAAATACACCAGGATTATTGAGAATGTGTTCTTTCGTATTTTGACTTGCCTTCTTCTTCATGCAATGCTTGCTTATGAGTGTCTTATTCTATTGTAATGCTTATTCTCTGAATTCCACGATTGGTACTTTGATTTTGCAATCTGAGCCTTCCAATTTTATTGAGACGATGTAGCAGGTTAATAATGGACTGAAGGATGACATAGAAGTAGTTGTAGTCGATGAGACTGAGATGCTCTCACACCTTTTTTTTATCAGAATGAAGACACCGTCCCCTCAATGGTAGTTGATGCAAGTAACCTTGGTCACAACAATCTTGAAGTTGAGAAAACAATGACGATTGTTGAGTATTCATCTGAAAAAACCCGGTTTTGACCCTCCATTTGTTGTTCCCCTTCAGGTTATGTACTCGGTATGTCACTTTGGTCGAACGTGTATAGGAGGCTTTATCTTTGGTAGCTGAGACGTGTGGTATGACAAGAGTTGTTATTTACGAAGAATTGATCACAAGCCGGGAATACCACCTAAACATGTGTGGAGGCTTCGAGTTCCATGTCTCCTAGTTCCATCAAGGTTTGGTTCCTTCTAGTGGTGTCATCAGGCAAAGCGAAGCAGAGAATGAGAAGCTGACCCATGAACTGGAGTTGAAGGAAGGTGTTCTTCAAGAGATAAAGGATGTGTTTTCTAAGAAGGATGAGATTCTACTAGATGATTTCTCTTGAATGCCTTTATTCTCTATTTAGATCATTTTCTTCTTAGGTGTTTTTAAAGACAAGAGATGTTCTTTTGTGGTTTTATTTTTTGGTTTTGAACAAGTGGGTAATTGTTTTGCAAAAAATTTGAGTTTATCGATATCTTTCTTTAAAATAGTTTGAAAACATTTGATAAAATATTGAAAGGGACCAACCTTCCATTCACATCGCCTAGTCACAGTTGGATTGATAGACGGATCAAGTCCCTAGGTATTGATGAGATGAAGAATAGCTGGTTGATAAGATAGTTGTTCAACAAGACTTACTTGTGTGTGGAACCTTCAGATGTAAGATCTTGCATCCTCTTCATGAAGTTGCTTCACATGTGCCAAATGACGATATTCCAAAAGCAGGTAGTCTTACTTGTTTTTATTATAGTAATAGGCACGACCAGGATGTGAAAACGCGGGGGGTACAATAATTAACCACACCCAACTATATCGTTCGGTAATCTGTATGGACTAAACTCCAATAAAATTCCGAGATTGTCAACTTAATGAAACTCAATCAAGAAAGATATCAAAGAGCTTTATCTCTTTCTCAACACAATCAGTAAATCAAACAGATATGAATCCGTGAACCTGATTGTTATGAGAAAAACTCGGATGGTACCAAAGACCAATGTCCGAGCGTCAATCAAGTTATATCCAACAATCAAGGCCGGATTTATCAATTGTGATTGAACAACGCACAACCGGTGATATTTCAATTATATAAAGAAAATATAATGCAGAAAATTAAGAAATAAACACGTACACCGAAATTTTGTTAACGAGGAAACCGCAAATGCAGAAAAACCCCGAGACCTAGTCCATACTTGAACACCACAATGTATTAAGCCGCTACAGACTCTAGCCTACTACAAGTTTACTTCGGACTGGAATGTAGTTGAACCCTAACCAAGTCTCACACCGATTCAGGTACAGTCACGTTCGTTACACCTCTTGAATCTCGCAAGACCCTGCGCACTTGACTCCCTTAGTTGACGTCCTTTACAGCCTAGAAGTTACTACGACCCAAAGTCGAATACTTATAAACAAATTTGTCTCCCACAGATAAGTCTATTCTATTTGTTGTTTCCGTCTTAAGATAAAGATCAAGGTGAACATGAAACACAACTAGTTATCCGGTCTCATACTCCCGAAGAGCAGCCTAGAATATTAGTCACCTCACAGTAACCTAACTGATTAACATAAGAAGTTATTGTGGAATCACAAGGGTCTGAGACGAAGAAACTGCCAGATTACTTTTATATCTTACCTATCAGAGATAATTCTCGAAAAAATCTTAGAGAAGATTAAACTCAATACGATAGAAAAAGTAAGATCAGGATACGCAACTACAATGAAAATAAATGGACCTGACTTCAGGAATCCCAAGCGAAGTCTTTAAGTCGTTAAACCTAGTAATGGTTTTCAAAAGAACTGGAAACCTAGGTTAAGAGAGAATCGACTCTAGTTTGCAACTAGGACACACTAAGTGTCGGGATTAGGTTTCCAAGATACTAGAGATTCTCCTTATATAGTCTTTCAAATCATGGTTCCTTTCAATCAAAGCTAAGATATCTTAGTAACAAAGCAATTAATATCCACCGTTAGATGAACTCCTTATTTAAAATTCAAGCTAAGTTTGCTTAGAAAATAAGCAATCAATCTCCACCGTTAGATGGTTTAGCTTGATACACACAAATTAAATATACTTATATTCATATACGGATGAACGTACCTAAACGTGTATAATAAGTCGGCTCAGTAAAAGTTATCTGAAGTTAGCCATATGGACACTTTTAGCTTAGCCATATTCATCTAACACTTCTAGAGTCAATCCGATAATTAACCAATCATGATAGATAATCAAATGTATCTAAATGTGTTTTAAGAGAGTTGTTCAAATGTTCACTATCTCATAGAAATATTCATGAAGCATTTGAAACATATTCGGCTTGGTTTGTAAGTGTACAAAGTACTTATACAAGAACAATACATGAACATAATGCAACAGTTTGCAAACCGAGTTCGCATACCTTAACGCATTAAGAATCCAGGAATTTCAATTCGCAAACGAACTGAGTTCATGAGTATCGACAATAGTTAGCATACAGAGTATGTGAACAAGTTGTCATACTTAGCGACTTTAGAACCTAAACACTGAGTTTGCAAACTGAGTACGCGAACTACCGTTCCGGACCTTGCCTAGTCTTGCCGTCAGAAAACAGTGTTCGCAAACCACAGTTCCGGACCCATTATAGATAAACTCGTTCGCAACCACAATTCGCAAACAACAATTTCGGACCTGAACTAGAACTTCACAATTTGCATACCGGGTACGCATATTGTGTTATATCCAGACATTGGTAGTACTTCTAAAACTCTCATTAATTAATTTGAAACATCATTAGAAGATGACAATGGTATTCTTACACATACCTCTAGCTTCAAGTAATTTTCAAATGATTAATTGTTCAATACGAAATATCCCGAATGATTGTCTCGCACAAATCATGTAAGATGTTCAAGGTAATTTTCACATGATCATCTTGACTTAATATTTAGTTTCCAACAAATAAATTGTTCATAACTAAAGTTGACAAGTAGATGATGAAGCATTCTAAGCTTTAAACTCGTATTTCGAGAATTATATAAACGAGATAAACTCGGCTCGAAATTTCAAATGTGTATAACACAAAGTATATATAGTTATATATGACTTAGTCTTATTAGAATATAGAATTGAATAGACTTCTGAGTGATAGATAAGTTTTAGTATCCACATACCTTTTATCGTCGAAGTTCTTCCAAGATCTTCAGTATATCTTCTTCTTCCATTGGTGAACGTCGTGATGCTCAACTACACACTTCTATCCTAATCCGAGACATAGCTATAAGTAGATTAGAAATCAAGTATATAGTTTTGATCAACTAAACTTGACAAACAAGCTTGAGATAGCAACGCTTGCGAGTTTGACCGAGCAATTCTCTAACAATTTCCCCCTTTGCCAATTTTAGTGAGAAAATTATCAATACATATGGATTACAAAATAAATAAACTTTGTAGCTTCTGATCCATCATGCTTGGTTTCCTTGGCTCCTCAACTTCCTTGAATTCTTCATTACTTCAAGTTCTCCATCGATTTTTAATGTGGTCAACTCAGCATCATTGTTGTTGAAGATCCGTAGCAATAACAATACGAAAACAAATGTTCTCAATAATTGTTATTCAGTGTCATAGTATCATTATGTTAATCAAAGTCCAATTTTATCACAACTTTGAAATAATACTATGTTGATATGTATCACTCCCCCTTAGTCAATACTTTCATCTTTTGCACAATAGGTAGAACCTACAGAATATAATCCACTCCCCCTTACATAATGAAACGTAAACCATATGTATGTAGTGTGAACTACTAAATAATTCTCCCCCTTTTTGTCAATATAAATTGGCAAAGGCGCGAAAACTATGTAACCGTTATGAATTCTCAAAAGATAATTCATAACTAAAGAAGCATATCAACTTTTCTTTAGATGATTTCACATAGTCGAAACTTAGTGTATCATCAAGGAGTTTATTAAGCTACAAGTTAGAACCTACAAATTCCACAACCGCTCTCCCCACAAAGATATATCAATTAAGCACAAGTTCATTTAATAACTCTCCCCCATTTGATGTCATTCCCAAGAGAACAACATGAGCGATCGACCTTACTTTTACGAGAAAGAAAGGATTTCTTTGCACATTAACAAATCACATGGATTTGTATCCAGAAAACATCGAGTAAACTAATCATAAGAAAATCTTTTTGATTAATTTAACCGGAATTACTCAACATAACAAAACTTACGGAGTAAGTACAGTACTTTCACATAAAGTGTATCGGGGAAAGATCAATAATGTGGAATGTCTCAACAAGTTCATTCTATCTTTTATCAATATATGCATAAAGACATAATAGACTTAACTTTTGAGCATTTATTAGATAATAGCTCAATTTGACAAAACGTAAAGGGCACATAAATCTCATAAAATATTTGAAATATATAAAACCAATAAGATAGATGAGGGAGGATCCATGGACACTCTTAGATGGACAAGGTCGGACAAGATTTACGCCATTTTCTCCAGCAAACTCAAACGACAATGAATTTAAGTCTAATATTTTAATGATATGTTCCAATTATAAGACTTTATATTCCTACCAAAAATGAATGCAATTAGAGATAGCAAACCTGACCATCTACCGATCTTAATTTCAACCGCTAATTTTGAACGGCTGATATTCAAAGGGGTAGATGGTGGTTTTATACATCTCGAATTGTGCTCATTTTTTTTATGAATGTAGAGTCTTATAAGAAGAATATATCATCAAAATATTAGACTTAAATTCATTATCGTTTGGGTTTTGCGGAGAAAATGGCGCAAATCTTGTCCGACCTTTACCATCTAAGAGTGTCCATGGATCCTCCCTCAAGATTAAATACTGCAAGTTCATCTTCCAAAACTTAGAATTTAAATAAACTAGTACGACCGTTGCCACGGTGGGAGGACCGACCGAAGAAGAATATGAAGATGGAGTTTGTCCACGACTACTTTCGTCCCGTTTTAGAAAAAGTAATACTTTCACCTCGTTTCAGAAAAAGTGACATTTTCGCCCGTTTTTAAAAAGTGATACTTTCTCCCTGTTTCGGAAAAAGTGCTTCTTTCACCCCGTTTCGGAAAAAGTGATACTTTCTCCCCGTTTTGAAAAAGTGATACTTTCGCCCCATTTCAGAAAAAGTGATACTTTTTCTGAAATGAAGCGAAAGTATCATGTTTTCCGAAATGGAAAAAAGTATCACTTTTCCCGAAACAGAACGAAAGTATCACTTTTCCCGAAACGGGATGTGATGGTATCATTTTTCCTGAAACGGGACGTGAAAGTATTATTTTTTCTAAAACGGAAAATTAGTCGATCCATAAACCAAAATATGGTTGCATGATGTGTTATGCATCCTTTGTGGTGGTTTGCATAATGGATATGCATTCAATTTTCGAGAATTGTGCCTAAAATGATAGTATCATTTTTCTTGAAACGAATGGAGTACATCGTTTTATTAGTTGCAATGGAAAAAATTAGTTGATGCATAAACCAATATTTTGCTACATAAAGTATGATGTATCCTTTGTGATGGTTTGCATAATGGATATACATTTAATTTTCTAAAATTGTGCCTAAAATGATATATATCTCTGATTTTTTTCGTAAAAACTCTAAATTTGATATTGTTGTTTGTACTTGTTGCGTAGAGTTTTTTATAACCTTTCTAACGAGATAAAATTTGTAAAATTCCAAGGCACGGATTTTTAGATATGTTATATTAAAGTTTGTTTTCCAATTATACCCCTGAAAAGATAAGATACACAAGGAGGTATAGTAATTGGACTAAAAGAGAGGGACATTTTTGGTTTTTCGGCCCTAACCATTTCCAATCTTTTTGTGGTAATTGATCACTTATATTTTACAAAAAAGTGGCCATATAAAGGAATGTAAAGTCTTATAAGAAGAATATATCATCAAAATATTAGACTTAAATTCATTATCGTTTGGGTTTTGCGGAGAAAATGGCGCAAATCTTGTCCGACCTTTACCATCTAAGAGTGTCCATGGATCCTCCCTCAAGATTAAATACTGCAAGTTCATCTTCCAAAACTTAGAATTTAAATAAACTAGTACGACCGTTGCCACGGTGGGAGGACCGACCGAAGAAGAATATGAAGATGGAGTTTGTCCACGACTATTTTCGTCCCATTTTAGAAAAAGTAATACTTTCACCTCGTTTCAGAAAAAGTGACATTTTCGCCCCATTTCAGAAAAAGTGATACTTTCTCCCTGTTTCGGAAAAAGTGCTTCTTTCACCCCGTTTCGGAAAAAGTGATACTTTCTCCCCGTTTTGAAAAAGTGATACTTTCGTCCCATTTCAGAAAAAGTGATACTTTTTCTGAAATGAAGCGAAAGTATCATGTTTTCCGAAATGGAAAAAAGTATCACTTTTCCCGAAACAGAACGAAAGTATCACTTTTCCCGAAACGGGATGTGATGGTATCATTTTTCCTGAAACGGGACGTGAAAGTATTATTTTTTCTAAAACGGAAAATTAGTCGATCCATAAACCAAAATATGGTTGCATGATGTGTTATGCATCCTTTGTGGTGGTTTGCATAATGGATATGCATTCAATTTTCGAGAATTGTGCCTAAAATGATAGTATCATTTTTCTTGAAACGAATGGAGTACATCGTTTTATTAGTTGCAATGGAAAATTAGTTGATGCATAAACCAATATTTTGCTACATAAAGTATGATGTATCCTTTGTGATGGTTTGCATAATGGATATACATTTAATTTTCTAAAATTGTGCCTAAAATGATATATATCTCTGATTTTTTCATAAAAACTCTAAATTTGATATTGTTGTTTGTACTTGTTGCGTAGAGTTTTTTATAACCTTTCTAACGAGATAAAATTTGTAAAATTCCAAGGCACGGATTTTTAGATATGTTATATTAAAGTTTGTTTTCCAATTATACCCCTGAAAAGATAGGATACAAAAGAAGGTATAGTAATTGGACTAAAAGAGAGGGACATTTTTGGTTTTTCGGCCCTAACCATTTCCAATCTTTTTGTGGTAATTGATCACTTAGATTTTACAAAAAAGTGGCCATATAAAGGACCTCCCTCGCTTCGCTCGGTCGGCCCAATAAATCTAAAAACATGCAAGATGAAAATCGTTGGAAATAGCTAGTGTAATCACAATATATGTTGTACCAAACCTAGTTATCCTTCTTGAAAACAAGAATACATTCTCATAAGAAGTTTCCTAGACAAGGGCACAATTTTTAGAAAAATACGAAAATGTTCCTATAATTGTTTTAGTTGATCTCATATAGATTTAACACAATTAGCAATTTAAATGAAGAATAAAATCATTCAAACCTAAAATACCATAAGAGTTATTATAACCATTAAAAAGATAATAGTTTTAAGAAGTTCAACGACAGACATAGCACATGAAAACATATCGAAGAAAATAACTAAACCCAATTGCTATAAAAATTCTCAACAATCTTGCAAATTGGTTCTGCTAGATCTGGATGAACACCAAATGCATAGTTCAGCTGCTCCTGCATGCAATCAATTCTTTCTTGAAGAATATCAACTTCATGGTTGGCATGTTTCTTCATTTTGTTGATGTCAGCCTGAATTAAGGGAGAAGGAATACCAAGACATGTCCCAAAAGGAGAAATCTTAAAATGACTGCAGATTCGACTGATAAGACATGGAAAACCAAGGTTTTTCTTCTGTGAAACCATATGTATCATTTGAGAAACAATCAATCCACATGAATCAACCTCTTCTCCGGAGACCAGATGGTAAACCAACTCATCCAGAGTCCCGCTCCAAAGATTTTTGTCGAGAATACTTTGTACATATTAAGTTAGCCAGTGCAAGCTTACTGAAAATATTCAAATGGAGGCGTACATTATCCACATGTAGTTTGCTTTCTGTCCAGGACACATTCCTTCATAATAGCATTTCAGACAACTGACGCTTAGTTGGTATTTGACCTTCTGGTTAAGGAACAACAAATGAGTGTTGGAGAGACAAGTTTAACAACTCTCCAATAACACTACGGTTGACCTCAAATGCAGTTCCTTTGACCATAGTCTTAAAACAACAATTTGTCTTGTTGGATGCATGTAAATTTGCCTAAAATTCACATGTCATTCAGGATGTGAAACACCCATACCATCATGAACATAGCCCCATTCAAACTGTCTCATGAATATATGAAATTCTGGTTCCTGAACAGAACGATCATATGACATCTTTATTAAAAATGTCCACTATAAAACCTAATGTATTTTTCTCTGGCACCTATGTTGATGAAACTAATTTGACGACTAGCATCAAAATATGGTTGGTGAACGTCTACACCATCATCATCATCATCATAATAATAATAATATTCATCATCACTATTAACGATTCTTCTACTTAAACTTGCACCACTATTATACCTTCTCCTAGACATGCTAATAGAGAGAAAGACAAATAAACAACAATAGATGTTCGGTGATAGGATTTAGGAAAACCCTATATATAAATAACCGCAATCGCACGGTGTTTAACCAGTAGACAGAGGCAAGTACGGGTCGAACCCACGGGGAGCGGTGGAAATACTGATAATCAATATATCTAAACAGGAATAGAAAGAATATTTATGGAACTTTAGAATTGAAATGAAATAAGTAAACTAATAAAGAATCACAGAGAAGGATGCTAACCAGAGTTTTATGGTATCCACCACTATTTCTATTCAATTACTGAAATGAAACACAACTCTTGCATATTTATTTACTTTTCGTTCTATTGACATCACCTATTATATGTGTAGAGTCGCAAATATCACTGCGACACCTTAAGCATGGCACATCAAAAGACTGAACCCAAGTATGCACCATCAAATTGCGTTAGTGAGAAAATTATACGAAACTAAATATAGGTTCACAAATAATACCCTGCTATTCTAAGGATACCCCATCAAAAGATTTAACCCAAGCATGGAATATGAAATAAGTATACAAATATATTTGTTATCTTAACGATTATGCACAAAGGTTATATGAAACCGGTGAAGCAACAACTCATATTTCAATTAAATCAATAAACAATATCAAGAGTTAATTTATTCAAATCATAATAGCCTCAAAATCGTATATATTTAAATCGAAAGTGGTCTAATGCTCTAAGTGGTTTCAACCATAAAAACCCTAGTTATGAAATCTAACAATACATGATTATAGGTTTATTAAAACCCATGAAAATAATAATCAAGAGAGAAGAGATTAAACCGATAGCCAAATTTTTGTTTTTTAGTTTTTGGTCTTTGGTTTTTAGTTCCTCCTAATGCTATCTAAAAACCCTGCTTCAATGACCTTCACGGGGTAACACTTCTTCCTTCTCCAAGTTGCGGCTCTGTCGCCTCCTCCAAAGAATCTCAGTCCGGCCTCCCTTTTCTTTTCTATTGATTTCTGTATATATATATATATATATATATATGTGTGTGTGATGCCAAGGGTTCGACTGGAACTAAACAAGAAACAGATCAAAAAGGTCCAATCCAATAATAATAACTAACTCCGGCAAACGGGTCCATAGCACTATCAGCACCTAAATCCATTTCTGTTTTCCGTCCAGCAGCAACAGCTCAGCCTGAACCCCACAACTCTCCATTGTCTCGTTGCTGTAAGATCACCAAGGAAGCACCAGTACTTCGTAGCATAGACAAACAGATTCGAAGATTGAACTCGTCTCCATTCCTGCCTTTATTCTCCTTCTCGAGCTCTTTTTCTGTTCAAATCGCCAGCACTTCTCCTACGTTGGTCAATCTCGTGTTTGTATTCTTCTTAATACACCGACATCAACAGCAGCTGTGCCTTCAATTTCCGATCCATTGAGTACATGGTTCCTCCCAGCTCACCACGCACATGGCCAGTTGCGATCAACCAGTACTCGTTTCGGATCACTCCCGTCTGCAATAACTCCTCCCATTCGTCCTGGCTTAACAAGATAATTTCTCCCTTGCTCCATCGATTCAGCCAACAACAACATTTCTTCACAAATTCCAATTTGATTAGATTTAGTTCACATTCAATCAAGCCCACGATGGGTCAAAACCCATCTACTGCCGTCAGCAGCCAACACCATTTATGATTCTCCCATGAATATTCCACTCGAGCCAACACCAGCAATAACTATCGACATTCTCCATTCCCAGCCGTATTACCAAGCTGTAGATGAACCATCAGTTGTCTTCACAATTCAGTTCAGCCAACATACGATTCATCTCCTTTACGAACAACAGCAACTCCCATCTATCAGCCTGGTTCCATCTCCATTTTCGTCTGCATGACACTTTGACCACGTTAACCCCTTCATCTCAGCAAGCATCCACTTCTGCCGGCATGAAAATCCCTTGTAAGAGTGCAGCAACAGTGATCGCTTCCTTCCCTTGTTCGAACGACAACAATTCAGGTCTTGGGACTGAGGGTCTGTAATACAACCACCTCCTAACCAAGATCATTTCCTACATAACCCATTATGCACTTCCTTCCTGGATATCCATTCCATACAAGAACGATCAATGCCTTCACCCAACAGTACCTTCAGCTCAAATCAATATTTAGTTCTCTGTAAAATGTGAAGAGAAGAATGAAACATCGTTCTCTGTTTGATAAAGAGAAATCAGAGATTGGGAATTAGACATGTATCCCACTATCTCTTAAAGGCTCACGTGCTGCAGCTCTCTCCTTTGCCATGAGTCACTTCAGTGATTTGGCCACTAACGCCACTTAGCTTGGCGTTTAGCCATTTATTCTCCGGAGAGCAAATTTTACTTGTACTTTCTATAAAAGCACTAAAATAGTGTAGTTAACTAAAATATCGAATCCTTGCTAATATAAATATGAGTATAAAATGTAGCACTTACGTGCTTATCATTCGGAAACTTACTTGGGTAGCCGAACTGTTGGTGATGTTGAAGTTCCGAAACGATGACCAAATTGAAAACCGTTCTTGACACGTAGCACAATATTTTTTCCTGATTTCAATGTTACAACCAAAAATCAAAATGGTTAAGAAACGGGTGAGAAGGAGATGAAGGTAGTCGGACATTAGGTTTTCTCTTTTGGTTCTCGAACAGTTGAGAAGAAAAGATGTAAAAAAAAAAAGAGTTTCTCTCTTTTTACGTGTGAAGATGGAATGATACACGAACGGGCTATATAAGTTCCGGAACCAGATTTGTACATGTTGTTCAGCGTACGTGAACCGCACATGTGCAGCTGAGGCCTTAATTGTTTTGGCTATTTTTATCCTGTTAAAGATTTTTAGCTCAATAAATTAATCCAAATGATATTTAGAGCACAAAAAAAATATTGACTACCCCAATATGAAGTTCTATCAATATATGCTTATGAAGGATAAAAAATAGATAATTTTTATGGAGCAAGGCTCAACACAAAAAAATATTTAGAACAACATTTGCACAGCATGACTCCAAGAAATAACTTCTTTCCAACTATTTTCGCACTCAACTAAATTGAGAAACAACCAAGAGTCTGTTTTTAAAAGTTTTACAAAAGACTTTAAAAGAACACACACAGATTTGTGTCTCTGATGTCTTGTTTTACAACTAATTAAAAACAGTGTCAGCAGATAATGTTTAGCACTACGTAGGGCAATTATCTTAGTGTAAAGAGACATCCTAACATTTTAACTAAAAAAGACAATCTAGTTACCTTGACAGAGTGTATCAGGGTTTGACCAATGAATTGAGTCATGTTTTAAGAGGGACCCATCTGACAAATAAGGTTTAGACTCCTTTTGTAATACATCCAGTTTGTTACAACCTTTCGGGTTACAAAGAAAAAGAGCATTGCACTTACTAATTAGCAGATCAATATCAACCTCAACATGAATATTATTCATCATAACTTGATTTAGTCTATCAAGAGAATCTTGTTCTTTCTGGAGATATAACTCAACATCAAGAGATAGACTTTCAAGTTGCATCTAAAGCCCTGAAAAGACTTCAAGGGATTTTAAACCTGGAGGAGGTATAGAAAGAATTTCTTCTACAGATTTAATTAAATCAGTCATGGAAGAGAATTCTGAATCCCCTGGATCTGGTGGTACATTTATGGAGATAACACTTATGTCCATATAGTCGATTGCTACAAACACGGACTTATGAG